>CM074179.1:28010045-28647545 GCA_037179385.1 Holothuria scabra | reverse complement strand
TAAAAGCAAAAGGTCTAACTTGTTTCCCTGTACCAGTCTGAAGCAGGCACAGGATTCAGCCTCACATTCAGATTCACATTCAGCCTCACATTCTGAAGTCAGCACAGGATTCGGCCCCACATTCGCCCAGCACAGGGTTCGTCATACATTCCCCAGCACAGGATTCACCTTACATTCAATTAACGTTAGCACAGGATTCAGCCTCACATTCTGAAGCCAGCACAGGATTCGGCCCCACAAATCATTCGCCCAGCACAGGATTCGCCATACATTCCCCAGCACAGGATTCACCTTACATTCAGTTAACGTTAGCACAGGATTCACCTTACATTCAATTAACGTTAACACAGGATTCAGCCTCACATTCTGAAGCTAGCACAGGATTCGGCTTACTTTCACAAACTATAGCACAGGATTCGTTGTATTATGGACGTACGGTATGCAGTGCATATAAAAAACGAATCCTGTGCTAGCACAGGATTCGCCCAGCACAGGATTCGGGTTCGGCGAATAGTGTGAAGTCAAATCCTGTGTTGGGCGAATGTAAGGCCGAATCCTGCGCTGGGCGAATGTGAGGCCGAATCCTGTGCTGGGCGAATGTGAGGCCGAATCCTGTGCTGGGCGAATGTGGGGCCGAATCCAGTGCTAGCTTCAGAATGTGGGGATGAATGTGGGGCTGAATGTGAGGCTGAATCCTGTGCCTGCTTCAGACTGGTACAGCCCTGTGGCACTTTCTAATAATCTGCTTGACCCGCTTTCATTTTGCAGCCATTATAGCCAACTACACCATACGCTTATAAAAACAGCGCTCGGTACGATTGTGTTCCATTCGGGTGCATGAAAATATGATACATCCCCTAAAACTACATTCCCGTGGCATGTGACCCGACAGTTGCGTCCGTTTTGACAAGCGCGTTTTCTTCCAGCTAAGGCTTAGGATTTCTATGATTTAAAGGGCCAAACCTCTCACCCAAACTACAATTTTGGTACCCGGGTACCTAAATTCTCAATTGGCTCAGCTCTTTGATTGACAGCTAATTCAAACAATACAGAGTGTCAAAGCTTATATTACACAACATGAAGGGTGCTGAGGGTGTTTTGTTTAATATAAATTGAGTTTTTCTATACTCACCCTGAAGCAATAAACTGAGATTGTTTCTGGATGAGGATGAATTTCAGACAATTGTGGGAGGGGCTTCAGTAAGAAGGTTAGGAGAATTGCTAATGTTTGAGGTGAGAGAACTCTGCCCTTAAAAACATATGAAGGCAGAGCTTATGAGGTATGCGTCACGGTACGTTTTGTCACATTTTGTCCAATTCGTCACATTCTGTGTGCAATCTGGAGATCCCTTCATGCGCAAAACCGAACTTGCATGCACATGTTCCTGCGTAATTTTGATACCTACTAGTGACGTAAGCATGAATGATTCTATATAGTAAACCACTCCCTTATCATCAAGACATGTTTCACTTGGAACTCATGATCGCTGCTTAGCTCACCCACCTTTCTGCCTTCTCTCTTTGGGGGAACATATCACGCCTACACTCGAACGTGGGGACAGATCCAGAGTAGTGCTAGAACTGCAGGGGGACGTTGTTCCCTCCTGTATCAGTGCAGTACGGTACCTCCAATAAAAGAAAGTTGCGACCCTTGATAAAATATTAAGTAACACTGGGTTTTCCGCAAAAGCTACCACTGCCAATGAGTTAAAGGCGGAATCCGACCGTCGATAATTTATAATATCATGACTGCATGATGGCCACTCCTGCAATGAGTGACCAGACAGGTATGCACGCGACCAACCTTAATATACATTGGTTTTATATCTGCCCACAGCCAATTATGTTACCAAAACCAAAACATTAGCACATGAAACTCCTCATCTATTGGCTTTCGTTTCTCATAATAGAGTGTGTTTTTATACAAGTTGATATTATCAGGGAGTTGCTATTGTTGTGACCAACTTTCGCATGCGTAGTTAGGCTAGATGCCATTTCTTGGAAAATGCGAATTTGGAATTTCCCCAATATGTGTGTACAAGTTCCTTTAAATGAGTTTTTGATTGTGTTATATTTCAAGGCGACCAATACCTTCATGTACTTGAATGAACGATTTCAATGGATGTTATCCCTTAAATTTAGCGAGAGTGACATTGAACTTATAATTCTAGCCTATGGTGCTAAGGTTTTGGCGTCAATATATCAGATATATAGTCAGGGAACAAGGACATCCTTCGGATCCGTTGTTTAAGGTGGGAGTCTGGGAGAGGTTATTTGTTTATCGCTGACATGATTTTCCAGACACTCAAATAGTTGTAACCGTTGATCGGTAAATTAACCAGTCGATTTTAGGGAGGTACTACCATTAGGCCTCAGAGGTCATGCACGTGACGTCTTAGCGCGCTGCAACTTGGCATAATAAATGTCACTGATCATGCGCTGTAGATGTGTTATCAATACACGCGCACTACCTCACCTCAGGGCCAGTAAATAGTGACTGTAGTCAGCCATTAGCCTTGTATCATCTTAATCTATTTTCTATTTCAAACCGTGAAATTGATGGAATCAAGACACATTCCAGTCGGGCATCCGTAGGTAGGCAAGGAAATTGAAATACCGGTACTAAAGGTAATGGACCCCAGTTACGTACGACTAAAATCAGTTACGAAAGCTTGAATACCACCTTAATACATGAATACACTTTTGGAAATGTTAGAAACACAAAAGAAGGAAATCAACCGTGAATAATTCTGCCTGGTCGTATTCTTTTCTTTAAGTTCTACAAATCTCTATAAAAAAAATTGTTAAAGAAATCCAACTTTGAAAATCTTATCTGCTAATAAACATCTATACCAATACTGTCGAAACTGTTCCATTTCTCCTGCTAGAACGGAAACGTTTATTCATAAACTCCACAATGGCCAATGATAATCTTGTTAAACTTTCATTGTCATTATTAACATATCTCTGAAATGCCGCCACGCATCGGCTGAAGATTGTCAGTACAGTCTACTTTGTGCAAGATATCGCTTGAAGGCCTAATTCCTCATACCCCAAACAACTCCAATTCTCCTAAATTACTTATTTAAGCTCCTCACACAACTGTCTGGGAGTCATCCTCATCCAGTCGCAATCTCAGTTTGTTTTTTTGTTCAGGGTGAGTATACAAGACGCCAACTGTGTAGATTCAAAACCCTCTCATGCATAGTACATGCTGTGTAATATGAGCTTCGATACTCCGCATTTTTTCCTTACTGTCACTCGAAGAGCTGTGCCAATTGAATATATCTGTAGTTTCGGGCAAGAGTATAAGTCTTTTAAGCATTGAAGTACCTTTATTTGTAGTTGTTTTTTAAAGTGCCCTCGACTTTTGCGAAAATCCAAGTGACGAAACGAAACAAATACTTTAGTTAAGGAGCTATTCTTCACAGAACTATAATTGCGGATAGCTCCCCGAAGACAATGATTACAAACATTTACATTGAGCCTCTAAATAATGACAAAGTCAACATATAAATAACTAAAGGCCTTACTCTCTACATGTAGAAGGGTGAAATTCGTCCTTTTACGATTGCCGGGAGTGACCACTCTTTTATCGAGTGAAAATTGACTGAAATTCTACCCTGCAAGGAGTGATAGTTGCTTAACTCTAAATGAGTTGAAATGTCACTCAATGGGAGGGTGGAATGACTCAGAGGGCGTGGTTCTCACCGTCTCAGTACGGTGAATCATTGTGGGGCATTTTTACTATTTTACACAGTAGCTTAGGTCCCACGAACCGCACTATATTAGAAAAACAAGAGCCCAAGGGCACTATGGTTCCTTGCATTAAAGATGATATTGTATTAAGGTAGTCCCAAGGTAAGGCATAATTTGCACCTTTAACCCCAATGACTTTTGGCAATCACCCAAAAACATAGGGGCACATTAAATTTCAAAATCATACAAGCACTTGCCGTTTGAGAGAAATGGAACACTAAACTTTTCAAATTATCACACTGCACACTGCCCACTTCCATGCGACAAATACATTCATCACCTTTCACTAAAAAGTCATTTACTTGAGTTTGGGGTAGTATAGGAGGTTAGTTAATTGCCTTTTTGGTCAATCTCAACAATTCAAATCCAGACCTTAAAAAGAAGTCACAAAGGTCAAATACAGTCAAAGTAGATCAAAACTGATTTTAAATAAACACAGTCTCTTCTGCACCAAAGAAATTTAACAGTCATCTGGTCATTCCTGACCACCAAAATTTATGATGGATGACTAGAAATTATGTCATGGTTGTCCTTTAGACTACCCAATGTGTTTGCCTGAAAAGCAAAAATAAGGAAAAGCCCACAATTCTGCTACTAAAGGCAGCCCGATAGTGATTTATTACCACCAATTTCTTCTTCACAATTTGGCTAGAAGACCAAGAAACAAACATAGCTCTGTAGAATCTAATAAATGACTTTCAACTTGACCTTTTAACCTAAAGAGGGTGTTAGAAACAGCATTGTAGTCCCTAGGGTAAAAGCAGAGGTAAAGAAGAGAAACTGCTTTCATATTTTACTATTGAAATTGGAATCTTAGCTTGCACTGTGAATAACTTTATTCAATACTGTATGTGAGGAAAAGGTTGTTTTTAATAATAATTGCATTACTGTCCTGATTGTTAACCTAACTGCTTTTAGACTGAGAGGGGGTTATAATTCTTCTTTTCTTTTATACATTGCATTTGTCTAAAGGCATTAAACTTCAGCTGGACTTTTAAACCAATTGAACAAAGACCCAAAGAGTCTTCACGTGCACTTTACTTAGACGAACACAACTTTCCATTATTTCCACTATGTTACTTGGTTATTGAGTAAATGCACCGCATACCTGGCATTGCAATAGGCCTACATATGACCTACATGTACACACTAGCCTGTCATTTAAATGTCAGTAACTCAAGTAACGAACATTGTAGGAGGGTAGTGTAATAGCCTTTTTGGTTCGTCTGATCAAGACAAATCTTGACGTCACAAAAAAGTCACAAAGGTCAAAAGGTCAGATGAGGTCAAGTGAGGTCAAGGGGGTCATCACGTGCATTTCACTTAGAAGGACACAAATCTCCATTACACCACCCCTCTAAAATGTTTCAGTGGCAAGATATCAATAAAACATTACTTTTTGACCTTTTGACCCTTTCCAATTATTTTGGTTAATGTACCAACATTTTCACTTCCTACCAATCTAACTTATCCTAAAATGATGCCACTGCTTAAACAACGGATACCGAGTTACAGCTACTAACAGAAATTCAGTTTTTGGCCTCTGGTGATCACCAGTGACCTTTGACCTCCACCAAAAACGATAGGGCACATCTACTCCACAACGTCTACATACATACCAAGTTTGAAAAAAATTGATCACTCGGTTATTGAGTTATCGCACCACATACCTCGCATTCCAATCCGTCACATACACACACACACACACACACACACATACACACACACACACACACGTACATACGCCAAGGTGACTGCATAGGTTCCTTTGTTACACAAGGAACTAAAAAAGTTATACGGTTCTGCTTGGAGGCCGGGAGATGACAATACATTACCTTTTTTCATAACCAACATTTTGTCATCAAGTTCATGCAAATAATTGTCGAAGAACCTGTAGGGTTCTTATCGTATGACAAATAAAGGGCCCTGTATGCTACCAGTGTGGGTTTGGCCATGACAGGTGGTTAAACAATACCAGTTAGCAGGTTAGTGTTGTATTTCTTCAACACTGTTTGTCCCTGAACATTCAACAAACTGTTCTGTAGCAAATTAATCGCCTTGCACTCATACCCTCTATAGTTAAATTAAGTGTACAATTTCCTTGTATATAGTAGTCAATCGACTTCAAACCATGTTGCATCATTTCCACGTAAGCTATACATATTACTAATCTGAAATTATTCCCGTGTCTACAAAATCAAAAACGCCTTGTCACCAAATATTTACCACAAATTTAGACATTCCTTTCAATTGAAAAAGCTACGGTGCCTTACAAGACACGCAGTGAAGCGCATGCTAAAGAAGACACGGGAGTGAACACCCCCCCCCCCCCCGCCCCTTGGGAAATTTTCCATGCTCTCTTTCCCTTCTCCGAGATCAAAAACTGTCATGGCATAAATACGTTGAAGGATATTTTCTTTCCACACGTGTGTTTCCAGTTGTGGTGCACTGGAATTGGGTGAATCTACTCCACTACTTATGCAGAGCGTACACTCTAAAATCAAAAGAGTGAACTTAGTCACTCTTTGATAGAGTGAAAAGTGTGAATTCACTCCATTGGAGTAATAATTCACTCCAAGAAGATTGAAATTCACTGCAAAAAGAGTGCAATTCCATTAAAACGAGCGAAGTTACAATCTTGATGGAGTGCTCACAGTAATCGCTCTTAAAAAAGAGTGATCATTGCAGGCACTCGTAAAAGGGTGAATTTTTCCTCTTCCTCTAGTGAATTTCACTCTTTTAGGAGTGAGTTTCACTCTTACTGGAATGATTTTTTACTTTTCACTCCACCAAAGAGTGACTAAGTTCACTCTATTGATTTTAGAGCGTAAATAACGGCAGTGGGTTCCATTTTTTAAAAGAAGGTTTAAGGTCAAATGTTGATATGTTGGAAGGATACTTTTTTTTAAGCATTGAAATCCGACGTGTGGTTCTCAAGATATGGGCCAAGTAAAGTTGTCAAATTTCACACGAAAAGTGAACTTGAAGCAAGCACTTATGACATCATATCCTCACATTAATGAACGGTCTTTTCTTTTTCTTCAAACTTTCCAGCCAATTTCCTCCTCAACAATCCCTTATTATCAGAATGTGATTGCATAAGCTGCATAAGAAATTTACAAACTTTGCATTTTCCACAGAGGGGTCCTATACCTATTAAATTCAAGGTCAACACAAGTTTGAAAAACAAAGAGAAACAAAGCGTTCCTTGTCAGCTTTCAACGCGAGGGAGTGACATAACCTCTGCTGCCCTCAATCTCAAAACTTTGAAAATTGGAACACAAATCTAGTAAACTTCATTTACTGATATCTCAAGAAATCAAAATATATTTGCCTAACTGAAATTTCCCTTTAAATTCTTTTGTATAATTCGACATGTGATTCGAACCCGCACTTTCCACGATTGGTGGCAGATGCTCTACCAACGGATCCAGGATCGGCGGAAAAAAAGTACACAGAGTCCGAATGATCGCCGTCCGAGATCCCTCCATTGCTCAGTGAAAGACCATTACAAAAGTACATTGCTCTACTATTCCCTTTACATGGATCAGTTCCTGTGTAATACAGCAATTTGGACAAAATTACGTAGGCCATTTTCAGTGTTTAAAAAGAAGGGTTTAAGGTCACAGTAGGATTTGGTATGTTATAGGTACTTTTCCTAAGCATTTTGGTGAAATTTGAATTGAAACGTGATGTGCGGTTCTCACGATATGAGCATGTTAACTTGTCACATTTTCAACAAAAAGTGAATTTGAAGCAAGCACATACGACACCATATCCCCACATTAGTGCACAGTCTTTTGTTTTTCTTTAAACTTTACAGTCGATTTTCTCCTCAACAATCCCATATTATTAAAATGTGATTGCGTAAGTGGCATGAAACTTCACAAACTTTGCATCCTCACAGGGAGGTCCTATTCCTATTAACTTGAAGGTCAACACAACAGTCTGATAAAACAAAGGGAAACAAAGCATTCCTTTTCAATGTGAGGAAGTGATATAAGCTCTGCTGCCATCTAACTCACTTTTGAACACAAATCTACTGCCTTCATTTACTGATATCTCGAAAAAATACATGTCCGATTTGAATGAACTTTCACTACACTGTGAAGATTTGGTTCCTCTTTCACACATGAAAATTAAATTTTTGCTTTAACTTCCCCTTTAACTTTGCAGTCAGCCAACCTTGTACATTTACTGAAATTACTCAAGGCAACATTTCTACGTGGCGATAATTAAACAACATGACTAAAATCCACAGTATGCAGAATATTGAAAGGGAATGATTGATTTGTTCACATAATATATGAACAGACAATATGAAAGGTGTTTATTTAGATTTCGAAAGAAAGAAAGAAAGGCGGCGTGTGGGTTTAAAGTTCTTTGTAAAAGTTGTCCATAGAATCTTTGCCACACCACTTTCCTGTTCAGGATACGAATCATCTCCACAACTTGCCGTTGAAAGCTAAATTTACACTTATTCCTGCAGTTCCTTACACTCTAAAAAATATTTAAACGATTTTGTTTAAAAATTAGGATACTCACGAAAATGAGTACTTTTACTCGAAAAAGGTGAGTACTTCAACTCAATTTGTGAAAAATTTTGCACATATTCAGCAATTTGTGTAAAGTTTTGCACGAATTCATTTGAAGTACTCACTTTTTATGAGTAGAAATACTCATTTTCCTGAGCATCCTAATTTTTAAACAAAATCGTTTAAATATTTTTTAGAGTGTTCAACATAGCCTAATAATTCACTGATATCCTGTATGCTGATTACACGAATTTACAAGTTTTGGTAGACCCAACGGTAAATTATTTATCCACGTAAAAGGCGGTGATATCCTTAGAACGTTCTTCTCGTCCATCAAATTTCTGCAATGGAAATCGATAGGTCCTAGCTCTATTACGTCGTTCATTGTTGTTAAATCACCACCCTGTACACGTAGCAGCGTTTGCTTAATTGACATCAACGTAGTTTTGTCCTGCTCTATTTCATTGGTACATTTATTTACAAAAGACGTGGTGTTTGTCGTGTCCATCTGCGACTGCGCAGTTAGTTCTTTGAGATATTTGTCCTCATTATCGTCTATTAGCTTCCTAGCTATCTTCATACTTTCTTTGACTTGCATCTTCATTTGTGTGACTGCAAAGTCATACGAAAGGGAATTAATGTTAGTCTCCTTCAACAAAGTTTCCTCTTTTTCGATTTTCTTCTCGAGATTTCGAATAGCTTCCTTTACCAGATCTTCGCTTCGTTGCCGGGCCCGAGCCAGTGCAACGTCCTTTGCCACTATGGAGTGGTCACTGTGCCAACTGGTGGCGCACTCTGGACAGAGGAACCGTTGACAGTTTTCGCAGAAAAATTGGGCTTCCTGTAAATGAGAACAAGGAATCGGCACGAAATAGTTCTGGTTACCGTAGTTAGGTGTCGTGAGCTCAGTAGGTTGTTCAGGCCGCTGCAGCTTTTGTTTTTTAAATGACCGGGACAATTCAATGACAGCTTCGAGACTGAAATTTGTCGCGAAGTCTTTCGCGTTCCCTGATTTTGGAAGGGCTACTTTAGCACGACACAATGGGCATCGGAATCTCTTGTTGTGGTTTGCCGTGAGGTTAGTTAAGCAAGGTTCAAGGCAGAAGGAATGTCCACACGTCAACACCTTTGGATTTTTAAAGACATCTAGACACACACTACACGTGATTCTGTCGTCGGGATCTTCATTAAAATCGTTGGTGGTCACCTGAAAGAGAAGAGGGGGATATTAGAGTACTCATGTTTAATTCATGAATTATTATTTGCCTTAAAAACATTATTCTCTCAGCCCAAAGCGTCCCGATTCTCCCAACCTTCTTTCTTATAAGTCCCTCTCACAATTACTGCTCATCCAGACACAATCTCAATTGATGCTTTAGTGTGAGTATACAAGACTGCAATTTGTTATCAAAATACTCTACTCTCAGGACAGTTTATACTGTGTAATATGAGCTACAATATTCGGCTGCAATCTTTCATATGCTGTCAATCAAAGAGTTGTACCAATGGATAATTTGTGTAGACATAAGCCCCGTCCATATTGTGCGACCTTACTGCGGCGAAACTGTTTTGTCGCCATGTCCACACTATGCAACTAGTACAGTAGCAGGCTTAACGATTCCCCCGCAATTCTGACGTTTAATCTACTCCTTATTTATTATATCGAAGAGACAAAGGAACTTTCTTCACCCTTCGATTAACTGATCTTCACGGGCTTCATTCTAGATGCTCACCAATGTAATCAGTTGCGCATTTCAGTTCGGACGACCCAGCATGTTCGGTGTCATGAGACTGTTGCGCGAGACTGCTTGCAACTAGTAGCAAAGCATTCCACACTTTACAACGCGTTTGAACAATCTTGTCGCAAGGATTTGCGTCGCACCGGGTTGCACAGTAAGGACGGGGCTTGAGCACCAAACTTGTGGTTTGATTAATTTTAACTTTACTTGAATATATCGGGTACCGGTAAATCTTTAAGATGCCACATAAGCTCAAAACCTAGTTTCTTGATCCAACATATTACTTAGGCCGCTTTCTTCAGGAGCAATACCCCGCAAACCTGTATGAACCTGCTACGGTGGTCTCAAAAGAAACCCATTAAATTTCTGCATCTAAGATCTATTTCGGGTCCCATTGGCAGTTCATTTGCATGTGAGATATATTGCTTCTAATTATATAAGATGCTAACAGTCGACCTATGAACGGTACGCCATAAATATCATATATATGTTAATTGACTGTACCCAATGAACCCTCAATGGATTTTTGGTGCATAATGATGTGGGTCCCATATCCTGGCTAACATGAAGCCCCATTAGGAGCCAATTTAGGAATGTTACCTGGAGATCGTTTTACCCCGAGGACAAACAAGTTGGTAAGATGAGATTAAACGAGAGATCAACACGATTGTGTTAAAATGTCAATAAGAAGAAAAAGATAAAGTTTAGACACGGTTTCAGACAGGCCTATAAGGTTCAAGTTCGGTTTCAAATACAGTTTAAACATAGTGCAAACATACGGCAGTTCCCCTCGGTTGCCCCTCAGGAATCTTCTACAACACCAGGTGGGGCCGCATGGCGAGTTGGTTAGTTTGCTTGAGTTATACGGCCCAGTTTCCAAGACGAAACCAACGTAACCAACCTATAAGATAAGTAACTGCTTAAATTATTGTAGGGAAGTGGGCGCGAATATGTAAAAATAATTTAAAATGCCATATAATTTTTTTAATTTCAGGGATTTAAAGGACATCACAAAAAGAATTTTAATGTACACTCAAAAAGACGCGTTTAGGAATACTTATTTTCTTATTTTGCCCCACTTTGCAAACACGTTTAAATTCTAAACATTTAGCGATTAAACACTGAAGGTTAAGAAATAAAACACACGTGATTAGCATGTCACCATCAGACCGCGCTTACATATTGTACGAGAAAGCTGGGCCTAAGCGCTTTTTTGTATTGTACAACTTCAAATTAAGTGAGCAAATGATGTTGCATCTTTTCACATCGCAGCAAAAGTGCTATAAAATTAGAGTTAGGACTGTAGACATGAGATGCATCCTTCAGTTCAGTCCTTGAAAATTTGAAATACTCCAGAACACATCCACGAAATGCTAGATATATGGTATTTATACATGTAAAGAGTGAATTAAATGTTTATATGTTTTCAAATATGTGCCTTTATATAGAAGTGACGAAACTTGTGTCATGAGGGAGCTGTTATTTGGATAACAGCTACCTGGTGTAATCACAGCATATTGCGGTCACAATATACCGTACAAAATAATACCATAATAAACATTGGATTATCACTGCTCAAAGGTTACGCCAGAGTAGCCTTCAACTTACGATATGCACAACCTGTGGAAACAAGGTTATCAGTTATGATAATTTTTGCCTTGCGAAACGCAATAACCAATCACAAGAAACAGGACATAGCCTTTGCCGATAAGATTAGATACTTGAAAAAGCAATTTAATGATTACGGTCAATTCCAATCGCGGAAAGAAACAGACATGTGTTAGGTATTGAATCTTATTGCTATATCGAACTGTGGCACCGAATAACACACCAAGGCTTGAATTATACAGGATTACATTTGAGCTCAAGTGTCAAAAATGCAAATTTTATTTTTAAGAGGAAGCATTCACCGGTTCGACTTATGTTAAAGGGCCAAACCTCTTACCCCAAACTAAAATTTTGGTACGGGGGTACCAAAATTCCCAATTGGCTCAGCTCTTTGATTGACAGCTAATTCAAACAATGCAGAGTAACAAAGCTTACATTACACAACATGAATGGTACTGAGGGTGTTTGGATTATATAAATTGAGTTTTTTCAATACTCACCTTGAAACAATAAACTGACATTGTATATGGATGAGGATGATTTTCAGGCAATGATGGGAGGGTCTTAAGTAAGAAGGTTAGGAGAATTGGTACTGTTTAGGGTGAGAGAACTGGTCCTTTAAAAAAATATCTATCCAATATTCATACGGTCAAATCTCCTCTGATTTGTGCTGTAGGAGGATATCTAAGTTTTTTCGAATAAATTCAGCCATTAAGTACTTAAATCCAATATTCCTCATGAATTTTAAAGATAAGTAACAAAATATGTCACGTGATTGACATGAGTCACCTCTGAAGTCATAAGAGGTTTAGATCAAAGATTCTGTTATATTCATTTTGCCCTTAAAGGCATATTTTCATCAACCCAAACAGTTCCAATTCTCCCAACCTACTTACTTCTAGCCCCTCCCACATTTATCTTAAACTCATTTTTATCCAGACACAATCCTAGTTCATTGCTTGATGGCTTGTCCCAGTGGCCATACAAGTCCATAATGTGTAACCTGGTAACCAAGACACTCTCAGTGCCCATGTTGTGTAATTTAGCTATGATGCATTGTTTGAATGTGATGCCAATCAAAGAGCTGTACCAGTTGAGAGTTTTGAAACTGTAGTTTTGGGTGACGAATGACTGTCTTTAACTCAACTGGAGTTGGTCATTCCGTCAACCAGTTTTACGTCTACATTTGTGTCGAACCAACGTTTATCTCTCAAGACGGTATACTGCTCGCGGCTACAGCGAGCCAGAATAGGTAGTACTTCCATTGCGTAAGTATGCCAGAGGAGTCACTTACACTCTAAAATCAAAAGAGTGAACTTAGTCACTCTTTGATCGAGTGAAAAGTGTAAATTCATTCCATTAGAGTGATAATTCACTCCAAGAGGAGCGAAGATCCCTCCAAAAAGAGTGAAGATCACTCCAAAAAGAGTGAATTTCCCTTGAAACGAGCGAAGTTTCACCCTTGGTGTATAGTGCCGACAGTGATCGCTCTTTAAAAAAGAGCGATCATTGCAGGCACTCGTGGAAGATTGAATTTTCCCTCTTCCTCTTGTGAATTTCACTCTTTTTGGAGGGAACTTCACTCTTTTTGGAGGGAACTTCACTCCCCTTGGAGTGAATTATCACTCTAATGGAGTGATTTTACACTTTTCACTCGATCAAAGGGTGACTAAGTTCACTCTTTTGATTTTAGAGTGTAGGACGGATCACGTAGCATTTGAAAAAATGACGAATCACGTAGAATTTGAAAAAAAAAGAAAGAACTGAAAACAAAGAAAATGTATAATGCTGCCTGACCGCTTATCATCTTTCAAAATATCAACTTTTCTTTTGTCTCAATGTGTTGATTATTCACAATGCAACATGGTTTTAAATTAAGTTTGGTCAACGGGCACAGGATAGCCTTAATAACTGCTTTTTCCCTTTAGCCAAAGTACCGTCCATATACAGTCAAACAGCACAGGTGGAGTGTCACATACCGAAGGCCGAAAGAAGGACGAAGGAATGTCTAATAAGAACAGTACAGGGCAAAATTTGCTTTAGACATATGAAACAGGACCACATTCTAAGCTTTATGGTGAAATTTGTATTCATTTCACATGTTCGGTTCTTGAGATTTTAGCAATTGAATATGGCAACATTTCGATACAGAATGAACTTGGGGCATGGATTCAGATTGTTGACCAATGTTTTGTTTTTGTTTATAATTTACCATAAATGTTATGCGACTATAAAATCTGGAACATTGATATATAGGTGCATCCTGAGCAATGGAATTTTAAAATTCTTTATATGCATTAGGGACAGGTACCATCACAATTCAATCGTCGGTCAAACTGAGAGGTGGAAAGTAAAGGAAAACAAAGCATTAGGTGCGTTCGATTTAGCGGCTCTAGCCAGCTCAACTGGCCCAGCCAGCAATCGATCTTTCGAAAAAGTGATCTCAACGTCATCAGCACGTCGCAACTTGAGCCGGCCAAAACAATCAGCCATTCGAGGTGGTCTAGTTGATCCGTGTGACGTATCGTATTTTACGTCAGGTGTCATTCAATCAAGAAACTAGTTGAGGCGGCTCGAGGTGCTAATTCGAACGTACCTATAGTAGACAACAACATGAATCCTTGACATCACACCTGTTTGCTTCAAATTCACTTTTCACAGAAAACGTATGTCAACTTCAATAGCTAACATTCCGAGAACTGAGCAGGGAAATGAATTAGGGGATAATAAATGCGAGGGTGCCCCGGTCTTAAAATGTGATTTAAGATTGACGATGACGTCATCATAAAGTCTTAGCGAACCATGGCGACATGGCGCTCAGGTCCCTGCCTTTACCCCATTTCATAAATACGCTGGGAAATATGGGTGCAAAACACGAAAAAATAAAATTTTTGGTCAAATTTTAGAGATCAAGTTTTCATTCTGCTTAGCTTTTTAGACCCCATTGTGACGTAACGATATCTTGAACTTGAATCGAATATTATGAACTGCAATTCGCGACCAATACTCACAGTGTTAGCTTTTATTTGCTTCATTTTCGAGAACGATATCGGCTGTTTAACAAGCACATGTGGTTAAGAGAAACACTGACCACAGTTACACATCGTTCTGGAAATGAGGTTGAGCGAAAAGCTAGTTATCACTGTCGCTATCACAGAGGCAGCCGACCTCCGCTTTCGCCTCGATCCGCTAAGCCACAAGGATGACGTCGTCGTCTGTCTTAAATCACATTTAAGACCGGGCAGACTCGCATTTCCCCAACTATGTGTTGAGCATACTATGAGTGAATATGGCATGTTGCTCTGGCAACCTATGGCATGCGCGCAAAATATTGTACTCCGTTAAGTATAGTGATCATGTTGAATTCACCATGAAGTGATTCTCCTACAGTAACTCTTGAAAAACCATTCGAGACATCTCGAACAGTTTTCGGCCAATCAAAATGCAGGAAATCAATGCAAGTATTTATCAATGAAACGTTCACGCGAATGTTTAGAGTAATTTCTTGTCACCAGGTTTGATTTTATAACAATTACTTTAATTACTACAATTAAATTCAATTTATAACTGCAACACTTTGTAACGATTCAGACATTTAACGAGGACAGCGTAAAACATAATATAAGCGCAGGCCTACACTTTTTGAATGAAGCAGAGCTTAAAAGATTATCATCAGATCATTAAGATGATAAAGATGTTATTGATCTTAAAATAAAATACAGTAACACGTTAATTTCACTATAGAAGCGTCTATTTAGAGTGGAGACAAAGCCAGAGAGACGCAACTACGGGGGATGGGGAAACGAAAGTGCACATCCACCCACAACAAAGCCGTGTACCCCAGATGCCAACCGTGAAGAATTTATGAATGTGTGAGTCGAGAGAAAATTCAAGAGTTGGCAACGTCCATAACGGTAGATATATGGTTGGGAAGGAAGAATGCGGACACCCTGAGCAACCGAACATCCAATTCACCCTCCAATTTTAGGCACCGTGAAAATATTTTACTTACTTTCTGTCTAAAACAAATTTCTTGGAACAAACACCTTTCATCCGTTCATACATGTCTTTTTTTATCGACAGGAAGCTGTCTTCTTATTGCTTAAGCTAACTGCGTGACTAACTACACGTACATCATTATTACCCACATCTTGGAGTCGCAAAGCACTTACATTATCGTTGGATCGCAAACGATTTCCACTTAAATTTGAATACTTCATACTCCCTAATCAAAAATACTGTACCATCACCAAATATCCAGCAATTCTGTACTGAACTCACTACCTCTCGGGTGTCAAATGCAAGGCTACACAATACCGTTTGTACAACTTTTGCAGGTATCACACCAGAAACAGTATAGGCTAAGTTCAAGAGGTGAATTTGTGATTCTTTTGGCCCTGGTCAACTGAGGTCGCCATCTGATGTTGTTACCTAAATGGGATCGTCCCAAGACAAAAATTTGGGAATCCTTAGCGTAGATAAACCTTGAAGTAGCAGCCGCCATTGCATATGTATGCATACAGTGGAAGTTTTGAGTTTGTGCATTCTTAAGTGTTGGTATATTGTGAAGAGAGAACCTTTTCATTTTGCGTTGAGAACCTTTGTATAACCTTTGCCTAATGCAGTCACCCCTAAAACTTGAATAGTGTATTGGACTGTCCTGTTTCATGATCGGCGTTTGAGGGTCGTGGCAATATTTTTTCTCCTCAAATGTGAAATGAAGTACTGAAACTGCGTGGTTTACCGTATGCAATACAAAAGTCTAAAAATATTATAAAAGATAGTTTGAAGGGAAGCTGTTGCTTCAAAAAAGTTTGTTGGATACTTCGTTTGGCGCATAGCCTTAAATTTGTCGCGGTGAACAAACCAATCTCACACATACAAGATGTGTTTCAGAATTGAGCTTACGTGAAAATTTCACAAATCATACTTTCTTAATCCATCCAAATATATGGAGGAATTGTTAACGTGACTTTGCGCAGTCAACTGTGCCTAAAATGTCTTTTTGGGTGTAAAAAAACCTTTTATTTTGATCTGCCCCCGTCAAGGAGGGCGAAGACCCATTACTTTTGTTCGGGTTGGCTAGGCATATATATTTATGCCAATTGTTTTATGTCCCTACTGCCTGTACAAGAGTTAACGCAGTACATAAACTATGTGATGATATCCGTTTGTGCCTAATTCCTGTGCCCAACAATTAATTCCAACAAATTACCTATCTCTCTTATTGTCACTCTTATTTTGTAAAGGTCTCCATGAGTTGAAAAGAATTGCGACACAGGACAGCTGATATCACTGACTCTTAGTTTCTTACTTGGGTAGGTTTATTGCATGGACAGATGGAGACAAGGAACTGTGAAATAACCCACTCGTTGTTTCAAAGCATCTTACGGTGTGTAAATACACGAAATAAGGCTGCACGTGAAATGTTACGGCTAAACCATCCTTACTTTAGTCATTGCAATTTCTTTTAATATAGAACATTGGAGAACATGTACATTAAAACGAAACATCATCTTTATAATTATACCAAGATCCCAATACGTTAAACAGAAATCTTAAAGCCTGTAATATCGGTGACATCTTTTGGTTTTGTTAATTATTGGTACAATGCCCTCCTTACTATATTTTTTTTTTCATTAATTCATCCATTTTTGGTTGCAGTTTCAAGCTTGATCTCTCCCTCAGTGGGTTCAATAAACTTCTCAAAGTTCTGTTTTCCGTCAGCTATAGTTCCCTGTCTATACTTAATTCTTGTTATCTCATATCCTGTGTACGAAATAAATGGATGAGATGAATTATAACCTGTTCTAAAACCCAAATCCACGTTTGTTAAGCCTTGTTCCTACGTAAGCCTGCAGAAACAACATTTTGGTTTTAAGGGCAAAAAGGGCATTAACTCCAGTTTATAAATACCTAAATTAAAATAACGCCCACCCAAGTAATATTAGTAGCCCAAGTAGGTGTATCCACTTAGTTTATTACAAAATATCGCACGGTCACCTGACATTAATTAGCGAATAGAACTTTATCACTAAATATGAAGGAGTGTTAACTGCACCTAGCTATTGACACTATGTGACAGGTATGGTTATAAAACATGCAGTGTGCACAGAGTACATTGGCAGGTTGGAATGATGTTAAGTATAGGGCAAAATCCGGGGAGCTGGTAGCATGCGTAGCGCCTCTGTGGCTGCAGTCCCATCTAGGCGGACATTGATTTTTTCGTAGCGATGAGCTGGACGAAAAAATTCGTCCGCCCCGCGGGCTTGGGAGCTGGGTTACTGGCAGCCGACTGAGCGGCCGCATGCATGGATTTACAAAACAGCCCAAATAAAGGCTGAACTTTCTCCTTGTAGCTTGTCCCTACTTGGTGGCAGAGATACTACGCAGGCTGAGTTTTGGAGGTACCAAAATGTCTGTTAGTGTAGAGCAACTATTGCCGGAAGGAATAACCGCGGGCAACACGATGAAATGATATCGATTGCCACCCTTTCAATGCAAGTCATACTTTAGTCTGTGCTTCAGGCAGAGGGGGAAAGGGGCGGGGGATTTGTTCCCCCCCCCCTTTCGAAAAGAAGGTGAGTAAAATCCCACCTTTTCATTTCCATAATAATTGAAAAAATCTTTCTTCCTTAAAAAGAGGACACTCTTGCAGCAATGCTTGAACTTACTCAAATATATGACCTTTAAAGCACTTTAAATAGCACCTTACAGGAGAGCAAGCTTTTGTCCCCCTGAACCCACTTGTAACTGAAGTCCAGGACAGCATCAATTTGGAATATGGTTTCAGGGGTAACTAATTACCCCCCCCCCCCCTCCTTTTTAGTGTTTCTGGCGGATTCCCTGTTATTGCATTTCTGGGATATCGTCACTGGCAAAATTTTTTCGCCTAATCGTGAGATCAGTGTTGCCAGCCTGATAGATTTTAACCGCTTTCGTTACCATATACCTTAGTGTTTGTAACGGGTTACTGTCCACGACTGTTGTATATGTATATATATATATCATATACCCAAAGGTTTATAACACAGTTTAGTGCTCACACTTTTGTTCTCAAATGTCTATAAATACCTTTAACTCATCCTCGACAACAGTCAGACTAAGTTGGGTTGGATCGGTTTGATTGAATTTATTGCAGGCGTACGGTACCGTATTGTTGGATAATGGGCCAATCGTATAACGAAGGCTTAGGTAGGGGATCTAGCTGATAGGCGTTGAAGTTGTTTAGCTCCGCACAAGAAAAAGTTCACAGAACTCATAAAGCTGATTAATTCTTCTTGATTATTATTGATTCCATTTCTTCTTCCTTCAAAAATTATCCTTAATCAGAAGCCGGCAAAAAGGTGACAATTACTATTTACAGGTGAGTAGTGCGTCGTCTTAGAGGTCTGCAGCACAACTGACTAGCTGCGGGCTGCTGGGTTTCCTAGTGCGTTCGAGCCACGAGGGCCATGCGAGATGACAGAACTAAAAGCTGTAACCCGATTGGATAAAAAGTTGTGACGCACACCTAAAATGAATATTATAAATATGATGAAATCATATCAACCAATGAGGAGGCTGCAAGTGAGTGAAACTGGCCACACCTCGAAAATATGGGTTACAGCGTGCACGTGGGGCTACGGCAATGTGATATGTCACGTCCACTGGTAACACGTGACGGGAAACAGGAAGGGCCCTGGGAATCTAGAACAAAAGGAAGGGAGAGTTGCTCGTAAACAACAAGATGGCGTCTGGTAAAGGTCATGGAGAGTGCACCATACTACATGACAGTATACAGTATATCAAAGGCTCAGTGAGTGAGTTGAGGTAAGAGTGAGGCTGAGTTGAAGTTAAACCGGAAGGGGACCAGGTGGTTGAACTTCCTAGCTTGAGCAAAAAGGATGAACCCACAAGCTTGCAAAACAAATCACAAAAATGTCCCAGAGCTTATCTTTATAAACTTTGTTAGGCGTGATTTCCACCATTTGCAAAAATTTACACATAGGCCTACCGCATAGAACTAGTCTCTCTACTAAATTAACCCCCCCCCCCCCAGTCCATCACAGTCCAAAAGCCCACCACTGACACAATCCGTCTGGATACCTTGACCCACCTGACCGGAAGACTTAAAGGGACATACTTGAACTGCTGCCTTACAACTATATCCGGATATAATTCGTTCATTCAGTGGTCTATGCAGATCTGGTATTATTACTCTCTACTACTATAGTATCCCCTTCCTGGATAGAAATTATGCAAATAACGAGTAGGCCACAGACATATGGTCGGTCAAGATAGGACAAAAGAAAGACATAGGTGACTACTGCTAATCAGGCGGTCTCTTATTGTAACAAATTTGGTAGAACTTTTGTTGAACTTTTAACGTGAAAAAATAATAATAAAACAATACTATAACCACCACCTGCCGATTGGCGTTGTCAGCAGGAAATGGGGGAGGGTGGATGCTCCGGGGTTAAATTGAAATTACAATCGTTTCTTAAAAAAAAAAAAAAAGAAATAGAAAAACAGACTGGCAAAAGAGTAGGTCTACATTCAATTCAAATCTAACATCAAATGCAACACGATTCTGCATCTAGTCCGTCCTTCGTGATCCCAAATTTTTCTTAAGGAGGGGGAACTCCCCATGGACCCCTCCCCATTAATTCTACACCTCCTTAGATGAACTTAATAGCCTTCTACTCGTTCCTCACAATATTAAAACAGAGCTGCGGCTGGTTCAGTGGATAACCAAAATGAACTTATTACGAGCTCTACACTGCTATAGCCGACTTGTTATTATTTCTGTTTTTACTTCTATACATGAAAGGTTATAAATAAACCTACACGATGTAACTTTGCATTCCACGTGAAATGGCACCTTGCACGTGGCGATGTAATCAAACAGTAGGCTCGCGTCCAGCACTTGTTCACTGGTCACGTTGCATGCAGCACGTTCGTTTCTACTATATGTATAGTCGACAGCGTTTACCTAATTCCGTTTTATTCGTTCAAATTGCATGCGCTATTCATCATATGCATACGGAAAATCAGAGCGTTGTCTACAGCATGTGGAAAATAAGGTCGTTGATCTCGATACTGCAAGTTGCAGTATACACACTTTATCAGACGGGTCTTTTATTTTGTGTTTTTTATTATTTTTTGGTCTATAGGTGTAGGATTTTACCAGCCTTGTTGCTCTCCTCTGAACATCTTCCAGGGCATCAATGCCGCATTGATAATGTGGTGACCAAACAGGAGAAGAATATTTCAAATATTGCAATAGCATAAAAATAAAGTAAAAAAATCGTGATATTGAATTCATTTATGATTACACTGGAGTCAAAATTTGTAACTGAAGAGTAAACAGGTGAAATCCAGCAAAGATCATTGAAAAAAATGCCGTAAATTGGCTGTATCACTCTTCTACCTTGAATCGGCAACAGCAAGTGATATACGACATTATATACCTTTAACAGATTCCAAGAAATCAAGGGATGGCAGAGTTAACTATCAAGTGTCTGATAAAATCATGAACTGTTTCATTTCTGCTGTAATTGGATAGGCTACTACAAACGAAGATCTTTAGAGCAGGGAATGGTTTGACGGATTAATAGCAAGGAGGTCCTTGCTAAAAGGGCTCAATCTGGGCTAATCATTATTCCGGCGAAGGGTCGTTTCTCTGCGGAGTCATTATTCCAAAAGCCTAACATTTGGATACTATTCCCAAGTTCTTTATTGGTTCCGGAGGATCATTATTCCGAATAAAAAAACTTCGCCGGGGACGGGTCGTTCCTCCGCAATGTTGTTAAATACCGAAGAAGAACAATTAATTAATCAAATCAAATTTCCTAAGGGTAATTATTCCGAATTTAGAAGCCCCGTTCGTATATCGCCGGCACATTTTTATTTCGCAATAACGACCCTTAGTTCTTACTGGCTTTCATCGTCAATTTGGGAAAATGAATGATCTTTATTCTCTTGGCGGAGTCATAAACAACCTTTCGAAATAACGATTTGCCATTTTTATTGCAAAACCGACCCTTCGGAATTGTGACCTTTTTGTTTATTCAGAATCATGACCCTTATCTTTTAGTCGGAATAATATAATGACTCTACTTCTAGTTTCGGAGTAACGACCCTTTGGGGTAATGCACCTTCGGAAAATCGGAATAATAATCGACAAATTTCAATATGTGAAATGGCATCACAAATGCGGAGTAGTGCAAAAATTTCGGAATGCACATTGGCAAGGTTGTAAATTGGCAAGTTGATGGCGAATCAAAGTTAAAACCATTCTACACATGGGATAATTTGCTAAGTTTAGTTTATCATCAGATCATGCCCACACGAAAAAACAGAATGATATGCTGACAGCAGGGAGTTGCCACTAGTGGCAACTCCCTGCTGACAGGGATGCGAGTCGGGTTGAAAACGGAACATTCAAGTCATTGCTCAGTGCAGCAATGCATCAAATGGGAGACAGTGAGCAAACTCTCCTGCTAAAATGTCCACGTGTATAACATACACGTAGCCTATTGGAAAACTACGTTTTACGGTCAATATTCCATCGACCTCTTTAACGCACACGAAATACAGAAAAACGACACGTGAGGTACCTGAAATACAAATCAAATTATGTGGTAGAAGCGGAATTGAAAGGGCGATATTGACATTGTACCATGACGATAGCCAATAATTATCACGATAATAAAGTTAATTTTTCAAACATATGATAAGTTGTCTCCTGATATAGGCCTAGCCATGTAACTTGCTAAGAAAAGTCTGCCAGTCACGACTCCCTGATATTGTCAAAAAATTGGCGAACTTGGCCCGTTTTCCCGTGTTGCAAAGAGTGTGCATATGCCCTCTATACCGTTAGATACTGACAGTCGTGACAACAGGATTGTTTAAAGAGTTTTGCATGAAAAATAGTGCCGAGCGCGAAACCTGTAAGGTCTGTAATGTGATTCAGAGGAACACCCCTATCAGGCCAAGCCGGGACCCGGACCGAAATGGCTGAAGTTTGCTGCATATACCTGTCCGTGAAAATTACGGTCTCAGGATAAGGTATAGTTAGCTATAGTTAGCTCCAGATATGGGGGTATGTGGGAGAGCAAATGGTCTGACGGCGAATGGGCCCCTTTCCCATAACCCCTTCTAGGAGCAGTTCGTGTGGAAAGAACAATTAATTGGCTATTATGGATGAACTTCACATGATTGAACCTTTTACACCAATATTATGCAGAATAATAGTACACTCTGGCGACTCGATATAGGTGGAATAATACAATTTTGCTTTCAGGCGAGAGCAAACAAAACGCGGCAACGTATTTTTTTTCTTTCTTCCCTACGCTCCTCTGCATCATGACAAAAATCCCCCAATTCAAAATCATTAGCCTGGCAATTAAGTTTTGTTTGTCACTTCAGTAACTGATTAATGAGAAGAGAAAGCCACATAATTTACCGACCACACTCTAAAATCAAAAGTGTGAACTTAGTCACTCTTTGATCGAGTGAAAAGTGTAAATTCCCTCCATTAGAGTGATAATTCACTCCAAAAGGAGTGAAGTTCCCTCCAAAAAGAGTGAAGTTCACTCCAAAAAGAGTGAAATTCCCTTAAAACGAGCGAAGTTTCACTCTTGACGGAGTGCCCACAGTGATCGCTCTTAAAAAAAGAGCGATCATTGCAGGCACTCGTGGAAGAGTGAATTTTCCCTCTTCCTCTAGTGAATTTCACTCTTTTTGGAGGGAACTTCACGCCTCTTGGAGTGAATTAACATCTAATGGAGTGAATTTACACCTTTCACTCGATCAAAGAATGACTAAGTTCACTCTTTTCATTTTAGAGTGCAGGCTTTTTCATTTTCACGGAAAGCGTCGGACGAGAGGGGGCTCAAAAAGATACTCAAGTCCAACCAATAACCTTCATTCCAACGGCTGCAGCCACAGAGGCACTAAGCAGGCTAAGTTCAACCAAGAAAAGGTATGAAATTACCTTCATTTCAACGGCCTTCTCCTAAACGATTTTTATAAACCTACATTCTCTTTTCAAATGTTACTCCGTTCAACCATGAATTGTCAGTCTATAGAAAAATAAATTAATTCTAGCTGTAAACATATTTGATAAATGTGGTCAGGATAGGATACGGAGGGAGGGGGGACACCCACAACGCCCCCTTCCACCTGAAATTTCCCAATATATTTTTTGTATAACTTCGTAGATGGGTCATCTTGCCTTCTCTTTTGTACATCATGTTGTATAATTCACAGAAAACTCCTAAACATGTCCAAATTCTTTCAAAAATTTGCTTGGTGCTGGTAAATCAGGAATTTATTTGATTTATATGTATGGGGCAAAAAAGCATTTTTATTTATTCAATCATAATGAAGAGAAGATTAATACAAGTAACCTTAAACATATTCGCGCGGCTAAACTTGTTACTTGGAGCTGTCAGCCATATGGGTATCTGCAGAGAGGATTGGTTTTATTTATACTTCAACCTTAAAACGGTGTTTCTGAGAGGTTAAACGTTTTCGTAAAAACTTTTCTCCTCAATTTAAACATGTTTAGATGCTAAACACATGTATGAATTTCTAAACATTTCATTTCAAAACATGTCAATTGCTAAACAAATGGTGTTTACATTTCTAAACATGTTTAGAATTTAGAAATAAGTGGGGCAAGTGTTTAGCGGCTAAACGGGTTTTTCAAAGTGCGGATAAACTGCGTAATTTTAGACATGAATAGTCGCATTATTTTGGCCAAGTTCATGACGTTACAAAATCTGGAATCGTCAAAAAGCACCAGTTTTGAAAGGAATGATCTGTTTTAAAACTGAATGCATCATTTCGAAGTAGAACCGTTTTCACTTACCTTAATCTGTTAATTGGAACAATTAAGATGTTTTGGTAATGAGCAAATAATCGGTCTGAGTACCCCTATAGGTTTTATACGTGTTTTCCTTTTTGTTTCATTGTCAGCTTACACCTGTACATGGGCAGGAAGACTAACAGTGCTTAAACAGTGATGACCCTACTCCCCCCACACCCTTTTGCAAGATCATTTTGCAATTCGCTTATGTTTTATTGAAGTAAACCATTTTTGTAAACAAAGGCTCAAACTTGCCCGCCTCTCTCCGACAATAAATCCTATTAATGCACCCCTGGTGGTGTAGCACTTCAATACGAGGTCATTTGGTAGTCAAATTTTGAGTTCTATGAAAAGAGAATTTCAAGTATGTTGAACATCGTTAAAGTTGATCCCCAGGAGGATTTGCCGTTTACTGGTGTATCTTACCACAATGTTTAAAGGCTACATATCACAATGAGAACAAAACATGATCACGCACTACATGCACATGCAGTAACGCATGGGTACGGTTTGCAATACTTATCACATGTATGATTTATGTACACAATATTGTGCAACAAATAGATTACAGTCTACGATAAACGTAATAGTGATGATTGACACGGCTGCATGAGGTATGATTCATGCTAGTTACTCGTTTCAAGATACTTCACGTATTAAAAAGTTTCCGTGGTTTGGAGATGTGATCACTTACACAAATCACTCGAAAAAAAAAAAAAAAGACCGCGAGCCTGCCGCAACAGATGAAACCAGACAGCCAAAGGTTGAGAAGCAATGAAAGGAGGAGCGTTGCAACTTGCAACAGACCTTTTTCCAAATAGCAATTACAATGAATTATGGGTTATAGTTTTGGTGTTTGTCATTTATGTCAATGGCATTTTACTGTGGTGAAAATTGACGCACACCCAATACTCTATCGCACAATTCATTGTAGGCATTATTCCTAATTGCTATTTGGAAATATAATAGGTCTACACCCTGCTCAGGCCTAACACTGACGTATGAGGTTCATACTGTACGCAAATACCGTAGTATACGGATGGAGCAGTCGTTAGGGCTGGGTATCTGATCAAAAACACTTACCAGACGACCTTTCTAATTTTTTTTTTTCTGAATTGTGGGTCTACCATAGCTTCGGTTGGGCTGCATTTTCTCCCACCTCACCGCCCATTCTGTCGGGTAGCCTATTCGCCGGATAGTAGCTTTTGTGTACAGCCCACTGACACGGCTTAACCATGGAAGTACTACGGGTGCTAAGTTAAGCCGAAACTGTGATAGTTAGCAAAACAAACTCTCTTTCTCGACAGTGAGAATGGGAACGAAAATCAAAGCCAGTTGTCAGTGTAGTCAATTTTATGGCCAAAATTTTTCTATATATACAGAAAGTCTCAGGCTGAGGCATGATAGGTCGCAAACAGACGTTGGGGGACTGCTGTCCTTTCAACTTTGCAAGGATTTAACGAAATGTTGATGGGGTATTTTGTAATATTTAAGGGTCTTAAATAATACAATTTTATGCAAACTGGTGTAATATTGAAAAGAAATCATTTGAAATGAGCTTTTTGAAACGAAAACAGGGGTGTCGCCCCTAAACTGGGAGAAGAGAAAGCATATTCCCGCTTGAAACACACTTTCAAATTGTGCCGACCTTTTAGCCCCCACTGTGAAAAAAATGTAAAGATGCTCAACACACATGTGTCTAACATTTCGTTTTACCATACGTTTAATTAATTTGACCTTGTTTTCAAAATATTGGCAGAGTAAGCGTTTGGTTGCTTAATACATTTTCAGTTTGCATATATAAGACTGATACCTCATCGTATTTCTAATTTTCTACCGTACGGGCCCCATTATAGTTCCGCTAACTTGTTTGCGTTGGTCGTATGTACAGTGTACTTGAAAATTGAGTTGTAGGAACGCCTATAGTACCTCTATATGGATACTCTAGGAACGAGACGGTCAGACCGCCCTCTACCGCTTGTAACTTACAAGGAATAGCTAATAATGAACACTCCACGGACAAAAGCCGTGTTCCCATTTGATCCAGGGAGGTGGATCTTGATCTACCGAGGTGGATCAAACACTAATGGGAACGCAGATCAACAACACTCACTCAAGATCAAGATCCACCGATTTTGATCGACCGTTCGGGGTAGATCAAGATCCACCGCGCTGGATCAAAGTTTGTAATGGGAACACATCGGTAGATCAAGTGACCCTGGATCTCCGGTTACACTCATGTATGTTTTTGTGATACATCGATACGAAATGCATGGCAGGCCGACTTGTAAACATTGGTGACCTTTTCGCGCTTGCGCAATGTGTTCATAAAACACGTTTGATCTACCGCGCTCACTCAAATGGGAACGCGGATCTCGATCAAGGTAACTGATGTTGATCCACTTCGGTAGATCAAGATCCACCTCCCTGGATCAAATGGGAACACGGCTAAACAGCTTACATGAAGGTCATTGTTGATAGGCGATGATTTATCGCCAATTATTTCGAAATCGCACTGCAGCTAGAATCATCTCGCCATACGTGTACCATGCAACCATTAGGCTTTTCTTTGGAGATTTCGCAATCGCTACGAATATTCTCAGATTGTTTGCAATTGGGTAATTCCTACGGAAGTCGAATGAGCTGTTACTTCAAAGACAAAAGACTTGACCTTATTAATCAGTGCCAATTAAAATGGTCATTGCTATTCAAGTCAGCACATGCATGATACAATACTAACATATAGCCACATTTGGTATAGCTTTGACAAGAATATGCCTTAGGGTATCACTTTTAAACTGTTTGAAATCGCATACATTAAAACTGATGTAGGCCTTAATGCAAACCGGAGTTAGACTCGGGTCTGTAATGCTAATGACTTATTGTTTATTGTTTATTGTTTATTTTTTCAACTGTACTACATGCAAACGTACATTCATTATCATTATTATTATGATACAATACGTAATAATATTTACAAGAAACGTGAGTATGAAGACAGTAGAAAAGGAACCAGATGAAGCTTGCAAGCTTTTCTAGTCTGGCCCTAATAACTGAGATGTTCTTAATTGCTTACACAACTAGAATATATAAATACGAACATGACTCCTATAACATTTACATGATTGTATACAAAGAATTGCTGCTAGTTTGATACTTACTTTTAGCCAGATTTTTAATTATTTATTTGATTATTTATTTATTTATTTTTTTTTTGCCAGGTAAAATTAATTATCCACATACAATAACAAGAAGGATTTCTTTAAGTACTTCTTGAATAGATTAAGGTTAGGGGCATTTCTTATGCTAATGTCAAGAGAGTTCCAGAGAGATACCCCGCTACTTCTCACGTGAGAGTGCGCAAACATTGTCCTAGTATATGGCTGGAGAAGATTATCTCTTCTTCTTGTTGGATAGTTGTGATGACAACTATTAAGGTTGAAAAAGAAATGGAAATCAGGAGGGAGTTGACCGCTGTTGTGCCTATACAAAAGAACGCCTAACTGGTAATTGTAGTGGTCCTTTAGAGTTAGAATATTATAATGGTGAAAAAGTGGAAGAGAATGAGTGTATGGTGAAGCTTTTGATATAGTTCGTACAGCCCTCTTTTGAAGAATAAAAAGCTTGTCTGTATATGTTGGCAAGGCATTACCCCATAATAAAATACTATAAGTAAGGTGTGGTAAAATTAATGCATTATAGATAGTTAACAAGGAACAACTAGGAATATAATGTTTTAGTCTATTCATAACACCGACGATTTTAGAAACGGATTTAGTAACGTTATGAATGTGATCCTGCCATGTAAGTTTATTATCAATTGTAACCCCTAAGAACTTAGTAGAATTTTCACTACTTATGATGGTGTTCTTAAAATTTATAGTAAAACGTGCAGTGTCACCTTTCATATTATTAAAAACCAATAATTTAGTTTTACTTATATTTAAAGATAACTTGTTTGACGCTAACCATTCAGAAACATTTTTTAACTCTGAAGAAACAACTTGGAGGCTCGACTGACATCAGGATTATGATAATAAACAGTTGTGTCATCGGCAAATAATATAAACTTCAGTAATTTTGACGACTTATACATATCATTGATATATAATATAAAAAGAAGAGGTCCCAGTATTGAACCTTGCGGAACGCCGATATTAATATTATTAAGATTAGAGTCCTTCCCTTTAAAACGGACAAATTGTTTACGATTAGAAAGATAACTTTTAAACCAATCAAATGCCACACCCCGTATTCCATATCTGTACAGTTTGTTCAATAAAATTTCCTGATTTATAGTATCAAAAGCTTTAGATAAATCGATAAATAAGGCCACGGTGCTGACTCTATTATCTAGGTTACACACTATATCATCAACAAACTTTAAAGCAGCCATATATGTGGAGTGATCCTTCCGAAATCCATACTGCCCGGAATATAATAGGTTATTCTTATTTATAAAAGCTGATAATCTATTGTATGTAAGTCTTTCAAAAATTTTAGAAATAGCAGGCAGAACTGAAACAGGGCGGTAATTAGATACAGTTTCAGCTCCACCAGATTTATAAATTGGAATGACCTTTGCAATTTTAAGTTCATTCGGGAAAACACCTTCAGAAAAAGATAAATTCAAAATATGAGTAAGAGGATCAATAATATGGCCATGTATCTGTTTTAAAATATCATTGGTAAGGCCATCATACCCTGGGGATTTCCCACTTTGAAGTTTCAATATAGTACTAACCACTTCCTCATGACTCACTGGGTGTAAAATAAAGGTATCTAAAACACTAATATCATTGAGATAACAATTGTAGTTATAGTACGTTACATCTATTTTAGAAGCTAGATTTTCGCCTACAGATGTGAAGAAATTATTAAAATCATTAGCAAAATTTTGCATGTTATTCGAATCATCATTTGTATGTAAATTCTCAATTTCAGTCGCATTAGTGTTGCCACCCCCTCTGTTCAGTATCCCATTAATACCAGACCAAATCTTCTTACTGTTATTTTTATTTTTACTAAAGTACTCATAGTAATACGATTTCTTGGCATTTCCAATTACCGCAGTTAATCTGTTCTTAAAATTGCGATAATGCAATAAATTCTGTTCTGTGGGGCTTCGCTTATACGCACAATACAATACATTTTTCTTGCGAATGGACTTTAAAATACCAGAGGTAATCCTCGCTTCCTTAGAATTAGAAGCGTAGTCACTAGCGTAGCATAGTTCCAGCGGTTGCCCCCCCCCCCCCCCTCAATGCACGTTTTGCTGTCCCCTTTGCAACTTGCACTGAGATGCACTGAGTAGTAGGTAAATCATAAATATTAGATGAATATTACCCAATTACCGTGTGAAGAAGTCGTGGTCTTCCAACTTACAGTAATTTGGATGAGTTTGTATAGTAATATTGTTTATTTTATAGTTTGGCGGCCCTCGCGAATAATAGCTTAAAATGCTCATGTTAAGTAGATATTGTACATTGCAGCCATCCGAGAGAGCGGCCCATAAACCCTTAGTGTTATATTGTTATAAGGAACTTTGATCTTAAGTCACCGCAAACAATCTAAGAAAGTTCTTTAAACCACTTCATAGATATCCAAATCATGTATAAGACTGCACATAGGGTCATGAAAAAGGTTTTACGTAGACAATGTACCACAGCGTGTTAATGTTGGGTTTCGATAATAACACTTATCAACCTCGAATAGACTCATTTCTTTTTACAAGCAAATGACAACACAGCTGATGAAGTACGAGTACTTTTCTTCACATGAAATGTAGATTTTAATTCTTCTAAATTCTGCCGCGCAGTCGCGAGATAGCTGCAGACGCAAAACCAAACGTACACGCACACGATTCCCGTGCATTTTCTTTGCCAACCAGTGCCAACCAGTGACGCATCCGTAAAATTGGTTGAACTTGAAATTTTACGTAAGTAAACGATACGATTAACGTAGCAACCGCGTAAGCGAAAAGTATTTCGTGCATAACCGTTTATGTTTGTTTCCACTTTTGAATATTCATGATCAGGTCAGTGCTGCTATGGAATGTGACCAAAAAGTTTGACGATGAAGGAAAAGGTGGTGGGCAGTGGACAAAAGTGTTGGTATGACTGTTCCAGTTTTGCTCAATCTAATTAGTTGCAAGTTTCATAATATAGGGGTTTTATGTACCGAATTATCTTACTATAGAGTTGAGTTTACGTATAATACAAACGGTGTAGACTACATAGCCAAGAGGCAACTGGACGAGTTGTACAGACAAATGAAAGAGGTGTAGTGCACTATATTCACGTTCATTTAGAACTGCTCTATGTCGTAATTAGTAATAATGTCTTGATGTTTTCTGGAGATCGATGAATTAATTTTCTCCAGTATTAGTTTTCACATTATTTTTTGCTTTAATTTATGAATCAAATCATCATTATTAGAGTTAAATATTATGAAGAAGAAATGTATCCCATGAGAAGTATTCATCGTATCGGGGTTATGTTTTAGTTAGCCGCCGTCCATATCAGCTGTAATAACGAGAGTGATTTATAAGATTCTCCTAAGCATATTCTCTCTTCACCTTTATTTTAATAGCCTAAATAGTCACCGAAAAACTAAAGAAACGGGCAGTGGCGTAGCCACGGGGTTGGTTTTGAGGTTAGAACCCCCTGGTGACCCAACCTTGAAATGCAAAAACACCTAAAATAGCGTTTTTTCTCTCTCTCCCTTAGGCCTTCCTTCATGCCGTGCCCCCAAATCCCCATGACATAATCCTGGCTACGCTACTTCAACGGGTGAATAATAAACGAAACGGACGAATAAATCAGTGAAAATAAATACAGGGATCATCGCTTTCAAGTTTTCGCCGTGTATGGTTTGCCCGCGGAGCCAGCCGGGGAGCGAACGAAGTTTTTTTTTTTTTTTCGTTCCGCTCCGAAGGCTATTCAGACACGGCAAAAGCGTTCAGGTAAACGGGCATCAGGTAGATAGTCCAGGGAACTGTTATTGTATATGTAGCCTAAGTTGTTCGTCGTTTCTTACTAAAGTGTAGTGTTCACGTGAGGGTATACTGTATCCAGTGTTGTAATCGAGTCACTAGATAAGTGACTCGAGTAACCAGTTTTCAGACTTTTAAGTGACTCGAGTCGAGCATTGACTCGAGTCACTGTACTATTTCAATTGAGAAATTACTCCTGAATTTTATCGAGTCACTATATTTTGAGAGGAAGTGATTCGAGTGGTGACTTGTTACAGCACTGACTGTATCTGCCAGAGTACTCAGCACAGAATCTTGTCCTGAGAGTTGTTGGAAATGTATACCTGCTTTCATTTTAAACAGTCTCGTTTGACCTTAGCCTTGTCAGTTTGTTGATATTTTTATAATCGCACAGTCGCTAAGCCTCAACTATGGTTATAAATAAATAGAGTGGCGGTACCTCACGAATTAGCATGCCTGACATTTTTTTAATCAAAAATCAAAACGAAACTCAGGAAAAGGAACCGCGAGGTCAGATACCTTTGATAGGATGATAGAACGATGTGGAGTTGGGGTATAAATGATCAGGAACGAAACCGTCGTGGCCTGAATGTATGGGAGGCAGCAGCACGACCCTCATATGTGCAAGGAGGGGGATGGTGGCTTCCGCCATAATTTACTGTGTAAAATATTAATGATAACACTTTCCTTCTAAGCTTTTTGTGACACCGTTCACTTCTCTGTCTCTTTATATCCTATCGCCGTAGGGAAGAAAAATAGGTAGTGTGTTTAACTAGTTAATTGGTTGACAGTGCCAGCTATACCGAAATAAACAAAGAGTAACGTAATATTTGGGAGTAGCTACAGTAACAGGCCACTCAAGTATGTGTCAATTAGCAATCATCGCTTTTCACGCCATGAAAGCATAGATCGCTTCAGGGCAAAAATCATTTGACGAACCCAGATGTCAGCTGGCCTACACCCCACACCGCTGTTGATCTACCGGGTGCCTATATGTTGCATTCTCAAGAAGAAACGTGAGGGCATCATCCCATCATGCAAATTCAACGGGTGTATTTCCAAAATGGGACGTTTCCCGTTTCCGGCACAGGATTGACGTCCATGAGTTTAGGGAGGAAACTTAAGGGAAAGGACTGGAGAGATGATGTGAAGACTCAGTAAGGAAACGCATTCATTTCACATGACAACCTTACCCCTTTAAAACTTCTGCTACAAGTGTCATGAGTCCAGTCCGACGGATTTGGGGATTTAGGCTTACCTCATTCAAGACCTACAAAGACTTGAAGAAAGAATGGTGGTCAGGATGTAGCCTATCGTCCTCGGTGAATGTACCACTGGTGACAAAACGTTTTGAAACGTGCTATTTGGCGTTATAAAACGTTTTTATAACACGGCATGACTGCTCCACAACTGTGTTCTAGAGCACGAATTCAGCCGGTTTTTCTCGAAATTACCACACTTTGTAGTACACCCTTAGCTTCTGTTTCATCCCCAATCTAACTTCATTAGTTTGAGCATCATTTTATCCGAAATGATAGACTATTGTTCGGGTGAAAATTGCAAAAAAAGGGGGATGTTTTTTAACTGCCAGATTAAACAGGAAGACGGAATTGTACCCAGGTGAGAGAGTCCAAAGTTTGCTTGCCCTGAAAACTTGTATTGGTATATTTTATCTAGTAATTTTCTGAAATGAACACAGTTCAAACTAGAGGAGCTATGCTGCAGAATCTCAATGCTTTTATGTACATGATCAAAGGTAATCATGAAGCAGTGGAATGATACAATAGGAAATAGCATACATCCTTTGGTGATCAGGTATGCATCATGCACAACAACGAAATGAAACAAACTTCCCATATAACATTCAGTACGTATACAGTACAGGTGGTATGAGCACAGTGGTCTTTCAGATATTTATAAGCAGAGATTTATAATATCCTGTTACTGTACATTTTATGCTACGAAATTGAAATGGTTATAAAATATTAAAAAAAAAAAAAAAAATTTTCCATTTCTTCATTGTTTTGTTCTGTAAATCATACAATGACCGGGACATTTTTTACAGTGTATACCGCAGTCCCAACCCATGATGGGAATCGATCATAGAGAGGTCTGGGGTAAAGGGCATGGCACCCCAACAGTATTTGCGAAATCGCCCATTGACTTCGATTTTTCACCTACTTTTTTTTATTTGAAAATAAGGTGATATGGCTACCCCTCTTATACATACACACACGCTCACAAACACATAACATTGAGAACAATTCATCGCTGTCGACATTCATTCCAACCATGTTCCTGTTTACTACCACAAAATGAACTTGCCTATAGTTGTTATCAAAACAACTCCAGTTTAAATTTGAAAAATTGTCTAACATCAGAAAATTCTGGACGACTTAGGTCAATAATAACTACAGTAACCCATTCCTACAAATGCAGAACGTTCAGAAAAACGTTTTTCAAACGTATGGTTAAGAATGTTAGAGTAAGAGTTTTACGGCCCAATTTCCAACCTACAGTATTGGTTCAAGTCGAGCCGGCCGAGGCCTTTCTTCCAGTTGTGGCTCATCGGATTGTTTTCCCTACTCCATTGCTTATGCGGAGCATCACGCACAACGGCAGTAGGTTCCATTTTTAAAGTCTTTGGTATGACCCGACCTGGGAGGCGAACCCTGGCCTTCTGCGTGAGAGGCGGATGGTTAAGAATGTAAACAAAACGTTGTGTTAAGGTCGACGCATTCAAAACGTTCAGTTGTGGACGCACAGTACGTAGCATAATTCTTTATTTTAAATGAGAACATAGGTCACACCATGTAGTTACTTTTTTAAATCAAAGTCCCGGCCTTTATCGGACCAGGGAAGTGTTAACTTAAGAAAAGTCCAGGAAAATATTTAATTTAATGGTTTAATGCTGTGGAAAACATTCTAAAAAACATTTTGGTAAAATTTTGATTTTCTTCCCATCATGGTTTCCAAGATATTATTACCAATGGAAACTGACAAATCCAACAAAAAGCCAATGAACTTGAAACAAGCAGTTGTGATTTCGTCGACTGATAACACATCGGCGGCCAATGTTTTGTTTTTCTTCATTTGTCATCTTATTGTTTTGACCTTGAATTGATAAGGAATGCCATCTTGCCTCTAATACACACGGTTTTCAACATGGAGAATGCAATTGTGGCCGGTATAAACGTAGGCCTTTCAGAATAAATTTGGTGAAAGCGTCATTCAAAAAAAGGAGAAGAAAATGGAAAAAAAAAAAAATGACTGTCAATGTGAATCCTTTACCTCACTTCAAGTTCTGTACACCCGACAAAACCCAACAGAACCTGACTTAACCTGACACGCCAATAACACTGATGTAGAGGCTGGAATTTTTGCGGGAGTAATCCACAGGCGTGGATTCAAGGGGGGGGGGGGCTTTAAGGCCTCAGCCCTACCTTTTCACCACATCAAATATAAAACATACGGAAAATACGCAGTGCAACTCCCTCACCCTGTTTTCTCATAGATCAGCCCCCTTTATTTTTCGGAATGTGTGTGTGTATGCGCGCCAGATCCAAGTTCCCTTTCTGCTGCAAATAGGCTCTGTCAATTTGCATGGTTGCTTATTTCGAAAACCGAACATGAGAAATGACTGGAAAATCTAACAAATGCGTAACACTACGTAACTACGTAACTGTTTATCATGACAAATACATGCGTACGTTTATGACCGTTTGAAATGGTAGCACTTACCACTTCTGTAAAAGTCCTCTTCCCTGCATTGGTTCCATACGTAGCCATTTTAATGATTTCTGAATATCGTCTTGTTAAATAATCAACTGGAGCCAATTCCGCTTGGTCAGTCCAATACTAAATCATCATTGCCTTTTTAATAAGGAAGACCATATCAACGCACACTTGACAATAACAGCGAAACTACAAATACCCTCTCGGAGTTTATATAGGTCTGTTTATCTCACAGTAGGAAATTACCGGTTAACTCCCTTATGTACTGACTCTTTGCTCCCTGTGAACTAAGTTTGCGACTCCAGTCTTAAATGACAGGCACCGTAGGTCCTACCTGATCCAGTGGTTGAGGTTACAAGTCTGGTGTCAAAAGGTGGAATGCCGAAGTGCAACCTGATTTAGTTCCTAGAAATAGAAATCTTTGATACGTTCAGTAATTATAACAGCCAGTCTCGACCATTACACCGAAGGGAATATTTTGTTTTATGAAAGGTTTCTCATATCACATGAAAGAATTCGTTTCCAATTAGCAATATACAATACTGACTCCGCATAGGTAAAAGGATTTCCAAACCTCACTTATCGTACTCTTCTGACACCAACTGCTGCCAAATTGTCGCGAAGTAAAAACCGAAGAGATAAGAGTAATAAGGAACAACACTTACCACCTACACCGAGAGAAAATCATGTTAGACCTATATTGTAGACCATTTGCGTTCACCCAGTTCGCAGCGACAATTTGAAACTGAGCCAAAATTTTAATAGTGTGAAGCGTGAAGAAGTAGAGACTTTAGTTACCACACTGGCAATGGTAGGTTCGCTGAATAATAAAAGAGTCAACTAACAATCGCAGTATATATATATAGTAAAACTATGTAGATTCCATTGACCGTGTACATGAACAGCGGACGTTATTATAAGTTTTACAAGCATCAAAGATCGATGAACTCAGCTAACCTTGCGTGCATGCATTGTAAACGGAAGTTTTTATCGCAGTGTGTACATGCTCATGTTTCTTGTTCGAGAAGAAAGACTAGAGTTTATTGAACGCGGAATAAAAACAATTTGTTGATAGATGGCGCCCTGCGACATAATACTTGCCTCTGTCCGTCTGTAGTATTATCAGATTAGTCCGTGGCTGGAGCTAGCTCGCGGGGCGGACAAATTTTTTCGTCCAGCTCATCGCTACGAAAACGTCAACGTCCGCCGGCGTTGGACACCAGAGCTGTTCAACTGCTTAGAAACCTTACGGAAACTTCATTCACATAACTCGACGTGGATTGGTTTAAGTAAGGCTTATTATATTATGTTTATTTAACAGGGAAACACTTGCACCATTGTACAACAGTGCACGGAGGAACTGTTGTCGATGTTGTTCGACACTTATTGTGTGCTACCGTGCAAGCATACGCACACAGTGACAGCGGTTCCCACCGTGACTGCAGCCACGGAAAAAGAAAGTTCGATACTTTTCAACAAAAGACAAAAGATCACTGTTTTTCACTCTTTGGTGAAAGTTGTTATTTTTTGAAAGAGGCTGACCATGATCAAGACTCATCTAAATTAAAAATTAAACGGACGTAATAATTATACTGTATGTTTTTGTTTGGATTAAACGTCTTTGTGTTCAACGTAGCATTGCCAAGATTTAGTCGTTGAGCACCGCCTACCTCGACTAGCAAGAGACCAATTGCGGTGAGTGCTCATGAATATTTAGACCATCAACTTTTGGGCTCATTGAACGGAATTTCTGACCATCGCCGACAGGCTCTGAAGGGTAGCAGGCTAAAGGGGGCTGCAGCCACAGATCGCGCTACGCAGGCAAGGCTGGAGCACTTCTCGCAGGACCTCAACCCAGTAATGGCAAAGGAAAAATTGTTATCAAATTATAATTGCAATGTATATTTCATAAACTGTGGTCAAATTTTAAGGGCAGCTATGTTTAAATTATACTCCATATTTATCATTTTTTTATTTATATTTTTCATATTTCTAAACATTATAAAATATTAATTTGGGGGCCATTTTGTGATTTCCGCCATCTTGGTTAGGTTGAGGTGCTGCAAAATAACAGAAATAATGCGTTATCATCCCATATAAAAAAAAATCAGAAATTTTAATTTTGATTGAAAGATATTTTTAATGAATATTTTTTGTATTTTCCTCTTTGCATCTCAATTTTTCTCACTTGCTGACCGTTGACCTATTTCTGTTTGTCACCATGGGCAAGGGGGGGGCACTTGCCCCCCCCCCCCCTGGAAAATCAAACTTGTGAAAAAATTAAAATTAAAATAAAAAAAATAAACATAAATCATCAAAATACTTTCACTCACAGCGTCAGTTTTTACTCGTGAAATATGCGGACTTTTGACCACGAATAGCAAAAGAGAACATGGTGCAGTATGCTGAATAGTGAAATCGCAATTTGGGACCATCATTCGTGATATCCATTGGAAATTTGTAATTGTCAAAACTATGCCAAAATAGTGTACTAGCCTAGTTGTCAGGTATGTAGTGTGCATATGGCATCCGACCATGAATGCGTTGGGCTTGATTTGGTCCCGTGCTGATCTCAAATCTGACGCGCGGGTGTAACTTGGATATACAAGGTTAATATGGGGTGGGGGGGGGGGGTTGTATGCATGGTTCATGTTTTGATAACGGACATAGGCCTATATAGGCTGTTTGACAGTTGTAAGTTTTATCGTGCGTAGGCGTGCGAGGCCGTGACCGAGTGGGAGATTCCCTTCAACAATTTTTTACATTGAAAATTCTAAAAATCTAAAAATTGCAGACATGAAATTCCGGTTTCAGGCTGGGTACATGCAGCTAGAACACTCGCCGAGTGTCGTTTCCGGCCATCTGGAGAGTTTGTAAGACCCAAAATTTTCATCGGTTGGCGCTCCGCTTAGATAGTGTACACAATTCAGTCATCAATGAATGATCTTGCCCCCCCCCCCCCCCGTGGCTACGTGCCTGACTATACGGCAACATTGAAACTTACAGAAATCATAGCTCACCCCTAAGAAAGCAATGTTAACATACAAATTCTGAAAATTTATACTTCAAACTACAATCCTATCCCTGTTTCATCAATTCTAGGGAGTTCGTTGGTTGCTCGGTGGGCCCCTCCAGTCCAGGCACTATATCCCTAGAGCAGGGTAATAAACTATCTTGATCTATGATAAAATCACGGAGTCGTATTGTATTGGTTTAGATTTATTAATCCAGCAAAAGCCACTGGGTCTGTATAAACTATACATCCATGCCCTGCATATATTTTCCTGACATGTTTTGGACAACTTCCACCAAATTCCAATGAAATAACAGTAATTCGTAACCGAATAAGTACCGAAGATTCATACATAAAAAAAAATCTGAATGCTAGGGATGGGGAAGAATTTGCCCGACAGAGAGCAAAGTCCCTCAAATGGGAAGGGACGCAGCAACCCGAAACTCTTATAAATAATTGGGTTATCCCAAAAAGAAAGATGAATCACAATCTGGCTCGCCGGCGAAGTGCACTGACACCATGGTGCAGCTATTAGCAGCTCCCTGCTGAGACTTTTTAGCCCTGTTTTATGAGTTTTTTTAATCTGAAGTTTTGATAAGCTAAGGATAGCTGTTCCTTAGTTTGTCGCCGTAGGCAGAGGACACATGGCAAGAACCTTGGACAGTTGTCGCAATGTCAAGCTCATTAGAGTATTGTCACGTGAGTGCATCCATTTAGCTACTAAGGAAATGTCCAATGACCAGCTCAACAGAGGCATGGTAGAGGCATTATGCGAGTTTATTCTTCTATGAAGCTGGGCATGAAGGCCACTGTTGCCTGTCAAGATTTATCAGGCTTTTCTACTTAGGTGACACAAAATAATTTAAAGAAGCTAAAGGCTCAGGCTCATGTTCTTCTCAGATTACTAATTGGAAACGTTTTAGAATTATTTGAAAAAAAAGGCGATTTGTGTTCACTATAAAACATCTTATCAATTGGGACATGAGCCGGAAACTTTTACTTTTTCAAAATTCAAAATTGACTACATATGGTTCAGAAATTAAACTATTCGTTTATTAAAGAGCCGAATCTAGTCAAAGCTTTCCCACTTTATTCTATTCAAATTTGAATCTAGGATACGGGGGCGTCGATCTTGTTTGTGTATGGGGGCAAAATTTTTTCCGAAAATAAACGCTTATACTCAGGCTCACATTAACGGCATATATAACATAGATGGAACATCATAAATGCAGTATTTTTGGTCATTGTTACTTGACGTTTTATTGACGCCCTATACACCACATTTTTGTTTTTTCTGCCTATTTTTTGTTTAAATCCGCCTGAATTATTAAGGGGCCAAAATGATATATTTAAATTGTTATGGCTTCCTTTTGGAAACCTAACTGAAAATCTGGCCAGGAGCCCATTTGGCAAATTTGTAATTTTTGTGAGGGTGAACTATAGAATCTGAAAATATATAGATGTTTTGTTAGGAAATCGAAAACTTTGTATCTTTGTTGGGAAAGTACTTTATGTGAATTCATTTTAAGGGGCAAATATTCTTGTAGTCAAAATAACGCGGCAGATTGCCGAGGCTTGAAGTTAATCATCATTCTCTGCAACCCATGCTGACTTTAAGCTCATGTCAGACGAAAATGGATCATTCCCCTTGCGGATTGTAAGGCATGCTCACCTTGTTGATTTCAATCCTGCTGAGGATATCTTGGGATTCTGAGTTTCCCTGCTTTCCGATTTTCGTGGTCTTGAACATGGTACTTTGCACTGTATTGGATTTTGCAACAAAATATATATATAAACAAATAAACAAACAAATAAACATAAATAAAGCAAAATACTAATATAAAACAAGCAAAAAATGGGTATTTTTTATGGTTACTCCCATCCTCACTTTTTCTTTTTCATGTTCCCTTTAATCAGAACTCACCTTTTTACATTTTAGGAGTGGGAGTAAATTATCATGATAACGACAGGCAGTTTCTGACCACCTTGGGGGGAGGGGCAAAAAACCCCCAAACTTTCAATAACATATCAGAATACTTGACAGATCTTTCCCATTACTTCTACTACCAGCTGACCAGTGCATAAGAATCATACGTTATTGTCTCATATTAGTGACTTCGGTAATACGTTGCCTCATAGAATTGTGTAAGAGCATCGGCCTCTCACGCGGAAGGCACGAGTTCTATTCTCATGTCGAGTCATACCAAAGACTCTAGAAATGGAACCTTCTGCCGTTGTGCGTGATGCCCCGCATAAGCAACGGAGTATGGAACACATGCCAGTCAGCAACAACTGGAAGGCTGTGGCCGGCTTGACTCTAACCAATAGGTTAGAAACTGGGCCGTAAAACACTATCTTACTCATGGGATTTTGGGACCCAACGCACGTGGGATACACGAACCGAGCTCAGTTAGAGCACAGCTTTCCCTGATTTTTTTCATTATACCTGCCTACAACACTATATCTCTACCTAATCCAAACGCACATAGGGCCACAGTACTACTTTAAGGTGGATTAAAATGCTTATTTCCACACCAAAAAGACATCTATGACACAATCCACTGCATAAAACCTCACTTAAGTGTGCCTTTTGTGCAGCTGATTTTGCGCCTCCTCATAGGTGTACGGGGGGAGGGGGGTAATTTGTTGAGAGGGCAAGACCAATTTTTAACCAAATGGCATCATTAATCATGTTTTGCTCATATTTTCCCGAATAAGAACCAGCTGTTTTCGCCCGAATTAGGAGGGCGAGTGCCCCTGCACCCTCTTTGCGTACGCCTATGCCCCTTCTTTTATCATGGATGGAGTAAGAATTAATGATTTCAAGAAGCTTGAATGTAAACTCTAATTTTGGAATACGTGTTGTAGCCTAGAAGCGGGATTGGTTTGTTTATCGCGACGATTTGGAGGATGTGCGAATGAAGTACGTACCACCAAAAAGAACTATCGAATTGGTTAATTGGTCTCCTTGGTGAATTCCTCCCCCAAACTGTTGGGAGGTTCTCATATTCAAGATCAGCCTTCGGCACATGCATTTTTTTCTACTGCGTCACGGCATGAAATTTTAACAATGCAACTATTCTCAAGTTTACTATGCCAGGGAGGAAGTTGCCGGCTGAATATCGGAAGGGCGCACTGCAAAAACGGTCGCCCCAGATTTATTTTGACAAAACAGCTTAATCTCACAATATTCTTCTTATTTTTGCGCAATTTAGAATCTTTTTTCATATTCTATAGTAATTTTAATAGTGCATTATTAGGGTAAACCAAGTAACTGTAGGTAAATTTCACACTCAAGGAGAAAAATTCCATCACATGACTCTAAAGAGCCTATCACCCCTGAAATCCTCTTTGCGTACCAATCAGGTATCATTTTTTCAAATTGTATGCTGCTAATTCGTTAAAAGTAGTCTTTTTACTGACTATGTGGAGAAAAGAAGGTTTAATCCCCAAATGAGTGTCTCAAATTAAGAAAAAAAAATCCGAATCCTCCTGATTAAATTGCAGATTAACTCACTTCAGAGAAATTTGTGCATTCTTAATCGTCTTTCACCCTAAGTTCAGACCCTGAAGTCAGCCGCATACGCCACTCTCACTTCATTCATAGGGTGATGATCATTATTGGTGCTCACCCTAAGGGAGTACACCATCATTAGCAGAACGGCCCTGCCGGGAAAAGTAGTCCCAAAGTACACCGTCAGTTTTAGGTCCTCTTTAAGTGTGAATTGCTCAAGTTAAGCTAATCAGATGTGGTTTTTTTGTTTGTATATTGAAGAGGACGTGTAAATGTGTAAGTGTTGCCAAATTGGGAAGAATTGAAGGTGATTTCGACTGTTTAAAAATTTGGTGTGAAAAAGACGTTTTTCCGTCACTTTGAGGATTAATAGGGTAGGGTGTACAGACCCAAAATTTCATCCCCTTTTATCTCAAAATCTAAACGGTCATGCTATGGTGAATTTGTGATGCCATGATCGGCCAACTCACTGGCTTTCATGTGAGAGGTACCTTTAGTGGGGTGTGAACTTTGACTGGGCTGCGGGGGCATTTAATGAAGGCAAAATAGTGTGTAAGTCAATGGAGAAATTAATGGGGGTGTGCTCCCCTAAGATATTAAAAGTAAAACGGCCTGCCATGGTATTCTACCTCATCTTCACACTCCACTTCGGATTTACATGAGATTGCACAATTGACTAGCTTCAGTGCACATCTTGATCTCGTGAGGTGAGGACGTATTTGGCGTTCCTCTCCTCACGCTCGAATAACTTAAGTATTTGGTATGTAATCCCTCCGCTCGTGTGAAGTTTCGGTAGAATCCCTATCAAACTTCAACTTAGGTCTCGTTTAATTTAGGATTGTACGGCTAGTTCACCGACCTCACAATATTACGCAATATAACTGCATGAAGAACATGTGCACTGTACTAGAACTAGCGTACGTACGAACGGTAACGAAGTCGTTCAGTCTAGCGTTTAGAGCAAATAATGGAAGTCAAAATGGAGGCCTCTATGAAGAAGACCCATAGGCGAAGAAAAACACTAGATGACAAATCAAATGATGAAGAAATACAACAGCATTTGCTAGAAAAGCTAACCGCTTACGGTAACTATTGTCCCACAGAGATGCAGCAGGCTCTCGAATATATCGAGTAACCTTAGGACTGCTATTATAATAATTAATGTAGTTATTACTGTTACTGTTGTTATTGACAGTTCAGTACTCATACTCATTCACAGCCTACTCTACATTACTACTACTAGGCCTAGCCCTGCTTAGCAACACTTTGTAGAATTACCTACCAACCTACAGTGGCATGATTTTAGCTAGTCACTGAACGTGACCGTATAATCCGCTCCTTGTAGTCACGCCTTACTACGGTCACTGGCCTACATGTACAAAGGTAACAATGTTTTAAGCCAAAACAACGAACCGAGCTCTAATTACGATGGAATGGTTTATAGACCAGATTTGAGTTAATTTAATGATTTTGAGCATTCTTAGATACCACTTATACCTTCTGGAATGTTTAATACCAGTAAATTCATAGCAAAAGGCAGGAAAAATGTGGTGCCATCCTTCGCAGTAACATCGACATCTTGATCGTCTGCTACAGTGCTACTGTGTTGCATGATGGGAAGGACTTCTGCTAGACAAGCTGTCGAAAACCAATTAGTAAGCCCGGCTAGTCAATACTTGTACTTCATATAGTAAGCTCTCAGTACATTACGAAATTGTACAGTCAATGCGTAGGTTTCTCCGTTTTGAATGAGATCACATGACAAACACTGACTTCTTCAACTGAAAAAATAATCTGCACAGGCTTAACGTTACTCGCAGAATTATCCAGCCAAAATTTCCCTCTTAAAGGCCTTACTTCGTTAAAAGACTTGTGTGGAAGGTGAATGTGATGACAAAGATCATCTGTGGAAAGTTTGGTGAGAAAAGGTATCTTTTTGGGGATGTGAGGGATGCCTACTCACGCGTGAGTAGGCAAGTGAGCTGTGTTTTTGTGTATACCGGGCAAGGGCCCAGAAATGAAGTGTATAGCATAGGAACGTAATGTTGGGTCCTGTTCAAGGGCTAGATTTTAGCTAGCCCTTGAACAGGGATGTGTGTTACGTTACATGCCCTAAGGTCATTACACTCCACATCACAGCCCTTGCCCCGCTAACACAGGGAATCCCATCATTAGGCTTTCAGAACAAAATACGTTCTAAACTGGTAAATATTACACACATCGAACTTACATAACCACAAAATGATGTGCAAGTGACTTTCAATCGAAAAGTTAGCAATAAATCGGCTTTCATGGACAATCTGAGTTCAAAATGCAGCAAAATGACACTTCGATTCTGGTTAAAACTCCGTCGTTTGAATGAGCCCTCGTACAATAAGTGTTTCTACATGAACTTGCAAATAGTCAAAAATCATTCCTAGAACTTTGTAACCATTTCACCAAATTGATAACTTTAACGATCATTCCACCTAATGAATGCAAATTTTATACGAAAAATTCTTGTTTGTTAGTATTTGAAGCTTCTAAGTGTTTTTGAATTTGTTGAAACGTTGTCAAAATTTCTCGAAGTGTGAAAATTTTTGAATAAGTGGAAACCCCTGGTAAAACCTTTGACCCCAAACTGGATATCACGAAGACGACAAGTCCTTCTATTCCGCGCACTGGCACTTGCTGACACCCGCTACTATGCCCTGTCTCAAGTTCCACGCGCTGCCGTGCAAGCCGATAGCATTTAATGAAATAAATATCAGCGTTAACTAAATTAACATCCAGCGTGTCAGCGCATGGCTGGGTACACAAGGCATACCCAGGCGGGCCAGCACGTGGTTTAGTAGGATTGAAGACCGACGACTTAGTCGTTTGAAAGCTCGCAAACATGGCGCATTGGGTTAGGGTTATGTTCAATTTTTCGAGGCAAAATACACCATTATAACATCAGATCTGGGTGAACAGCTTATGCAGAAAGGTGGATGCGGTTCCAGAGGTCATCTGTGTAAAGTTTGGTGAGAAAACATAGGAATTTGTGAATGTGAGAGATGACGACCCTGGCCAAGGTCGCCTATTGATGGGATTCCCTGTGTTAGCGGGGCAAGGGCTGTGATGTGGAGTGTAATGAGCTTAGGCCATATAACGAAACACACAGCCCTGTTCAAGGGCTAGATTTTAGCCTACACCAAAAACCAGGGTTGGCCCAAAAGTGGTCAAAACTGGTTTTGACTGCAAAGTTGCTTAAACCTGGTTAAAACCGGGCAAAACTACAGTAGGTTTCAACTGGTCAAAATTGGTCAAAACCCATTTTTGTGTTGTCACAAATGATAAATAAATTCATACATCCAACCAACTGCTATTTAGGAACCACACTGGAATTTGGAAAGTACATTTGCCATACGCCAAAGAATCACGCCAAGGTGGAGGTGTTTGGAATTTTACACCACACCAATTGTCGCAATTGTATGCCAACTGTTGTAATTTTCCCTGTAGCAGCCAGGTGTGCTGTACCCCAAATTTGTTGACATACATTTCAGTACGCCAAAGGTCTTTCTTTGAAAGGCCCTACTTTCCAGTATGGTATAGGAATGACTTTAGATGTTTCAGTAGTAAACTTAAATTTTCTTTCCTTGCTGTTTGGTGTGTTTCTCATTAGATTTGAGTTTTTCAACCCTCTCAGTTATAATGGCATATTGTGCAATTTGGAAACTGATAGTACCTTATACAGTTGTGTGCACTGCAAAATACCTGTAGGGTTGGGTCTGGTAAATTTTCAAGGAGGACATATGCTAACATTTGGGGTTTAATTTACAGAAACCCAAACTCCCGTGTATTTTCTGAGAATAAGTTTTTTAGATTGATACGATTTAACATTTGTAAGAAACTTAGTCAGTATTCTGTAACCCTTCAAAAAAGTTTTACCATAGCATTGTTGAAGAGTGGCCAGGTTTCAGTGCTTCACAAATTCACACCATCAACTATAAAGTTTATAGTCTTACAATACTAGCAGTCTGCTCTGTTAAAACTCTGTCTCAATTGGCCAACATGTAATTTAAGGATTTTCTATTTAATAGGTCTCATGTGTAATCTTCATCAATAAGCAGATTGAAAGAGAAGTAGCACTGTAGGCTATTCACCCAGGAATAATAGCATAGCTCCCAAGTTCCAAGAGGCTAGATGTGGGTCCATCTGATCTGTCCATTGGTGGATCGCTGGCCTGGGGGAGAGGTATAAGTGGAGGGGGTGTCCCCTTCCCCTTTTCGAATATTTTTGAATTTTAAAAGTGTCTTCATGCAAAATGGTGGCACTTTTTCGGGAAACCAGTCAACACAATGTTGCTAGGTTACCGCCAAAAAAGTTCAGTACAGTACTGAAGTTTTTTGAGAGATTTGCCAAAATAATATTGGGCAGATACTCACAAATGCCCAATGACTAAAACCTCTCCTAGTCACAATATTCAGTCGTTATTTTTGAGGTAAATTTTAGTGCGGTACCGACACAGTTTGCAAACGTCAACTCTGTATGTCACCGTACGTGCTGCCGGTGATTTCCAATGTTTCCGTACATCTCGCATGGCATTCTAGCCATGAAAACTTAAGCCAAGAATGTCAAGATCTGTCAAGACAGTCCAGAACTTTTGGGCAACTCTGGGACAAGTCCCGCCAGTGACCCGCAAAGTGGGCAAATATTTTCCCTACTGAATGCGGCATTGCACGAAGTTATTACACTATTTTCGCAGTGACAGGAATATATTCCATACCTGCTCCGAAGGTTAGCTGATAACAATGTTGCGACAGCAAACATAGTTCTGTACGTACCTAGGCCTATGCATTGTACAGCACTGCGAGCAGTTGAATGTGCTGTGAGATACGATTTAAATTTGTTGTCATTGGTAAAATGAATTATTTGCTTATTTGTGTGGTTCTCTAACTAGGAATACTTCCGGGATTTGAAATGTGGGTTTTTCAGAGGGCTTGGCGGGTCAGTGGGTTTGGGTGTCCAATTGTGGGTCCAACCCGTGAAATGCGGGTCACTTGGGAGGTATGTTAATAGTATATTAGACCACTTGGATTTAGCACACGTAACACAAATTTTTTGAAAGGAGAAAATTCAATTCAATATACAATATGGATATTAGTTTAGAAGTGTTATCAACTAGTTTAAAAATATTGACTGCCCTATACTACGACACCACTATGTTCCGACAATCTAATATTCATCAATGATCGAGTTGTCAGAACGTAGGGATACTGGAACAAAGCCTCTATTGGAACATAATGGCTTTCTTGGAATGTAGGAGTGTCAGAATGTAGGGGTGTTGGAGTGAAGGACAGTAACCTTTACAAATATTTTTCAGCATTGTCTTTTGCTTTAATTAAGGCTTATAATATATCCTGGACAAGTTCCTTATCCATTTTAGTTTAATAGCATATTTGGTGTTTGGACCTGTTTTGACCACTTTTATGTGGTCAAAACTGGCGGTTAAACCCGGTTTAAACCGGCCATTCCTGCCAAAAACAGCCTCATATTAACAGTACTCACAGTAACACGTTGTTCTAACAGGTAAGGTACTGGCCAGTACAGGCGAGGTCAGTTAGTTTCGCCCTCTGTAGTTTCCATCCTTTACTTTCTGGCCCTAAAAATCTTGAGATGGAATGTAATGTTTGAACTTATAACTTCTAATTTTAAATATCAAATCCAAGTACTGTACCAGACAAGAATGAAATTTGTGGATAGGCCTAAAACTTTTTCAGTATCTTCACCAAAAAGAATTAGGAATTGTATGATCTTTTAATAAACATCAAGTATAGTCACAGACTCTCTAAATTTTTTACATACTGTATAGGGCCAAGGCTAGGCCTTAGTAGTCCTTGTGTCTATAGACAGGCTTATGTTGAATGTGTGACCCATTGTTCACAGCACTGCATATCGTATGTATACCTGTAAGTAAACTTACGTATCAGTAGGCTTAAAGGCCCAGTTCTCTCATCCCAAACAGTGCCAATTCTCCTAACCTTTTTACTTAAGCCCCTCCCACAATTGTCTGAAATTCATCCTTATCCAGACACAGTCTCAGTTTATTGCTTCAGGGTGAGTACTGTATATAAAAGCTCTACAATATGTGTAAACAAAACAATCTCAGTACAGTTTCATGCTGTGTAATATAAGCTTTGGTACTCTGCATTGTTTGAATTAACAGTCAATCAAAAAGCTGGGCTAATGGAGAGTTTATGTACCCCCTTACAAAAAGTGTAGTTTGGGATGAGAGGATTGACCCTCTAAGTCTACATTAGGTTAGTTAGGTAGATATAGAGGTTTACGGCCCAGTTTCCAACCTACATAGTAGTTCAAGTGGAGTCTGTCAAGGCCTTTTTCCCAGTTGTGGCTCACTGGCTTCTTTTTCCTACATTGCTTATGTGGAGCATCACACACAATGACAGTACAGTAGGTTCTATTTTTCAAAGCCTTTGGTATGACTCCACCTGGGAATAGAACCAGGGCCCTGCAGCAGGGTTGTTGCATTGAAAATATGACAACGCAAAAAGTATTAAACTTCAAGAACTTAGAGAATTTGAGTGATTCACATTGTTACAGTAAGTGCCCTTTTTGAAGCAGTCATACCAAATTTTATAAAAATCTGACCGGTACTGTACACGTTAAAATATGACAGATTTTGTGTCTCCATAATGCTACTGATGTCTCCAAATGGCTGTATGCTTCTGGTGTTACGTTCCGCCTGCAAAAGTTGGTCAAAAACAACATCGTAACTGCTCACTCAGACACTTGATTATTCATCACTGTGTTACAGTGTATGTACCCCGGATGTGCTGGCGTGAATATGCTAGGTAACTGGGCAAGACAATCAGCGATCATGCATCTTTGTCATGGTATCATGTGTTCTGTACATGCATAGTGCACTAACAAGTCACATATAGCCTGCTAACACAGTCTACTAGTAGTCTGTATGCAGTATGTGCATACTGTACCTATACATGCACAATATGCTATTCACTAACCATACATTGGCATTGCACACACAGATATACTGTACATACAATGCAGCACTGTACTGTAGGTAAGCATATTGGCGGGAAATCCCTTGTTGCTAAGCTGAACAATGGCTCATTCATAAACATAGGCAATGTGGCTCAGTACAAAAGATGAAGGTGGGGATCAATGGGCTGTTTCATTTAAATCAAGCGTGCATTAGGGCTCAGCAAAAATTTCAATTTTTTTTCTTCTGAAAAGGAAAGATCATAAAAAATACTACAAAATGATGAAGTTGATGAAATTTTCATTTGACACAAGTACCACTGATATCACATTCTATTCCATTACTTTCTGCCCTGCCCCTGGTTCTTGGTCTCAAAGTTCTGCTGCTAGTCTAACAGAATTTTTCAAACAGGACTCTTGGAAAATTTTGGAAATCCTTGAAAATTTCAAACCACAGGGCAAACTACTTTACAGTTTATACACATAAAATTTGTATTCACGGTATTGCAAGGTGTGATTTGCTGGTTTGCTTCTACTAATTCCACAAAACATGTTTCAACAGCCTGGATATGCATAGTAGCTTGCAGCTGTGCAGACAATCATCAGTGATCATTTATCCACACAGTCCACTGACAGACACATACAGTATTGTAGCTGTACGTTGGATGTAAAGTTTTTAAGTTTCGCATGGGTGCCAATCAGGGGTTGATACAACCAAAAACCCTCATATACTGTATACTGCCAGTCATGCCAATAAGCAATTGCGCCATCTTCTTCGTTCAGGGGCTACAGTAGTCAGCCTGCAACTGAGACTTCTTCACCTGCAATTCCTCAACAATGAATTGCAAAACAATGTGGCTGGGTGTAGAGTGTTGGCTGTACTTAAGGAAGTGTACTGCCATGGCAGTGGGATAATAACAGTAACTCCACACAGTTGCTTGCACACTTTCACAATACACAGTTTTAAGCTGAAGTGGATTGAATGAAGAAGCATGATGCAGTGAATGAGTACTCAAAAGAAAAAGTTGTATATGCCAAAGGTGATTGTAAAACAGTTAACCATGCAAATAAGAGACTGAAAAAATTCTCTTTTTTTTCATTTAGCTAAGCTAGCTACCTTTCATTATGTCCGGTTTGTGTTTATGCAGCAAATGTTCAGGTACAGGAGTCAAATGAAGGAGGAGGGGGGGGGGGGGGGCTAGTGCTCTTCCTAAATTTGGAGTAAGCCCGAAATTAAGAATAATAGAGCTGGAGTGGCTGTCCTGGTCAATAGGCCCCACCTTTGAATCTTTTCGTCATTTACCAGTATTGCCATTACTTGTTAATATGTTCACAAAACTTTGTGAGTGACAGATTGAAAAATTTTCAAAACGCTCCCATATCACTGTGATCTCTTGAACCGTAGTTGTACAGTACCAAATCTTCAGTCAAGTGTTACAGTAGGTAGTTAGGTGGAGTTTTACAGCCCAGTTTCCACCTATTGGTTCAAGTCAAGCTGGCTGGCCATGTGGATCACTTGCTTTTTTCCCTTCGCCATTGCTTATGCAGAGCATCATGCACAATGGCAGTAGTGCCCAAATTGGCAAGTCGTTTTAAAAGTTAAAGTAGTTGTAGCAGTAGCTCATACAATACTATTACTGACATTTACTGTACAATATGATTTGTAGTGTGTTTGATTCCTTACAATATGACATTGAGCTAGTGAGCCACAACTGGAAAAAGGGTTTTGGCCTCCCCAACTTAAACCAAATGGCTAGAAGCAGAGCCATAAAGCTCCATCTACCTAAATACAGTGTGTTGTCAGCATGAGTGTAGTATGAATGGTATTGCCCTTGCATTCATTGAACTTAGGCCTGATTGAATTGGTCGACAAGGTGACTGCCCTTCTGTGCATGTTTCAGTTCTAACAGTTTACAGGTTTCCATTAGGTATTAGGACTATTGGAAACCTGTTACTGAAAACTGGAGATTTACAGTACTGCCTGTATTATATTGCAATATCCTTGACTTCTGATACATAACACTATGTTTCAATCTTTGTTGCTTACATTTAGAATACTGTGCATGTAAATTACAGCACATGTACAATGTGTAAGTGACGTCTTAAATAGTAACTCACAATACTGAAAGTGAAAGAGCATGTTGTAACTTGTCAGCTATTAGTGACAACACTTGAGCTTGACCCTTGAAACTTTGGGTATTCAGGGAGAGGAGTTTGATTGCAGGAAAAAGGTTAAAGAACTGTTCATTACAGTAGGTGCTGAAATTGCATGGAAGGTTTCTTTGAAAGTCATAGACAAGGTAATATTTTAGACTCATCATATCAAAAGTTAATATATGACGTTGTGACATTTGAGAAGAAGATTGGATTATGGTTTACTCTAGGTCATTGAGGTTTTTGAACTTTTGTGTCAGGGTCTTTATTCTTATTTCCTTCAGTGGGCATTTCTGTGTGTTGCATGTTCAAGCATGTTCATGTGCCCAACATATACATGAAAGTGAGTGGTAGGATAAGGGTTGCTTTAGGTTCAGAAGAGGGGTGTGTATGGTGTATCATAGAAGTGTTATGTTAATAATAATAATAATAATAATCAGGCCTTGAAGGGCAGTTGTTTTACGACGCTAGGTCGACCACAAATGTGGGAGAAGCCGTTGGCTTATGAATTACAACTTCATGTCAGGTGGCAACCAACTCAACAATTTGGATCAAATTTGGTATTTTTTGAAAGGCCAGTTCAGATGGGAAAACCGTAGATTGCTCTTGGATGAAAAACCCACCTTTGACCCGGCCAGGAATCAAACTCCAGACTTCCCGGTTGCTAAGCTTCATTGCTTCAAATGCCACCGCCTTTATCCACTCGGCCATAGCACTGGTTAATGTTATGTTTTTTTATTTCAAGTGTCGAAATTAACACAGGTTGACCTACTGAAGAAAGGTGTGTGTTAGTCTGGATTTTCCATCTTAGGACCACCCAATCGTCAGTTTGAAATGTTTTACAGTACTAAGATCACCTCGCGTTAACCATATTCTTTTAGGACTAACCAAGACCAACGCCTACACGTATGTCAGATTACTGTAGGAGTAGTTAAATCACCTGAATGGATGAAGTTCCTAAAGTGAGAGCACCTGAAATCATCCCGATTAACCTGGGGCAATGTTTTCAATACTGCTAAACTTTGCAATAAGGAGGGAACCTCCTTTAAACTGAAAGCTCATACAATCTACAGCACATACCAAATTGACAAATTTAGCCTCAACTTAAAATCAAGATAGTAATAGAGTTCATGGGGCAGTCATTCAGAAAACAATTTAGAAAATTATGTTTAATGGCTCATAAAGTGAGGTGATTTTCAAAGAACCTATAGTCCAACTGATGTCTAGGACTGGGGCTATACTGTAGGAAAAAGGTTGCAATAAAACAAAACAAAAGGTTTAGGATAAATCTGAGATCGAGGTGCAAGATATTAAGATTTATTTGAAATCATAATATTAACCAACCATGGGCACCCAACTGACCCTGGTGTGGGGCCATCTGAGTTTGGTCCCAGTTTTGGGTAAGTCTGTGCACACATCATATAGTACTAAGTACTAAACATTTTCTGCGGTTGTTGCTGGTCTGGTGATTCTCAATACTTTCTTGAAGTTGATAAATTAGATAAATCACATCCTACTGTTGGCCTATGGTTTTAATGATATTGGCATAATTTACATTTTCAGGTGACATGCTTTTGGGAGAAGATGGATCACAGAGTGAACAAATAAAAGGTGCAGGAAAAAAAGAAACAAAGAGACAAAAAACAGTAAATAATGAAAGGACTACAATGTCAATACAAGGTGAGGAGACATTAAATGCTATGAAAACAGGGGTTGCTTTTGATGGCAAATCTGAAGAAGTTAGTGAAAGGAGAGTAAAAAAGAAGAAGAAATGGGAGGAGGAAATGGAATTAGAATTGAGAGGCTTTGGCAGAAATGATGGAGTAGAGAAAAATGGGATGGAGGGAAAGAAGAAGAAAGAGAGAAGAGAACCAGAAGTGATAGTGTTTGAAGACAGAGCAAAGAGGAAAAAGGTACATTTATTTTTAAACATTTACAGTAGCTTTGTACTGTAGTGCTACAAAATTGTCAGCCCCCAGTGCACATAAAGATACTGGACTCAAGTTCCCTTAACCCTTTACCGTTGTGCTCCGATCGGGGCATATTTGCGTGCCTCGGGAGTGGGCGGAAAAGCGGACGTAGCCTGCCCCGCATTGGCTTCCGTAGGCCATTGACCCCGTGACATTAAACTATTGTCTCTCTCGTTGTTGTGGCCGAATTTTCGGGTAGCTACTCACAGTTTCGAGCTCCGCGTGAAACAGTAAAGATGGGTGACAACCGAGCTCTCCGCATGGGTCCAAAAGGACCCAAACAATGGTAAAGGGTTAAATTAGGCCTGTCGAGTGTGTTTACTGCAAAGCTGATGCCACTGTTTCTGCGTGTGTGCATGTAACCCTTTAGCCGAGTGGTGCAGATATTTTAGATTAACCCTTTACCGTTGTGCTCCGATCGGGGAATATTTGCGCTCCTCGGGAGTGGGCGGAAAAGCAGTCGTAGCCAGCCCCGCATCAGCTTCCGTAGGCCATTGACCCTGTGACCTTAAACTATTGTCTCTCTCTTTGTTGTGGCCGAATTTTTGGGTAGCTACTCGCAGTTTGAGCTCCCCGTGAAACAGTAGAGATAGGTAACAGCCGAGCTCTCCGCATGGGTCCAAAAGGACCCAAACAACAGTAAAGGGTTAACCATGTTTCCATTTGCCTAATAATATTAACTATACTAAGGGCCCAAAGGGCCATAATTTGAATAAAGAAAGCCAGGGGTCAATCTACAGCAGAAAAACGAATGTACCTGGGCAATGTCTTTTTAGCAAGGGAACCTTTACAAGGACCATACTCTTTTCCCCGACCAGATCCTGCTAACTAAACCATTGTCCTCTTTGCATTGGTCTGTGCGTTCCATCAAATTGTGCCTTCCGCACAGTGGGCTATCATGATATTGTCCTTTGAAGTACTGTAAGATTGTACCTGTTTATTGTAGAAAGCTGAATTAATTTTGTTGATTAATTAACATGAAGACTTCCTGTAATTTTTGTAAAATTTAAAGGAATTAGAGCAATATATTTTATAATGTAATATCTTTACAATGTAACACTTATTATTTTGAAGTTTACAGTTTTCACTTGAAATGAAATGAGGAGATTTCACTCTTTGGTCCCATACAGTAATTTGCTTTTGACTAAGAATAGGTCTGTACAGGAGTACTGGATATCAGTGTTGACTAGCTTAGGCTATATTGCTAAGACACTGTGGGTGAAGTTTGTATCACTGAAGTGAGATATTTACCGTTATTTGGTAAAATGGGGCTTAACGTCTCAGTTCTAACCAATTGGTTTAAGTTGGAACCAAGTACAATAGCAGCAATGTGCCCATGAATCCTTAACATAATTCCCTAACTAGTGTCAATTAAACTGTAGTGATCATTAAGTGATGGATCAAAAAACTGCTAACCTTTCAGGATTGATGTTTTTCTTTTTTTTCTTTTTTTTGTAGGTCTCAAAAGATGATTCTACTAGTCATAACACAAATGTCACAATTTCTACCAGGGAACACATGAAAGAAATGGCTCAAGAAGTCTACCACCTTGGTCTGTCTGGATTTGACTTTGAAGACAAAGAAAAGCTGGAAATGCAGAGAGCTGTAAAGCTAGGTGCTAAGGTAGATACTACACAGGGAATAATTTATCCGGTATCGCATCGCAAAATGCGATGCAAAGTAACAGATTTGCGACACAAATAAAAATATGAGTAGCAAAATTTGCGATACAATTTCCGAGCAAAAGCTCCGGTACTCTGTGAATGGAAATGACAACGGGAATACAGCATGAAGGCCTACAACTGTTCAATATATAATTAGTACTCGCACACTTGTCAAGCAACGAAACACTGCAAAAAAGCAGCAAGATTAAAAGAACCCAGACACTGAGTGTGTTCAAAACAGCAAGGTAATTCACGAAACTTTTACGTGCACCTATTGGCCGCTAGTTACATTGTCGATGGTGCAACTTTAACGTTTGCAGCTGTGTATGAAGTATGAGGCACTCTGTAAGTGCTAGTGTTACGATAGCTCGGGGACTCTCCATAGGGATCAAACTTCTTCCACATAAAACACGAGACAGCCTAGGCTCTACACATCTCCATATGCAAACACGTTAGGATAGTGCAAGGTCTAGCACAAACAACTCAGAAGAAAAAAGCATCGTAGGGCAAAATTACAGGGTTTAATCTTTTGAAAATAGTATGAAGGGCTTAGTAAGAGTATTTTACACGTTCCTCATAATTATTTTATGAAATTTGTGAAAATTTGATTATATTGGACATCTTTCAAATTGACATCGTTTTGACTACCCTGAATGAGGCTGTAGCAGTAGGCCTTGTATGTAATACGTATGAGAAGTTTGAGAACACTTTTAGAAACGGAAAGCAAGATCGAAATTTAGGAAAATTCCTAGGATTTAAGAAGCATGCAAACTGCTTATTATCATGGTGGAGGAAAAACAATAAGGTTACTGACTGTCTTCTAGCCCTGTTCCAGTTTGTTAGCACACAGTGCATCAAGCTTGTTGAGTGAATGTTTTTGACTTGCTTTCTGGACGACCTTACACTGAAGGCCTACGGCAAAGCAAGGAGCTGATTCAGTCCGATATGGAATTGAACTCAGCATTTTGTGCCTTGTTTCTGCAGATCCATAAAGAATTATTGCAGACAGGACTTTTCGTGGAAGAGTGCTGTCACATTAAATCAATGTTTAGGTTTAGTTTCAGCATATAACTGAACATGGTATCATAGCGGGGAATAGCATCTGGGCATGAATCAGAGTACTGCATAACAGAAGAAAAGTATGACAGTGAAAATTGCTGTGCAAATTTTGAAAACTGCTACACAAAATGGAACTTGTATCGCAAAAATGCTATGCAAAATTTCTGTACTAAATTATTGCCTGCTACATATATAATGTTCTTCACACTATAGACTACTGTACCTCAAGCAGCTGAAGTACTGTTAGATGTTAGCTGGGGGTCAGCAGCCTTTATTTCCCTTACCTTTATTTGTCATCAATGGTTGCTCCAAAACATGGATAAAAGCATACTAAAGTGCAACTTTTGATTCCTTGCTGAAGGCAGGCAAGGAATCTATGCGATGGTGATGTCGTGTGTATGTGTCTGTGTGTGTGTGTGTGTATGTGATGCTTTGGCTTGTAAACACGATATCTCAAGAAGGGTATAAGTGTGACTAACTTCATATTTGGTGTGTGGGTTGGTCATATTGAGTAGATGATCCCTATTGCTTTTGGTGGAGATCAAAGGTCATTTGGGGTCACGAGAGGTCAAAAGGTCAAAACCTTGTAAACACGATATCTCAAGAACGGTACATGTGACTATGCTCATATTTGGTGTGCTGGTTGGTCATATTGAGTAGATGATCCCTATCGGTTTTGTGGAGGTCAAAGGTCATTTGGGGTCACGAGAGGTCAATAGGTAAATTCCTTAGAAATTGCTTGTAAACACAAATCTCAAGAAGAGTAAGTGTGACTAATCTCATATTTGGTGTGTGCATTGGCCATATTGAGTAGATGATCCCTATTGTTTGTGGTGGAGATCAAAGGTCATTTGGGGTCATAAGAGGTCAAAAGGTCAAAACTTTGTAAACACGATATCTCGAGAACGGTACATGTGACTATGCTCATATTTGGTGTGTGGGTTGTGTTGTTGCATCAGGAGGTCATGTTTCAACTTTTTCCCTGCATCAGAATTCATGTGATGCAAGGCATCATTTGATGCATGAATGGCAAACCCCATGTCAACCCTGTATCTGATTAGATCACTTTGTGCCAAGCTTAAAACTGTTGCATCAGGAGGTCATGTTTTAACTTGTTTCCCTGCATCAGAAGTCACATGATGCAAGGCATCATTTGATGCATGAATGGCAAACCCCATGTCAACCCTGTATCTGATGAAATCACTTTGTGCCAAGCTTAAAACTGTTGCATCAGGAGGTCATGTTTTAACTTGTTTCCCTGCATCAGAAGTCACATGATGCAAGGCATCATTTGATGCATGAATGGCAAACCCCATGTCAACCCTGTATCTGATTAAATCACTTTGTGCCAAGCTTAAAACTGTTGCATCAGGAGGTCATGTTTTAACTTGTTTCCCTGCATCAGAAGTCACATGATGCAAGGCATCATTTGATGCATGAATGGCAAACCCCATGTCAACCCTGTATCTGATTAGATCACTTTGTGCCAAGCTTAAAACTGTTGCATCAGGAGGTCATGTTTTAACTTGTTTCCCTGCATCAGAAGTCACATGATGCAAGGCATCATTTGATGCATGAATGGCAAACCCCATGTCAACCCTGTATCTGATTAAATCACTTTGTGCCAAGCTTAAAACTGTTGCATCAGGAGGTCATGTTTTAACTTGTTTCCCTGCATCAGAATTCATGTGATGCAAGGCATCATTTGATGCATGAATGGCAAACCCCATGTCAACCCTGTATCTGATTAAATCACTTTGTGCCAAGCTTAAAACTGTTGCATCAGGAGGTCATGTTTTAACTTGTTTCCCTGCATCAGAAGTCACATGATGCAAGGCATCATTTGATGCATGAATGGCAAACCCCATGTCAACCCTGTATCTGATTACATCACTTTGTGCCAAGCTTAAAACTGTTGCATCAGGAGGTCATGTTTTAACTTGTTTCCCTGCATCAGAATTCACGTGATGCAAGGCATCATTTGATGCATGAATGGCAAACCCCATGTCAACCCTGTATCTGATTAAATCACTTTGTGTAAAACTTTAAACTGTTGCATCAGGAGGTCATGTTTTAACTTGTTTCGTAGTCTTGGTCAAGACGTTATAACACCTCCTACCAGAACTCAAATAGAGGGCGGGATTTCAATTGACTGTTTTGCAGAGAAGTTTGCTTTCAGAAATGACGTCTTGGAGATTTTGGCAAATTAGGGGCGTTTCCATATGTTAATGAGACAGGTTATATACATGGATATTCATCACTTGACCAAACGCTGTTGGGGAATTCCCTGTGATCGGACTTGCGCCAAAGTATCATACTTAATTTTTGAGACTTGGATTTGCAACATAATAATTAGTTTCTCAGTCGTTGGAGATGAACTAGACGAAATAATACCACCTGCAGTTTTGTGAAAACATTCTTCGAGACGCTTAGCTATCTTTCAAAGAAATACTTCTCAGTTTGGAATTGCTCTAACGTTAGCCTGTCTAGCCTATACATTATCTATATCAGTGTTCGTAATCGTAAGCTAGTCAGTCATTGTACAGTACATGGCTGCTTGTCAATAACGTTTTAATGTTATTTCAGTGAAGACTGCTATAGCCTAAGTGTAATATGTCCCAGGCTCCCAGCCTAGTTCAATACATCCCTAGTACTATAGTTCTAATGAGTGAGAAAGCCAACATTCATGCTTCATAATTGTAGACTCAGTGCTGCACAGGATAACATCCACTGGCTGGGTTGTTCAAAGCCTACATGTAGGAAAGGATCATGCAGATGATAACAGAAGCATCAAAGGTAAGTTCTAGGGAAGTATACATTTTATTGTAACAGTATTGTAGTATTAAATCAGGGGGGACCAGATGTTCCCATGGTTCAATGTCCCCAGGGTTGGATGATTCGTGATTCAATTGCTTTAGTAAAAAGGTTTGTTTATCCCCGTTGTTCCCAGTCAAACTTGCTCAATGTAAGACCTGGTCAGTCTGGGTTTAATCTGTTGGTTGAAGAAAATCAGGGGAACCTTGGAGGAGGGTAAAATCACCCTTTTCCTTTGCATAAAAAAATAACATAACATAATATAACAGATTAAAGGGCGAAGGAGGACTTAAGCCCCATAAGTAAGTTAGATGGAGTTTTACGACCCAGTTTCCAACCAATTGGTTCAAGTAGGGTCGAACTGACCATGGCCTTTTTGGATTGCTCTGTAGTCCTAACCCTAAAATCAAGAAGCTATACCCAGTGACTACCTAAACTAGTGTAGTTTAATTCATATATTCTACCACAGACAATGATAGAAGAAGAACTTTTCCAATATTGTTAATAAAGACAAAAATATCAGTATCGTGGTTTAAGAGGACACCTGTGTAGCAAATTGTTCGAATTTACATGAATAAATAGCCTTCAACCAACCCTTCAGGTAATATACACCTTTTATAGGCTAGGGACTTGCATGAAGTAAGCCTCTGCCCCAAAACTAACCTACAACTTTGTCTGCCAAGGGCAGCATCAATTCGGACTTGGCCCAGGGCTTGCTTGTTAAAAATAAAATATGTATTCAGATTATTGTAAACCTACTGCATATCTGCATTCTGCACATACTGTATAGTGTATAGGCTATGTATCATCCATTCATCTTGCTGATGTGGTTATTATAACTGTCAAATAGTGAGACATCAACTTCTTTCATTTTCTCTCTTTGTACAGTACCCAAATCTGTGAGCCATTGAATGCACACCTTCAAGTAGTAGCTACTGCAGTAGAGCCATGAACCCTTACCATGAACAACAGGCACTAGAGAAGTAAAGTTTTTCTTCCACACAAGTGGCACCAGTCATTTAGGTTGTATAGAAAGTTGGATCTAGTGATGGTCTGGTTTTAGTCGGACAAAACTGGGGTACATGACCTTCAAGTTCCTTAAAGACCTATTTTAATTGATCCCAATCATTGAATTGCCACAAACATTTGCACAAAGTGGTACTTCATGCAGTTTAGTAGCACGCATGATGTGTTTACTGTAAAACTTCCTGAAGAAAGGGCAACTGCAGTGCTGTAATTCAGAACTCACATCTTGAACACAAGTAGAAGTTGGTGAATTGACTGATATGCATATCACTGCCCAGGATGAAGTGAAAAGTTGGGGCACGTACATACTTCAACAGGTATGAAAAATGTCAACGAGAACATTGTAAGAAATATTGACAGGAGGAGATGCTTCCAACCTTAGCTCAACAAACTGAACAGTATGTGTAGCTGTAGTAATGTGCACTTTACTGTAAAATAACAAGTTGATATGGTCATGTAGGGATGTTATACTAGTCGAATATCTCAAGGAATTGGACAATCCTTGTGAAGTCTACTGTTTTTCTGGAGACAGAACTTTAATGCTTTTAATTTTATTGAGCTAGTAATTGAAAGCTCTGATATCCTAAATGGAATAATGCTGTGTACACTTCATATTCTGAAGGTAAAACCTTGAAGACATGAAATGAAAAAAGAAAAAAAAAATAGCTACAGCCTTATCACAGAAACACCATTTCACATGAAGATGCTTTGCGAGTATGTGATGTATTGTTTGTAACATGCCAGACAGATGTGGTTGTAAATTGTTATTGATTTGGCTTCACTGGTTTGGATCTGTTACTTGATTGGCTTAGAAAGTGCAAACCCTTAGCAGCATGTCTTGTGGGTTGAAAAGTCAAGTCATATGAAGGGATGAAGGGTAAAGGTGCACTGGTACACTGATCTTGAAGTATCTTGGAATTTATGCATACAGTTGTAATTCATAGACACAGTACATTGCAACATAGCCATTTTTTGAGGCAGATGGATCCAGTAATCTTGTCCTTTTTTGTTACTGAAGAAAATGTCTTGCATTGAGAGATCAGCATCTTTGTGATATGATGTGAATTGTACTAACTAACTCTACACTGAAAACCTGGCTTATTAAACTTTACAGTAGGACAGTTAAGTAAAGTGTCAGAGACATTGTGGGAAAACCTTGCTCGACCTCCTTCAATAATTTTACATTTAAAATGGATTTTCTCAGTTCAACTTGTATACAATACTGTAGTGGCATGTGTACTAAATGCATTGCAACTACATGAACTTACAGGTTTACAGCTTTGTTTAAAATACTGTATGTTTGATTGTTCAAATGTTGTAGTATTCAGAAAAGTCACAGTTTTCTTTCTATTTTCCTTATTAGCACAGTCTGCTCATTTTCTTCTTTGGTTTCTATTCATGATACTCGCAGGTTACATAGCTTTGATCAACAACCTGATCATTTTTTTCTTTTCCTTTCTTCTTCCCTGAGGGTTCATATCACATATGGCAATCTTTTGAACGTAGCCTGATTTGGTTGATGAGAAATGTACATGAGACATAAATTCAACTGAAATAAAAACAATGTGATTTGTCTCACTGTATCCCCAAGTTGGATCATATCTATGGTAACTACTGAGAGGGCTTGATTTAGTCCTTCACTTTTAGACCTATAACAGGAAGCACAGGAAAGATATCATTGCAAGGATGAATTTGGAAGTATAAGTGTGATATACAGTTGTACTTTGTTCCTTAGCCTTCCCCACCCTATTCTCCAAAACTAAACCTGCCTATAGTTAACCTTCAAGATTGGTTGGGATTAAAGCTCCAGCAAAATTTCACACCCATAAGATATAGGTAACTACCATGATACACTTCGGAATGTTTCACCTTTGATTTTTTTTTTGCCCCATAGATCTGTAATTAAGTCCCCCTACTTTGAACAGTAGGCCTATGTCGAGGGAGTGTGGCCTGGCCAAGTCAGATAAGAAAAACTCATGTCTACGTACGTTGAACTCATGATGAAAGGAACCAAGCCACCATGACACCATTAGATCAGACTTGGCTTGTAAAATAGTTATCCACTGTTTAGAAACACAGGCATTAGTAACCTAGGACCATGGTATTTCAAGGGTACCTCCACACTCCAGCCCAATTCAATTGGATCGGAACCACAAATTTTAATGTCTAAATTCTATAAATCTCATACAACGACCCCCTCCTGGGGTATAAGTTCTTTATGTGCATAGGATTCAACAGCAAGTCTGATACAGACCTACATTTAGTGAACATATGAAGTCAGGCCGGCCACCCCACCGCCTGTTAAATTGATGATGTGATGAACTTCTAAAAGGATGTCTCACGGTGTTCAGTGTTCGAGCTTTTTTAATTGTACCCTTCCCATAGCATGGAAATTAGCTGCAACCCAGGGAACATATGGAACCCTTATGGGTCCCATATTTTTTGGGGCATATGAGGGTCATGTGATTTAGAACCCAGGATTATAGGAAGAAGCCCACATGGGCTAGCCCAGCCACATGACACCCATATGGGATATTTCTGGGGCCCTGCCATGTAAAGGATTGATGTATGGGGATATGGGCCAGACATATCCCCCATGTGGACTACCGGGCCAAATGGGGCTCTTACTAATTAAATCTTTGGTGCAAAATTATATGGGGCCACAAGCAAATTTTGAAGTGGGGGCCAATCACCAAATTGGCCCAATATGTACAACGATATAATAGCAACGCAAGGTGGCTAAAAATGCTTGCAGCAGAAAAAGTGGGGAAGGGGACTAAAGTCCCCCAGAACACGCCTCCACGGTCCCTGCTTATGAGTTTAGGCACATGGGACTCATCAAGGGTTTGCTACCTGGGAAGCCTGCCCAGCTGAACTTTCCTGTTACACGACCAGAATTTCCCAAACTGAAATTGAACTCCCCATACCTCCCCCCTTATGTATTCCCTCCCATACACCCATCCTCCCATGTACAATTGTTCTGCAGGCTAAAGGCTTAGCTCATTCTTATCCATGCTGACAGGATTTGCCCTTTCATTTTATCTCTCCCTATCGTTGGAGAAAAAGGTTCATGTTGCGCCATATAACTAACCAGTGAATAAACCCTGGTAGCAAACAAATTTCTCAGAGTTCAATACAGGGCCACATTCATCGCACTCGTTTTACATTATACAGTAATACAGTTGATACATTGAATAGCGGCTACATTGTACAGAGATTGTAAACAGTCCAACGTTCGTTGTTGCAGTATATTGTGCTGTACATGTATATTACTGCACTGTATATATTACACACTATAAGTAGCGTAATTTGGTCGTTACAGAGGCCAGTCAATATAGACATGCATATTCATATCTTTGTGTCACATGCCCTGAACTTCGATTTCTGGTTGGGTCCCTTCACTTTTGAAGGGAAAATGCTCAGAAAATAAAGGGAAAGTTAAAACTGCCTTGCCAAAATCTCCAAGACCCTAATACAGAGCTGAGAATTTCTGAAGCAATAGAGGGTGTACTCAAAAAAAGTAGCAGATGTTGTATTATAACTAGTATTAGGGTCTTGACCAAGACTACTTGTTTCCCTGCATCAGAAGTCATGTGATGCAAGGCACCTTGGGAGGATTGCTTCATTGCTGACATGTGTTTGGTGAGGCATTTACATTCTGTGTAGACAGGCCTTTACAGCTGAACTAAATACTGTGCTGTATGAGCAACTGAATGCAGAATGTTTCAAGAACAGTGATCCCTATATGTGGCACTATTCTTTGGTAGGAACTAACTTTACTGTAACTTATGCTCGGCCCAACTCAAACCAATTGTCTAGAAACTAAACCGGAAAATGTCTTCAGACAAACTGTAGTTACTGACAGGAACTTTGCTCTAGAGAACCCTACCCATTATGGTACATCTGTTGGCAAGAGGAAACTTGCAGCTTAAACTTTGAACAATCCAGACTTGTTTACATTTGTGGTTAACGTAGTTGACACAGAATCAACAACTATTTATGGTCATGTTAATTGTACAAATATTTGATGCTTTGAACAAATTTGTGATCATGTATAGACTTCACTAAACATGAAGAGTAAGTGGAGGTGGCAAAACTATTTTTCTACCATTGTGATTCTAAAATAAATGTCAAATCACAATTCCACAAAAAGAAGGGCCTACTGGAGGTTTGTGCACTGTACAAAAGGAACAAAGTTTCATATATTGTGTTTTAAATAATAAAGTTGGCACCCTGCTAGCATGCTGACTGTCTTTTCTGGTAATAACATGCTGCAGTCAAGTCTACATGCAGTCTGGTCTGTCATCTTTCAGGAGTAGGCTGTCTAGTAATTTACACCAATGTACAAGTTCAATTAAATTTTTGACATAGAACATTCATAGGAACAAATGCATGCATGCTAGGTCGTTCACTTTTGGCAATTTCATGACTGTATGCAGAATGTAAACAAATTATACAGGTACAGTAATCTGCATTTCATTGTGTCGCAAATATAAGCATACATTATTAACTCTGTTGTCAATCAGCCGTGATGCCTGTTGTTTGAAAACATGAATGACTCTGTGTATGACAAAGCATAAAGAGTATATCAGCATGAGGGAAGCATCTCCTGAAAATCTGCAAGTCAAAGCCAAGCAGCAAATTACAGGCAGCCTTTGTTATTTTTTGTGCCCAACATTATAGAAGAAACAGTCTGGGATCCCATGGCCCGGAAAGGTCATGAAATTTTATTTTTATTTTCCATGCCTGGAAGAGCCATGGAATATTGTAAAAATGACAAAGGTCAAGGAAAAGTCATGAAATTTAGCCTACTGTAGATCATTCTTTATATCAGAGGCTAAGTAAACTTTTTATTTGTCATAACCATTGCATCATTAAAGTTATATGGAATCTTTTTGCAATCTGGTGATGAAGTAGTCATGTTGCATTCATGAAATTGTTATGGAAAAGTCATGAAATATTACTTTTCTTAAGGTGAAGGATCCATGAATGGTTCCCTGCATCTATTGTGCTTACCAGGACATTTCCTAATCAACTAGGCTACAAAGGTAACACATACCACTGTGAATTCATTCAGGTGGTGCCCGGGGAGGGCTCCCATGAATTAGGCACCCTTGCAGCTTTTTGAGGGAAGCACAGTATACAATGTTACCAAAGTGGTTTGATGAATATTTGATTATGCATTTTGTTGGAATGGTGCTGGAGAATTGCAGCAAAAGGAAGTTATTTCACACACTCTTGCTTATTTACTCTATTTACATTCATGATGGCATTCCTCAGTGAAATTAAAGTCCCCCCCCCCCATCCTGTTATACAAGTTGTCTTGCTAAAGATCTGAGGGCAGTGTCATTTATCTAACTGGTGCTTATAGCCAAGTCACTTACGTAATTCCTTTGCCCACATGCCCATACTGGCCGGTTAAATGATGACTCTTCCCTAAACAGAAATTTTACTCACATTTGTCCACTTTCATGTGAGGGGTACAGTAGTTTTTGCTATTTAAAATCTTCAAAATGCTAGATACCATGAAACAGATGTAGGTTTGTGACTCAATGATGGGACAAGTAATTGCTTTTGCAATGCGTGCTAAATTGTGACCTTTTTGTAGCCTAAAAATCATAGACTAAGTCTTAATGTACACTATTGAGCAACAATACAGGACTTAAACCTACATATTTAGACCTGCAAATGGAACAGATAGCAATTTTGCAATATTTTGTGAAGAACTTTTTCAATTTCTTGTTTTATTTATTAGCCTCCCAAGAATCAGCATCTCCCATACAAAGAATTCATGGAACTACAGAAACAGAAAAAAGAGGAAGACCTTAAACACAGAGAAATTGTAAGTTAAATGTATCTCTGTGGACTAGTGCATGTATAACATATCCACCATGATATTTCCCACCTCTGGTGAGAGTTCGTTTGAAACAAAATTTGGACTTGGAACTCTATTTGGAAATGTATTTGTCAAAGTTCTACAGGATATCACATCTATTAAATTTTATTTCCACCAACAATCAATCTTCTTTGCTTATATGTGCAGAAAATTTAAGTATGGAACCTCCACCGGAATGTCGGATTGCTCATTGCTGCAAATTTCAGTGGTGAGAGGGTATTTTGATTTTAAAAATTGTTGGAAAAACCATGTAGGAATATAGCCTCCCTCCCTGAAAACCAATATATTCTTTGTTCTGACTGGAACAAGTTTAAGTAGCAATGGGATATACAGTATGTGAATTCAAATATGTAGTAAGCAATGGTCAGGTTTAGTAGCCTGTACTTGCCATCAGACTTAATTTTCTCAATCCTTTTGTTTTTCTGTGTTATGGACAGAGCTCTGTACACTAGTCTCTAAATCCATTGTTTATGAGGGTTCAGAACTGCATGTGGACAATAAAACTGAGAAGATTGAAGGCCAGTGATCTTTTATGGCTGTCTTCAGTAGGCTACTTGGATTTGTCTGTATAGAATTGTAGAAGCAATGTCTGCATGCATTTGACATTAAAATAGAAGTTTGTGGGATTGGGGGTGGGCTGAAGAAGTTGGTAAAATAGTAGATGGGGTCAAGCATATCAGAGCATACAGTCCAAATTTTGGAGCATTACTGTTTTAAATTTAAATGGGAGTCTTCAGTTTGACCTGGTCAGGAGTTTGAATCCTACTGAAGACTTATTAATTGGAACCTACTGCTGTTGTGCCTTGCACTGAGCATAAGCAAGGGAATAGGGAAAACAAGCCAGTGAGACATAATGGGAAAAAACATTGTGACTTGCCAAACTTAAACCAATTGGATAGAAACATACTGAGCAGTAAACCGATTTAACTAACTTACATGGAAAGCACAGGCATCAGGTAACATACATAGGCTTTAGGATCTTAGATGTTAGGTACAAAAGCCTTTATGTGAGGGATTGCAAGTCACAAATGGTTTGTCTGGATGATGTACAAGTCTGTACATGTACAGCTTGTTTCATTTCTATCATGGAAGTCCCAAAATGATGAACTCAATTTAATAAAACAGTTGAGACTGTACCTCTGTATTGATAGGCCTGATGCACATTTGGCCACGGTATGCCTAGCTTACAATGAATTGTACTTTTTTATTTCCAGGATCGTAAGATGGGATTACAGGTCAAGAAAAAACCAAATGATAAGGAGGACTTAAAGAGCTATCTTCTCAGGTTTGTTTTTTGTTATTCAGTAATTTTCACATTTAGGGAGGAAAAATATTGTCACATGAATCTAAAGGGACAATCATGAAACAGACGAGTTAACTACACCACTGTACTTCAAGTTGGGGTTACTGCATTTCCCCTTTGAAGGGCAAGAGCAGTCACATCAACTTGAAGGACTGTCATAATTGGCTGTCCAGAGTCATGGGGCAACACTTTTTTCTCCTCAGATGTGACATTTTTTGAAAAGTAACCTCTTGGTTAACCTTGAATATGCAATATTGAAGTCGTAAAATCCTATAAAGAATTCTTTGAAGAGAAGTGTGAAGAAATGTAATGTTTGGTTGTTGCTTCAAAATAAGTTGGGGTGGGGGGGGGGGGGCGCTCTTGACCTGTAAGTGGAATTACTTAGGGTTGATACAGTACTTCTTCATTTTAGCTCATGGTTCAAAATATTTCTTGGATTTTCCTGCATAGAGATATAGTTGTGCACCTGCCAAAATTAAATGTCAGTTGGCTTAATACTGTATGTGCTTTTGTTCTGATTTTTTAACTAATTTTAGAATTCATTGTGCATACAGTATACCTGAATTCTGACAATAGTGTATCTAGGTGGGTTGAAACTAGTTTGCTCTCTCTGTTGGCTGTCATGCCAATGTATGTGAACTTAATTCAAAATATGTCAAAACACTACCATTTTGCTTCTCTGCCTTTCTCCAAACCCCCCACCCCCACAAAAAAAAAAAAAAAAAAGAGAATCCTGAAGAGATGCAGACTCCTATAACCCAGATCTCTTCCCAGGTTTGAGATCAGCCAAACCTGCTGAAGCATTGGGGATGTTCCCTTGGCTCAGAATCTTTTATTTTAATGGTTAGATGTAGAGTTTAAATTAATAAAAGGTTTCCTTTTTTATTTGTTGATAGGAAAAAAGGCTTCTGGCAGGATCCCAGTAACAATAGAAGATTCAAAGCAGATGGTCAGCTCGGACGCTACAAGAATGGTGTGCAGGTTTTGAGCAAAAGAGATGTATTTAATACATTAAAGGGGAAGGGAGGTAGCAGTAAAAGGACTAAAAATAAAAGAAGAAGATGATGGTAGCCTCAGAGAATCATTATCCTTGGTGAGCTTGATGCAGCTGAAACCAGTCAAGTACTGTACCTTCAGGGTGGCCCTTTTGAAAAGTGCCTTTCAACGTGGGTCTTGAATTTCACTCTTAGGGAAATTATGAAGCAGTTACAGTGTCTGCAGTCTTGCCAGCTACAACAGACTTTCTTTGATTCTGTATCACATAATTTCAAAACCAAAGATCTTTGTGAAGCAATTTCATCTAAGTGACATTTTTATCCATGTCACAGAATTCCAATCGTGCACGTTTACATTCATGTCACAGAATTGCAATTGTAATGTTTACATCCACGTCAGAGAATTGCAATCATGTAATGTTTACATCGATGTTACAGAATTCCACTTATGTGATGTTTTTATCCATGTCACAGAGTACCAACCAAGGTGTTTACATCCATGTTACAGAATTCCAATTATGTGATATTTTTATCCATGTCACAGAGTACCAACCAAGATGTTTACATCCATGTTACAGAATTCCAATTATGTGATGTTTTTATCCATGCCACAGAATTCCAATCATGTGATGTTTTTATCCATGTCACAGAATTGCAATCATGTGATGTTTTTATCCATGTCACAGAATTGCAATCATGTGATGTTTTTATCCATGTCACAGAATTCCAATCATGTGATGTTTTTATCCATGTCACAGAATTGCAATCATGTGATGTTTTTATCCATGTCACAGAATTGCAATCATGTGATGTTTTCTCTTGTACCTCCTAAAAGCTATCTAAGAGAGTTTATACAGGTCCTGGGGGCCGTTCCACAAAGAGTTACGCACAATCTTAAGTTTGATTCACTGTACTTAAGCCAGCAGTAAATCATACTTAAGATCGTGCGTAAGTCTTGGTGAACAGGCCCCTTGAAAATTAAGGAAAACCTGAAATTTGAATTTTCAGGCCTGGAAAGTTGAGGAAAATGAGTAATGTTGCAAAAGGGGAAAGTCAACCTCTTTGATTTTCTTCATGTTCAGCTGCATTATCCCGTTGAATTAGGGGATCTTCCTGATTTTAAAGGTTCTTGATCTGTGAAGGTCCTTGATCTGTGAAAGTCATGGACTTTGTCATTTTGAATGCTTCTACTGGGTCTTTGTAAGTTATCATAGTTTGTTTTGCTTAATAATTAAAATAAAGTAAGTTGGATGGAGTTTTACAGCCCATTAAAATGAAGTAAAATGGTACATTTTACTGCAGTTTTTGTGCAGAGCCCAGGCTTTATGCAGTTAGTATGACCATTCTGAGCATTAAATACCCATTAAAATTCTGAATGATTTCATGTACACAATGTCTCACTCTCTTGATTATTGTGGATCTGAAATGGGTAAGGACCCCCCTCCCCAACCTCTTAATCCTGCATGGTGGTGATATTAAGGCAGGTTAGTGCCATACAATTTTTTTTCTTGGAATTTTAAGCCCATATTTAGTCCAGTGTGCACATTTAAGGGTGGTGTGGGGAACAGAGCTGAGAGTGAAAATAAAGGCACTTACAGGTGGAGGTGGACAGAATTGAGCTTTGAAGGGCCAATCCTCTCACTCCAAACTACACTTCTTGTAGGGGGGTACAGAAATTTTCCATTGGCCCAGCTTTTTGATTGACTGTTAATTCAAACAATGCAGATTACCAAAGCTTATATTACCCAGTATGAACTGTGCTGAGTGTGGTTTGACTATACACATAGAGTTTTCTGTACTCACCCTGAAGCAATAAACTGAGATTGTGACTGGATAAAGATGAACTTCATACAATTGTGGGAGGGGCTTAAGTAAGAAGGTTAGGAGAATTGGTACTGTTTGGGGTGAGAGAACTGGGCCTTTAATGTAGTTTAATACTGTTACACACATTGTATTTTCACCATCTTTGCATTTTGGTGAACATGTCCAACTGTACCATCATATTCTAATATTCTTTTCAGTTTTAAGTGTTATTTGCAAATGAAGTCTAAAATTAACAAACTTGAGTGGGGACAATTCTTATTTCTGTTTGAAATCCTGGAGCATGTAATGCAACTGTAATGCTTTGGCCAAAGTTTACAAAATGCATGTTTTAGCATCTTCAAGGATATGTTCACTTCAAATTACAAAGTAACAATTAACCCCAAATCCATTTTGCCACGTTGAAATGAGGAGCAAGTGGAACAGTGGTAATGAATGATCTGTGTCTTCCAGTCATGAGTTCAAGACCCAGCTTCATCTAGTTTTCTGGGTTGAAGTTAATCTGCTATCCTTTAATCCTAGATGGTAAACTGTGAGACTGGCATTGCCAGCTTGGTGTTAGTACCCCTTCATTAGGGGGGTTGCCAAGTTCCCACAAGGGAGGATCAAAGAAAACAAACAAACAAACAAGGGGGAAGGATGGGGAAAATTAAAAGGGACTGGTCAAACATTCAGTACCTAGATTGTCATGAAATGCAGCCTGCTGTGTGAGCTGAAACATGTTTGTAATACAAATTTATTTCAAATTTATCCAAGTGTGAAGCTTTGCATATTTATTATGAATTGACAATATACACAAAGAAAGATACATTCATGCAGAATATACCGTTTCAGTTGAATTTATTTCTTCCTCTCATTACAAAAGATTGTTTTTACACCAACATTCCATCAGATTAACCCTAGATATAGAGAATTGCACAATGACTAGAGTCATTCCTATCTGGGCCAGCATGCCTCCCACAATCTGACTGATCACCTTTTAAGGGCAGATCTCCTTTTTGAATGTATATTACTCATCTGTTGTTGTAAAGTGTGCAAATACAGGGATCATAATTCTGTCACCACCCTGAATTGAACTGGTCTTCAAATTATTTCAGTGAGACAAGAATGAGATTGCTTTAAACAAAGTTGGGGCAGTTAGGAAGTAGAGTGTTTAGCTTTTAGTTAAGACTTGGAGCTGTGCTTTAACTCTCTGTGCTTCAGCTCAATAGGACAATAACTAAATAGGCATTCCAAACGTCCCATTTCCTTTTTTAGTTTAAGGAAACAGCTCAAGGTAAAAGTTTGCAATTTTGTGTTGGACAAGTGGAGCAACACCAATGAAACATGTTTGAAAGTCTCTCACCTATGCTTCATAGGAAAGACTTCCTGATATCCCTCCCCCCCTTCCTCCATCCCTCTGCCCTGTAGCACAATAAGCTGAAATTGAAATGAGAGAGCAACAATTCATATTTTCCATAGTGTATGCCAAACCTACACACTTGGAGATTTACGATAAACCATTTTAGAATCGGAAGGAAATATTTTTCACAGATTCCTAACATCATAAATAATTAGGAATTACAAAAGAAGAATCTTTGATAAAAGACAATGAACAAAAAAAAAATTGCCCTGAATTGCTCAAAAAATAAAATTAAAATTAAAAAAAAAATTAAAAATAAAAATAAAACAAAAAACATAAAAACAACCCAAAACATCCCTTCATACCATTTGGCAGTGAACACAATGGTGAATACATTGTTGCAGCACACTTTCAAAAGATAGTAGTACTACACTAGTACCAAGATGAAAGACATTTTTGTCTTGAAGCCCAGGTAAAACACCTGATCTATAAATTAATAATTCATACTTGTTCATTAAATGTACATTACATGAGGTTTTACAGCTTCTAGTCCAATTGATTGGGCCACTGCTGCCTTTTTCCAGTTCTGGCCTCCTGGCTTTATAAGACAGCAAGTTTCGTGTCAAGGCTTAGTTACTGTTATTTCATCTTCATGACTACATCTTTTCTTTTAGTAAGAACGTTTCAAGGTGATTGTTTCCTTTTCAGGCTCATGTAAAGACCCCTGTTTTAAGCTAGAGCAGAGGGTACATCTACATCACTTCTCCTTACCACCCATTTACATTTATGCAATTTGGCAAGTCAGCAGCATGATGGGATGGAAATAGAGAGAGTCAAAGTCTCCCTCCTCATTCTTTAAAAGGAGGGTTGAAGGTCACATGAAAGTTCAATGTGTTAGCGGGGTTATTATTCTAAGCATTTCCGTGAAAAGTTGCATTGAAATCTGAGGAGTGGTTCTCAACATATGCGGCAGGTACACTTGTAACATTTTCAACGAAAAGTAAACTTGAAGCAAGCACATGACATTATCTCCTTACATTAATGAACAGTCTTATGTTTCACTAAACACTTTATAAGCCATTTTATCCTCAACAGTTCCATATTATCAGAAATTGTTTGCATAAGTTGTAAGAAAAGTTAACATTCCCTTCAAGGAGGTCTGATGTCTATTAACTTCAGGGTCAACACACAGTCTGAAAAAAAAAAAAAACCACATAGGGAAAAAAAGCATTCCTTGTGAAAGTGAGGAAGTGGTATAACCTCTGCTGCCTTCAAGCTCACTTTGGAACACAAATCTAGTGACTTCATTTACTCTGCCTTCTCAAGTAAAACATGTCAAATTTGAATGGAAGTTTCACCACACTGTAGATTTAGTTCCCATGTTACACATGGAAAGTTGTGCTTAAACTTCCCCTTTAAAAAACATGAGATGTTTTAAGCTTTGAACACAAGAGACACTTGGAGGAGAACCAGTGTTTCCACTGAGGAGGAACTAATTGTTATCTTCATTGTGTCTGATTCCTTAACCCTCAATCTCAAAAATGCATTCTCTACTGTTGAAGTGTAAAATTCACAACTAATGACCAAGAAATCTATTGCTTAGTTCCTCAGTTATCTCAAGTACATGAAAAAATGCAGGCAGAGAAAATGCCATCCAACACACAGACACCACCTTAAAGGCCCAGTTCTCTCACCCCAAACAGTACCAATTCTCCTAACCTTCTTACTTAACCTTCATACTTAACCTTCTTATTTAAGCCCCTCCCACAATTCATGCTCATCCAGATACAATCTCAGTTTATTGCTTCAAGGTGAGTAAAGAAAAACTCAATTTATATAATCAAAACACCCTCAGTACTGTTCATGCTGTGTAATATAAGCTTTGGTACTCTGCATTGTTTGATTTAGCTGTCAATAAAAGAGCTGAGCCAATTGAGAATTTTGGTACCCCCATACCAAAATTGTAGTTTGGAGTGAGAGGTTTGGCCCTTTAAGCTAAAGATGGCAGGACATAATAGTTATTAAAGAGATGGTACCTTTTTCAAAGCAAGTAACACAATTTGATCAATCCACTCCCTATTCTCCTAAAAAAGCTCTCTAACCAGGCTGATATGCATCCCATTTCAACTGTTTGTCCTTGTGATGTTGGCCTGCTTCATACCTCTGGACTGAATCTCTTTCTTCCATTAAGTGCTTATTCACACAGGCAATGGATCCTTCATGGGACTCCAGCTTATAGCAAACTCATTTTGATCAATCAATTTGCAGGTGCCTCACATTCTTCTCTGTGCCTCACACTCTTTTCTACATACCTCATTTTCATTACAGTTCCACCTCTGAAGCCAATCTCACTCCTAATGTTAACTCCTGTCTTACAATCCCCTACCCTGTAAAAGTATTTCATCTTACGGATATTCTACTCTTGCATGCCTTTTATTCTTCCTAACATCCCAGACTCAAAAGTCACAACCTCCACAATGAAGTTGTAAAGCCAACAGACATATCCACCTGCCACAAGGACATTTATCTTCTACGCTGAAGAACCAGTGAAGGGGTACAAGAAATCATTTGGTAGTTTAGATTCCCATGATGGTCTCTCTGCTATGACTGCTTCTGGTTGAGTGGAGGCATCAATAAACGTGACAGATGAAGTGATCTCAATTCTCTGTGTAAAACTACTGTAACTATCCTGACAAAATGGCCCTGTACACTGTAAAATAAGAGAAATTCAACCATTATGTTTAAGGATGAACCGAGACAATTAGGGACTAAGGAGCTTGTCAAAATCCTCTTAAAAGTTATAAACTATGACAACCACCACATGATGTGGCTAATGATGTGATATGGTCAGACAATAGATACCTTATGCATTATGGGTGTCTGAGATCAGAAAGTACAGCTTATGTTTGGAGGTATACATATGCATTATAACTAGTTACACCAAGACAAAAAGGCAGCTAATTAATTAACCAACAGGACATTCAAAGAAGTCTATTTCATACATGAGGAAAACTCTACTGCATACTGTCATGTGCTAAATTATTTTCATGTTAGCATCATCCCAAAGTTAGTGTTCAGATAGTGTTCAGCAGATGACAGTGATATCTGAAACTGCCTATAACCAATAACTCACAGTCAATACTGCCCTGACACTGGTAACAAAGGGAAAAAAACCAAAAACAAAACAAGAAACTTCCATGAGCACAGCATGTGTTTACACTTTCCATTACAAAGTTATAATTTTAACACTACTCCACCTTGAAATTATTTATGCCTAAGTCCGCATAAATGGTAATTTATTTATTTCCCTTTAATTCCTGCTGGATTAAACTAAAGTCATTCTCCAAGCCCTGTAAGCTGAAGTTGCAGTTGTCTTCTCCTATCCAAGAAGTTGTTAGAGAATGAGAAACAAAGTTTACTGCATTGAGTGTAAAGATTGTGAAGGAGAATTTAAATATGTAGGAGAAACTTCAAGAAGTCTAGGAGAAAGGTTTGATGAGCATTTGGCGAGTATGAATGACAAGCAGTCAGTATTCTTTAACCATATAACTCATTGTCACAGAGGGCTGAATTTTAATTACACGGTTAGCATCCTTAATACACACATCGGCGACCCTATGCGTAGGCAAGTTTCTGAAGCTGTTTGCATTAATGAGTTCGCCCCTAAGCTAAATTGAAAGGAAGAGTGGGCCACTGGTAGACTTCTCAAGAATAGAACTATTCAACCGTAGTTTCCTCCAGTGGTCCTTTCTCCTTACTGCTTGCTCTCATTGACTGTCTACCTCTTTAGTCACCCTTGACCAGGCCATTGTGTACCAGCTTTCTTTTCTCTTCTTCTGTACTGTGTAGTAATATAACCTTGTGTATACTGTATTCATATTGTAGTCTATGTCTGAAGATGATCGAGGTCAGATCGAAAATTAATAAAGAGAGTAACATGAAATTGCGAGTGTTTCTCCTGTTTATTAGTGTGATGCTACACAACTTTAGAGTCGGAATGGCTACTACTACTAACCATCCTTCTTCCATCTCGACAATGACTCTATCGGAGGTCAACAAAATTCTTTGGAATTCCAATCTTAATCTCTTCGAAACAATATTCATTTCCAACAGGAATATTGCTTTAATTCGCCAAATTCTTACCTCAATGCTTCGATCAACAAGGATCAGCTGTGACACACATCGAAATTCCAATGAAGAGACACATTCCTTACAGCTTTGTTCTCCCAGTCTCACCTCAATGCACAAAATAGTTTCCATAATGAAGCTTTGCCTACATAGTACTGTAAAACTCCACCTACATTAAAATATCAAACAAGCTTACCTGGTAGGATATTATTCTGCCACCAGCATAATTATATTTCACTCCTAGAATTTTTGGTTGAGGATTCTGTAAGGATCCAACATTAGCATATATGACTTCAATATGGACACCTGTCACCATGTTATTACAGGTACCTTTGACAGAACTCTGAAAAAAAGAAGATATTTTCAAAACTTAGGCTTTGACAAGACTCAATATTGACCATAAACTGGAAGAATTTTTCTTAGATTGTTGGATGAGATTTAATGACACATCAACACAAATGTCTTAACTAGCTTAAAAGGTAAAGATAAAATAAAGTCTCAAATACAGTGCAAGTTCTGTTTAAATACAGTGCAAATCCTTCCCTTTAGTCGCATCTTACAACAGGTTGGAAACACTGTGGTTTTCTTCTACAACCTACAGCCCACAGAGGGCCAACCATGATGAAATTTACTCAGTTTTGTAGCCTGATAAACGGCCAGTAATCGGATGAGTAATAACAGTCTTATGTGCATGTTTTAACGGAGAGAGTCTGGAGCAAATTACTCGCCACACACAACCTCTGCATCCTACCTGGTTGCAGCTTACTGTCATACCCAGTATGGATAAATTGAAAGAAAGATATATTCCTTTCCACCAGGCACAAAAATCCCTGTGAGGCCATAATTTGGAGGAACACTTTTCCCAAAAATAGAGCATATTAATTTTGTTCCAACATTGTGAACATTATTTTAAATAGGAGGAAGGTGGGGTACGAAGTCCATGGCCTCCACAAAGAACAAATGTCGTCTTGAGACAATATCACTTCAAACTTTTAACTTTTATTCCTTTTAAAAATATGCAGAGCCTGTCAAACTGTTTAAAGAAACTCCCTCCTGAAAGACCACCACTCTAAAATCATAGTCAATTTCTGTATTTTCTCCTTAAACACTACACACTGCTGTGTGATGTTTAGGATTTATCATATCATGAAGACCACTCATCAGAGTTAAGTACAAGGAATAATAAAAATACTTTGAATAATTAACTCTTCTTACCTAGCTTTGCTCTGATCTTACACTAATCACTAACGAAAGTAACTGCATGCTGACACCATGTGATATTTTTATTCATCTCTTAAGCAGTTGAAAAAGCAAATGAACAGGAAAATGGGACACACAAAAGATTCATTGATTATCATCAATTTATGTACTTCTCTCTTATTCCACTAAAGGTGATGGAAACTTTCATAAAACTTGTTTTCAGGGAAATTACTGTCTCATCACATAATATTTTTTTATTTGATAATTGTGAGGGTAAAACGGGAATATCACCCAACCTTACCAAATACCCAGCTATGATGAAGGGAGAGAGTTACAAGGCAAAACTAATTTGAGATAGCTGAAGCTTACTGTTGGTGTTCCAGAGACCTCTTCTTGTAAAACTTGTACCCAGTCCCCAACTATTTCAACAGATGAGTCCCCAAACATAGCTACATAGTATTCATCTGGTAGAGAACCCTTTAAAGCTGTTAGAATCTGTTCCTGGATAAGCTCACAGATGTCTGAAATATTGTTGAAAGAAACTCTGCAAAAAGAAGGAAATATTGAAGATGCATGTTATCGTGATGCTACCATACTTCAGGTGGGGTACGATGATTAACAGGAAGGATACAACAGCTTTATGCCTTTAATGCCTCTAATAATGCAATGCCTAAAGGCAAGGGCATTATCACAGACCAAAATATATTTGGCAGTATTCACATACAAAATACTAACTGTTCTCAACTATATGTACGATGCATGTACTCATGATAATGTTATATAAAGTGGGCAAATGATACATATGCTGACAGAGTCTTAACCAAAGTTTTACATCTTCATACACAGGTATTGAAATTTTGATTTTCCATGTGTACTACAATTCACACTCCTTAGGACCTGAAGAAGTGTGGTATTTAAAACGTTTTTTTTTTAGACTGCTATAGATAAATCAGAGTTCAAAATTTTTGTCTGCGTGTTCAAACATACACAATCCTCCCTCTAATTTGTGGCAAGTAGTGGTGTGGGATCACATTAGCATACCTCAAAATTCAATGCCTGAAGATTTGCCCAACTTACCTTGGCATGAATTTTATACAATAGTTTGCCCATCAACAACATCTTCACAGTCGCTATGCTAGGAAGGAGGCAGGACAAGAGAGGCCATTTGCCCACTCAAATTTTGTCCTTGCCCCCACATGCCCTCCCAAGTTAGGTCAGTTAGGAGTTAACTGGACAAAAAATAAATAATATGCCTCTCCTGAGACTTGATTTTTCATCCAGAGATATGTTAAAACATAACAGCTTCCCGGGCTACACCCGCTAATACCCACCCACCAGAATAGTACATGTTTCAGGCTTGGGTTGCTCTTGAAAATTCTTGCCCCTGAACATTTTCCTTTGAATAAAGCTTCCAACCCCAATTTTGACATTTTGGCAATACCACTGTAGCAAACACACCCATATGTAGAGGGTCCACTTATTGACACTTGTAAATTATGATCATTCATGCATGCAGAGCTTGGAAATATAAAATATTTTTTCTTCTTTACTAAAGTCAAAGGCAATTTCAAGGATTATGTGTTTTGCCTTACACACCATGTGGCACTCAACAAGTCACAGGAAACCAATAAAAATTGCACAGATAGTGGGGTAGGCTATTGAATTTATATGCCTGACTTTTGCAAATGGCAAGATGATGCATGCCACAAGTATATTCCACAATCCTGTGTTACCCCTATTTGAAAATTGGTCCATGAACCAGGGGCCGCAGAGCCAATTTTGAAGGGCGGGGGCTAATCATCGAATTGGCCCAATATGTCCAATAAAATAAATGCAGTTCTAAGGCGGCCCAAAATGCAGTTCTAAGGCATCCCAAAATGCCCACAGCAAAAATGTTTGGGGGCTAAAGCCCCCCTAGCCCACAACTGTCATTATGCTACACCTGTTATAGTGTACGGCATCTATATTTTAGAACATGAATCAGGGACATCAATATTAAAGTTCTGTTGGCCCAGGGAATGGGCCTACTGTAAAGTGGTGTCCCCATCCCCATTAAAATTTTTTTGGCCTCTTAAAAAGAAGCCTAGGTGCAAAATGGTGCAAGATTTTCAACTGGAGACAATACTAAAAATTCACGGACATCTGGACACTAGATAATGGATGAATTGAATTGAATAAGACATAACACTTTTATATAAGTTAAGTGGAAGAAGTTCTCTTACTCAATAATACAACCAGTTCTCATGTCCATTCCAAATACCACAGGTATTCTAGAGTCAGCATCTGTCACACAGGTTCCATCAGATGAGCTCTTGACCACAGTCAACCAATTATTTCTATCGTCACGTAAAGATATGGCTAGTCTGTAATGAATGCAACTTGAGGAAAATAGCACTAAAGAGTCACTACTGTATTTGGCTGGTAAAATTTATCAACTGCCATGGATGGCCTCATTAATGATAACTGCATTGACTTTTAACAATTGCTTTGGTGTCTACAGCATTGTGATGCTGTTTTGCTAAGTTTAAAGGCATATTTTCATCATCCCAAACAGTTCCAATTCTCCTAACCTACTTACTTCTAGCCCCTCCCACATTTATCTAAAACTCATCTTTATCCAGACACAATCCTAGTTTATTGCTTCATGGCTTGTCCCAGTGGCCATACAAGTCCATAATGTGTAATCAAGACACTCTCAGTGCCCATGCTATGCAATTTAGCTATGATGCATTGTTTGAATGTGATGGCAATCAAAGAGCTGTACCAATTGAGAGTTTGGATATATGCATACTGAAACTGTAGTTTAGGGTGACGAATGACTGCCTTTAAGCACCAAATTGAGATAATTTATTAGTGGAAAAATTAAAATTAATTGTACTTCAAATGTCCTCCATTGACTCATTTGTTGTATACTTGGAATGTGTCTATCAGCCAATTATATCAATCAGGTTACTACAAAAAGTACCTTTAGCTTCTTTTTTCAGCGTGTTACGAATGATGACAAATTATTTTTCCTGTAACCTAAGATATTTTTCACCCTACCAGCATTGCAATTACAGGGTAAGAAACACAAAGAAAAACATAACTATATCAGGGCTGGAATTAAGTTTCCAGTAGGGCAAGGCCATTTCCTCATCAGTTTTAAGGGCATGTCATGTGAACTGAGAAGGCACCAAGGCCAAACAAGTGATTTTGTACAGACCATAATCTTATTTCACAGGTTGGACATAGATCGAGTCAAATGGCCTTGATTTACGAAGGCCTTGGCCTTTGTGGCCTTCGACTAATTCCAGCCCTGCTAAATAAAAAGAATTAAGTAAAAGACAGCATTTAAGAGTATGCAATCCCTTAAATTCAAACAAAGTTGAGAATACACCCCATAATTCTAGCTAATCTTATGAAATTTCTGTCACTATGGATTGCAATCAAGGATACTTTGTGCCATCTTCTAATTCTATGCGTGTCCCTGCGAGGAGAGGTTCTCCGATGACATAACCTGGGCTACCACTTCTGCGGAAGGTGTCTTCTGAAGAATCAAGCTTTATTAAAGGGATATACAAATAGAAAGATACAAGTTAACCAGTTACACAAAAAAAAAAAGATTCAAATTTGTTAAAAATGTTACACACCTACTAAGATAATGTCACCACCAAGGCAACAAGAGAATGGGTGCACAGGTAATGCAAATACATGCTTCTTAGTGATATTTGTCCCATGCAAGTTGATTGTAACTAAAATCAGGGTTTCCCCTAGCATTCTTTTGTGAGGTGGCACTCCTACAGCTTATTCTCTAAAATCTTAAATGTAGTATTAACTTGATACTGAATTGAAACAGAAACATATTTATCCAACAAATTTAAAGGCATAATTTCCATTCACCATGAGAGAAAAGATGCAGGATTCATGGACACAAACTCAAGACTTTTCCTACTAAATTAGAAAGTATGGATAGCTTTTGTATCCCTATGGCCCGAAAACAACAAACAAGGCTATTCATATTTAGTTAAAATTTTCGCCCAATGGAACATAGAACAGATTTGTTCGAAAGAACATAGTAAACAAAATCCTAAAGATAAAACTGCACAAGAAGGCTTGGGTTTTCCATTCTTTTTTCTCAAAGACAGTGACTACTGCCTTCAAATACAATCCCACTATCCTGCTAGATACCCAAATTTTTGATTGGTCAGACAAGAACAAACTGGTATAAAGCCTTTACCCATTTAACTGAGGAATCAATGCATTGCAGCTTCCATTCCACTGTAGGATTGATTTTGGCAAAAACATCTTTTTTCTTTACTAACTGAATGAATATTCAAATCAAATAACACTGCAATGGCTCTTCAACTCTTCAGTAGAATTCTTTTTATTTGGTGATCTTACAGAGATTGTACAAAATATAGAGCACTTCCTGTTTCATGTGCTTCTTTAATGTCTCATTACAGGATAGATGTGTACCTCACATGTATTAGCAAACACACAACAGGGCCAGAACATTTGTTATGAACAGCAAACAATCTTTTGAGGGTGCATAGTTGATTTGCTATGCAATACACAGTAGCGTAGCCAGGATTGTGTCATGGGGGGCGGGGCGAGGGAAAAGTCTAAGGAAAGGGGAAAAAATGGCAAATTCATATGTTTTTTGCCATTACTTTTTTTTCAAGGTTGGGTCATGGGGGTAGGTTTCAACCCCCAATTCACTCACGTGGCTAGGCCACTGGCAGTACATGATGAAGTACAATGCATACACTACAAGATGGATACCCATCTTATCCAGTAGCATTGAGTTACAACAGAATGACTTACACAGTTAAGTAGTTATAGGATAAAACTACAGGGCAGTGTAACAGGCTTTCTTTTCTAATATCTTTATTTTTCTCCTACTACCCCTGGTTTTTCGTGCCACTCATCTTAATCACTCTGAAAGATGCTATCACAATTCTGAAACTTTTTTCATCAAAGTGATGCTTTATTGTCTTTACATACCTTAATTCTTGGGGGGGGGGATCTCATAAAATTTTACCAAAGTGGGGGGAGGGGTATCTAGAAACACAAGTGACATTTCCATTAAGTTGATGTGACCAGACATTCCCAACATTATAATAGGAGTGGTCAATTATCTCGATAGATGGCCAAAAATGAAAGGCATGATGTAGGAATGCTAACAGGCACTAGTACATCGTTACAGTGTAATTTGGTAACCAAATGATTTGTTGGCCTAACCATGCCATATATTACATACATGTGTTACCAATGTTGGTGTTGTAGTTAGTTCTTAATACTAAAGCAATTGGTGTAGAAGGTTTTTGATCATTTTAATTACTCCTATATCCAGAAAAATTGCCCCTGTAGGGATTTCAAGTCTAGTTGGTTGCAGGAAATTTGGACTTTGCTATCCCAACACATGTGATGACCTTTCCAACAATTCAAAGAAAAACACTACCTTGTTGAAAGAAACTTGAAAATTTTGCGTAAATGGAAGTTGGTTGACAGTGATACTACCAAGTGTCACTTGAACTGATGCTGCCATGATGCCATCTGTTGCATTATGGGTTATTGTATATTTCACCTGTAAAAACGAGCAATTAATTACAAAGCAATACACTTTGACAAGTCAGAAATCAACACATAAATACCAAGGAGATACTAAAGAAAGTCAACTCTCACACCAAAGTATATTTTTGTAACAGTCCACAGAAATCCTAAATTGGCACAGCTCTTTGTTGACTTAGTAAGTCAGATAGAGTTTTACAGCCCTGTTTCCAACCTTTTGGTTCAAATCGAGCCAGCCACAGCCTTTTTTCTTTTGTGGCTCACTGGCTTGTTTTCCCTACTCCATTGCTTATGCGGGGCATCATGCACAACAGCAGTAGGTTTCATTTTTAGAGTCTTTGGTAAAACTCAACCTGTGAATCCAACCCAGGCCTTCCGCATGTAAGGCGGATGCTCTACCGTTAGACCAAACACGCGGTCTCTCTTTCAAAACTACAATTTTTGTAGAAGTCTGCAGAAATTTTTAATTGGAAAAGCTATTTTCATTGACAGTGAATTAAAAAAATGCAAAACTACTGCAGCTCATATTACATAGAGAGACCTGTACCTAGAGTGGTTTTGTTTCACTTTTAGGTTTTGTACACTTACCATAAAGAAATACAACAGAGATTGTGTCTGCGTGAAGATGAGTTTTAGACAGCCGCAGGAACTAAGCCAACTGAGAATTTCAGTAGATTACACAAATTCTAGTTCTGAGAGTTGACTGCCTGTATGATCACAAGTCTGACTCACATAGAAATAAGACCTCAAATTCAAAGAACATCCATTTTTCTTTCATTTTACAGAAAGCAATTCCATACTGCTGTACAGTATTGCTACTACAGCAAAACATCAGAACCAGTGCCTCACAGCATAGAAACAAGAACTTGCCTAAAGATAATCTCATCATTGTCTTGTTTCATTTGATTGCATTACATACATTTGTAAAAGAATTGCAATACTGCATTCATATGTCAAATCAACCTAAAAGTAAAAAAAGGCTTCAGTTCAAAATATTGTCATTTATTTCTTTTGATTTGTTGTAGTATAACGACTCAGTTTCACACTATAGAGGAATCCAAACAATCAAGTGATGGTCAGATTTAGCCGGACATTACTGCAGCTCATCACTTTTCATCTTTCAAACTCTTTGCTTACTGCAGATGACATGTGTCATGGATGATTGCACACTTCCCAATACTTCTAAATTCTTTCAATTTTACTGAATATAAGGGTTAATAATTGCAGGTAGACAGTAAAATTAAGACGTTTGAAGACTTAAACACCCCACTTTTGGCGGCCTTCATTAGCTGCTATGATTCATCTATAGCTATGACAGCACAATTAAGAATGTTGCCACAGATATCTATCATTTTGTTGAAATAGATACCTTTCACCACTTTTCATACTGAGAAATTGCACATCAATTCATCCCTATTTTAATTAGCAAGAACTCACCTTAAGTACAACATTATCGCATGTTTCTTCTGTTTCATTGTAAGATGGAAATGGGATTGAGTCCGCAGAAAATTCACAATCAGCCTCCACACCAAACATTATCTGACAAATAGGTTGTAATGGATCTATGGATATAAGACTGGGGTGATCGTAGTACAAGATCTTTTCATCTGGTGGAAATGTCCCAGTGGGGGCAGTATTTGGTTCTTGTGTTACATTGCTTGTTGTATTGTTCTGCATGTCCTGGCTTGTGGAGTGTGTTGTTGACTGGGGAGGTACTGTAGTGACATTCACAAGTCTTGGCTCTGGGGGAGGATTTTCCTGTAGGAACATTGGAGTCTGTGGAGAATCAGAAATGACTGTAAAGAGTCACATGGAAAATTCAAACAGGAAGAGTTGCATTCAAGTCATGACTTCAGTCCCAACTTGTAAGATTGCTTGGCAGTAAACCTTCTGAAAGAACTCCATACCCCATCCCCCCTGCCGCATTGAAATAACATGGTAAATGTATTCTTGACTTGCTTAAAGTTGCTATGAATGCACATGACTTGACTTGTCACAAAAAAAAGAAGCAAAACAAAAAAAATAACTTGGTTTTAAATCAGGAAACAGGAAGTATTACAGGGCTTAAAATAAGAAACAAGAAAATGCCCAAAATGAGAAAAATGGCTACTGGTCTGTGATTCCAAAGGGACAATATTGAGGGGCACCACAGCCATCAGAAAGGGCACAATAGCCATGAATAATCATACTATTGACTATTTTGAGCCATGGTTTATTTAAGGAAGGCATTCCAGCACCACACAGTTCCAATTTTTATACCCTTCTTAGTTTAAGCCTCTCCCATAGCTATTTATATCCTCAGCTGGGCACAATCCTAGTTTGTTTGCTTCAGGGCACAACCTAATGAGCATACAAGGCCTTAATGCTTAATCACAACTGTAAAGTACATATTTTTGAACTTTTTTGCGTGAGTTACACTTAAACATAATCATGGTTGGTAAACATTCAAAATGACAAAATCCCATGACTTTTACATGACTTTAAAGTGAAGGACCTTGACTGAAATTTTCAGGACCTTTACTTTAAACATATCCAATGCTTCTATCTCTTTTCTATAAATTAATGTCTCTGGACATAGAGAAAATGTGAACAATAAGTCCACTCCAAAAATTTCCTGACCTTTCCAGGACCTTTTGGAAAATTGCTTGTTTTTTCAAACTTTTCAGTATATCCAGGACCTGTATGGACCCTAATAACAAGACACATTCACCCAATAGCTGTAGCAAGTCACAATGTATGAAAACCAGTGCTCTAGCATTAACAGCATCTGCAGGTAGTACACATACATTAAAAAATGCAGGTTCGATGATATGTGCAGTTTCTTTCTACACAAATGTGAGTTACAATGTCTCTAATTGACACCCAATTAAAAGTATCTACCAGCATGACTCACTGAGAATGTTGAAGACAGTGTATCATGTTGATAGAAAATTCATTGTTACATGTTGTTACTAATTTTTACTTCAGAAAACTGTGGGTTAGTAATTCTATTTCTCTTGGAATCGTAACTCCTAGGTAACTAACTAGCTGACAGCCTGCCAAAAATATGCAAAGTAACTACGTTTTGAATTTGAAACATTTGTATAATTGCACACTGCAGGTTTGTTAAAATATTGAAACAGAATTGACCTTTTTTCTGTTTCACTGTTAGTATGTCAATCAGTCACTGAGAAATTGCAGTAATCAATACAGAATAATACACTTAACGTCTGCTGAGGTATTTCACATATTTCTATCTTTTATGATATCGTTGGTAGGAGTCGTCCAGTTCATAGTCACAACTAGTCAGGTCCCTGCTACTGGACTCCAAAAAAGGAGAAGTTGCCCAAGTGTACCAGTAGTACGAAAGAGGCATAATTTCTCTTTCTCTTACCGAAACAAGTTTAAATCCATCCATGTAAGTGCTCGCAGATAGTGAGGGCAGCATACCACATTGACTTGCTAAGTCACTCACTGTCCTGGTACACGATGAAGTCTGGTCAAACAAGAAAGCTGGTAACAGAAGAGACCATAAAAATAACCATTAGTGTGCATGGCAAATTTGTCAAGAAAAGGAGCACAAGTGTGGAGTTGCAGTGTTTCACACAAGACAATTTTTCCAAGATTGCCAAGATGAATTTTTTAAAATTCAATGCAACTTAAAACTGTTTTCAATTTGATCAATCTCAACACACTGGTGAGCTGCCAAGGCATTAAAAGAAAAGAAGAAACAAAAACAATGCACAAACAATACAAGAAGAAAAAAAAACCCAACAAACATAAAAATAAAGTGAAGTATGAACCACTTTCTCCTTAGAAATAACAAATTCCATCTTTTTCAGATTTCAGGCATTGTCTTCTTTTACCAAACTTTGAATTTTAAGGTTCAGAGCATAAGAATGTGACATACTTATCCCCAATCATTAACTGAAGTGTAGAAAACAAAATGGATATGAATACAGCAATCTTCATACCCCACCCCCTCTCATTTCATTCTCAATAATACAGACATTGTACATGCATCACAGATGGGCATGCTATAAAATTACTCATAGGACTCCATCCCCAATCTGTGCCTCAAGGCTTGGGGAAAGCGGATTAGATGTCTAGGTGGAACTCCGCATCTGTACTTTTGCCTTCACACCTATCTCCTATGCCAATAACAAAGCAGGTTCTATAGGGCATGGTATGCAGATCGTAGTTACGACCAAAACTAGTTTGAACACAAAACAGTCAAGTTGCATGCTTGATTGCACACTTTATGGGTGAGTTATGAAGTGCATGGGTCAAAATCAAATTATTCTGAAACTTTGAAGCCTGAAAAGTTCAAATATGCCCAGAATGTTCCATTTAACAAAAACCAGGGATCATAAGAGTATACGAATGGATAAAAAACTGAAAAAAAAAAACCAGGTTTTGGATTAATCGCTTGTACTTAATGTTGTTTATTTCTCATGCGATCGTTTAGCGATTAATAGCTACACATTCACAGCCCTTATGCTGACCCAAGAGATAGGTTATGGTCCATTTGTAGCTGACTTTTCTTAAAGTTTAGCTAAAAGGGAGAAAATCTCTGGGGCAATTTGTCATAATTTCATTCCCTTTGAAACATATAGAACATTCTCAGTGCATCACTGGCAATGTGTCATACCTGCAGGGTTGCTATCTTCACATTCTGTATTGATAGTGGACTCAGGCAAACCAAGTACTCCCAAAGATAATGTCTCATAAATTGTGTACATAGGATCACCAGACTGAAATACACAAAAGAGAAAGATGTTACTGTATGAGGCCAATGCTTGCATTAAAGTAGTGTAATTGTTCACTTAAAACATTTCTTTTTGCTATGATCCTGCAAGTTTTAGAATGAAGTGACAAAATTTGTCAAACCCGTTTGAAGGATCCATTGGGGAAATGTTAACTTTAAATATTGCAATTTATCAAGATGGCAACCAGTACTCAAAAAATGTTTCTTTCAGAGAAGGATAGTGAAATTACTTCCCATGAGGACAGAAACAGTTCTACAATTCTTCCTACATTTTCATGCATAAAAAAAGTGGAATTTCTAATCTAATAATACTGACTCTGTGACGTAAACCTGATATAACAAAAGCTCCACAAAATGACTGTGTGACTCAGTACTGACAGAGAAAAAAGTAAACATATGCCCAGAAAAGACTTTGATGCACTACAAAACAGTCTATTTCAGCAGAAAAGGTGTTACCTACTTTATAGAAATCTGCATATTCATAAGATGTATTAGTGGTTACTGGTGCTTTAAAGGAGTAGGATGCATAAGTGCTACTCATTTCTTCAAACTCTTCTGCCGTAGTAATTGAGTCAGGGATGGTATAGTAGTTTCTTTGAACATCTACAGAACAAATTAAAAGAAATCTACACAGATGAAGAAAAGTAAAATGGCAAGAACTTTCTTCATGATTCAAGTATGTTCATATTAAAAGCATCATGCCACTAAGCAACTTTATCCCTCATCTGAGTACCAAGAACATTTACAAGGAATTACCTAACCTCTGAATACAAAACACTGAATTCAAAGAAGACAGAGGCGAACTAGAATTTGCATTTCTTTTTTGTTCTTTCTTTTTTTTTTTGTTTTCTATTTAAGTCTAGCTACACAGTACAATTGACAGAATTACCCTATACTGCACCAAGGGTAAAAAAACCAGAATGCAGAAATGCATTGAGGTTTCGATGATACATAAATGTTCTGTTTCAAAGGGTGCCATCTTCTCATTCAAATGTTATACTACCATGTACAAAAAATAATTTTGTCACTCCAGATGACCTTGTGACCTTCCTAAAAGCCATACATAGCTAGACATACAAACAACAGACAGACAAACGGACAAACAGCTATCTTGAAAGATCATATTTAGAAAGGTTTCCGGGCTTTGACCCCTGGAGACCCCAGATGATCTTTCACATCTGCCAAAAACAATAAGGGCCATCCTCTGACCATAATGCATCCACATATCCAAATATGAAATCTATCCAAGCATCCAACCTTGAGATATCCTGTTAACAAGGTTTTCAGACTTTGACTCCCGGTGACCCCAGATGACCTTTGACCTCCGACAAGCACAATAGGGACCATCTACTTACTATAACACATCCACATACCAAATATGAAATCTATCCAAGTTTCCTACCTTGAGATATTGCGTTATCAAGGTTTTCAGATTTTGACCCCTGGTGACCCCAGATGACCTTTGATCTCCGCCAAAAACCATAGGGACCATCTTCTGACTATAACGCATCCACACACTAAATATGAAACCTATACAAGTTTCCTACCTTGAGATATGGCGTTAACAAGGTTTTCAGACTTTGACCCCTGGTGACCCCAGATGACCTTTGACCTCCACCAAAACCAATAGGGACCATCTCCTGACCATAACCCATCCACATACTACATATGAAATCTGTAAAAGCTTCCAAACTTGAGATATTATGTTTACGAGATTTTCAGACTTTGACCCCCCGTTACACCAGATGACCTTTGACCTCCGCCAAAAACAATAGGAACCATCTCCTGACCATAACCCATCCACATACCAAATATGAAATCTGTCAAAGCTTCCAAACTTGAGATATCGTGTTAACGAGATTTTCAGACTTCGACCCCGGTGACCCCAGATGACCTTTGACCTCTGCCAATTACAATAGGGACCATCTTCTGACTATAACGCATCCACATACAAAATATGAAATCTATCCAAGTTTCCTACCTTGAGATATCGCGTTAACAAGGTTTTCAGACTTTGACCCCTGGTGACCCCAAATGACCTTTGACCTCCACCTAAAACAATAGGATTCTTCCTCTCAATATGGCTCATCTATGTACCAAGTTTGAAAACTGTCAGACATCCTATCTTGAGATATCCTGTTAAATGGCAAAGCATCACAAACACAAACACACACACACAAATTTATTTAAAAGTGGAATACCTTACGTAAAGCATTCCGACAGTGGTATGTTAGATGTAACGATGGGGAGTTTTGATGGAGCCGAGGTTTGTGAGCTAGTCGGAACTTATCTTATGTATCAAATAACTCAAAAATATAGTAAGGACAGCATCGGACTGTATAGAGAGATGGCCTAGCTGTATTTAATGAGCCACCACAAGTAATTGGGTGCATTAAGAAGGACCTTTGTAAGATTTTTGGAAAGTATAACCTAACAATTACCATTGAAGCAAACCTAAAAGTTGTAAATTATCTTGATGTAACCCTTAATCTCAATAAGAACGAGTACTGCCCCTATGCCAAACCTAACAACACCCCCCTTTATGTACATGCCAAATCCAACCACCCCCCATTAATCACCACACCGAAAGCCATAGAGACTTATGTTGGCTTAACCGAAACGCCTTTTAAAAACCGATGGCTGAATCACAATACTTCCTTCAATGATGAAAAATATAAAAATGCCACTGAGTTAAGTAAATTCATTTGTTCCCTTAAAGATAAAAATATTTCTTTTTCAATTACATGGAAATTCCTGAAGAGAGCTAAGCCTTACACTAATTCATCCAAACGCTGTGACCTTTGCCTTTGGGAAAAAGTATTCATAATTTGCGTACCGGACTGTGGCTCTCTCAACAAACATTCGGAATTTATTTCAACTTGCAGGCACTCAAAAAGATTTTTACTTAACCCGTAGTGACTAGTTGTGCCATTCCATCGTATTTAATACTGCCTAAGTTTTGTTTTGTTTTGTACAACCTCCCCAACTAACAATTAAACTAATTGCCGGCTGCATTCTTAAAACTATCTGGTCGTTTATTATGCTTGATGTTCCGTCATTCGTAATGCCAACAGCCTGACGATCGGGTCTTGCTCGTGAAACTTAAAGTAGCGGAATAAACATGGATACTGTACCTGCTAACCGGTTCTTTTGTAATTATTTATGTATATATGTATATATATATATATATGTATGTATTGATGTAGATTTTCATTTTAATCTGCAAAACGACAGACATAACTTATGTTCCTTTCCCTGGAGTTCATACTATGTATCATTGAAGTGCAGTAATATATATATTGGCTCAATTGGCAATGCAGCACAGCTAGCACACTTTAAACCTATACATTGACATCAAACATTAAAGATCATTCAACTTAACTATGTTCACTGCACATTTCCAGCCACCCAAAGTTACTAGGCCATAAACAAAGCAATTGGAACTGCACCATCTTCACCATGCTAGACCAGTACACTTCTCAGTACAATTTATGACCTTATGTACAACTTAAAGTCCTGGTCCTCTCACCCCAAAGAGTTATAAAGAGTTATAATTCTCCCCAGCCACCCACTTATGCCTCTCACACAACTGTTTATAATTCATCCTCACCAAGACATAACCTCAGTTTATTGCTTCTGGGTGAGTACACAAGACCCCAAATCAAAACACTCACAGTACAGTAAAAGTTGTGTACTATGAGCTAAGGTACTTTGCGTTGTTTGAACTGGCTGTCATTCAAAGAGTTGAGCCAACTGAGAATCTCTGTAAACCTCTAGAAAAATTTTAGTTTGAGATAAGAGGATTGGCCCTTTAAAACAAACAACTCCTCACAATTATCCCTGCTGACACAAAACAAAGATGGATCTGATGTCTGTACTACATCGGGTGAGTTGTTCCTGAACACCACAAAACTTTGAAGGCAAATGTTGTCATCCACTCTGTTGGAAACAAAAAATGAAAAAAGAAAAAAATGGAAATGTCAGTGATGAAAAAATGTGTGATAGAAAATATATCTCAATCCTGGTTTACTCTCCTTTAACTTTTTCATCACAACTGAAATTTGAAGTAAAAATTTGGGAGGCAGTGATGAATTTTACCTCATATCTTTTCAGAATGGTTCAAACTTTTCTTTCATGAGCATTCTGTATTTTCATTTCATTTATTCATTTTCTTTCATGAACTTGCTGTACCTCCGAACTTGTGATGAAACAACAGCTACAACAGCAACAGCATCATCCATTTACCCCTTCCCTATGCGTGGTTACGCATAATTTACCATCACTTTATAAGTTTGGTTTTGCCGCGAAACCATAGCACTCAGTTGCATCCTGGAGTACCTCATTATAAATCTATAGTGTGTTATCTTGTTTTGGACATGGAATAGGCTTGAAGAGGAGGTACTACACTATGCATCCTCTTGTGATTAAGGGAGCACACATATGGTGGCATCCATACTGTACATAGGTATTGAGTACAGGTAATATAATACATAGCTCATTATGGCGAGGTGGACCCACTTTAGGGTCCATCCTGACATCCATAGCAAAAGGGTTAAACAATAATTTTTTTTTGAGCAAGTCCACATTTCAAAAAAAAAATATTGCTGAAATATTCATAAGAGCCAGCCTATAAACACTTACAGTGGTATCACTAAATTAAAGGGACAATCCTCTCACCCCAAACTACACTTCTAGTATAGGGTAACAGAAACCCTCAATTGGCTCAGCTTTTTGATTGACTGCTTATTCAAACAATGCAGAGTACCAAAACTTATATTACACAGCACAAACTGTTCTGATAGTGTTTTGATTTTACACATTGAGCTTTCTATATTCACCCTAAAGCAATAAAATGAGATTGTGTGTGGAGGAGGGTGAATTTCAGACAATTGTGCAAGGAGCTTAATTAAGAATGTTAGAATTGGTACTAGGGCTGTGAACGTGTAGCATTTTAATTAAACGTTTAATCGCAAAAATTTGCGATCGTTTAGCGGTTAATCGCGATTAATTAACCTCACGAAGTCAACATACTTACAACTATATTGTGTTCATCATGCTCCCAGTAGACCTATCGATGTATTTTAATTGGGCACTACATATGCGACATTTAGCAATCTTGTCAGCTTTACCAACATCGAAAGAATCCCACACCACGCTTGTTTTACGTCCCACCCTGTACTACTTATATCGGATTTGATGCAAAGCAACTGCGGTTAAACTATTCTGCAACTGCCAGTGAACTCGGAACGTATTTATTACGACAGTAATTCCGTGCTCATCGCAAGTGAAACCGTACGTACGAAATCGAGACAATAAACATTGCACTCTTCATTAAACTACGTAAGTACATGATATACGAACGCACGTGGTCGCTTGAGCACCGGATCGAACTAGTTCACTGTTGCCTGCATGGTCGACTCACGCAAAGTAAACAAGCAGTGTGCATTGTACTCAAAACTGTTAAGTGTTGCAATGACTACTCTGTGCAGCTTTTAAATACGCATTGAATGAATGTTGTAAGATGTAGGCCGCGCGGCACATCGAGGCTATAACACAGGTTGTACAACCTCCGTTCCGCAATTCGCGGGGAGTACTACGAGTTGCTCCGTTGTACGGCTAGGCAGCAGTTTACCTCTAGGCTGCTTACAGCGCCGGAAAAGTTTACATAGGGAAATTCACAAGACGATCGATCTGTGTGAATTGTGTAGAAGGAAAGGTGGGCAAAAATTCATAGGACATTGGGAAGAATATCGGACGAAAAATGGGTTTTGCGATTAATCGCCAGTAGCTTTGAACTAAACGTTTATTCCACATGCGATCGTTTAGCGATTAATCGCTACACGGTCACAGCCCTAATTGGTACTGTCTGGGATGAGAAAATTGGGCCTTTAAGATGGCTTGGACTGTATTTCTCTAGATCAAACTTGGGATGTCAGTGCTACTCATTAAAAATGACTACAATGACCTGATATGCAGACAAAATTAGACTTGGGACTGAAGTACATCAAGGCCAACAAGCTTCAGGTTGGATTTTACAGTAGTGTACTTACAATGATCTAGTGAACCCTACAGTACAGTACCCTTTGCTATTATAGGTTAAAGAATAGTCCAGATCCAAATTTGTTCTTGATAGTTTAACTTAAAGAGGAACATATTCTGAGCATTCTGGTGAAATTTTCATTTCCTATGTTTGGTTAACTCAAGATATTAGCAACTGAACATGACAAATTTTATAAGCAGAAAGAACTTGAAGCAGGCAGATATGATTCATACTTTTGGCCAATATTTTGTTCTACTTTTTAATTTACCACCCCTTTTACATAACTATCAACAACTTATGCACTTATGCATTCTGGGAAGAGGGATTTCATTCCAAAACTTCACATGGCTTCAGGACTATGAAACATGATCCCTGATCACATTACTGTAGTCACAGTACAGTAGTTGCATGGAGTTTTACAGCCCAGTTTCCAACCAATTGGTTCAAGTCGAGCCAGCCACCATGTTGAATTTCCCTGCCTATAAAAACCCTGTCCACATCTTTTTGCTTCAGTGAACGAAGGTCAACAAAAACCAGATAAGAAATTGCCCTACTACTTGCCTTTCACACCTCGCAAACAGTGGCACATCTGGCTGGTATTATTTAGCCTTTGTTCACATCTTCCACTAGCTGCCTCTTATCAAGCTTGTGGTTTCTTGGAATTTGCTTGAATGAGTTAAGCAGGAAGTTGGGTAAAATTTGATTACCCCACCAAACCTCCCTTTTATCTAATAGGGTAAGAAATTCCTCATGACGGCCATTTTTCCACTTGTGGCTTACTGGCTTGTTTTCCCTGCTCCATTGTTTTTGCTGAGTACCAAGCACAATGACAGAAGGTTCCACTTTTGAAGTCTTCAGTATGACCTGGCCAGGACTCAAACTCCTAACCTCCCAAATAAAAGCTGGATGCTCTAACCACTTGGCCATGCAGTCAGTTTTTAGTCAATCCAAAGTCATAAATTAGGATGCAAAATACAGGAAAGAAAACCTTTCACCAACAATTAGAGTCCATGACATCACACCTGTTTGCTTTGAGCTCACTTTCGATACAAAATGTGCCTTAGATATGGGATTACAGTAGTAGGCTATAGATCATAACAATTATAGTTTTAATACTCTGATACCAGTGTTATCAGTAATAAGTGTACTGGACAACTCACAAGTATTTTTGATCCAAGCATTCACTGAAGGTGGCCCTGTCATCATCAGAACAATCGCTGTCACAGCAACAATTGACATCACAGCCATTTGCAGTAAGATCACATATACAGGGTCCAAGATCTGTGGATGAGCATAAATAAGAAGGCCTGCTCTATGAATGGGAATTCTATTTAATAATGTACGAGTGATATTACAATAAGCCACTGTACATGGAGTTGTTACTGTAGGTACAGACACAGACTTCCTATACATGGCTAGAGCATACTATACCTCATGTTAGATTCTCACCACCATGCCTGTGAGTAAAGGTGTAGCAAGATGGCTGTCTGCTATGGTTTTATGTGAAAGTTTGGACTTGCTCTTGCTCAAGTAGTTCAATTAAATTGACAGATTTTTCAAGCAAGTTGATATATTTTGGAAATAATCAAGGTAGGTCCAATCAGTACACGTATTGCGGGATTATGATATTATTCCCCATTCAATTAGTTAAACTTTTGTTTAAAATATAAGAGCGTGGAACTGCAGCCAAATCAAACATACATGTATTTTAGCTTCACCATGGGCTTTTTGATGGGCCTTTTTGTCCCAGTCTGTGGCAACTATCTACAGATAGGACTACACATTATATGCTAGATGTCCATGTAGGAAGTCTGTGGGTACAAGGCTGGAAACACAGACCAAGATCAACACATACTGTACAGTGTTCTCTTGTTTTTGTCATACAGTTTGAGCATGTAACACTGACTAAGTGTCCAGCCAACTCAAACAAAAATAGGGATTCAAGTCCTCCTTTACAGAAGATTAAAATGAAAATTTTTACAGCAGAAAGACAATGTAGCACTTTGAGACTTCTTGTGTAAGGTGCTATAAAAGAACTGTTATACTGTATTATTATTAGAAACACGGCTGGAAAAAACCGAAATTTCCCGGCAATGAAAGAATTATTTCCCGTGTGATTGTAATTATTTACTATCTAAGCGGAGCGCGACTATGGGTTCGCGCGAAGCGTACAGAAAAATTTTTGAAAAATGATGCCTCTCAGATTGCAGGAAACGGCCCTTCCTGGCCCTGCAAGCCCCTGATGAATGAACGCCGTGGCGGGAAAATTATGTAGCCCATCGGGTTTTTTGATAGCTTTGGACACGATTTTGTTGAGTCCGACCTAATCATGAATTCAAGCACTGGGAATGAAACTTGTTTGTGCATTAACTGCTAATGTAAAGCTTTCAAATTATGTAGATTTCGAATGAAATAAAGTTGAATTCCATTACCGAATCTCTCCTTCCTTCAAAGTTTGTCCTACTCTTCTCTTCTGTCAAACAAACTAATTAACTTTCTAGCCAAGCAACTTGTCCATTGAGCGCCGTCGCGTTCAGCTCAGCAACTACTACTGTTGTGTGTATACATAAAACACTCCTTCACAAACAGCAGCAAGTCACCTCTGCTACTACAGTACTACGTCGCTATCACGTTCTTTACTGTGCTGCACAAATGAAAGCAAACAGCCCAAATGTAGCTCTCTCATTGGTCACCCCGAATAGCCTGACAGAATGGCAATATGTTTGTTTAATACAGCTATGCAATGAGGATGGGACGAACTTTGTCACTGTGTTGTGTAAAATGTGTCCGTTACTCAGGCTTCACAAAGGGGCAAAACATAATCATTCTAGAAATCATTTAGGCCTACGATACGCATAAAGGCTAGGTCTATATACTTGGCATATTCTTGAAACAAACTTCTCCGCTATTCCCGCTAATGACTACCCGCTCTATTAAACGCTCACGATATTCACCTGCACCATCAAAAAACAATTACACATGTGGCCTGACTACTGATTTTTGAGCACCGATTTGTTGAAACAAAGGAGAATAACACGCCTCTTATTTTTAAGAACAGGGAGATTCCTTCATACTGTGGCTACATGCATTATCACTTCAGATGTACTACACACAGCGAACGTTCAACCACGTGCATTCATTCATCTGTTATAACACAGTGTTGATTCGTCAGCCAGCTCGGCTGAAGAAAATGTCGCGCATTCTGACTGGTTGTTTTATCAGCACAGACTGTGTACAAAACATGCAGAATATACACAGTGTACGGTACTAATTGACCCACTCATGGCAGCATCACGCTGTTTCTCTTCGTAGTGCTTGGAAGTTGTAGTTTATCCCCGGGATATCCCAACTGAATTTGCTTGTATAAATGAACGAAAAACTTTTAAATATTCTCTGGTAGTTCAAGCTGGGGAGTGCAGAATGTGTTGAAATTTTTAGAATGAAAGCTAACAAGGAGCTTTTATTGACTTATTCTGACAATACGATGATCAGCCCGACACCCATTTTAAAAGTCCTTTGAGCAAATTTCCCGCGAGTGGGTTGGATTTCCCGGCAATGAGCTTCCCGTATTGCCGGTTTTTTCCAGCCGTGATTAGAAAATCCACTGCACAAAATTGCACTTGAGAGATCCTTCTTTATTTTATGGATTGATTTTCAAGTACCTCAAATTTTAGAATACCAGTTGTAGGTGCTGGATTGGTTTGTTCATTCCCACTTTTTTGGACGATGTGCCCATTTGCATAGCCACCAAAAGAAACTGCTGTACCTAACTTGCTTACTGCTTGACACAATCTTACCTTTTGATAAAGACAAAAATGGTACACAAGATACCTTCTGGGCCAAAAGCAGAAATAAAATATCTACCAAACTTTGTAACTTTGGCCACATTCAGTGCTCGACTTTGCAAATTAGTTTGTTCAGAACTTTTCATATTGTAAAAATATGAAGGACAACACTATAACTTAATGTCCAGTACATGCAAAGTGTGATAAAAAGAGAAAGGTTTTGCAAATCAAACTAATTCCTTGCATTTCTTTCAGCTGTTAACTACTGATTCCAGTGCTTGTGTAGTACGGTACCTCTCAAAGAAAGAACAATATGGACCGTTATTACATTTGTTGGACTGCATGGTCCTCATGTAACCTCATGTGGTATACATCTAGGTGTAGCCTAACTGCTTTTAAGTAATACATGAAACAACAAATAAACATTGTCTCTCAATGTTAAAGATGGAAAACAAATAGATTCACTACTGTACTGTTTGTATGGGATAAAGACTTGCTGTAACAAGTCAACAAAGGATTTTTTCCTCATGATCTTGTATGAGTATGTGTCTTGGGGATTAGAGGGGATCTCATCATGTGTGAATTGTATAGGTATATTGTGTTTATGTATTGTGTCTGTTACTGCTGTGTTGGACTGCTTGTTATTGCTGTATGTACAAACTACAATTGTGTAAGGCTTAACCTGGCAGCTGTACATTTCTATTGCTGGCCATGCACCACTAAGTATACTATTATTGCACTTGTTCTAGCTACAGTAGGCCTAGGCTATGCACAATTGCTGTGACTAGACAAAGCTATAGCTCTCTCATTAGAGGGAAGTGAATAAAGAGTCAGTCTACCACAGAGCACTGGCATGTCCAGATCTCCTGTTTGAGTTGCTTGTCTCTCCTCCACCCACTCTCTTGCTCTCTACAATCTTTGTGATTTTTTGCCATGTATGCCTGGCTGCAGAGATAGCCAAGGGTACTGACTACTGTGTACATTAGGCCTAGCTTAATGTTACGCCTTAGTCAGTGCCAAGATTTTTCAATGTTATACTGATGAAGTCGATCTGCAGTCAACGGTGACTTCATTAGGTCTAGGCTGAGCCTATAGACGAATCGAATTTGGGCTTCTCTTTAGTGACTGTGCGCAGCCATTATTGGGGTCCATCAGCCTTTAATCGTCTCCATTTAATTGTCTCCTGTGTGAATTTCAAATCCTCAGTGAAGTTGAGAAAATTGAGATAGGCCTACACTTCAGTGCACAACCATCCATGGGACAGGTAAGGAAGGAAATTAAAAGATTAAAGGTGATGGACCCAGTAATGGCCGACTAAAATCAGACCATCACAATCTATACGGATTCGTGTATACCTGTATCAAATTCCAACTGTGTGCTTTCTGTTGGGGTTGCCTCTGTTGTTGGTTGGGCTGAGGTCTGTGATAATGAAGAAGAGGCTGTTTCAGGTGTTGTTTCTCTTGCGTTAGTTGTGGCACCAGACAAAGGCGGAGACTGTGAGGGTCTACCGGTTTCTCCCGTCAATGTTAAATCTGTTGTTTGAGCAAGGGTAAGTAAATCACGGGATGACCAGAGAAAAATTATTGCGAAGAGTAAAACAACAGTAATCCTGGCGTCCCGTAGTAACGACTCCATCTTGAAATATTTCGTTTTTTATCAAATTGAAGCTAGCACGTACAACTCAACTCAACGTTCTGACGATTAACCCGATCCTCATAAATCACGCGCTGCCACGCCTTGCTATGCCTTGCATACCAAGGGCACGCGCGGGGAAGCGCTGTAGACACTTCTTTCTGGTACTCCAGTGCGGAATGCTCCCAGACGAGGCATTCGATGGACGATAGTTGGTGTACAGGGCGGGGTTAATGATGTTGAAACCAGTTGTTTATTGCCCTCTTGAGGTGGTTTCATTTTTCTGTCGTGCTATGTCCGGGGAGAGCTTGTTCCAACTGGATATGGTTCTAGGAAAGTATGAATTGCCAAATTAAAAGCACCAACACTACATGAAATGTTTTTAAAAGACCTTGTCCTAGTAACGTACTAAACCGCTAACCGCACTCAACCGTAGTTGTAAATAGTAGAAAGGATGATTTACAACAGGTTTTAGACGACGGATGTCAAAGATTACTGAGACACTCGGCACATGATTGTCTATACGAGCAAAACCAAAATCATTGTTTTTTTTTCTAGAGGTAGAGTCCGACGAATACCCGCGGTTTTATTTTAACAGCTAATAACTAGTAGTTGTTTTTTGACATTACCACAACAGGGGCGTCAATTTGATTTTCAAAGTGGGTGGGCGGACCTCTGGCCTTAATTTTTTCGCTAGTCCTGGTAAGGTGTCTACAGCGGCGTAGCTAGATATTTTTGCGGGAAGGGAGGTGGGGGGGGGGGGGGGGTGGCGAAGCATCCAAATTTTACGGATTTTGAAGTGTTAGCACAACTAGAATAGGGACATAATTTCCGGGGCGCAAGGCACGCTAAAATTTTTGCCTTTTTGAAGCAAATATTTGAAAATATGGAGCTTGTATTGCGAAAAAGTTTGTATTGTGGGTTTCCTGTAAAGAAATCTGAAAAGTTGGGGAATTACAGAAGAATTTGCATTTTCTATTGACAACTTTGAGATTTAATGGCGACCAAAGAACGTTCAAGTTGTTCCTATATTATGTTATCCAAAGCTTACAAAATGAGGCTCGTCGACGAATTGTTTCTTGTCAAGCGCTTATATTGGAGAAATTGTGGAATTTTATGAAGGAAAGTTTATCAAAATAGCACTGTAATTACCGGTGTCATTTGATGATCTGTTGTCGCATATAGCAAGTTTGATATTTTTGTCACCTCCAGAGCTCAAAAAATTAACCTAACTGAAAGTACGAGCGAGCACTGCAGGAATTGCAATTTACGGCGCCGAAGCGAGCGGAAAACTTTGCTCCTTTGAAAATGGAGTTTTAATTGGGGGAGAATTCGGTATTTCATGAGTTGTCAAAACCACACGATATAATAGTCTCCCCGATGGTTTACCTAATAAGAACCCAAAATTATCGGCCCGCTACGCGCGCTGTAGATTCACTCCATTTTTTTCAATACTTCCATTCCACATACCTAGAGAGTGTAAGTCCTGTTAACCTTACCAAGTAACAGGTACGATACCCAGAGTACACAGGTTATGTAGAGATCGTATATTTCATCCCATATCACCAACCCTAGTCGCTGTTCTCTTGTGTGTGTGTGTGTGTGTGTGTGTGTAGTGCAGTGGCGTAGCCAGGATGCGATTTTTTTTTTTGGGGGGGGGGGCTAGGTAACAAGTGGGGGGCCTGGTACCTCCGAGGGTCAGACACGGCAAGACTATCTAAGCGGAGCGCCACCATCGGTTGGCGCGGAGCGTAGAAGAAAATTTCGGACTTTAAAACCCCTCCAGATGGCCGGAAACGGCACTTCCCATGTGTTTTAGGCTGGATGTATCCAGCCTTGAAATACGAATCTCATGTCTGCGACTTCTCAAATAATGAGAATAAAAAATCAATCTATGAAAAAAGGTAATACATACACTTTTTAGGGTCCCCGAAACTGGGCACTTCTGATCTGTTGCCTGGGGGATGAGACTGAAAGGAACCGGTATCTCCCTTTCCATTGTGAAAATTGTAAATTTCAGGACGTAGATTGCAAATGCGGCAATATTTGAATCAAAGCGGAGCGCCACCATCAGTTGGCGCGGAGCGTACAAGAAAATTTTGGGCTTTAAAACCCCTCCACATGGCCGGAAACGGCACTTCCCACGTGTTTTAAACTGGATGTACCCAGCCGCAAATGGGCCAATATTTGAATGGATTTCAGCTTACCTCAGGCAGTACCTTACCCTTTAACAGGAAAACCAAAAGTAGTTGTGTCCCCCTCTGAGAAACTTTCTTTATAGATGCAAAATGGTGCTATGTTTGGCAAAACTTTGAACTGATTACAGGCCTAAGTTTTAGGATTTTCCCTTTTTGGGAAGCATGAAAAATATCAAATATTTTTAGTTTTTGTATAGATTTTACAAGAGACATACATACTGCCAAAGAAACAATTTGCAAAATGGTGCAGTATTTGTTCATCGGTACATTACATTGTCAAAATTAAAATACTACGAATAAATCTCTCAGAATAATTGAACCGCAAAGCAGAAGGAAACACATGAAATCCGGACCTTGTGGACATTTTAAAAATCCCCCGAACGCCAGTGCCAACTAGTAAAAAGAGGACTTGTCGAAAAAATCGTCCAACAGTGGCACTTGTCATGGGCAGGAGTGAGGCACGACATAGGCCCACTTGTTAAGGATGGAAGGGAAGAATAATCCGAAGGCAGTACCTTACCCTTACCTGCTTACGGCATATTTTGTGTATGATAAAGTATAGCAATAGTCGTGTAAGAGTGGTCTCCAGTGTACGATTGCCTTATTTTCAGTAAATCAATCAGCAATCCGAAAGGCAGAAGGGGTCTTAACCTAACAAAGTCACGTTTAAGTTTATCGTCGAGACTTTCGTTTCATCTTCGAAGTGAAATGCAATAAACGACAGTGCAGATCACAAACGGTATCCAATTTAGTGAAAGTAGGCATTTTGAAGTTATAACTTGATTTCATACGTGCGCACAAAATGTGTTTTACACACATTCATCCATGTTTTTTTTTTAATTTTTACACATTTTATTTATTTACTGTTTTGAAGGATATACTTCAAAGTTTATTTCCGTTCAAACATTTTATTTTTTTTCAATTAATTTATCAGGACGCAAAAAATCTGGGGGGGGGGGGGGGCTGAAGAAATTTGGGGGGGGGGCAGGCCCCCAGGGCTACGCCACTGGTGTCGTGCGGTAGGTCAGTTGGTGAGCGACTCACGGAGCAGAGTTTGGCTATTTTATCGGGTATTCCAGGTGGTTTCGACACAATGTATGTTATCCCCATATACGGTCTACAACCCCTACATTTTGTTAGCCTACCAAAAATTTTCGCGCGCTTCACAATTTCACGATTTAGACTCAAAAGAACACTATCAGTGTGCAACTCGGCTTTTAAAATATTAAGTGATATTGTGCAAAATTTACCCCAGGCTGCAAATATCTTCCTCTAGCATATACAAATTTTATGTCGTATATGACTCGCAATGGCAGGTATAGTGCACAGGTGTTCTCCAAATTTCCCTCACAAACGCATCGACGACATCCTGGCTGTCGGGGCTTGGGATCGCTACCCACCCTTCCCCTCCCCCGTGCGGAGAGTGGCCCTTCGTCGGGCAAATCCTGGCTCCAGATCCGGAGGGGAGAGAAAGTTTTCCTTCATACTTTATGACTTGTACATGTGTAATGAAGCAATGAACTTAAAGTGGAAGCTGCATTTTTTGGAGGGCGGCAACTATTTTGGAGGGGCGGCTAATGTCACTAGGAGGGCGTGTCGCCCCTCTAAAACCCCCTGTGGAGAACACTGGAATCTAGTATAAAAAAGAACAAAGTATAGCACCATATTGCATCTAAGCTCTTCGAGACAGCAGAAAATTCCAAAAAGGGAGGGGGACACCTAGGGAGACAGGCCCGTAGCCAGGGGGTTAGCACTAACTCCCGCCCAGACCTTCATATTTTTTTATTTAAATGGAGCAAAAACTCCTCAGGGTAGGAGGGGGAGAACCACACTCTCTCTCCGTTCGGTCGCTCAGCTCCTCGCTTGGGCCTTGGGCGCTTCTCGCCCTCAAGAAAATGCCGAACCCCAGTGGCGGCGATGAAAAATGAAAAAGTGGGGGCTAAAGGTATGTTCAGCCCCTCAATATTTGTCAAGTGCTCCAATTAAGAAGCGGGGAGAATTTCGAAATGGGGATGAACATATTCTTGCTTAGAACACTCGGGAAGTGCCATTTCCGGCCACCTGAGGGGTTTTTAAAGCCAAAAATTTCCCGGTACGCTCCGCGCTAATCGTTCCGCTAAGATAGTCCTTTCGATCAATATTGGGAACGATGAGTCGACTTTGCCCCTCCACAAAAAAATCCTGCCTACTACCCTGTTCCGAATTCTTCATTTTTCAGAGTTGCCTGGCCTTGTACCTACAGGCCTAGATGCAAAATGGTGCTAAAATTTTCATTATTTTGAGTAACCACGAAAACTGTAAAGTTTTAAAAACATGGGGATGCAGATTGAGCACTGGTACATTCTCAGTTTCCTTCAGATGTATTTGCCAATGTCAGGCTGATCATTCATTAAAGATAACATATTTCATTAAAACATGACACGGTAGTAGGGGACGATTCCTATTCTTCAAATTCTTAAGTGTTGTGCTCCTTCATAACTACACCTGCTGCCCTATGCACACGAACAAACGACATAATCATAAAGACCGATAAATAATGTATGTTCGAAATGCAACTGGAAAAGAACATCAATGAGACTGGCTCAGACTGCAAGCGCGCAAAAATTTGGGGGATTAGATTAAAGCTTAACATGTGGAATTATTGATACTGATACTGAGGGAAGTGTATTACCCCTTACTGGATACAATCAAACTGAGAATGAGTGAAAGATTCTCTAAGAATGACAGTACTGTTGACTTGCTTTGAGTAAAGGTTGGAAGAAAAGAATTGTTCTTTACCTTCCATTTGATCTAAACATTTCATGCAAAACCTTTTCTGGAGTTAGTTTATTATGTGAAATCCCTACTGAATATTCCTATCGTAGAGAGAATTTTGTAACTACAGTTACTTGAGATTGAACAGCTTTAAAATTTGAATGTTACGTGATTGGGGATGAAGGGTACTGTACCTTCCATCGCAAATTTGCAAAAAAGACGGTAATTCTTATTAGTTCTAATCACTGTAACACTTAACCACTGTCATTCTTTGTGTCTAAGGAGGTTTTGTACTCGTTACACGTATAGCAGGGAACTCTAACATACTTTTAAATCTGATATCCTCACGGTTATTAACGTAAGTACTTAATTAAATGTTCTCACCTATATCTTTCATACAAATTATTATTAAGGTACCCCGCAGGCCTACTTAAATAAAATTTCAAAATTGATCTCAAATTAACTGGACCACTCTACCACCGATATCACCGACTATGCCTTATACTGTGTAAGACGTCTTGGTTTTAATGTATTTTACCCCCAAACAAATTTCCTTATATCCGCCCTCAGATGAACATATCGTTCTAATATAGTGTCAATAAAAATGACTGTTCCGTTAAAAAAGATCTCATTTAAATGTATTTTATGAAAATGCTATTAGATATATGATTATAATACTATGGAATGGTCTCGCTACATATAGCTAATAGGACTTGCTAGCGGACGACCCTTTCCAGAAAATAAGGGATGACTTACCGAGTTGGTGGACTCGATATGTAATCCAGCGAGATTAGGCATTCAACATATTAAAAGAAATTTATACTTTGCAATTGTAAAAGAAATCCTTTTTCGAATTTTGGTACATCCTTTAAACGTTTCTGTGAAAGAAGGAGAGAGAAAACTCACCCCCTGGTGATGCCCATGTTTCTGTCAACGAATTGAAAGCACTAGTTTTACTTCGTTTGCTTTTCTTTGTATTTTTTGGAAATGGACAGAAAAATCGTTGGCCGCAAAGGACAATAATCGCCAGTATAATGCTGTTACTAATTCAAACTTAACGCGGACATTAATTTTATTTAATGCTGTCATTAATTATCTCCAGCCGTTACGTAATGTTTATGTCTACATAAAAGTTACTTAAAAGAAGGATGTAAGGTCACATCAAGCTTTGATATCTCTGAGGGCTACTTAATTTAAGTATTTTGGTGAAATTTGCATTGAAATCCGATGTATGGTATTCAAGATATGAGCAAATAAAGTTGTCACATTTTCAACAAAGAGTGAACTTGAAGCAATCCTATATGACATCACATCCCCACACTTATGGACAGTCTTTTGTTTTTCTTTAAACTTTACAGCCTTTTTTTATCCCGAACAGTTCCATATTATCAAAATGTTATTGCACCAGAAAGCAGTGGCGGATCCAGAGGGGTGGGGTGGGGGTGGGGGTATGCATACCCCCCACACACCGGGATGGTAAAAAATTGTATCGATAGCCAGGCTAATGGTAACCAAGGCCTAACTACTTTTTAAAAATATAGTGATGGTTGTTGCATTTGATTACCGTATTTTCGTGTCATATTCTTCAATAAAATGAAAAATGTAAATTAAAATGTATCTATCTTCCGTACCATTTGTTTAATTCCCGTTGTGTTTACACATTGCGCAATGACGAATTCTACATCCAGCGTTTTCGGCCAACGGCCGTTGCTAGCGTTGTTTGTGGCATCGCATGACATCGCATGTGTGTCTATGTCAATACGTGGAGCTACGACTACTGCCGAGTAATGGGCCAATGGTTGATACGAAGGCTTGTACGGGGATGTAGCAGAGTGTGTGAGCGATACGAGTTGCGATATGAATAAACAGATGAGAAGAAGATTTAGTTCTGGTTAAAGATGATTGGCGGTTTTATTTCGTTCGATTAACAGCCGGCAACAAAGGAACTATTAAAATTTACTTATATACAGATTGACGCAGGTGCTCGTCGTCTGAGGTCTGCTGCGCCAGTGTGTGAGTGCGACCAAAACTTGCAGGCACGGAGCTTTCATGTCTCGGGGAGATCGGAACACATGCAGTCTCCTGATTGGTTAAAAGTTGTGACGCAACCAAATTAGAAAAATATTAAGTAGTGTGCTGATCTAAATGATCAACGAGGAGGCTGTGGAGGGTGAAATTCGCCACACCTTGAAAACATGGGATACAGCATACACGCGGAACTAGGGCGGAGTAGTTTGTCACGTTCACCGGTAACACGTGGCGGGAAACAGGAAGGGCCCAGGGCCCGAATCTAGGACAAGAGGAAGGGAGGGTTGCTCGTAAATAACAAGATGGCGTTCCTGTTAAAGGTCAAGGAGGGTACACCATACTTCATGACACTACGTACAGTTTACACATGACATAGCCTACAACCGTGTGACGGTAATAGAGTACACCCGGTATTATATTCACATTGACCGTGTAGTCCGTTGAAGTAATGATTACCCACACTTTTAAGACCATGTTTTGAAAGCTTGGGAGTTTCATAGTGGCTTAAAATGTTTGAAACGTTTAGCACCATCTTACATCTCGGCCCCCCTTTTTTAGACCCCCAGGCGGTGCAGGGGGCTCTGAAAATGAAAAATTCCGAAATTTGTCAACTGTGAGACCAGTCTACTGTGTGGTTTTGACAACTCATGAAATTGCAAAATTCCCAATCAATTTTCTCTAATAAAAGCTCCATATTCGTCATTATTTGATTCAAAAAAGCAAAATTTTCTGCGCGCTTCGCAAGTTGCAATTCTTTAGAAGTGCTCACTCATACCTTCACTTTGGCAAACTTTTCCGAGCTCTGGGTGTGACAAAATCGGAAATTTCCTACACTTGTGACACCAGATCACCAAGTGACACCGTTAACCATATACAGTGAGATTTTAATAAATTTTCTCTCATAAAATTCCATATTTTCTTCAATATAAGCTCAAAAAAATTCGTTGGAGAGCCTCATTATGTAGGCGTTGGATAACATTATGTACCAACAACACAACGATCTTTGGTCGCCGCCAAACCTCTGATTTGCCGATAGAAAATGCAAATTCTTCAGTAATTCCCCAACTGTTCAAATTTCCTTGCAGGAAACCCAGCATCCAAACTTTTCTGCAACACAAGCTCCATATTTTCAAATATTTGAAATGGGCAAAAATTTCAGCGCGCTCCGCTGCAAATTACGTCCCTAGTAAAGTGGTAATCACACTTAGAAATATGGTAAAATCTGGATGCTTGCCTACCACCCCATTTCCCATTTCCTGAATTCTTATAGGCATCAGAGACTAAACAACATACATGCCAATGGTGGCGTTTCGCTCAGTGTACATTTGATACCCAACCACATGCAGACCCCACTGAAAATTCCTGGATCCGCCACTGCCAGAAAGCCAGACGGCTTAGTGATTCCTTGCCACTGAAATTTAAGCCAATCTTTTTTTTCAAATTGACAGTGCTTTGTAATGTTTTTCAAAGTGACAGTGCTCCGTAATGTTCACACAAAGTATACATGCAAAGCATCAGAGCTTCCTACAAGAACTGTGGGTCTGCTCATGATATCACATCCACATGTGTGAAATTTTGAAGTATCCAAGACTCCAACCATGGGAAATTTGTGTAAATATGATATTGAGACTTTGACCCCTTGTGAACCAAAGTGACATTTGACGTACACCAAAAACTACAGGATTATTTATTCACCATGCATCATCTACATGTCAAGTATGAGGACCATACAAGTTACCTTTCTTGTAATACTATGCAAGCAAGTTTTTCAGACTTTGACACTGCTGACCCCAAATGACCTTCGACCTTCACGAAAATCATCTGGGACCACCATCTCAATATGGCCAACCCACACACAAAAGATGGGCTTAGTCACATGCATTTTTCTTGGATACAGTGATTACTAGGTTTTGATGTCTTGACCTCTCATGACCCCAAATGACTTTTGACCTCCACCAAAATCGATACCGAACATTTAATTAATACAAACAACCCACACACCCCAAAACTAGCAAAGTCGCTTGCACCTTTCTTGAAATATCCTTTGTAAAAGGTTTTGACCTTTTGACCTCTCCTGACCCCAAAGGACCTTTGACCTCCACCAAAAACCATAGGGATCATCTACTCAATATGGCCAACCCACACACCAAACACGAGATTAGTTACACTTATCTTTCTTGAGATACCGTGTTTACAAGCAATTTGTAAAGAATTTACTATTTTACCTCTCGTGACCTCAAATGATCTTTGACCTCCACAAAAATCGATAGGAATCATCTACCTAATATGACCAATCCATAAACCGAATATGAGAACAGTCACATGTACTGTTCTTGAGATATCGTGTTCACAAGGTTTTGACCTTTTGACCTCTCCTGACCCCAAATTATCTTTGACCTCCACCAAAAACAATAGGGATCATCTACTTAATATGGCCAATCCACACACCAAACATGAGATACGTCACACTTACCTTCCTTGAGATACCGTGTTTACAAGCAATTTCTAAGGAATTTACCATTTGACCTCTCGTGACCCCAAATGACCTTTGACCTCCACAAAAATTAATAGGAATCATCTACTCAATATGGCCAACCCACACACTAAATATGAGATCAGTCACACTTACCCTTCTTGAGATATCGTGTTTACAAGCAAAAGCGTCACATACACACACACACGTACACACGACATCACCATCGCATAGATTCCTTCTGCTGACGCAAGGAATCAGTAAGTGGCACAAGAACTTTTCAAACTTTGCAATCCCCATGGGGGGGGGTGTCCTATCACTATTCAGGCCAATGTCAACAGAACAGTCTGGAAAACAAAGCATTCCTTGTCAATGGTATGAAGTGATATAATCTCTGCTGCCCTTAATAGGTTCGGATATGGCCACATCAAATTTTATTTGCATATCTGGAAAGGCATTTCTTCAAGTTATATCTGGCTTGATATGACCTTATAAAATTGATAGTATCAAGATACCTATATTGGGGTTTTATATCTGGCTTCATATGGCAATATAAAATTTTGTAGCAGCCAAATATTTCCAGATACAAGCCAGATATAAATTTTGAGTTAGGGACGGAACTCCCCGCCTGTTGTTAGAGGCGATTAAAAGGGAGGACTTCAACATAAAACATCATATTTGAGTTAGGTAATTAGTAAGATGGACTTTTCGGCCCAGTTTCCAGTCAATTGGTTCAAGTCGAGCCATAGTTTTTGAAACCAAACTTGAACCGTATTTGCAGGTGCATGTCATAGCAGATTCACATCCTAGCCACCAGGATCTCATACTTAGGCTTACTGGGCAAATTTTACTTACCATGAAATTATATGCATCTTCCGACCACAGCAACGTGATAATAACTTGCGTCCATAAAATGCAATATTGCAAGAGTTTCTGGTAGCTTAGCCCACTGGACCCCTCCATCTCCAAACACGCCACTGTGGATCACCAAAATTTGACGGCAGCCGCCGAAGAATATGGAACTTTTTTTTGCGGGGGTCGAAATTTTCCCCCGGCAGCTGAAAGAATTTCAACTTTAAAATTTCAGCGTTGCATCTAAGGGTTCTCTAATTTTTTTATTTTATTTTATTTTACACAGAATGCAAAACTGCGTTGAGGTTTCGATGATACATAAATGTTCCATTTCAAATAATCCCATCCTGTACCATTATCTTCTCATTCAAATGTTATTCTAACATGTTCAAAAATAATTTTGTACTACCACATGACCTTTGACCCCCACCACCAAAAATAGGAATCATCTTCTCACCATAAGCATACACATACCAGATGTGAAATCTATTTCAGTCTCCCACCGTAAGATGTGTTAACACCTAACAAGGTTGTCATTCACATTTTGACCACCAGTTACCATAGATAACCTTTGACCTCCAAAAAAGCCATAGATGGAAAAACATACAGACGGAGCTATCTTGAAATATTGCAATGTCAAAAGGCTTCCAGACTTCCAAAAATAGGAATCATGCAAACCCTACTCTAAGTGGACCCTTCTCATGCTAGGGTAAACCTAAAAAACCATGGTAAAATCAAGGAATGACATGATGATGGTTTCGATGGTTGATGGTTTGGTATATATACCTGCAAAAAGTCTTGAGAGTTCACAACACTCTAAATTAAGGCCCCTCTCCCATATCCTTTCCAGCTGAAAGGCTTTAAAATACTTTTGGGACTTTGTTGAAGGTCAGATTACAGTGCGGAGATTTGCAACCCCATAAATACTGTAAAGTTGAGACATTATTTGCAATACGTATAACACAAATATATATGGGAGAACTTTTGAACAGCTTCTCATCAGTTTCAGTTTCATTTATTCTCTGTTTCACCTCGAAGAGGTATTAGAGACTTTCAAATAGACATAAAGAATAAAACAAATGGAAGCAATACAACAAAATGCATCAAAGTACAAAAAAGAACGGTTTAAAGAACAAAGCAAAAGTAGAGAAAAAAAAGGAAAATAATAACAAACATAATGATAGTACCATCTTACACTGCTTTTAACAAACTAAGACTATTCAGACACCAGTCACCTGTAGATTTAAGAATACAATTAACCTGAGAATTTATTCATAATTATCTTACAAAACTTAAACAAGTTGGACACGATCTTCGTATTTTTTATTCTGAAAAAGTTCCTTCAATTTAACAGTTGTGGACCGTCTTCCAAAATATGGCTTAAGTAATAATTTACGTTCTGCGGTAAAGTAAGGGCACTGCAAAATATGGTGGAATTCATCCCCTATAGGGCCTCCCCATCACACAAGTCACTGATTCTTTCATGATAAATAATACCCTCAAATTTACCTGTAACCACCGGTAGCTTACTATTCCCACATCTAAATTTACAGAATGAGTTACCCAGAAAGTGATCAAAATTAAGCAGATAGGGTTCAAATACTAACCTAGTTTTAAATATCCTGTAATTCTTACACTGGGAGTTTGTATTTACTCCAGCAATCCATTCCTGTTCATAAATATCGTTTAAACGTTGATTTAACGCTGCTCTCAACCAGTTACTAGATACTTCTTCACTATTGTTCCATACAAATGACATTCCCGATTTTTCTAATATATCTTTCACTTTAATAATCCAGGGTGAGCTATATACTTTGGTTTCATACATAATTCTAAGAAACTTATAAATTAAATGTGCTAGGTTATAACCTATACCAGATGATATGGCACACCAAAATAAGACCATCCTCATTTCAACAGACTTACAGATTTTATGCCGCCCTAGCTCCCCATACACCATACAATTTGGCGTATACTTACTAAGCTTCAGAATTTTCTTACAAAATTTAGTGTGAAAGACTTCAATTTGATTGATATTTTGGAAACGCCATACCTCACATCCATACAAAAGAACCGGAAGGACAAGCTGATTGAACAATTTTATCTGGATATCGGGTGGAAGACAAAGGTTATAGGACATATGCATCATACTGAACAGAGCTCGTCTACCCTGATTTACTTGTGCATTCACGGCCTTAAAAAACTGTTATTATAGTTAAACGTGACCCCGAGATAGGTGTATTCGTCAGCAATTTGTACGTTTTTATCCCCAAATTTAAACGTAGGTCTTTTCCTGATTTTAGCCTTTGAAAAAATAACTATTTTAGTTTTTTTTAACGTCAACTTTCATGTGCCAAACATTGCAATAATCATGTACACCATTCAAAGCCGTCTGCAGTTCATTTTCGGATTCAGCCAATACAATAGTATCATCTGCATATAACAAAGTAAATAATTTAATGAAAACTTCTGCTTCGTCATTACTGAGAATCTCATTCAAAGAACCTGATAAATTATGCAAACCATTATAATAGCGACCAACAAAACGCTCGAAATCGTTTCAAAATATTGTAAAGAGCACAGGGGACAGATTTTCACCCTGTCTGACTCCTACATTACAATGAAAAAAATCAGATTTTATTCCATCCTTAATGACAGCTGATTTTGCGTTCTAATAAAAAGCATGTATAACCTTAAGCACATTCCCATTAATATTACAACCAATAAGCTTAGACCACAGGCTTGAACTAACCACAATGTCAAATGCCTTTTCATAAACAATAAAAGCACAATAAATTCTCTTTTTCTTACGGAGATAATAATCAACAATCGCGTAGAGAGTGAATACATGATCAAGTGTAGAATGGTTGCTCCTAAACCCTGCCTGTTCATCGCCAATCATACCAGTATTACACAGGAAAGTTTTAATGCGTTCATTTAAAATTGAGGTGAATAGCTTACCCAAACAGCTTAACAAAGTTATACCGCGATAGTTCCCAGCGTCATTAGGAGAGCCATTACCCTTATAGATTGGCATAATCAAACCAATAGTCCACGTTGTTGGGATAATACAGGAAGCCAAAACCACATTAAACAATTTCGTTATGAGATAAATAACACGATCGGGACTGTATTTCAAAAATTCAGTAATAAGTTGATCCTCCCCTGACGATTTATTATTCTTAAGCCTGTTTATTTGAACTCTAACTTCATCAGCAGTAATGCATTTGCTAAGTTCAAGGTTTTCAGCAGTATGAGAATCCGGCCATCGGACGAGGCTTTTGATTGATTCAACTGTCTAAAGTGATTTCTAAATGACTCTAACGATATGTTATTACAACTGGTACTAATATTACTTGCCTTATTAATTACATTCCAATACTCCTTAGGATTCTTGGATTTCAGATGTCGTAATTTGGAGTGAAACATACCAAAATAATTCTTTCTTGTTTTCCTTATGTGCTGCTTATAGTTTTTAGATGCAGTGCACATACTTCTCCACGAGTGACAATCCTTTAAATATTTATACGAGCGTTTTGCTTTAACGTATTTCTTTTTCATTTCTCTACAACTGCGATCAAACCAGAGTTTCCGTAACGGAGAATATTTCTTTAAGGGTCTTTAATGAACCCGTTTTACAATTCCAGCCTTATCTGCCGTTTCAAGAAAAACGTTATTCAATTTCGTAACAATATCATCAAGCTGACAATTTGTAAGTTTTTGGACGTCCAAAGACTCCAGTTTTTCTGTGATTCCAACGATATCACTATCACAGAAGGAGCTTGTAAATTCACTAGCTCTGGTACTATCCCAGTCAATTCGTGTATGCATTACATTTAGTTCCAAGTCTGAAAATCTATTATTATCAATAGGCAGATAATCCTTGCATTTAAGTTTAACACTTATCGCCCTGTGCTTGTCAGACAAAAATTTATCCATATCTTCCACATTAAAATCCACTATATGTGGAAACATTTCTGCAGAAACAATTACATAATCAATAACACTCTTATTATCACATGTCAACTGGCCAATTCCTTTATCATTACCGACCCTACCACATACTATGTGTAAATCAAGAGACTTGCAAAGTTCAATCAATTTGCAACCATTGTTATTAGTTGAGGTGTCCATACTAAATCTTTCCATACAAAGACCAAGGCTTTCCAAAGCTTGCCTGGGATTGAATTCATTGCATGAAGCATCGAGACCCGCCTCAAGTGAAAAAGCGTTCTCCAGATCAGTGAAATCATCTAGAACACCTGTCCTAGAATTAAAATCACCCAAGATACAAATAGGGACATGGAACTTGGCTTGAATTGACATACAATCGCTAAGTTCGTCTTCAAATACCTCCGTGCAATAGTACTTCGATCCCTCGTGTGGTATGTAAACAGCACCAAGGATAAACTCGTATCCAAATGCTTCACGATCAAATTTTAACCATACGATCGAGTCTGAAGAAGTGTCATTTACTTCGCTATAATTGCCCGACAGCATATTAGAGACTAGAACGGCAATTCCATGAATGCCACCAAAACGATTGGTAGTCGTCCGCCTTTTTGCACAAATTACATTGAAATCGGGAAAAGCTCCTGCATCTATGACATCTGTTTTTGTCTCAGATAGGCAAACTATATCAAAAGGTTTAACAAAATCTTGTATGATTCCATAGTCGAGCTCATAACACTAATATATGGGAGAATTTCGTTTTCACCCGCTGCAGATACCACCCTGCTACCAAAATATGCTGCTGCATGCTTTATATCATGTTCTAGAACAACTAAAATATTGGTAGAAACTTAAGCAAGAAAAAAAAAAAAAAAAATAACAAGGAATATATATTCACCACTGCACAGGTAAATTTCCCAGGACAGGCCGAGCCTAAGGATATTACACAGAAACATACATGTTTAGGATAGGTTCAAAATGTACATATATGCTATACGTTAGGCAATGCCAAAGGCCAAGACATTAGACATGCTGAAGATTTTAGACTTTGATCCCTGGTGACCCCGGATGACTTTTGATTTTCCCCAAAACAAGTGGGACCACCTTCTGACTACAACACATGCACGTAACAAATATGAAATCCATCCAAGTTTCCTATCCTGAGATATCGTGCTAACAAGACTTTCGAACTTTGACTCCAGGTGACCTCAGATGACCTTTGAACCCAGCCGAAACACTAGGGACCATCCTCTGATCATAACGCATCCACACACCGAATATGAAAACTCCATGTTTCTTCCCTTGAGATAAAGTGTTAACGAGATTTTCAGAGTTTGGCCCCCATGACCCCAGATGACCTTTGACCTCCATCAAAAACAATACGGACCATCTTCTGACCATATCGCATGCACATACCAAATATGATATCTATCCAAGTTTCCTCCCTTGAGATATTGTGTTGACGAGATTTTCAGACTTAGACCCCTGGTGACCCCAGATGACCTTTCACCACCGCCGAAAACACTAAGGGCCATCTTCTGACCATAACGCACGCACATACCAAATATGAAATCTATCCAAGTTTCGTTCCTTGAGATATCGTGCTTAAAAGATTTTTCAGACTTTGACCCCTAATGACCTTTGACCTCCGCCAAAAACACTAGGGACCATCTTCTGACAAAAACGCATGTACATACCAAATATGAAATTTTCCTACCTTCAGATATCGTACTGACAAAGTTTTCGGGAATTGACCCCCTGTGACCCCAGATGACCTTTGACCTCTACCAAAAACAATAGAGGGTTTCCTCTCAATATGGTGCATTCATGTACCATGTTTGAAAACTGTCAGACATTCCTATCTGGAGATATCGTGCTAACAAGAAAAGTGTCACAAACACACACACAAACACACATACCTGTACATACACACGCCATCATGATTGCATAGGTTTCTCTTATCATCGAAACCAATAAATCAGATAAAGCAGCTTATGCTGTTATTTTTACGTTTCCAGTGTTCATCAAATGTATGGGATGTACTCCATACAAATGTAAAAAGCTTTAAAAACTAACGTACTTTAGTCTTTTCTCCGAAAATGAGCAAAAATTCGAAAAAATTCGAAAAGATTTCAACGGTTTCCAAACGCTATTCTGCCTTATTATCTTGCTCTAGCTCCGCCCAATGAATTTGATGCATATTCAGAAGGTCATTTTGAGAAGCAAAACGTAAACAAAACAGACAGTGAAATTTCGTTCAATTGATACATACGTTATTTAAACGGCCTTTACGTGTCCAATTTGCACATCGCATCGAACCGGCTGCGCAATTCGTTCGTTTTATTTGTGAACCCAGATTCAGTGACAAATTCCTACTCACTTGTTTCGGCTCCATCGTTCAGTTTTTAATATCGTCGCTGATTGTGCTATTTGAATACGTCCCAAGTTTCAAGATAATGTTCATTTTCTCTTTGATTTGATGCTGTGGCTTGGCATTCAAAAACAATCTTTGGGTTACATACGTGTGAAACTAACTGTCATTCTGTGCTGGGCCCGAACGGTTGTGAAAGGACTCCTGTAATGCATGTACACAACATGTGTGATATATTGGCAATACGTACATCGTTGTGTCAAAGGGTAAGCATACTTTTACGTCATTCATTTCTTGCATTGTGATTGGTCAAATTGAGATAAGAGCCCGTTGTCTTTGCATAAGAGTTTAGCCGAAAAAAGTAGATGAAGTTTTTTTTCTATTGTAATTAGCGCTCTAATTAGTGAAATTTCACCGGAAAAAAACCTGGCGTGAAAGATTTCTATCGGGTTGGTATCAAATGGAAGAGCAAGATTGAAGATTAAAGATGAAGGTTATTTTTTTCCATCAAACAGCATAAGCTGCTTTAAAGAACAGATTTAAATATTGAATCGATGGTAGCTAAAAGGCTATATGAAAATCAACAAATACTACTTTCTACAATCATTAAATTTAACATGGAAATGCCATGATAGATTTATAGGCCCTATCTTATATTGTTTTACTGAGAAATGCATTTAATTAGTTTTTCACCTCACTTTGGCCGTAAAAATGCTGTTTTCGATTAGATATCGACTTAAGTGGAATACAATTTCACTTTAGTGGAATGCAATTTCACTTAAGTGAAATTATGTTTTGTTTCAGTCGAATAGCCTAGCTATTTCACCTTAGTGGAATACATTCAACTTTAGCTAAACGCTATTCTGCTTAAGTGAAATGTTTTTTCACTTAAGTGGAATTCAATTTTAATTCAGTGTAATAGAATTTCACTCCAGTGAAATAGCATTTAGCTAAAGCTTAATAGAACGGCGGTTCATCATATTTAGCTTAAGTGAAATGGTTTCCACTTGGCGATAGAATGACGTATGTTCGTGTGGGGTATTACGTACAGTAAGAACCAGAGCCACGAACTTGAAAGCGCCGCTACAGTCAGACAGTACTTACTGTAGCCTCGTAAAGTTATTGCGCAAAGATGCTCATTATAATCCTGATATCCAACAGATATAGCTGATCATTCCACAACTAACTTTGTTGGAATGCGATCGAATTATTTCTACTGCTAGAAATATTATTCAAAATGTGGTGACGAGACTTAGCCAAGAAAATATTCAGCACACTGCCCACAAAAGAAGGCTCGAATCGTGTTTGCGAAACTTTAAAGGATTCAAACTTTGTAGATGCCGAAAGCTTCCACGAGATGAAGTCGTCAATCCAGCACCTAATTAAGCAGGTAAGCTATTTAGTGCACGTCCTATTTAGCGCGCTCTGGCTTGGCCAATCAAAGCCTTCTGGGAGCTGGTCAGTAACATTTCACTTAAGTCGAATAGAATTGGCATTTCACTTAAGTGGAATTGCATTCCACTAAAAATTTCACTTAAGTGGAATACAATTCGACTTAAGTGAAATAGAATTGAGCTTAAGAGAAATACCGTAGTGAAACATGTGATTCCACTTAAGTGAAACTGAATTCCACTTAACTGGAATTGAGTTTGAATTAAGTGGAGCTGAATTCTGCTTAAGTGATGCTTACCATGCTACACTCATTACCGTTGTCCATGGCTGTTATAAATAAGGTGCATTAATAGGCTAGAGAGTCCTTTCCATTGAACGCAATTTTTGTATTGAAGAATTTTACTTGGAGGCATACTAACTATTATCTCTTTGTTTTGTCTCACTCAGCTGTTTCATTATTTTAAAAGGATTGCCGAAGATAGTTCAATCCAATCTATTTTGGTGAAGGACTTAGTTAATATACAGAGGGCATGGGTACATCCGCTAAAGTGTACAAGTCAAAACATTCACAAATATATATATTAAAGAGCATGAAAAATGAACTCTAACAGTCAAACTTCCATCTTAATAGGACATTCTTGAGCCGAGACATAAAATGAAGCTTATTCATTCAAATTAAATCGGCAAATTGCGCAATGACTTGTGAAGTCATTGTTGTACTACTCAAATTACAATCTTTGTATGTCTTTGTTCTTCTGAAATTTACTGCACCTTGTTCCTACTCTTCTCGGGTGATGTAAATAATTAGGCCCTCTCTGTGCAATAAGATACGGAAGCAAACAGGAAGTGTTCAAGGTCATAAAAACATTTTCAATTTAAAAGGGAAACAAAGCAGGTTATGTGAGTTGTGTAACAACATTGTCACAAAATATGGACTAATTTGTTTTAGTTGAATAATTTTCAACACTTATAACTCGCCTCAAGAATGGGGAGTTGGACTGTTAGAATTCATTTTTCATGACGTTGAATATATATTTTTTATTTCTTGACTAGATGCACACTTTAAGTCTTCAAAAAAAATCAAAACAGCAAGAAAAGGTTTTTTTTTTTACCTACATCGAAACAAACACGTTGCAACAAAGGACAACCCAAAACAGCCAGACAAAAACACAACGGCTAACCACGACCATCTACACAGGAACACGGAACGAAAACGTCTGTCATGAACTTAAGGAAGCACCAAACCCCACCCGAACACCCAAACTCACCACAAGAAAAGGTACGACTTTGTTGAAAGTACAACACAGACCATTCTTTCTCTGCAAGCTGCCAATACTGTTCTCCTCAGTGAATTTGAGCACTTGAAAGGCCTCATCCATGTTTCTATTAAAGAATGCCTAATTCTGCTACCAGTGTACTCTGTAATAAGGTAAAGTAACAAACTAACAATCTTCTTTGGCAAATACGATGGTTCGTGTTAAGAGTTACATCGCAGATAACTATTGGATCAAGTGTTTGGATATCTCAAGAAAAGTTAACCAAACCTTTGAGATCAGGAAGAAGTGTGCGTAAGACAGGGTTATTATGGATACTGAAACAATTTTGGACTTCACCAGTTTAGTTTTGCACCTGTATGATAATTAAGGTTTATCCACGTATTGTACCGGAATTAATCATACCCGAAAGCACTGACCATAAATTCAATGCATCTTGCTTCTACAGAGCCCTTGGAAAAGCAGTCGTTCTGGGTGTTCTAGTGTTTTTCGGTAAAAAAGGTGAGAACATGATGTCCGTGAAGATCAAATGGTGAGCTTTCTTCAAACTTGATTTCATAAGCTCTAAACAGCAACACCCACTGTTTGTCTGTAATGCTTGTTTTTTACTTCAGAAAAAAATCAAAAGGGAATACATAATCACTGATATTATAAATGTAAATGGAATTCTAGAAAACATCAAAGTTTCTCTGACTGCAGCCATCCATGAATTGGAGTTTCATTTTCTTTAAATGTCAGGTTAGTTTCATTTTACATACACAGAAATACGGACTTTCTCAGAGAAATATGCTATTCAGGATTAGTTAGATAAGATTTAAACCAAACCCCCACACGAATATGTTATATAGTGTCATACTGTTCAAATACTGTTCAAGGACCATAAACATTGGTGAGTACCTTTAATGAGGACTTGATTCGACGTGACACCCAACTTGAACAAAAAAAAAAAAAAAAAGAAGAAAGCATTGTTTTCTTTTTATTGTATATTGAAATACCGAATCAAGCTTCTCTGGACAATCTTGTAGAATTGTACAACACATCACTGTCGGATATTTTAAATAAACATGCACCGGAACAATCAAAGAAACGAACACTTAGACACACATTTCCCTGGTTTAGCACCGAAATTTTGGAGCAAAAGCGAAAGGTGAGAAAATTTGAAAAAAGATGGAGGAAGGATAAACAATCATCGTCTTGGTGCGCCTACAAATCTGAAAGAAACACGTACCATAGATTACTTCAAGAAAGTAAAACATTGACCATCAGAAAAAAGTTCAAGATTGTAAGGGCGACAATAAAGCTATGTTCCAACTAATCAGCAGTTTAACTGGGCATGCTACTGAAAATCCTCTGCCTGAGTGTGATAATGATTACGTTTCGTCTCAGAACTTTGCTGATTATTTCTTAACGAAAGTTAAGAAGACAATTCGTGATGGTTTAGACGGTTTGCCTCTATACACTCCTTTATATGAACAGGTGAAGCTATTGTCAAACTTTACAGTTGTAGAAAACCAAGACGCAAAGAGGGCGGTATTAAGTTTGGGGACCAAACATTGTGACTTAGATCCCATACCAACGTGGCTACTAAAGAAATGCATGGATGAAATTGTCCCACTAATCACCGAAATTGCCAATAAGTCTATGCAAAATGGTGAATTTTCAGGATTGTGGAAACCATCAACAGTAAAGCCCCTAATAAAGAAACCGGGAATGGAATTGCAGTACGGTAACTATCGACCCATCAGTAATTTGTCATTTCTCTCGAAAGTGATCGAGATATTGGTCCTACAACAATATAATAATCATATCATGACTCATACTCTTCTGCCAGATTATCAATCTGCATACCGCCAAAACTACAGTTGCGAAACCGCTCTTGTCAAATTGTTCAATGACGCTCTCTGGTCAATGGAGAAAAAAACGGGTAACTACACTATGTGCAATTGATCTTAGCGCAGCGTTCGACACCGTTGACCATGATGTTTTACTGACACTGTTGAAAAATCGATTTGGCATCTCTGGCAACGTTTTCTCATGGTTCCGAGCATACCTCAGACCAAGGCAATTCCGAGTGCGTGTTGGTGAGACATACTCCGAACCCCGTGCGGTGGATTATTCTGTGCCGCAAGGTTCGGTGGTCGGTCCGCAATTATTTTCAGCGTATGCCTGCACATTAGGTGATGTCGTCATGTCGGGGCATAACATCAGCCTCTATGGGTTTGTGGATGATCACGTCTTGAGTGATGAAATTGATTTGAATGATCCACTTGCAGAAAGAAGAAGTATCTCCGGTTTACAGAGGTGCCTAAACTGTGTAAAAGAATGGATGGACTGTAACAGACTAAAAATGAACAATGACAAAACAGAGTTTATTATTTTAGGGTCAAAAGTTCAAATTTCTAAATGAATTACAAAAGATCTGAATGTAAATGGAACACATGTTAAGAGAAGTGGGCGTATTAAATATCTTTGGGCGCATATTGATGAGAACTTATCTCTGAAAGAACACATAACTATCAAAGCACGAATTGCATCACTTAATCTTCATCGAATTCGCATTATTAGAAATTATTTAGATCATGATACCTGTCGTACTATTGTACATGCCTTTGTCATCTCACACTTAGATTACGCTAATGCAATATTAATGGGATTACCGGTATGTGATATAAACACATTACGTGTTCAAAATCGTGCCGCCAAATTAGTACTTCGTGAGGGTAAATTCGCCAGTGCTAAGGACTGTTTAAAATCTTTGCACTGGCTTCCAATTAATCAGCGTATTAAGCATAAGGTACTATCTTTGGTACTCAAATCTCTCAATGGTGACGCTCCACAGTACTTAAAGAATTCACTGCGTGAAGTCCCTGAATCAAAGTACAGATTACGATCTAGAGACCAGAAGTCAGTATCCCTTACTGTGCCCTTCACACGTAATTCCACATTTGCTGACAGATCTTTCTCCGTTTATGGTCCTAAGTTGTGGAATGCTCTTCCTGACAGCATTAAACGTAGTTCAAGTATTTCAATATTTAAAGCTAGGTTGAAAACGCACCTGTTTAATGAAGCATTTGGTACTTAGTAAATTCTCTTTTATTGTAAAGCGCCTCAGAAATACTTTGGTTCTGGAGTGCGCTATATTTAGTATTATTTACATTACATTTACAAATTTATTAAAAAAAAAAAGGTCAATTTCCCTGTAAGATTATGTTTCCCTCTGAATCATCAGTTGGTGCAAACCTTTATTTTCCCCCAATGGTGTTCGACGATTGCCATTGATGCACGTTTTAAGTCAAACATAAATTTTTAATTTGACCATAAATGGATTTTTGCATTTTATTAGGTTATGTTATAAACTTCAACATGTCTATAGGCAGGCTGGGTTTTTTTTACAGATATGGAATGATCCAGAGCATTATTCAAATATTTGACTACGAGTATTTCATTGCTACTTATATCTATATATATATGCTTGAGATTTAGTATTAAATTACAGGAAGTTATACAGGTATGAATGAGTACTTCCTTGGAATTTTTGTTACACCTTGATCAACTTAAATATAGTTTTCTTGACTGGACTACATCACTGTTCTGTGTTCGTAACATAAATCAAGTAATGACCAGCCACTCCCACTATGCTAAGGCTCTAGTTTAAAGTGTGCCTAAAGTCTTTAAGATTCAAAATAAATCTTATTTATCCATTTTTCATTGACATAATTTGTTCAAATTGTTGAGAAATTAAATGTAAAATCTTATTCCCTTACACCCGAACAGTAAATTGTGCAATAATTTGGCCCGTTTTGTGGCACAAATCACAGATTTTTTTCTTTTGAAATGAGAGATGTTTCTATGACCTTTGACGTTTCTTCTTTTCTTGCATGGGCAAACCGTACAAAGAAGGCTTGTAAAGTCAAGTAAGCCCAGAGCAGCATCACATTTTGGCATTTTGGTTTCTTTGTCATGTTTCGTCCTGATTCTTTTAAAGGGTAACTGCTCGCATACACTTTGCTTTCTCAGTCCTCCTGTACCAACTTGTTTAAATGTTGTATCATTGTCCATTAAACTGTAGAAATAAATTCAAAATCAAACTCAAGATGCATTTTCTTTAGAAAAAAAATATAAAAGATTGTAATTTGAGTAGTATAACAATAATATAACAAATATTGCACAGTCTACCATACTATATTGTACGAATAGCCTAAACGTCAATTTTCAAGTCAGCTTTGAAATATCATTAGAAGATGGAAGCGTGACCATTTGGATATAGTTTTTATGCTTTGCAATATTCATATAAAAATTTTTACATTAAAGCAATGATCAAACATTCAAAGGAATATCAAAACGTTTGTGAAGGAAGTCGGTGACATAATTTTGATGACATTTCTTGCGACTGCGTGTTGCGTCTTTTCCCACAGCAACACATTAATCGTGGACGGCTTACTACGGCAAAAGTGTTGGAAATCTTACATACCCACAAGGGCGAATGGAGCAAGACGGGTGGCCCATACAGAGAATGGCTTTGAAAATCTTTTCACTGGATACCCAGCACTAACTAGAAGTCAATAAAAAAATGAAACATCTTTTTGGATACATAAATTTTTACTGCTAAGAAAAGGTCAGTCAAAGGAAATAAGCTCAATTAATACCAAATTAGCCACGAATCTAGATTTTTTTTTTTCAAATTAGTTGCTGAGGTACAGTAGAAATCAGACATAGGGAACACAAACTGATAAAAATACTGTAAGAGTTGAGGGTTAATTTATGTTAGGAATTTGTGGTTGGTTAGTTAAATTGAGTTTAATGATCAAGTTTCCAACCTATTGGTTCAAAGTCGAGCCGGTCACGGCCTTTTTTCCAGTTGTGGCTCACTGGCTTGTTTTGCCTACTCCATTGCTTATGCAGAGCATCACGCACAACAAAGCGCGGTTCTAGGGACATTACTTAAGGTGGGGGGGGGGGGGGGGTCTAATTCACGTTCTACCATCTAGTTAGTTAGTAAGTTAGATGGGGCTTTACGACACACCAACACCAATGTGTTATATAGTGTCACCATGTTAGACTAAATTACAAACAACCAAATGGAGAAAAAGGGCAGTAAAAAGGTAAAAAGGGGGATCAATTTCAACTAAAATGAATGCAAGGCATGAATGAGTCATGTCAGAAATTTCTATAAAGTTTACTTTCCCTGAGAAAGCCAAGAATAAGGGAAGAGTCGGTTTGTTCAAACAAAGTTTTTAGGTCGGGTACCATCTAAGCGGAGCGCCAGCATCGGGTGGCGCGTAGCCAACCAAGAAAAGCCTGCCAGATTACAGGAGTTGGCACTTGTCAGGCCTTGCTAAAGGCAAACAGACATTCTTTATTTTGAGATCTCGTGTTTCAAAAACTTGCTCTTCCTAAAATAAAGATGAAAAAGAAAATTTTAACTGGCTAAATTGTTGCAGGACCGGAATGTTGGGGCCCCATTCAGAACGGAATGGAGTTCACGTTACTTTAAAAGGTGTACACAGACTTCAAATGTTCACAAGTAAACGTACTACTATAGTAACCTAGACACTATCACTGAGCGCCGGTACGCACAAACCTTTTTGGTTTTCGACCTTCGCTTTCTGCCGAGCTATTGGATTTTTAAAATAAAAGGTACACACAAATATACTGCTAGCGTTGGCCAAAACGCAAGAAATCTTTGTGCACGGTCGAGTAAGCCTATACGCTATATTATCTCATGCAGCAAATGCCCGAATGTGTGCTACGTTGGAAAAACCAATACGAAATTTAGATTGAGATTCAATAATCATAAACAAAACATTCGTAACGCGAATCCCAACGGATTCCCAGTTGCGAAACATTTCCAGAGTAGCGGACACAAGTGACGACTCAATGTTTACCATTGCCCTCGGTAGATTACGATGTAGTGAAGACCGTAAGCGCCACGAAATGAACAATACTTACGCCTGAATAGCCACAGGCAAGGTCTTAATGGTAATTCTTTTTTTATTTATCAGGATACAGTTTCTTCAAGTAATTCTGTTTCCTATTTTTGTGCAACTGCCCCTGCCTGCCATTAACTCCCGCTTCTTCAATATTATTATTTTCTATGTGCTACAGTTTCTCACATTCTGTTCAGTTACACCAATTATTTATTTACTTTTTAAACCCGGATGCTTTGTAATTTAATATCACTTGTAATTTGCAAGTTTAGTGCTTTATTTGTTTAAGTAGATATGAACACTTTGTATTTGTCAGTAAGACAGTCTTACAACTTGAAAATATCTCACGCATTCGCTTCTTGCCGCTTAGATAAACTGTTTAGTTACCATGGAATTGTGAGTATATACACACGCTTTTCTTCTAAGAGGCATACGGTTATGAAACGCCAAAACCGCCATCGCATATGACGATGTACTTCTATTTGGTGGCGTTATTTTACATGAAGATGTTAGTTCAAATTGCCATCTATCCCAGGAATAATGGCGTTTTTCCGTTTTTCGATGTTGCCATCTTAAACGGCGTTCGATCAAACGGCGATGTGCATCCAAGACGTGTATCCAAGGGGAGTTCCTGTTCTCAAATGTACATACTCAGCAAAGTAAACTCAAACCAATCACAATGGTTGTCATATAAAGAGATCTAGGTCTAGGTCTCGCGCGCGTGCACGCGGTCTTATGCTATACTCAATATACTGTACTAGGCTAAGTTAGTTACCCATATGGCCACATGTCCATGCATCCCATATGCATGCTTAATAACTTCATACAACCACCTGTGTGCCCTAAGGAAAACGTTCAAATTCAACGATCAGACGATGGATGAAATAATTCAATCCCTTCACATCGTTAATGAAGACGAGGTGAAGGAAAACTTTCGGAGGGAAGCAGTAAGTTTGATCACGCATTGCAATGATAATGCTCGCCTTTACGTAGCCCAGGCCAAACCTAGTCATCAGTAAAGGACTAGGACTGCTATTCTAGCTGAAATACAATCCTCTTACTTGGCGTATTTTGGCAGGTTTTATAAAGCACGTTCTGTGATTGGCTGCATCTTTTACATAGCCATCCGTTAGGTATGAGTAGTCATCATTGGTAACTCCCCTTGGATACACGCCTTAGATACACATCGCCTAACATCGTCATGTAAAATAACGCCACCAAATGGAAATACATCGTTATATGTGATCCAATGCCGTTTGAGTTGGTAACGTCGAAAAACGGAAGAACGTCATCATTCCTGGATAGACGGCCATTTGAATTAACATCGTCATGTAAAATAGCGACACCACATGGAAGTACATCGTCATATGCGATGGCGGTTTTGGCGTTCCACATACGGTTTCCTATTCAAACAACGAAATAAGGTCCGCATGCTGTAATTTTAGATAATTCCGTCACTTTACAATTTTTTGGCTAATCAAGCTTGCCATTTTAATGATTTGCACGCTTCATATTAATTACTGTGAGAACGTGCGCCCTTTGTAACTGCTTACTTTTCGATTATCGTCATTATGACGTCACTTTACAACTTATCTATATATTACGCACTATTGTTCGCATTCAACTCTACCTTGTTTGTATGTAAGCAGGCCGATTATCACACAATCCATAGGTCGGTAAATAATCAGCATCATTAAATTTCTGTCACTGGACTGATAACCACCAGATTATTTGCTAACTGGAAAAAATATGTCTCAATTGCTCTCGCAACCTTTTGCAAATTTTGTTATATTGCCCGTGTTTGCCCGTTTCCTACAGTTCCCTTGATTACCATACAATCTGTACATCACACTTGGTGCACTAGGAATTAGAAACGTGAGAAGAGCGGTACTCAGGAATTATCCTGCACAAATTTTGTCACTTTTCACTATCTTTTATGTGAACCAATAGCAGCAACTTTTAGGCCTACATCCATTATTTCCTCCGGTTTATTTATTGCCTTTGTTGAGTAAACAGTGTTTCTTATATTACATAATTGCATTACTTGATAAAATGATTTAGACGGTTACTATTTCTGAATCATTCATATTCCTAACTAACTAAACTAAATATCGTCTGTACTGGAACAATGAAATTGATACTGTAAATCTGTGCAGGGTAGCTCTGCCCGTTCCCCATAAGTTAACCAAATTACGATTGAATGCATTGATTCGTCAGTAAGATGGAAGAATGGATTGATTCGGTATTGAAAACTGCTTATGTAAGTATCAATTCACAACTATCAAATAATTTCCTACAAATTATTTTTTTTTTCACTGTGTCAATCATAGTTGAAACTATGCAAGAGGATATAAAAGATTCTGATTGAGAGAAGTGTTCATGCAAATATTCAGCAAAGTAAGTACAGAGTATTGATTCCGGGTTGGAAAAAATTTAGTGCCCTATTTTAAAAAACAATAATGCAATTCATTGTGGGCAATGTAATGCTCAATAAGCATTTTTTTTTACTTCATACTCGTTTTTTTAAGGGCAATTTGAAAGGAGTGAATTGTACAAAACACAAAAGTGGACTGGCAATTGCTGCTGTATCAAAACTGAAAACTTCGTAAGCACTTTATCTCCTGGTAGTAAGCTTGGATAGCTTTCATACTTAGTATGTAGAAGCAATATGGTAAGCAGATAAACCCTCGATTTTAGTGATGGTCAAAGGTCGTTTGGGGTCACCAGAGGTATAATTGCTATTTTACCCTGTGGTTACCCTAAACTGACATTTTACCTCTGGTAACCCAAAACGACCTTTGCCTTCCACTAAAAACCAAGGGTTTAAATCTTCTTACCATGTACAAAATTAACCCAGAATTCTCAAGATTGACAGCTTGGGTTCCCGCAAATCAAAAATCCCAAGAATTCGCAATAGCAAACATGAATTTATTAAACATTAACACAAGCTGAAGTAATTTATAGAAATACTAGATCAATTTGCTCATAAATTAATCATCTAAGCTGAAAGAATTGAACAAATATAACCACTTGATAGGGAAAAGCTCGCGCTTGGCGGTCGGTGAAGGCTATTTGGAGGTCAAGTTGTAGAAGTAGGAAACATGGAACTATTGAAATATTTAGTCAACAGTCAGTGCCAACAACTTCGAAGGTCACGTAACAGTCATCAGATTTACAAGCAAACTTAAGACTAGCTAATATTTTGTTATATACTAATGATTCAATTTTATTACATTAGTAAGGGACCACACCCATTGTCACCTGGCTCTTGTTTGGTTTTATGCTAAGAACCATATTAAATGGGTTATGTGAATAGCCTGTTGCCAGGGTATTTACCAAACTCTTTAAACTGTAGTGTTGAAAGAACATGTGTTGACTTAAACTTAATGTGGGGAAATGGAAGAATGCTTGATACAAGATAGTGATGCGTTACCAAGGGCAGGGTACACAAGCAGCTAATTAGACGGTGAAAAACAGGCCAAGAAGACATGAAAATAAATGAAAGCTGTTTGCCTCTGGAGGAACCATCTCCCTCATTGACCAAGTCTGCCATAAAACCATTTCTGTCGGGGGCATGGATCCAGACTTTGCAGGAAAGGTCCGCAGTCATTTACAACAGGGTGAAACAGAAATCAACAAGATAGAGAAATTGAAGCAGGAAGGCGACTGACGAATGGGTTACCCTCAAAGAGATTATAAGAAGAGAAAAGGATGCAGAAAACGTCAATGACATGAACCCGCGTCAATGACATGTTTGAAAGAAAGCACGTTCATCAAGTCGAGGAGAGCATGAAAACAGTCACGTCAAGTGATGGAGATGGTAGATTGAAATATGGACTAAAGAATGAACTCAAATTTTTGATACAAAGAGCAACCCAAAGTTTACAAGCAGACTTGCTCATGCAAGAAAAAGACGGGCAAGCCAAAGCAATGGGTTTCTTTTTCTTTTGTAGTATTTTGTAGCATGAAGCACCTGGCTTTTCCAGATGCACAATACCACATAATAACCATTAAATTAAGTAGAAATCACAACACCAGCCCCTTGAGGAAGATGTTTTTCAAACTAAGCAAAAATCATCCTTACCACGACATCAAATCTCCTCAAGGTTGAAGACAAAGCATGGAATGCATCGGAGTACGTATTCTTAAGAGATGTATTTGTTAGTAAGTTGATTCTCTTTAACGCCAGGCGAGGAAGAGGACATGCAGATTAACTACGACAGAATTTGCAGAAGCTTGGCACCTGGATGGCTAACCATGAAGCTAACAGAATCAATAATGCAACAGAATTTAAACTTCTGCAAGCTACGGAAATTGCATACCAAACAGGAAAAGGCAACAACAGGCTGGTAATAGTGGTAGCAGTCATTTCAGAAGACGGCATGGAGGCAGCACGTGCACTGGCTTGTCAAAAAGTAAGGGAAAGTGCTGACGTTTTAAAAACAAAGCATTTCCCTTACACGCAAATTTCTACCGACAATCCAAGCGTCAGTTTTCCAGACTTAACCCATCGAAGGCTGCTGGTCCGGATAAAACCTCATCGCGGGTTCTAAAGCAATGTACAATAGAACTGCCCAAAATTTGTAACCGTTTTTTTTTTTTAAGCTTTTAGAATTGGGGATGTCCCTTCCTCATGGAAACAATCCTATAATTTTAAATGATGCCAAAATGCGATATTTAGTTTTGAATGGCATTCATAATGGGGAACAAATGACATTTCTACCCTTCCCAACTTCATGTTCATTCATGTAATCACAGGCTTAACCCTTTCTAAAACATTTGTAGTAAATTTCTATGAACCATCGGAACAAGAGTTAAAGATATTGATCAGAGATTGTTATCCATCCACCCCCAAACATCATAACAAGAGTTCCGCGTTCCTTAACGACAAGAAAGTATTGGAATGCTTCTGAGTACCGATCATGGTTGTTATGGTACTCCATACCAGTGCTCCAGGGAAATTTGCCTTCTCGTCTCTATCAGCACTTCATGCTACTATCTCTCTCAGTTTTCCTTCTTTTATCAAAATCTGTTAGTAAGCGCAATCTTCATCTTGCTGTACACTTGCTGAATTCATTTGTGGAAGATATCCAGGTTCTTTATGGCACAGAACACTGTTCCATCAATGTACACCAACTACTCCATTTCCCCTTGGCAGTGCAACAATCGGGGCCTCTTTGGTGTCATTCTACTTTCCCTTTTGAAGATAACAACCATGCATTGAAGAAGCTGATACACTGTACCCAAGCTGCTCATCTTCAGGTAAGTGGTTGAGTATGTGATCTGTTTTGAGTGATGTTCCATGTCCTTTATTTCTTATAACAATACAGTAGCTCAATGATGGAAAGGTACTGTATCTGTGTGTTCATCTACTGTAATGCTTGCAATTTGTGCACCAATATGGTACCAGTCAAACAGAACTTTAGCAACCATCAGTCATGTAAATTGTCTGAGAGAACTGTAGTGATTTACTTGTAAATCCTGGCTTTGGTAAGTAGGATGTGCTTTCATTGATTCTAATGTTCTAATTTCTCCTACCATGGAGCTATTATGGATGGAGTAAAAGCACACGGTCCTATCCGATTATATAAGACAATATGTATTGGGGGTATTTTAATCCCTTTTACAGGAAGGGACTTTGCTCCACAGGTCTTTAAGTTCCTCTCCTAAGTTTGATTTAGCTTCCCTAATGGGAGTTTGACCCATTGATGCTACCGTAATCCTCGGACAAGGACTTGACAGTCACAATGCTTTGAAGTGATCTGGGTTGCCAACCAGGGTGAAATTTTTGTCACCGTTCCAGTCTAAATGACTGTTAGTGTGGTTTTAAGTGATCATATTCCTTTGTTGTTTTAATTTATTCAATTAGTTAACCCTCTTTTCATACAGTTAGGGCAAGTGTAACTTTTGCATTTATAACAGTTCTGCATCGTTCCTAAAAAAGGGGGTTACATAATGCCCATGCTTGATAAGTTAATTGAAGCTGTACTCATTACTGCACCCTTTTAAGATACATGAACTCGTGTAAAACAATAGAAAAGTTTTGTCTTCTTTGAAAACTGGCAATGTTGTGGCAATGTGCAATCATGGCAAGAATGGTAAAAGATCTAGCAGATGACGAGAACAATTATAGTCACTTCCTAATCCCTTTTATGTGGTCTACAATATTCAAGAGCTAAATAAGAGCTTATTGCTGGCAAACTCGATAGTTTCAAAGAAAAGGAGGGTGCTTCAACTCCATCAGTAATAGCTCCATGCTCCTACCTACCAAGTCCGTCTTTACATCATTTATTATTTCACCATGTCAATGTCATGTTTTATTTAAATCGTGGAATTCATGTGCAGTAGTATATGAGCTGCCATTGGTCTGACTTATTACCAGTCTGTTATGGTCAAAATGCTCTCGGCTTTACCCCCTTTGCCTTTAGTAAGAACCATATTATGGTTATCAACTTACATGCATTGCACCATTGTTAAAATTGTTCTACACAGGTAGTTAGTGCACTAACAGTTGTTCGAAAACTTAAAGTTTAAGCGGCAGACAGGATTATAAGGATGTTGTGCGAGTAGCATTTGCATGGTCAGGAGAAACCAACCCAAGGAATCGTGATAAAATTGGAGAAGATGTGTTCCTCCTAGACAATCCATCAATAGAAGTCTTGGAAGGTCCTGCATCAGAGGCAGCCTATAGGTGCATCGGAAGACCAATGGTTCACGAGGTTGCTATTCACAGACGAGCTATTGTGAAGTCATTTCTCATTAACAGTAGAGGGTATGAAGAAAGGGGAGATGATGCGCAATTGAAGAGGACTAATAGCACAGCTTTCTATACCAATGGACTGCAGTCATGTAGTGGTAGGGTAGAGTATTTCTTTAAAGAAGGTGAGCAAGGTTATGCTGTCATCAGCAAGTTTCAACCACATCACAAAAATTTGCTCATCGGGAATCTGAGTGCAAAATGGAACAGTTTACATGCGTTAATTAAACAAAGAGTCTTGTTGAAACCTTATGTGCAATAAGTGAGAAATGAATTTGGATGGAGTTGATTGGCAAAAACATAGTGGGAAAACTGCCAAACACATATGAATGCAACATGTAGAAATTTTGAACAGTCATTCCTCCTCTGCTTCTTACAGAAGTTTTTTTTTTGCCTCCTCTAAACCAAATGTGGTTCAGATGTAAAGTAAAATCGATATTTAGTGTAAGGTGGGGCAACAATAGTTTTTTTGGGGGGGGGGGGAGGGGAGGAAGGGGGCGGGTCATTTTGTTATGTGTAGTATTTAATGTAATGTCTAATTACATAAATTTACATGCACTTCATTTCACATTCGTCACGTTTGGTTTGGTTGGGTTGGGTGTACTTGCTGAGTTTTTTTTTATGAGGGAAACTATGTGTTTATCCCTAAGACTTTCAAGGAGGAAACAGTCTTGTGTGTGGGCTTAAACTCCCTTAAAATAACATTATGTTACTGTAAATGCTATAGAAGTGACATAATTTTGTGCGAAATCAGTGGAGGAACAATTTGCATATTGTTTGGTGTCTAACATTGCATCTATGAAATGTTGCAAAGCGTTAGGTAGAATGTATTTTTACCATTCCTATGTATAAATGTATGTATGATCGAAACAGAAGTTGACAAACATTGGCACACATTGTTCATAAACTGGTCACTTATAAGGTAGAACAAGAACTGAATTTTCAACTGGATAAAGTTTGATACTGTTGACATACTTTTATATCATTGTAATAAAAAATTAATATGCATTGTGTACATGGCTTGCCTTTTCCTAGTTATTAACTTTTTTCTGTAGTGATTAGTTGTGTACTATTCATTTTAACAGCATCTTAATGGGCATTAGGATAATGTGGTGGGTTTATATATAAGCCATCAAATTGTAAAGGCCACTAAGATGCTGAGTACCATTTTCTTCAAGACATATCTGGCTAAATATGGCCATAAAAACTTTATTTGCATATCTAGGAAGACATTTCATCAGTTCATATCTGGCTTGATATGGCCATATAAAACTTTATTTGCATAATTGGAAAGACATTTCATCAAGTTACATCTGGCTTGATATGGCCATATAACACTTTATTTGCATATCTGGAATTGAATTTCATCAATTTATATATGGCTTGATATGGCCATATCAAACTTTATTTGCATATCTGGAAAGACATTTCATCAAGTTACATCTGGCTTGATATGGCCATATAACACTTTATTTGTATATATGGAATTGAATTTCATCAATTTACATGTGGCTTGATATGGCCATATAACACTTTATTTGTATATATGGAATTGAATTTCATCAATTTACATGTGGCTTGATATGGCCATATCAAACTTTATTTGCATATCTGGAAAGACATTTCATCAATTTACATCTGGCTTGATATGGCCATATCAAACTTTATTTGCATATCTGGGAAGGCGTTTCATCAAGTTATATCTGGCTTGACATGGCCATATAAAGGCTTTATTTAAATATATTTAGATATATCCAGATATCAATCCATATCTGGATTTGGAGTAAGGGTACGCTCTTTATTCTCTAATTGAAGATACAAAAACAAGCATCTTTATTGACAATGTCACGAAGGTAATTCTTACCGTTTCTGTTTCTTACAGTTTCATTTTGATAGGTAATTCTAAACTGTTTTGATAGATTGGAAAGAGGGTTTCAAAACTTTTTCACATAAAGTCAGGTGAAACTATAACTCTTGGGTTATTCCATTTTGGTAGAGACATCACAAACTTGTCTGGATTATACGTAAAATTTTTTTTCTGAATAAATTCATGCACGTTTGAACAAATGTATTATTCAATGGAATTTGTAATCAAAAGGTGGGCCAAAACAAATGGTAAACAAACTGGTATTCACTTGCTTCGTTTTTATTTGCAGCACATCGCTTGGTAACAAGTGATATTTATATATCGTGCATTCCAGAAGTATCACTTAACAAGCCAATGGGATGCTTACCCCACGGGAGCCGCAGCGCCACACGCCCGATCCCCCGACCCATTTGCTCACGCACAGCTCCGTTGTACAGTACTGTATGGCTATTAAAATTTTGCATCCAGCGCGTCTACACATGCTTTCCCGGTACTACATTATGTTCAAGAACGTCGTCGGCAACGATCGTCTGCATCTTGTGCACTGTATATATGGAGTGTATGTACTGGGTGCATGCACTACACGTATCATACGCCGTCCAGTGCATTAACGTTGCGCTAGCTAGCTGTACTGTACTGTCAGCACTGCACCGTTGACATGGCGTAACGAGGTCAGGAGCTGCAATTTTTCAGATCTGCTTTTGTATTTTCCTTTAAAATTGCAGTATCCTCAATTAAGTGCTGGACATTGAGAATGTACAGCAACGTACAAACGTTACTTGTTTAGTGCAGAAGACATTGAAGTGCCTCGAAATACAAAAAAGGTGGCTCGAAAAAAAAAAAAAAAAAAAAAAAAATCGCCAGACCTTGCATGGACCTGACAAGGTAAGTAGCCTTGCTCTACGTATGTAGCTGTAAGGAAGAAGAGTTCAACGTAAGGTACAGGTAGGCCTAGGCTAACGTTAAAAACTTTAACGTTAGGCCTTAACCTAGTTGAGGAAAACCTAATTTGAAAATGTCTTATTGTTGCTCAGACCTAGCTTAGGGGACTAAAATTAGGTGTATGAATGTTTTTACTAACTTAAGTCATAATAATACCTAGGCCTAGGCTATATTTGAGCAATATGTGGAGTGGATATGCTGATGCGACGCCAATAACTCGCCAGCATTTGTTATTCTTAAACTGAGTAAGAGATACGTGGATGCTAGAAGTTTGGGATACGAAGGCAGAATGTAAGATACTTAGATAAACAGTCACATCGCATCCAAACATTGCGCTCAGATCCGCTACAACAGCGTGTTTAAAAACTGAACAACACTCAAAATAGTCAAAATGTTTCCTTCATATTATATTTTTACTATAAGTTTAGTATTTTACCATAAACCTATCCTCCACATAGACGTATGTTTCTCTGTTATATCCTTACTGGGAATTTTGTTGTGAAGAGGTCAATATTTTTGTTCTTAAGACCATACTAATATTTTGCTGTTGTAGAACATGATATAAAGCATGCAGCAGTATATTCTAAAGGCATATTAGTGCTACGTGGTGCCATTGCAAAATATTTACATCACTCTACAGCAGGTTTCCTCAATTACTTTTTCTGAAGCAAAGCGGATGGGTGGCTGGCATTAACAATTTTTTGTCTGTTTTGGGATAAATAACAATTTTGACATCTTTCTGAGTCATTTTGTTCCACTCCTCTATTTCTACCAGTCTCTCACAAATTCAGTGTTTCCCATTAAACTTAACTCCCTTTTAAACTGTGTAGGTGCTAGGTTGTCAATCATGTGAGGTTGATTAGGATACTGTTAACAGATCTTGTTTGATGAGAACAGTAGTTTTATTGTGAGTGCTTACAGGGGCTTTGTAGACATATACTGAACTTCAGAAGGTTTAATTAAGGGTAGGGTCACCTTACACCTTTTCTAAATTAAATCTGCTTGAGGTAAGGATGAAGAGGATCATTTTTTTTCTTGTGCTGAGAGAAGAGTCTCTTGCTTACTAAATGTGTTATCATGGCTCATTAAACTTGCTTTCTTTCTTGATAACTAGGCTTTCCGATTGCTGTAAAAATACAAAGAGAGATCTAACTCAACAAATCCGTAAATTGGTATTATTAAACTTTTCAGCTCCAAAGGATAAAGGTAAGGGGGCATAGTTAAGAGTGTTTTCAAGTCAGAACACTTTATGCAGATCTGAAATGAAAAAAGAATTAAAAGGGCCTTATCCTTCCAAAACAGTTGAAATTTAAAACGTTACTCTGTATGAAAAAGTATAGTTATGTCAAATATCATCACAAAGTGGAATATGTGGAATACCACATCATTGGAGCTGATATTGAGGAGTAAGTACAAGATAATCATTGCGAAGTGTCAACTATCAGTTTTTCATGTCCATGATAAAACGTATGCATTCAAGAAGGTGTCTGATTGCATGTATGTATATGCGTGTATGGATGTATGTGTGTGTATGGATATATTGTTTTTGATGTTACTCATTAACATTAAAGCTAGCGCTAACCCTGGTCTCAGTCTTTCCGCATGGAAAGATTTAAGAGAATTGCAACATCAATGTGTTATTGGTTTCGATGATAAGAGTGCATTTATGATGGCGCGCGCGCGTGTGTGTATGTGCGGACCTGGTGGAGGCTAAGTTGACGTCCTTTGGCGATAGATATCTCTCTTTTCGGAAAGGTGACAGCAATCAACAGTTTTGTTTACCCCCTCTTGTGGTACCCGGGCACTGTTCTGGCTGCTCCAGAGAGAATCCTGATACGACCTGAGAGGGCCATATTTGGGTTTCTGTGGTCAGGAAAACGGAGCTAGTCAAAAGAAAGATGGTGTACCAGGAATGTAAGCACGGGGGTTTGGGTCTTGTGCACCTTCCCCCTCGAAGCTCCGTTTTCTCCGGACCAGATGTATTTTGGAGATGGCATTTGCCCCCGTAATGAATGCACAAAGTGGGAGAGTGTGCCTCATTCGTTTTGGCAGTGTGATTTTGTAGCCCTCCTCTGGGAATGGTTTCAAGTCCTGGCTGATCGCCTCACGTTTTGCAACAGCTGGACGGTCAGTCAGGACAACGCTTTGTACGGTCTTTCACCTCCGCCATGCAATACCAGTGTTTGCAGTATACTTACCTTTGTTTGTGGGGAGACCGGTGCAATGTAATTAGGGGGAGAGGGAAGGCCTGTGGACGTCGTCCTGGCATCGATTAAGGTGCTGGTGGAGGCCGACTTCGATCCTTTGCCAAGGTCGCCGTTCGGCAGGCGGTGGGGTCCGCTTGTCGAAGTGCGGGGTGGCCGGATGATAGTTAACCTGTAAATAATAACTTATCTGTACATAATATTGTGTATGTATGCCAGAGAAGTTTTCTTTCCCAGCACATGTAAATGGGTATGTAAATAGTTAAGAGTTCTAAAATTTTGTTTCTTGGTGCATGTTAAGGTCCTGTAAATAGCCTCTGCCTCTGTGTTTTTGTCCGGTCTGGTTTGAGTTCCTCTCCCTTTGTTTCTCAGTGCCCGTTTTGATGTACTTAAAAAGCACAATCCGAATAAAACACGTTATTCCCAAGGTTCGTTATTCCGTAGGTTCGTTAATCCGAATAAAGAATAAGAGTTGTTATTGCGAAGGTTCGTTATTCCGAATAGAGAATGAGGGTCGTTATTCCGAATAAAGATTAAGGGTCGTTATTCCGAAGGTTTATTATTGCAAATACAGGATAGGGTGCGTTATTCGGAACAGAGGATGTCGTCAACTTTTCTTCTTCCTTCACATCACTAACGACTACGTTTATTGACGTTCATTAATGTTAATGAAGATCTGGTACTGTTTGAGGTGAGAGAACTGGGCCTTTAAGGTGGTCTGACGCAAACGGTTAATGGTTAATAAGTGATTAATTTTAAAATTACAACAACTTGCTTAGGTTTGTATTAACGGCGTGGTGATCATTGAGTGGGGGCGTCTTTGCATCGATCTATGGAATTTGTGGAAGGGAAGGTACGTCAGATAATACCGTTCCTAACACAGGAGCTGTGCCCCTGTATATTTGGAGGGATACGAGTCCACATCCTCCATTCGGAATAACGACCCTTATCCTCTATTTGGAATAAAGAACCTTCGGAATAACAAAACTTCGGAATAACGACACTTATTCTCTTTCGGAATAACGGACCTTCGAAATAACGAACCTTCGGAATAACGACCCTCATTCTCTATTCGGAATAACGAACCCTCGGAGTAACGAACCTTCGGAATAACGAACGACAATTGATTCTAGGGTCACAACTCCAAATCTTTAACCAAGAGTGCAACTCTATGCTCCTGTATCCGTCAAAGACACAAAATCATTCATCAAGAAACCTATTCAGCTGTTGAATTGATCCGTCCCTATTAAGCTCCTTATACTGATGTTCAAAGTTTCATTAAAGGTCCAAACTCAACATCACCATTTTAATAATTCTTCTACTCTTTATTTCAGGAACAAAACAACTTTTATTACAGGATGTGGCCAAACTTTTGAAATGGAAGAACAAACACTAGCTGATATTGAAATGACGACGACCGACCTTGTTGCTCTAACACCGATACAAGCAACATTACAACTTGAAAACAACAAGGTCACTGACATTCAACTCGAATAGTGAAAAAACTCTTCACTCTTCAATAACGTTATCAAATATTCGGTTTCTACGCTCACTTTTAAAACTGCAATTTGCAAAAAGGATGAAGAAAAAAAAAAAAAAAAAAAAAAGAGAAGAGGGAGGGTCGCAGACAAGAAAACATATCTACCTCATTGAGCCAAATAGAACAATATTCCAAACAGCAAATTGCAACAAGCAGGTTCACTTTCATAAGTACTTAAAAAACTTTGATTCCTGCTTTAGTTGTTTGAGGAAACGAAAACTCTTGCCTATTTGCGTTTCCAAGCCCTAGTCAGGTTGTTTGCCTTTGGTATTTAGCTTTTCATACCTTCTTAAGGGTTATGTCCTTGAGACACTATATTCTTGAAACTACATTCCTCAAAGGAAGAAGAAAAGGTTCACTTTCATAAGTACTTAAAAAAACTTTGATTCCTGCTATTATTGTTTGAGCAAACGAAAAATCTTGCCCATTTGCCGTTCCAAGTCCCAGACAGGTTATTTGCCCACTGGCTTTTAGCTTTTCATACCTTTTTAAGGGTTAAGTCCTTGAGACACTATTTTCTTGTATTTACATTGCTCTGTTAACTTTATCATTTGTCTTTCATTTGTTCATTTTCATTCAACTACTTTAAAAGATTGTATTCTTTGTTTAAGATATATCGTACTATTTGTAGGAGTCATTAATAACAACCACATGTATCACTCCTTTCAGTATACATACTGAACCTTCATTTTATATACATTCATGTTCGGATTTGTTATCTATCACAATCATATGAGTTGGCTGTTTTTGCACCATTCTTTTAATTATCTTTTCAATGATCTTCTTGATTTGACCCTGAATATACTTTTATATATTGCGTTGTTTATACAACCTACATTTGTACAAATAAAATAGTTAAAAACTGATATTAAGAGTTTCCATTTTTTCTCTAAAACACTACGTTGTGCTTCTGTGTGAGCTACAGCAGCATTGCTGCTCTTGTTACATATTACTATTTCTTCGTTGGTTGTGTGTTGCCTTTTATTTTGATGGTCATTTGTACTTAGTAAGAATTCCCCACTTTTTGTTGATCCAAACTCAGTCTGGTCAGTTGACCACACTGTATCATAAACTAATACCCCTTTCACACTGCTTTCAACGGTGAACCACCATTAGAAATTTCAACAGTCCTTTCATACGGCATCAAGAATACACCGATTTTCTTTTTACGTACACAGAAACGGGCACGGACAAACAAAAACTGGAACCAAAACCAGACCGGACCAAGAATACACCGATTAATTTGCAACATGCGGGCGGCTACAAGTGTTTACGTTTTGCACAGATGAGCATGAAGACTCATAGCGGAAGCTTACTTATTTAATCGGTTTCACCTGCCTTGCACCCGAGTTCCCTTTCTTACTGAGACATTCAACGGGTGCCCCGTTGAAAATCGTGCCGGCGTGCAAGGGGTATAACAGTAATGGATAAGTGCCCTCATTCTTAGCTATAGCATTTTACTCATGGTTGTGCACTGTGCAGCCATTGAGATAAGGAAAGTAGAGAAACCGGAACACCAAATACTCAAAGATTTTTCCCTAAAACAGATAATTTCTGAAACGAAAATTTCTTACTGGAAATAATTTTTTTCCCAAATAACTCTTCCTCCGAAAAACGATGTTGGGGAGCAAAACATTTTTTCCTAACCCCGTAACGTACAAACGAACTCATCTTTGTAATTAAATTTTATTCAGAATCGATTGTGCACTCTTTATAGAGAAGATTAAGCAGCTTAATTGCATCAGAAGAATAAAGAGCTAGCTCCCAAATAAACAAGAATGCAAAAATGCATTGAGGTTTCGATGATACATACATGCTCTTTTCAATGATTTGCTTTATTTTTTTTTAGCAACTGGTGACCCAAAGTGACCTTTGTCTCCACCTGTTAGTAAGTGGTTTCTCTTTTAACCAAAACGTTTCTATAATCAAAAAGCCAAATTTCATACTGTGCTTTAAGATATTCTGCAAACAAGCTGCTTACATCATACTGCATCAACATACCAATTTTGAAATGAATCCAAGTTTCCTACCTTGAGATACAGTGTAAACAAGGTTTTCTGAGTTTGACCCTCTATAACCCCAAATGACATTTGACCTTCACCAAAATCAAAAGGGTTCTTCCTTACATCATAACCCATCAACATATCAAGTTTAAAATCAATCCAAGCTCTCTACCTTGAGATATTGTGTTAAAAAGTTTCGCAGGATTTGTTCCCTTCTGACTCCAAATGATCTTTGACCTCCACCCAAATAAATAGGATTCTTCGTTTCATCATAACACATCAACATATCATGCCTGAAATGAAGCCAACATTCCTTCCATGATGTATCATGTAAACAAGGATTTCGAGTTGGACCTCATGTGACCACAAATGACCTTTGATCTCCACCAAAATTTATTGGGTTTTCCCTTACATCATAATGCATCAACATATCAAGTTTGAAATGAATCAAAGTTTCCTACCTTGAGATATAGTGTAAACAAGGATTTCAGGGTTTGTTCCCACGTGACCCCAAATGACCATTGACCACCAAAATAAATAGGATTCTTCTTTACATCATAACGCATCAACATATCAAGGTTGAAATGAATCCAACTTTCCTACCACGATGTATCATGTAAACAAGGATTTCAGGGTTTGACCCAATGTGACCCCAAATGACCTTTGACCTCCACGAAAATAAATTGGTTTCTTTCTTTCATCATAATGCATCATCATATCAAGTGACATTGATCCAACTTTCCTACCATGAGATATCGTGAAAACAAGGATTTCAGGGTTTGACCCCACATGACCCCAAATGACCTTTGACCTCCACCAAAATCAATAGGGTTTTTTTCTTACATCATAATGCATTAACATATCAAGTTTAAAATTAATCCAAGTTTCCTACCATGAGACATCGTGTAAACAAGGATTTCGGGGTTGGACCCCAGGTGACCCCAAATAACCTTGGACCTCCAACAAAATCAATAGGGTCCTTCCTTACATCATAACGCATCAAAATATCAAGTTTGAAATTGATCCAAGTTTCCTACCATTAGATATTGTGAAAAGAGGGATTTTGATGTTTGACCCCACTTGACAACAAATGACCTTTGACGCCACCAAAATCAATAGGGTTTTTCCTTATATCATAACGCATCAACACATCAAGTTTGAAATTAATGCAAGGTTTCTACCTTGAGATATTGTGAAAACAAGGATTTCGGTTTTTGACCCAGTGTGACCCCAGATAACCTTTGACCTCAACCAAAATAAATAGGGTTCCTCTCAGTATGGGGTATCTGTGTAGCAAGTTTGAGAACTGTCAGATCTTCCCTTCTCAAGATATCATGTAAAGAAGCTAAGTGTCACAAACACACGCATACACACGCACATACATACACACACGCCATCGTGAATGCATAGGTTTCTCTTTTCATCGAAACCAAAAACAGTTTGTTCGCAATAAAAAATCCTTTTTCCTAAAAACATGGACAGTCTTCCCATCTTTTCTACAAAAGCATTTGTTTTGTAACAAATAAGAAATATATTACAACTGGTGAGTTCAAGCAGTTCCTCTGAAATTCTGCTAAATACATACCGTAATGCTTTGAAATTGGAAGTCGGACATACAGTTGTTGCTTGAAGGTATTTGCTAGCCTATGACCAACATATCGTAGGACCTTGTCCTTTATGGTGTAATGTTTTTTCACCACAAGTTGGTTTGTGTTAGATAAATACATCGAGATAATTATATCCAGTATTAAATCCATTGAATGTTGGTACTGTGTGTAAAGTACTTTTTCCAAAGTTCTCCCGGCCCTCTGGCAAAGGCCGTTCGGCGAAACCAAACTTGATACTGCTTCCCGAACTTGATACTGCGTGTAAAGATTTTTCCTAGAAGTCCCCTCAACTCTCTGGCGAAGAGCCAAATAATTACTCCCGGAGTTCTGCTCCCTTAAGGAGCTAACCGTCCCAAATGGTACTGCGTATAAAGTGGGTTACAATACTACGCTGGTGTGAATGATCGACCTCGCGGTTTGTTTACCTTCGTTTAAATCCATCTATTTGGACGTGAGAGAGAATACCGTCAATTCTACGAGCCGATTGGCAGATAGAAAGACTAAGTGATATACTGTACAATGTCTGTTCTAGATTGTTCTTGTATATTGCCATTTTTTGGTGTTTATAATCCGTTTTTTCTTGGATGAAAGTATGTACGTGTATTTTCTCAAAGTATAGGTCAGGAATTCCTCCCAGAAATCTCATCTGTTCATCCTAAATCAATGTTTAGAGCAAAAGAGGAAAAATTAAGTGAAGGTCAAGTTATTGAATCACTGTGTGACATTCCACCGAACGCATGCAACTTTGTAATAACACACATTATACAGGTGCGGAAGAGTAGAAGGGATGTTGCATCCTTCTACGTTTCCCTATACAGGCAAGAGCTTTATGAAAGTCATCGCACCTCTTTCAAGAAATAGATGTGTCAATTCTTGAATAGTAAAGTTTGTGTCGCGGCTGAATGGTTTTGTCACCAGCAAAATTATAGACCGTGCACCGCAAGACTTGCTGTTGCTTAAATAGTGCCATAGTAATAACATTTGTTGGCACTTTTCACCAGTCCGCTGTGGCACGTTTTCTCATTATATTTATACCTTTTCTGACAATTTGAAACGTTTCGAGTTTTAGGAAGGTGTGAAAATTGGGCCGTACAAATGATCTTACTCACAATGTCATTTCCTTCTCTGTCAGAGGGTCAGATTTTTCAAAAATTTCTGCACGCTTCGCGGTGGTGTTCTGCTCAGATCTTTCGCGCAAATTTAGTTATATTTTGCAGGCAAAAATCGTCCGCAACTCCAACTTGAAATGTTCCCTTACGCCTACAGGCCTACTGACCATGTGATTCTAGCATAGTACACTACAATACCTTTGGCGAAGATTACGTGTAGTATCTGTGCTTTCTTTTCATCCAGTCTAGGTTGGGACCCTGTTTAGTAGCGTAGCCGAGATTGTGTCATGGGGAGGGGGGGGGGGTCGGATCACGATTCACGACATGATGGAAAAGTCTTAAGAGAGAGAGAGAGAGAGAGAGAAGAAACCGCCATAATTTAATAGAGTTGTTAAATGGCCCAGAAAAAAAAGCTAAAACAGCCACCAGTAATTGCATATACTATCTGCACTTTATTCTAATGGAATAGGTCATCTTTTGTTGTATAGGGATATGTTTTGCCGAACTTGACTCATCTTCAAGTTTTATACGCACTAATGAATGTCGCTGTGCTTAGTTAATTTATTCCACACCAAGCGTGATTACAAGCTTACACAATACACAAAATGACATTAAATTCGTGCACCCTTCCAGCCAATAAAAGATGTTGCAAAGGGCGCAACAATAATTGTAGCGCAAAGACTTCTTGTTGTAGGGGATAATTGTCAACATAGACGATAAAAAGAGTTCATTAAGATAGCTTCCACAATATTTTTCAAAATCATTTGAAAAGAAAATTCAGGCTAAAATAAAATAAAAGTGTTAACATAGTACTGCTAATGGTGGAAGAGTTTTAATGAGCAGTTTCCATTTTGCTTTTCTTCAATAAGTTAGTGACCATTTTTATGATAAATGGTTCTGCACGATAATCCCATGCTTTTCTGTACTTCCGTGGTCTCAAAAGCTAGAAAATTGCATCTGTTAAGCGTAGGTTTAGGCTACTTGATGATGAATTCGGTATATAGAGAGCCAAGCAGACCTTTTGTCTTGGCTATTTCTTGCAAAGTACCGGTACTTAACGGCTATTTCAGAGTGGTCACATGATGTGAATTACGTCAATTAATATTTTTTTTCGTGTAGGCTACTTATCTTGATTTCCGGATACCAAAAATGTGCACCTAACGGTGACTCATTTCCATAACTTTTTCCCCGTGCAACTTGTAAGATTCCTTGCTATTTGGCTCCAGCAGGTTTACGTTAATCTTTATCTTCACAAAGTAGCCCATTATTAAATTAAAATGTTAAATCGAGACCTGACAATATCACCAAATAAAATGACAGCCTTCATACTAGAATGTAAAATAGCGGGATAGAAACATGGGTGTCCGCAGGTAGGGACAAGGGGGAACTTGCCACCCCTGGAAAATGTAAAACCCGATAAAACGAAGAAAACATGAAGAAAAATAAGCATCAACATTTCTTAAGAGTTTTCCCTATTTATATACGGCTTTGTAAGAAATGCCATTCCCAGAGATCTGAAAGGCATTTTGGGCCACAATGGAAAATCAAACTTGTGAAAAAAAAAATTATTAAAAATTTAAATAAAAAGAAAATTAGGAATAAATGTTCAAAGTATCTTCACTCATAGCGACAGTCTCTACTGAAATATGCGGACATTTGAACAGGAATACATGTAGCAAAAGAGAAGATGGTATGCTGAATAGTGAAGTCATGATTTGGGGACCATAATTCGTGGTATCTCTATGGGAAAATTGTTATTGTTATTGTAATAACTATGCCAAAGTTGTACTAGTAGTCAGGTATGTAGTGTGCATATGGCATCCGACTATTGATGAATGCGTTGGGCTTCGTTTGGTCCCATGCTATTCTCAAGTGGCGACGCGCGGATATAACAAGGTGAATATGGGGGGGGGGGGGGGTATGATTCATAATTGGGTAACGAATATAGGCCTACATAGTTTTGTCGTGCACAGGCGTGAGAGGCCGTGACCGAGAGGCAGATTTCCCTACAACATTTTTTACATTGAAAATTATAAAAGTCTAAAAATTACATGCATGAAATTCCTGTGCCAGGGCTGGGTACATGCAGCTTATAACAATCGCCAAGTGTCGTTTCCGGCAATCTGGAGGGCTTGTAAGACCCAAAATTTTATTGTACGCTCCGCGCTAACTGATGGTGGCGCTCCTCTTACATAGTGTACACAATTCAATCATCCATTAATGACTCCCCCCCCCGGTAAAAATTTTTGCGGACGCCCAAGGATAGAACCTTTAAACATGTTTTAATGGAAAAACTCGCTGAGGAGAAATGGCAAAGTAGTCTTCTACCACTGGGGTGCAGAAAATGAAATGGTAAGTATGTGGCTTCTATCGTGCTGAGGCTAACGGTATTCACTCCTTCGAAGCGCCCCTGTAGACCATTTTCGCCCCCTTTGATCAAAATCCCTAGTTCCGCCACTGTCAAATTGGTCATGGAGGGGAGGTTTAACCCCCAAAACCCCCCTGTGGCTGCGGCCATTGCAGACCAATGATGACCGTGAGGTTGGGTCAGTGGACGTAATAGCTTCTCCGGGAAGCAGTGTAAAGTTTGTCTTCGTCGAACGGCTCTTTGCCAGAGAGTCAGGAGGGCTTCAGACTTGAAAAATATGCAACAATAGATGCACGTACCTGCCCTCAATTAGAAATATATTAAGTCTCAACTCCTTTCGGGTATTCTGCTTATGATATTCAGCGGACAGAAACAAAACGAAACAAATAAACTTACCAATGAAATAGCAAACTAAGGAATAGGAAGAAAACAAAGTTCAGTCGGTCTAAGTATTAACAGAGTTTTGGCTGTTTGCAGAATATGATAAACGTGGTAGGGGTATTGATAACATGCGAAACGAGACGAAACAAAATGGAAATAACTGAGAACGAAACAAACCATGTAAAGCATCCTGAAAACATACACCAATGAACTAAGGAATAATAAGCGGTGGACAAAATTCAATCGGTCAACGTAATGACAGATTGTGTGTTCCGTTTTGCAAAATACCACTAGCAGGATGGGATATTGGTAATTAGAATAACAGGGGCCCGGAAAAAAGCTTGCCAAAGACGATATTTTATGACTTGGCCGTCCTTAGAAACTAGAGGCGAACCAAATGCAAACGCACACAAAAATATGCAATTAATTTATTCCAGATACAGTAAACATTTCATGGAAAACTGAAAACAAATTGGGGAATATCCGAGCGCTAGCTTTTAATTGATACCCGATATTTTATCTTTCAATGTTTTGAAACATTGTTTCAAAACTTTATGTTGAACATAAAGGGAAAATAATAACAAAATGGTCTCATTCATCGGAAGAATTTCAAATGAGACTGGCATCCCATCACAATTCGCTGTACATGTAACCTCGGCTAAGATTGTTTTGCAAAACAAAACGAAAAATCTGTGAATGATAAGACCAATTGAAGTTTGTCCGCCTCTAATTTCCTTATAACTTCCTATAAGCACACAAAGTGGGATTTCCATGGTAAGTATTTTTGTTCCTTTTTATTTCGTTTCGCAGAATATTATAAGCCAGTCTCAACAGCAAAATAACGTAATATTTGATCTTATTTAAGGTGATTTTCAGGATGAAACTCAAAAGCAACAAGGTGTTGCAAAAAAGAAGAAAGCTGCTGCACCTGCAAAAAATTAATGGAGGAAATTTTGCAACAAGAAGAACATCAAGCCACCTGTAACCAGGTATACTGCGCTGTTGAGTTTTTTTATTGTTACTTTAGATAAACACTTACAAATGGTTTTTGATTTATCTTTGAATAACAATGTTGAAGATGGCAGGTCTACATATTCAGCGGGAGAATGGTGTTGTTGTTTACATCGGCCTGCAGTTTGAACGATGGGTACATGACCAGTTGGCGAAATTTCAGTACTGATCTGCACCAAAATTGCAAGATATTCTTAAAAAAAAAAAAAAAAAAAAAATAAGCACTTATGAATATTTTAAGATCAGAACACTGGCATACGTCATCTGAAATAGTTGGTTAAATTGTTATGTAATCGGGGTTGTTTGATTTTCAAGCTGATTAGAATCATGATTTTTTTTCGAGGGAAACCATGATTTTAATTTTAATGGACATTTTGTGTAATCTGATTTTTGCGATTTACATCATGAACTTTTTGAAAAAAAAAAAAAAGTAAAAGAGTCACTTACTCTGTAAATAATGTATTCTTAGGGCTTGAAATAAGCTTGTAAAAGAGCACAGCCAAATAAAACAGTATGAATTCTTAATTTTAAGTTCGTATTACATTGCAGAATGTTGGTGGTGGACACTACAGCCATCAATAAAGACCCTGAACAACCATGGCTTTTGGCGCTGTTATTATGAGCATATTTGGTATGTGGATATGTTATAGTAAGAGGATGGTCCCTATTGTTCTTGGAGGAGGTCAAACGTCATCTGGGGTTCCCAAGGGCAAAATGATGAAAACCCCGTTAGTACAATATTTCAACTTCTCAAGGTAGGAAACGTGGATCGATTTAATATGTAGTAAGTGGAATCTTTAAAGTGGATTTCATATTTAATATCTGGAAACCTTATAGTGAGACGATGGTCCCTATTACTTTTGGTGGCGGTCAAAAGTCATCTTGAGTCACAATGGATCAAACTCTGAAAACCTCGTTGGCATAATATCTCATGATAGAAAACTTAGATTTCAAATTAAGTATGTGGGTAAGTTATAGTGAAAGGATGGTCTGTTCCTATTGCTCTTGGTGTATGTTAAAGGTCATTTGGGGTCACCAGGGGTTAAAAGCTGATAATAACATTGTTTAAAACATGTTATCGCAAGGGAACAAATTTGGATTACACATTCAGTATCTGGATACGTTATAGGGATGGGATAGTCACTCTTGCTTCTGGTGGAGGTCAAGGTCATCTGGGATAACAAAGTTATTTTTGAACATGCTAGTAAACCATCTGAGTCAGAAAATACGGTACATGATGGCATAATTTGAAACAGAACATACATACATATCAATGAAACCTCAATATATTTTCTGCATTCTGGTAATAGCATTGCACACCAGTGATCTAAATGTTTACTGTTTAACAGGATGAAGTCATAAAAAATCTGCGAGACGAAATTGCAGTTCTGAAGGAAGAAAAGAGGCAACTTCGGACAGAAAACAAAAATTTGAGGAAAAGTTTTTAACTGCTGACTAGTGAGTGCATGTTCTTTTTCTTGTACTGGTACAGGCCCCTGGTTAATTGCCCATATTTTCTGTCCATGTATTGTATTTTGATGTGTAAGGGTATGCATGAATTTTGAACTATTGAAGCTATTCTACCAGCTTGTAAAGTTAGTGATCTACTCTGTCTAACACTCAAATCTAATTATCATGTCAATGTATAATTACAAAGGCATAGGAAGCGAGGGGGCGGGGCTGGGGTCGAGAGCCCCTTCAGTGAAAAATGAGGGGGCAGTAGCATGCTTCGGCCCCTCCCACTTTATGGGTCTGAAAACTGAACTGAGGCAATCTGAGTTTCATTGTTGGGTGAAATGAATTAGCCTACTGTCCTTTTAATTTTTTTCGTTGAAAGTTAGTCATAAAGAAGTCAGCAACATGTATGAAGAGTCTTTGTCAACAGTATCCGTATTACAATCCGTTTTCCTTTACAGGAACTTTTGACATGATTCTCGCTCTCTACCCTTGACATTTAAGAGAAAAAGTAGCCATTTTGTACTGTCTTTAGGTATTTTTACCCCAACTTTTCCCCTAACTGACACTATAACACATAATCACGTTGGTGTCGTTAAATCATCTTACAAACTATAACTGCAACACATTCTCCATCCTTTTTGTCTGACGGCCTATTTTGGCCACAAAATTTCTTTCCAAGCAAACCCATATTTTGTGCCCCCCTGGAAACGTAGGGGGTGCAGCTGCCGCTCCCTGACCCCCATGGTGACGCCACTGATGTTGGTATGTACATGGCACTTTTCAATTCATTTTCAATTTATTTGTAACATCTTTTTTCCCCCTTTGAAGGAACAGTAGCAAGCTTATTTCCAAACAAGAAACCTTCCGAAATGAAATATTTTATCCGACAGAAGCTGGCAAATTCTGCCAAAACCTTAAAAAGGAAACAAATTCATGGCAGCCATCAGACAGACCATGAGGCCTAATCAATTCCTAAGTTCTTTGAATTTCTTTAAAATAATTCATTTATACTTTTCATAAAATTAAAATCTTTAAGACCTTATTTTCGAAACAATTTAATTACACACCGGTCAAAATTTTCCTCTTTTTGACAAGCCATGTGTGCACATTTTGCCAAAGAGAATCATTCTTTTCTGATGAATAAATAAATAAAAATGAAATGAAATTGTCGTGGTACTTTTTATATATTTTCCTAAGTTTCTATTTTCATCAGTGAAGTGATGGTAAACTGAAGGAAGGGGGAAGTACACTTGTACTTTGTGCAAGTGGAAATGAAATACAATGGGCATATCCTGGCTCCAAAAAATCCTTATGTAGCCAGACCCCAACTTGTTGCTAAAAAATTCTGTAAACCCCAATTTTAAGTGTGGTAAATTATCTAAAACCATATACTCTTTGATGAATTTATGTAGAAAAAGTGTGGTAAATCTGTAAGAAAATGGCGGTAAAAATGTGGTAAAATGCTCTCATTATACCGTAGTAAACCACTGTTTACCGTGACCATAGGGCCAAAATACCATGGTACTTTTTCAGCTGGGGGAAAGGCTAACTTATTAATGTGATTGATTCCGCATGCAAGAATTATACTGGAACAGTGAATTTTGTTATGTTGGTATTTTAACATGTAAGGTGAAATTGATGGATGGCTAAAATTGCAGCTTTTTAAGTACATCAAAACGGGCACTGTGAAACAAAGGGAGAGGAACTCAAACCAGACCGGACAAAACACAAAGGCAAAGACTATTTACAGGATGGCTAAAATTGTACTTGTGGAGTGAATGCTGTGGAAAGTATACTCCTAGTGACAGTTTTCAGAAACAGAAAGTTGAATTGGCTTGTTGTGCGATTGCTGATTCATTTCAAGAATATATGCCAAGGAAATGGTTCTTAAAACTCTGATATAATATCATAGAGTGTGTTGGGACTTGAATTTTGTTGGCTTCAAATGTATAGTAGTAGGTTCTAAGTTCGAACAGGTTCTTAATTCGAACACCTCATTTAAATGGAATATTTATTCCCTCGATCGATGCAAAATAATTGTCAGTTTTTACCATACGATATGGAGCCATGATTATTTTTTCATGGTGTTTTAAGTTATTAAAGAAAATACTGTCTTTTGACTGATATATGAATGATTTTAATTAGATGTTCGAATTTAGAACCTGTTCGAACTTTGAACCAACCATTATACCTAAAGTCTAGGTCTATAAGAGTAAATATTTAGTGAGGCTTGGAAGTTAATGTTACTCATCCAACTCCCATCGTCATACCTTGTTACTCTGCTGAGATGTAAAATGCTCAACACCTTCTATGAAAAGCTTGGTCACATGGACTGGTTTAGTCATGTTACAGCTAGCACTAGGGATGGGAATGCGTTTTGGCACAAAGTGCAGCGGCCTAAGGAAAAACAAAGAACACCAAAAAAGGGTAATTTTAGTACTTAAAAGTAACATCACAAATTACTACGCAGCTACCTAAGCTCAGAAAATGGGCGTGAAGATGGGAGTTAGACCATTGGAAAACACTTCTCAAGATTAATGACATAGAGGTTTGCTATGAAGGCACATTTGGAAGTTCATTTGAACCTGTCAACAATTTGCATGATACGTATTATTTATTTCAGATGTTGCTGCAGATACACCTGTCGATGTGACTCACGTAATTTACATGGGCTGGGACTGTGGGGGATTTTTCTCTTTGCCGCTTCATTCAAGGAAGTTGTACAGTCTGTGTTGATCACAGTAAATAAAAGGGTGTGTTGCACAGCTGTTAATTTGCTGCATTAAGTGCACCTTCTCAGCCTTGGAATATACGTGAAAAAAATCATTGGATCTACTTTGGGGTCATGAAGGAGAACACCCTCCAAGTCCCTTTGAAGACAATTATAATACTGCCTAATAAAAAATACATGAAAGACATGAAAGTCCTTTCCACAATTTTTAGTTCCACGATAATTCTGCACCACTATCGTTCATTTAATTCTAACTAAGAAAATATGATCTGTCATGGTAGTCAGTCTCTGGGTAGAGATGGTTGTCAGTCAGCCAGTCCGTCCGTCGGTCCGTCCGTGTATATATTAACGACACACCAACACGAATATGTTATATAGTGTCAAAGAGTTAAATAAAGTTACCATTTTGGGGTAAAACTACCTAAAAAGTAGAGGTTAAAAGGTAGACCAGGGGATCAATTTGTACTAAAAAGATAGCAAGGCGGCAGTCGTGTTAGAAATTTCTAAAACGTTTACTTTCTTCGAGGAAGTCAAGAATAAGGGACGAGTCTGTTTGTTCAAACAAGGTTTACAGGTCGGGCACGGTGTAGTATTTCTGGCGAATATGGCAGTATTCAAAGCAGTCAACGAGAATGTGACTAACGGTGACAGCACAATCACAAGGTATACAGTATGGTCTTTCATCTCCGTGAAGTAAAAAGGCGTGGGTAAGGTAAGTGTATCCAATATGGGCCCTAGTTAGGACTAAATTGTCCCTCCGTTTATTGGGGACTCCATTTCCCCCAGATCCAACCGTAGGTTTGATTCGGTACAATTTGTTTTCGGGAAAGGAATCACACAATTCTTGACATTTCCATTTTACGAAGGCATTGATCTTAGGGCGGAAGTCAGTTTGAGACAAATAGATGTTGGTAATGTCCACTGAAGGGCTTCTTTAGCAAGTGTATCGGCTCTATCATTCCCTCGTACGCCAACGTGACTAGGGACCCACGCAAGCACAATTGATTTTCGCAGTTGAACAAAGTTCGAGTAGACTTCACGAAGATCTATTATCAAAGGGTGTCTTAGTTCATTTCCATAAGGTGTCAAAAGACTTGAAAGTGAGTCTTTGAACACAATGAACCGGTCGCCATTCGTTTCTCAATTAGATCCAATGCCATCTTCAGTGCCTGGAGTTCGGGACAGTGAAAATTGATGAATCGTTTTGCTTTCAAAACGATCCCCCAAAGAAATTCTCTTTCAACAGTCAGATAATACCATTATTAACATTTCTTCACTTGAAAACCTATTCAATGTCTCTTTATTCTTGGGAACAAACAGTTAAGAAAGAAAAATTGAGGTGCTGGAAAGAAAGGTTAATTTGCTCTGTTAAACTCTAATTGCCCCTTTAAGATGCTATAGTTTGAAAGTTTCATCCCTTGCAATATGTTGAGCTTCGATGCATCCTCTCCTTGAATGTCAAAAGTCTTTTTTTTCACTAGACACAAAATCATGGATTAGATTGCAAAGAATGTAGTGCAAATTGTAAGTGTCTACTAGTGATCATCCAATAGTGATTTTGTTCCTAACAAAGGATTGCCTTTCATTCGCCTAAATTTATGTTAAAGACTCCTCTTTAGTCTAAGTAATGGATGCATGGATTAACATTCTTGTGCATGAGTAAATTTCATGGCATTTTTATTTTGAGTAAGCTAAGTCTATTTCGCTCCTCCTTTCCTCCTATTTACATGTATTTCCCCCAATTGCCTAACAATCCCCATCTGGCTAAACCTATGGTGTATGCGGAGAGTATATCTGACAAGTTAGATGGAGTTTCACGACACACCAACACAAATGTGTTATATAGTGTCAAGTTACACATAGTAACGACGTTGGGGTAGTATTTCTGAAAAGTAAACTTTTTCTTGACTTGCTAGGTTCCGAGTCCAGATGGTTCTGATGGTCTCTCCAGTGATGAGAGTAATGCTGATGATCCTTTATTCTTACGTACTGATGAAAGCGATGACAATGAGGCTAGCAGTAAAGTTGGTCTATTGGGGCTGAGACCAATGTTTCTATTGACATAGAGAACAGTGATGAGGATGCTGAGGATCGGATGACTGATGAGGACAAAGAAAGTTCTTCGAAAGAACCATTCGTTAAATCTAAGTACAACTATTGTCTTTTTGCAGCAAACCCCAGCAGAAGCTGCCGAGGCACTGCCGCCGACAGCATGCAGATGAGTTGCTGGTGGCAGCGGCAATGGCAGTACAAGGGAACATCTAGCACCAAAGACAGAAGTGGGTAAGTACTTGCAACTTAGATAACCATGACCACAACTGCCAAATATATAGGGGTGAAGCCAGTCGCAGGGACCTAATTGTACGAAAACGACCAACATCCAGCTTGAAATCAATACACGACTACGTGGCTTGTAGCAATTGCGTGGGGTACTTTTACAGGAACACCCTTTGGATTCACAAGAAGTCATGTCCCCAAAGGAAGAAGTCAGCATAAGCCACATCATGGAATGAATCATGTGACAGATGGTATCCAGATAATGCCATACAAGTATGTTTCCTAAATTTTGAAGCAGAATGTTCCATGAAGCGACATAGTTTCATTGATTGGCGGGTGAAAATAACCCTCAGTGCTAGTAACTCCGTCCGTAAAGGTGAAAGAGCCAGACAAAGGATGCGGATCCTGGGCAAAACCCCTTGGAAAGGCAGGAGAGATCAATCCTCCTATTCAAGAGGCTGATGATCCGGTTAAACCAGAAGCCTTTGATACAGTTGTTCAGTGTGCCAAATCATTGTCAGGCTATGATAATGAGGAGTATCATTCTTATTCCTCAGCACTTAGGGTTGGGTTTGCTGTGTTGGACTTAGCCATGGCAGTGAAGTGTGCATACATTAAATATCTGCAAAGAGACAAAGCAGCGTCAGTTGATGATTTTTTGTATTTAAAACGTTCTGAATGGAGGACCGCGGTTACTGCCTCAGTTCACAGACTAAGGCAAGAGATTTCATGGAAGACTCCAAAGCTCTTACAGTTAACTGAAGATTGTGTTACTTTAACAATTATTTTGGCAAAAAGGAGCGTGAAATCAAGACAAGACTACCCACCAAAAGAATGATTTCAGAAGAACTTAACGAATCTCCAGCAACTGTTACCCTCGTACAAATTGTACTTTACAACTGAAGAAGGCCACAGGAGGTGGGGAGACTAAGGGTGGAAGATAACTATGATCAAAACAAAGAGGCAGTTGCATGATGAGATCGTACAGTCCTTGACAGTTCCGGAAAAGTGAGTCTGAAAAGAGAAACACTGTTGGTTGTGAGAGGGAAAAGAGGACGTTGTGTAAAAATCCTTCTGCCCCTAACTTGAAAGAAAAAGCAGACACCCTTGCAAGACATAATGTAATAAGAGAGTCCCTTTTCTCTAGATTGGGAGCTAGTGCAACAACACATCTCAGAGCATACCAGGTCATTGCAGATTATGCAGAATCCACTGAACCAAAGTTACAACAGCCCAGTAGTATGCGGTTCACAAAGTTAAGAAAACACTTGACGACTCTCTCACACCTCTTAGATATGAAGGAAAACGAGTTAGAGAGCAGCTTGCAAATCATATGGGACACGATATAGCCACCCATAGAGGATATTATCGTTTACCTCAAGAGACTATTCTCTTAGCTAAAATGAGCAAGCTGCTCAGCTTGGCATCAGTGGGAAACCTCCATGAATTTGAAGGGAAGTCATTACAGACGTTGCCATTTCCTCAGAAGACCTAGTTACTCAACTTGTAGGAGAGGATAAAGAAAATGGAGACTAAGAAGAGGAGGATGATGGAGAGGGAGAAAAGTATAAGAATGGTGAGGTGAGGAAGAAGGAAATGGTGCAAAAGGTGGTGGAGACAGTGATGATGATGGAGGTGATTATGATGAGGTGGATTCCATGGAAGAACAGCAACAACGAGCTGATGCAACCAAGGGAAAAACTGACCGACGCTACAACAGATGGACTCCCCAACAAAGTAAATTTCTCATCAGCCAGGAGGAGGTGAAAGCACTTTTGAAAAGGAGAGCAGTCTCACAGAAAAATGTGTGCATACTGATAATTAAAAGAAGTAAAGGCATTCTTAATGACAAAGGACGGCTGGACGTGAAAAATAAAGTGCACAACCTGAATAATTCTGAGAAGTTGACACTGCAAAAGAAAAATAAAAGCAGATATCTAGATTCACTGTCAACAGACTTGTTATTTTGAAGAACTAAAACGCTCTCTTTTATTTCTCATAAGCAGTATGTAGCATTCACTTGTCTTATACCAAAAAGCAGGGGTTTTAGAGGCATTCCTATGTGTTTATTTAATGAAGCACAAGAGTTGACTTAACCTGTGTCATTATCACATTTAGAAATATAGGGACTTGTCATACATATCGGGACTTTTCAAAACAATGTACTTTATTCCTTCTAACATTAGCGATACTGTTTTACTTTAAATTGTATCACATTACCAAGCGGTCTGGAGTACTACAGCTAGATACATACTATACGTACCTACACACATACTATACGTACTGTAGTACCTTGAGTTTTCTCACATTACTTTGGTGTCTTGAGGTTACTAGAGCCAGAAACATTTTAGTTCAAGTGGTTGGAAAATATATTCGTCCCTAGCGTAGCTTAAAGCACCATAATCAGTTTTGGTAATAAGATAACATAAGCAAGGGTAGAACTTTACATCAAACTGACACTATGAAAAGATTGTGATCTTTTCATCTACTTGTGTCCTCATGTGGAAATACTTGTTTCATACGACTCTAATATTTTTTTAAATGTAGGTTTCATCCCTGTCATCGCTTATTATGATTTAGGGACGTAATTTTTTTTTCTTTTTTGGCATGCATTTTGGGAATATCATGGGAGGTTTCCCCTCATTACAGCCAGGTAGCAAATTTTAGCTCTTCTAGTCCTCGTCTCACTGTAACTTTATCGCTGTTCCGTCCTGTGCAAACACATTGAGCTTTGAGCTAACACAAAGGAGGTACTTTGTATACCTTGCTGAGACAACTATTTTAATTTATGCATTAGGTAAACAGAACCTGTTTAACAGCCTGACTGACATGGGAGAGGATGCGACCTGTTTACTGAGCGAGTCAACTGGAAATACCCGCCCCCGGTAAGCAGTCGGTGAGATGAACAGAATATTTTTCTATACTTAAAGAGGTTTCTCAAGTTTCCCAGACATACTGGATTTTCATTGAAACTGAGTTCTACCAAAACTGTCAGTGGAATGAATTACCAATACACCTATCATCATAGGGGCACTTGTAATAAACTGCAGCTTTGGGCACTAGTTTTACATATCGCATACAACTCCATAAGAAAGAGATCCATAAGAAAGAAAATGAGCTCTCCCCAGGATTCATAGGAACCCAGGGAGCAGATCTTGTCTTCTCTGCCGTCCATTCGTGCGTGCCAATTAGCTTGCTATTGAATATTAAGGTACCGCCCACTGTTTCAGATATGGATTTATGAAACAGTTTTAATTTGGTAAAAAATGAAAGTATCAAAACAATGAATAGAAAGAAATTACAGTAGGTGTCTAATGAATCTTCCAAAGTAGAAATTGCCCCAAGTCATATTATTATATCAGGAGTATGCCTCTTTGCGGTACTTTGACATTGTTGTGGTATTTTAATCCTGTTACTGATAATTAGTAGGGTGATTGCTGAATCATCCAAAGTAATAGCAATTTCTTGTTTATCTTATTATCATTAAAGCAGCTAGTATCACACACTATGTCTCCATGCCATGAATGTTTAGTCTAAATTGACCTGTCTGTGTGCTTGCCATTCTGTTTATTGGTCAGTTTGCTCTTTCTTCTGCCTGGTGTCAGTGTTCCACAGTGAAGATCTGCCAGCATGTATTTGAAAAAAAGGGGCAAAGTGCAACTCAGTTGCATGGTTCAAACAAAGTTGGAAACACCTGGAAGACAGTGATCTGTTTCATGTACGTCGTAGATATGTGCATCAGGTATTGGGTATAAAGATTTTTTAATGCTCAAAAGATGTGAAATACATTGATTTCAATGATTTTTCAGTCGTGGATCAACTTTGGTGTATGCAGGAAGTTCAGTTATGCATTACGTTTCATAGTCATTTTTATTAAGTTCACAAAATACTTTCCTTTCCATAGATACTTTTGCCCGGGTTTTGTGAAGTATTGTCATAATGATTCCTAAGTAGTATAAAGGGTTTTTCCATTGCTTCAGTCATACAAATCAGTGACATTTTATTTGGACACCATCAACACAAGCACTGCATGACTTCACAAGAAAATTCAAATGGTTGGTGGCACAACATCCCCCTCCCAGAGAATGAAGGACAAATTGCACAAAGATTTTTGCAGGTCGTGCGTAAGTATATTTCAAAATTAAAGGCTGCCTATGGTTTGTCCACATGGCAGCTCCCTGGCTTGATACCAACATAAAATAAATACTATTGTATTCTGTATTGATCTCTTCAGTACAACCTTTGTGGACAATGAGTTTGACATGAGTGATGCCAGTGCATCAACTCCAAATGCACTCGACAAGAATTGTCGGTAGATTCATTGCACTAGTAAAGGTGTCTAATTTATAATTAAGTTTCATTTTCCTATTATTGACTGGTACTAGCTTTTTGTTTTCCTACTCTTGTGGACTTCACCCGTACAGTAACGTGGATGAGTAAAATTTTCTCAGATTGGACAGCATACGTACTTTTGCTCTCTTCATCCTCTTTCTGTGTCTTCTATGTCCTCTGTGTAGATATTGAATTAGGTTCATGCCAATTATAATGCTTTTTCTTGGCAGTTGCACAAAGAAATGTCAACTAATGAAAGCCATTAACATTTTTGAAAATATGTGAGGCCAAATTTTCAGAAAACCTTTTCAAAGTTTGCATGATGAACATTTGATACATTCATGGGTGGAAAAAGTTGGAAAACTGGTAAATTTGTGTCTGTCAATATTTAATAGTGTTGTGTTTGAGGCCTGACATTCGAAGGCCACGGTCTACCTTGGATAGAGGCTTGTATTTATGTATGGAGACATTGAGGCTTAAGGTTAGTCTAAAGCCGAGGCCAGCCTCCAGTGCAACACTGGTATTTACTTTGGGTTAATGATAAAGCGCCCCCTTAAGGAGGGGTGGGGCTGAGATATCGATCCCACACTTGGTTGTATGCAACACAGAAGGTGATGGTTTCTTATCTGCATTAACAATCTGACCAAAATTATGAGAGCATGCTGACCTATCTTGAAAAGGGACTTGAAACAAAATGCCCTGCATATTGTAGTCACTTTCATAGTTAAGACTACTGGAGCGGTTCCCAACACTCGCCAGCAATTCCTTCAGATCACTTTTCTAGTCACCAGTATCTGCTACTTTACAAACCCTCACACCCTATCCAATGCCTGCATACACTTATAAAGTAGTAACTTTCCTTTGCAAGGCAAGCTGCTGGGCATGATGCTCTGTGTACTTCAATGAAACTTGTTTCATTCGTAAACCAATTTTTATTGCACAGAGACCTAGAGGGAAAGAGATAAGAAACAAAGAATAAAAAAGGTAAATTAAATACAAAAGGCATCACAACTTCATGCCCTTGTAATATCTGCTCTAAGAATAGCCACTTTTGAACTATGTATACTAATGAGAAAAGTTTGTGACAGAGTGAGGCCGCTCTCTGTTGACAGTAGTTAAAGCTACTGTATGTATGCTTAATCAATGCAGTTAGCCTATAACCTGCATTTGTACAGAAACATATGTCATGCTTCTATGACTGTCTTCTCTTAAAGTCAGTGTGATGGGCATGTTGTGTTCAAACAGTGCTCACTTTGTAATATTTTTGAGGGCAACTTTCCAGTAGATTTCCTTCAAATAGTGCTATAACATTGAAACTTCAATTGTATGAAGCTTCAATCATGGCCAGGAGAAAAGGTATGAGAAAAAAGGAAGCATCACTTTTTAAGCCTGGTCTTAACCTTTTTGTGAAGGAGCACACAGATGGATTCAAGAATGAAAGTGGAGCTAATATGTTAGCATTAACCTCAGCACCAGGAAATAATTCTTTTGCCTCCAAAAGACTTTCAGCGGAATGACACCTTAGGGCCATAAGTCCTCAACTGAAAACCTGTGTTGAGTGGTTTTCAACAGCCTCAGGTGGCAACACCATGCTCCTAAGGCTAAACAGGCTAAATGTAGGAATTTTAGACAAACCAATCAACTCTGAGAATGGGCAACCACATTGTGCAAGGGAGATGTCTGGTTACCGCCTAGTTCACCTGGGAACTGTTGTTCGAGAGCTGGAAGCAGCTATAATAGCCCATAGGAAAAAGAGTAATGACGGTGAGGGACTCCTCATACCTCTCTCTGAGTATGAGGTAAAAAGAGGGACTGGAGTGGAAGAAATATTTGGTTGCACCAAATGCAATTTTAAAAGCGAAAGAAGTCTACTTTTCCAAGAGATAGTGCAAATTCACAAGCAAGGACGCAATTCCTGTGAAAGCAATATTGCTTTACAATTAGCTTGCCATAACACTTCACTATCTACAACAGGTGCTAGGACATTTTTGAAAGTATGGGTCTGCCAGCACCTTCCGCCAGTTCATTAGGTTCCAAAATGAAACTTGAGATTTAGCGGGACATGGCAAATAAGAGGCAACCTGTTTAGAGACATTACAACTAAGGGGTTTTGATAAAGAAACCCCATTTATGAAGAGATGGATCGGCAATACAACAACCCTTTGTATAGCTCGAGAAAAAAAGACACCTTTTGCTCCTGCCATACAAAGCAGGGACGTTGTGGCAGAAAATGTAATTACCTTTCACCACACAAACAAACTGTGCTCTGCAGGGAAACTTAAGGGAAGCAAGACGAAGTAGTTCAATGTCCCACCCACTCAGACTGCACTGCACTGTAAATGTGGAAGAAGGGTTTAACATTGGCGATGAAGAAACTGGTGGTGAGTGTTGTGCCACCAAGCTTTTGCAGGGGGGGGGGGGGGGGTCATCCCTTAAAAATAATGTACCTTACCACTGATGCTGACGGGAAGGCATGCCAAAGGTTTTGAGCAAGTCATGTTTACGGCCACCGGTGAAAATATCCTGGATGATGCTCGCTTGAATCTTTCTCTCTGCAGGGCACTCACACAGGCCAACTTCACTGCAGACATGTTTTCAGCCAGAGGTGCAAAAACCAAGAGACTTCTGCAGAAGCAATTTGCCGAAGATCTAAACTACCGTTTACAGGCCAACACTGGTGCCTGCAGGAAGATTAATAAGTTTTAAACAACTAATGCACTTGACATGGCTGTCAAAAACTGCATTGAAAACATAACAAAGTGCTACAGTGGCAATCAGTGGGAATGCTTCAAAAAATCTGAGTGTCAAGAAAGAAAACGTTACAGATTCCCCTTTTTGCCTAAAGACATTAGAGGACTCCTCCAAATTAAGGGTCGGAAAAAAATGACATTGGAGAAAATTTTGCAAAAGAGAATGAGCAAAAGTATTTTGCATGCAACTCGTTTCGGAAGTTCAACCCAAAAATGCGCATCAGTCAACAGTGCCTTCAGAACAATTAATGCGAAACATTCTGCACATTTTCCTAGACATGGAAGATTTAGGGATCACAGCGCAATCCACATGGTCAACAATGGTCCAGGGGAGTCCATTGCCATAAAAATGAGGGTTTGTGATTTGAATTTCACCTCTACTGATGCAGCAGCTACTGTTTTCATTTCAAACAGAGCCCGTAAAAGAAGCATGCAGTACAAGAGAAGGAGGTCAAGGCTGAGACAACTTCGGTACCGGTTGCACAACAAGTCGATGTTGGATCAAGGAGCAACCAGTCATCAAAGCTGCTACCACAAGGATCAGATTTTGAACAAATTAAGTCAACAGGACTACCCATATGCCACCACAAGTCAACTTTACTGATGCTCTTCACCAATGTTTAAAAAATATGTCCAACATTTTTGTCTACTTTAACCCTTTACCGCTGTGCTCCAATCGGGACATATTTGCGCGCCTCGGGAGTGGGCGGAAAAGCGGACGTGGCACGCCCCGCATGAGCTTCCGTAGGCTTTTGACCCCGTGACCTTAAACCATTGTCTCTCTCGTTGTTGTGGCCGAATTTTCGGGTAGTACTCGCGGTTTCGAGCTCCGCGTGAAACAGTAAAGATGGGTGACCGCCGCGCTCTCCGTATGGGTCCTAACAACGGTAAAGGGTTAAGGCCAAGCTAATAATAAATTTGTGTATGCTGTCATAAAGACGGCCCCTGTTTATAGCCTATATATTTTACATTTACACAATAAGCTATCATATTCAAACTGTTCAAGAGCCATTTGTTATCTTACCTGTGTAATGTCTGAAAAATACATGGAAGGTATTCACCATGACCACCATAAAACCTGCCTTCTTCCCTGCATACTTTTCTGCGGTTGTTTATCGACCTAGGTTCTCTGGAAAGATGGGCCAGCTCAACACACAGACTATTATGGCATAAATGCGATATGTCAAAATTATCATTTTTCATTATTCATTTATGCCAAAATTTACTTGTGGATGGGCAGCCATGTAAACCAACTGGAGTACCCTGAATTTTTTTCTTCTTGACTACAATGGCGGTTTGACGAAGATAGATGACACCGTATGGTGTAGCCCCCTGGTGGCTTTTGGTTTTCGTCGTCAGGCAACTCTCGCGTTTACTCCTTAATCGGATCTTCTCGGGAGCCTTAAGGACCCAACCTCTCCACTTAACAGAGCTCGACTCCATCGCTGAATAACATGCTTATTTTCGTATTAGAGTTGATCTGAATTGACGTGGTAGTATTGCAGTCTAACGTTACTCTGTTCTGCTGTAATTTTGATATGGTACGATCTCGCTTATACATAGCTAAATATGTACATATAAACAGAACGCTTGCTATATACCTTGCTGACAGTTCACCTGTACTGCATAAGAGCTTCTTCATTATGCACTGGCGAAATCTTGTTTACAAACATTTTCCTACCGATGCCTATAGGCTCTATCAAGCAACGAAGTATACGTGTTGAAAGCAAGTCGGTTGCTTTTTAAGTACATCAAAACAGGCACTGAGAAACCAAAGGGACAGGAACTCAAACCAGACCGGACAAAAACACAAAGGCAAAGGCTATTTACAGAACCTTAACATTCACCAAGAAACAAAAATTTGTGTAGCTATATACAAGTCGGTATTTACTTTCTTCACATTTCTTAACAAAAACACTGATGGTCATGTTAATACTTCCCCTAAAGTTCTGCTTGTGATGAAGAGTTTTTAACTGAAGTGAGCAATAAAAGTGTAAAGTAGTTCAATGGGCAAACCAACAACACACAACCATCTGTTGCCCCAATGGCCGTTAAATCTGTCCCATTTTCTATCATGCTATGCTTCCTCGCAGTCCTTGCTAGCTCCATCTATACAAGGAAACATGTCACTGTCTTTGTTAACACTCAAAATACATGGTTTGTTGCTATGAACTTGAAGTGTCATGAAAGCTCTCTAACCCCCCTTGTCACTACCCAGAATATGAGAAAGGTCCGCTGACATTCAAAAGCATCTTGGTCAGCCCAGGTGAAACCAATTTCAACCATTTTCTCACAGATTAATCTCCAACTCAACCGCTACCAAAAACATGTAACAATCCATTCACTAATTTCTTTAAACACATTGAAAAATTCATCCAAACACAATTTTCAGCGACTACGGCCAGAGGCTTCACTTTTTGGCCAAAGAGCAAATCTTGGTAATGGTGGAGCGCCCCTCGAGGGCCACAACACGCCCGAAGGCAACAACGCCTAAAAAGAATGGGCAAATATACGGTAACACCTTGCCCAAGGTGTCCCGGAGGCAGTTGTGGCAAAGGGTAACCTCTTTTATTACCACGTTTACACCCCCTATTACAGTAATGTAATTTTGGTTTTCAGTGTCCTTCGTTTCTGTGGTTTCAGTGTTTGGGTGGTGGCTCCGGCTCAGGTTCTTTTGTTTTTGCTTTTTACGTGCGCAGAAACGGGCACAGCCCATACAGCAGGATAATAGGAACTAGAGGGCGGACTCCCCAAAACAGCTAATCGTATGGACACTCGGTATCCATATTCTCTCTGGGCAACAGACGGATCCGCTTACATAGAGCTTCATACAAATCACACGGTCCTAGGTAAGACGTTAAAGTGCATCTGGTTGTGGAGTTTGTTTAAACGTGGGAATAATGCGGTACCCTTTGCCACAACTGCCTCCGGGGCACCCTTGGGCAAGGTTTGCCTGTATATTTGCCCTCTGCTTTTTCAGTGCTGTTGCCTTCGGGCGTGTTGTTGCCTTTGGGGCGGTGTTGTCTCCGGCGTGTTTTTGCCTTCGGGCCTGTTGTTGCCATTGGGTTGGTGGGGTGGCCATGGAAGGTTGCGGTGTTTGATGATCCTGTTTTTGGTTGTCTTGGGAGTTGGTGTTGAGGGTGGTCGTGGATGAGTTGGCGGGTTGTTTGGGTGTTGATGTGGGGTTGGAGCGTCTTTTTCGTTTGTTGCAGACTTTGGTGTGTGTTTGGCCCAGTTGGTTTGAGTTAGGGTCAGGCAACGTGTTGCAACGTGCCCGTTTCTAAGTACGTTTTAAAAAAGGATCATACAAATCACACGCACATGAACGTCCAAAAATTTGATTTCTGAAATCATCTACTTCTATCGAAAAAGAGGAGGATGTAGAATGATGTATTATCTCTCATAAATTATACGTTTCTTTCGCTGGTTTTGTATTTAAATTTTGTCTAAGTTGAAAAAGACGCATTTTCTTCACTTAGTGCGGACACGTTCCTGTAACACAGCATACATACAACAGGCCTATATACGTAGTGTACAGTATATTACACCTAACGTCACTGGAAAGTTTTCGAATCTAAACAACCCATTCTCCTTCTGTAAACTTTGTGCGTGGAGCCTTTTCGCGATGCAATAAGCTGTTTAATATAAACACGAAGTCTTTTAACACTGATGGGGCTAGGAATGTGGGTCAAGGGGGCAAAAATTGCCAACGGGGGCGTGGTAAATTGCTGGCTGTTAAAAAGTAGCGCGGCCTCAGTTAATAAGAGCTGGCTGGCAATTTTGGTCTGCTATATAGGCTGCTTGTTGTGGCTATTAGTAATTTAAACATTTACTAGTTTATACATACGCGTAGCGACTGTATGCCTATTGGGGGCTATCAAGCTACAAGGTTCATCTGTTGTTCTGGAAAGGTACATTAGTTGGCAAAATGGTGAAATATGAAGTGTTCACTTTCTTGATGCAGTTCAGCTTACCTTTTGCCAACACTTAAGAAGAAGAAGAAAAGAATACCTGATGCCTATGTAGTACTATGCAACTGACGGGTTGCATTTGGTTTTAATGCATCGACCATGGTTAATGATAACAATTTTACCCCAAACAGAAATGATGGTTTCATTTTTTCCCTTGCAACTGCAGTGAGGAACCCAAGGAATGTTCATAGTGCTGCTGACCATCTGTCTCCTGTACTTTACACCAGATGTGGTCATGTCTGAGGGCATCTGCCACACAAGCAGATAATGAAGTGAACAAAGACATTAAACAGCCTGATCCTCTCACCCCAAACTATAATGTCTGCAGTTAGTCCACATCCACAGAAATTCCCACTGGCTTTAGTCTTTGACTAAAGCCAGTGTTCAAAAAACAAAACTCCTATAACACACTGTACTGAGAATGTTTGATTACACACTGGGGTCTAGTATGATAACCCTGATAGAGTGAGATTATATATGGATGAGGATGAATTTTTGACAGCGGAGGAAGAGGCTTAATGAAGAAGGTTTATTGAATTGGAACTTCTTGGTTGAGAGAATAAGGGATGTTAAGTCCAGGTTCGTATATATATATATATATATATATATATATATATATATATATATATATATATATATATATATATATATATATATATATATATATATATATATGCATTCAACAAGCCAAAGCAATAATGTCAGAATTGCTGCCAGTGAAAGACTGCATTCTTAATTTCTCCATGTGTGCAGAAAAATTTGAGAAGAAAACATGTGACTGTGATTGGACTACAATGGTTGGTAGAACAGGAATCCATTTAACATTGTTTGAAGGAGAAGTAAATCAGAGTAACATATGTATTCATGTCATGTGTTTGCTTTTAACTATTCATGCATACCAGTAAACTAGTGCTTTAAGTTTCTGCAAGTGTCACTGTTGCCAGTATGGCAAGCTGAGCTAAGTATTTTATACAAGAGGCGCATAGTAGGCTTTGCAGTCCCCATATCATGGTACATTGCAGCCTATTCCTTGGAATGCAGAATGGGAAGTTGTAGAGTGACAGTTCAAAGAAACTCATTGCAGTGTGGCTGTGTACAGTGCCAGTCTCCTTTTCCCAAATTTTGCACTCCTTTTCAAATGATTAGAAAGAAATTGCACATGTAGCCCTACTACATCATTATACCTTAAGTTAAAACATCTGTGAGTGAAAAGGGAAGAAAAAATACAAAATAACACAATGCAGTTAATATAGACCGTCTGTTCGAGCCCTCTCTTTTCAGTTTGGCATCTATAGTTATTTTAGTAGGCCTCTAATTCACAAGTCTGAGTGAGTCACTTACATGCAAACTATTAGTCGTCCGTAGAATAAGGGAGTAGTAACGTTAAATAATTTTTTTTTACTGTTAATCAAGCTGACTAATCGGCCAGAAATTCTGGTTATATTTTCCGCCAACCACTTGCAACATGATTAACAGCTATAACCAGCTCCTACAATAAATTAAAATGCCCACTCATGCCACTTCTTTAAGGTACTCCATAGCGACCCAGAAAAGAGGCATTCATTGGAGGATAGTTGGTGGGCAGGGTGGGTTACTGGTGCTGAAACCAATATTTATTGCCCTCTTGAAGGTGGTCTCATTTTCCAGTTGGGCTATGTCTGGGGAGGAATTTGTGCTGCTCAGCAGTGTTGTAATCGAGTCACTTGATGTCGAGTCTCAAGTGACCTCGAGTTATAAGGTGTCGAGTCTCGAGTCTTAAGCAATTCTAGTCGAGTCATGTCGAGTCGCCCTTAAGCTCGAGTCGAGTCACTTCGAGTCTTAGTTAAGGCTCAAGTCACCTCGAGTCACAACATGTCGAGTCTCGAGTCAGGTCGAGTCTTTAGCAATTCTAGTCGAGTCAAATCGAGTCTTCCCTAAGCTCGAGCCTCGAGTCACTTCGAGTCTTTGTAAAGGTTCAAGTCACCTCGGGTCATCTCAAGTGAAAAATGTATTTTGGTCAAGTTTCTCCAAGTCACAGTATCTTGAATCTCTGGTTTTGTAGGTTGGTTAGTTGGAGTACTTTGCAAAACGTAGGTTGGTTAGTTGGAGTACTTTGCAAAACGTTCCTGTCATCAATTACCTTCGTGACAGTGTTTGCACCATTTGGTTGGGGATGGGGGGTTAAATACTTTCAAATATTACTTGTACAATTTAAGCTGTTTCTGTTGAGTTATATAAAAATGCCTGCAACAGTGCAACTACTGTTCAAAGCACATCAAATCTGCACTCTATGTGGCACTTTTCTCTTCACCCAGCTTCAGTATCAACACCGCCTGTCGTGCTGTCTATTGCATGAAGATTGAAACATCTAAAATAACCTGCACTGAAATCATTAAGAATGAGCAAAAAAAAAAAAAAAAAAGAGAAAAACAAGTTACCAGCCGGAGTTGATGGTACAACATGTTACAGTCAACTTAACAGCACCACAAATACAATCAAGGTAGGAAATGATTAAAAAGCAAGCCATGTTCTCTGAATTAGACCAATAGCATTATATGTCTCTTAGACACACTGTAATAGGCTACTGTACATTGGATAACATTCTGCATTGACCATGCTGCACTTTTTTCAGCTGCCTGAAGCTTGTGATAATTTTTATGAACGGAAAATCATGAAACTAGAGCAGCGATGCTGCAGAATCTCAGTACTTTGTGGATGTTAAGGGAACAAGAATTCCAAAGTGTTGCTTTACCCTCTCAAGATAACTACTTGGGAAATATCCGCTTACAGACTTTATGGTCAGACTAAGCAAGATTATCTTACAGGTACTTCATACTTGATTTAGCAGAGGTGTGACACCAAGCCTTTAACATCTGAAAGTTTAACTCAAAAATGTAAACATTCTCAGTCAGTAGGTATCTCTGCCTATCAACCAAACTACTGTGTGCAAAGAAATGACAATTTCCTCGAAGTTTCTATCACAACTGAAGAGTTTTCATACTATAAAATTTGCTAAAATAACTTAGCAACACTTAGCAACCATCACTTTTTAAGGTGAAAAAAATCCAGTCTTCTGCCCCCAAGCCAAAGGGCATGCTCTCAAATTCTAAAAGACATTGACCGCTGATCAAGTCACATTCACTTGATCTGAAGAAATTTCATCCACTATGGCTATTGTGACAATATTTCAATACATGAGATAAAAATTAGAACTACCCCTGTACTGCACATATGCGTCCCTTTCTTGAGTGCTGTAGGACGGAAAGTTGATTAGTTGATTAGTTAACAGAAAGATCACAGGTTGAAATGATAGATGGATAATTGCGTTTCAAAAACACTACATCAGAGAGCAGTTTGTCATCCATTCTCGAACGGTGTGGCCTCATAAAAAGTCCACCTCTACTAAAAACTCTTTCCACAGGAGCACTTGATGCGGGAATTGCAAGAACTCGTTTTGCTAATGGGAAGAGGTTCTTATACTTAGCTCTATTGAGGCTCCAAAACTTGAGGAACAGTTCCTCTGACTCTTTTAAGTAGCGAAGAAGTTGAGCTGAAGTATTTTTGTTACCACCCCTGGAACGTCTTTTTCGATAATTCCAGAACAACTTTGCATGCTTGCTTGGTGGCTCATCATCCTCTTCACTGGAACTGTCAATGACTCTGTTAACCAGGGATTCTGCCTCTGCAATGACCAGATCTGTAACAAATGACAATTAAACAATAAGTCTCTTGCCTCACCCACACATGTACAAATTTTCTGCTAAAATATGTTATATTATGACAGAAGTTGATAGAGACACATGAAATAGTATGTAGATTATCACAAATTTGTCAATTTATAGTGCTACTATCAGCAACATACAGTACATCAACACAAAATGGCCATAGTACCACTACTCTTTAAATTTTCACCTATGTCAAAGCATCCAACAAACTGTCAAATAAACTGGATACAGTATAGCTGAAGCATGGACCTAGCACCACTGGTTGGCACTGGTCAGTAACTAGCAGGATCCCGAGATGTCAACCACCACTAAATGTCAGAAGGTGCTTTCTCAGAACAACACTGACCTCTCATAACGGTAATAAGCAAACTAGTTCAGTATCTTGCTTTCCAGAATATGAACTTTTTTCAGCCCTGCTTGTTGTTTCTCATCTTGATTATAAACTTCTAACAAGAGACTTGTCTAGTTTGTTGAATTGAACAATACTGCTTACCATAGTTAAACTGAAGAGGAACTATAAAAGTCTTGTTTATTTCTCTTTCTTCATTTGGAAGAAAAGTTGTCACCTTTGGAAAAAGTACATCAATTGGTATGATGTGTAGGATAACTTGTTCCACAAAAAAGGGCTGCTTGCAATCTAATGTATGAACCAACCTCATTGTGTGTGAGATATTCATTTGCGTAATGACAAAAACACCTGTGTTGCGTTAAAATATTTACAAAACGTAATTTTTACCTAATTTGGATATTTGCATACATCATGAGCCCATGAAAATAAAATACTTTTTAAAATATACCATCTTCGCTCTTTACAATGATGTATATGTTCTCAGAGAGAACATTTTCCTAAATCAACCAATACATGCTTCAAGATATTCCTCCTACACCCTAAAAAAAGCATCTACCTTGAAGGGTTAATTTGTATTGATATTCATTGTGCTACCATCATCATGACTGTAGTATTAATTGGTCATAATGAATCAAATGCCAATACCAATCACTCTTCATTTTCTATTAACATGTTTTTATACAAACTTCTTTGTTCATTGTAGTGTGTTAAACTTACCCTTCAGCTTTGTGCGAATCCTGTCTTTTGCACCATCACAGACATTAACATCAACCATCCAATGCAGAGCAAATGATGGGTCCACCACTGCTGCCAACAGGTAAATTGCGTCACCAAACGGATTAATGTTTACGAGTTCCTCAGGCTCCGATGACATCCCAAAGTTGGTAAAAATGCCTAGTTAGCGTCGGTGCAAGGATGCTTGAAGAGTAGTTATATTCCCCTTTTATATATTTAGCCTTCCTGCTGTAAGAAGTCAAGTGTCTATTTAGGGCCAGAACAGTAGGGATCACCAAACTGATTGTTGGTACTTTGTCACCCTGTGTTAAATTGGTAGCCTCAGAAAAGGGTTGTAAGATTCCAACCAGTTCATTAAGATGTGCCCATTCACGAACTGTGAGTACTGCTTCTCCATGATTTGTGTCGTTGCAGATGTTTGAAAGCTTTTGATGGTCAAGTGTAACAACTGAACTTAGTTGGTGCAACACAGAATTCCATCTGGTTGAATTGGCTCTTGTCCTTCCCAAACGCCTTTTCAAAGGCATCTTTAAATGCTCCACTGGAATGCAGAAGTGTTGTCAAGCGCGATGCTTTTCTCATAGCCGGTCTGATACCTGAATTATAAACACATGTTAAAAAGCATGATAATACCTAATGGACTGAAAAAGTTGATGCTGCATACTGTACATGAGCATGATAAAGAGCAATGATACTGTACACACAAATTCAGGGTAGGATGGAGACCTCTTACTTCCTGCCTACTGTAACCTTCACAAAAGGAAGCAATTCCTTATAACATTTCCCTAAACTGAAAGAAGGGGAGGGGGGGGGGGGCGGAGTTCATACACTTTTATAACTATAAATTTTTAGTTTTTTAAACTTTTGATATTTTTTACTACAAATTAATGTAAAATGAAAATGAAAAAACAAACAGATAAAAACATAACTTTTAATTTTATTTACATTTTTAGCTTCAGAGCACTTTTACAAGTAATACAGTTACGGAGCTCTGCATGTGTGTTATAAAACTTTTGTACAGCATACAGTTCTGTACCTTTTGTTTCCTTCAAGCCATCCCCCACGCAAAGCTGGAGAGTATGAGCGAAGCATGAGAGACGAGGTTTTCTAGCAGTATTCATGAAAACGGTGTCCACTTCTTCCAGTTCCAGATCATCAAGTGATAGCCACACTGTTTCATCATCAAGGTCGGCAGACACAGATTCCAATTCATCTGGTACTTTGTGCTATAGCATTTTCGTCATCTGCTGCTGGAGTCTCTGAATCTGGAAATGTTGTCGTAAATGCTGTTTTCATGTTACTGGCATTGTCTGTTATGACATAATCCACTTTATCTCAAAGTCATCTAACAGTTTGTCAAAAGCTGCAGCAATGCGTTCTCCTGTATGTTTGCCCATTAATCTTTGGCATGCAAGAGTATATGTCTAAGACTAATTGTTCACCTTTCTGTTCCATCACATGAACAGTCACTCCCATGAAGGATCTCATTTTGCGATCTGACCAAATGTCCACTGTTGTATTTACTGCATCAGCCTCTGCAAGGACCGACATAACCTGTAACTTTGAGACATCTGCCTGAATACCAATTTGCTGCTTCAGTGATGAACGGGAAAGGGGCTTATAGCGAGGATTAATTTTTCTCAGAAAGTTACGAAAGTCATCAGACTCCACCATCCTGAGAGGCATGCACTCACCCACTACAAGATCCATCATAATGGAAGCATTAAGTTGTTGTGACCGTATGCTTTTTGGAGGATAGAAAGTTCCCTCACCCCTATTACCTACAGATGGTAGATATGTTGTCAACTTGTTTATTTTAGAACTGGCAGTAGTGTCATCTTTGTAGTGCTGAAATCTGTTAAGAAAAAAAATGAGAAAATAAAAATTTGAACTAGTAATATTTAAAAAGTGGTAAATAATTAAGAAGTATGCAATACAACAAGTACACTAATTCAATGAAAACACCTGCTTAAAAAAAAAGGAAAAAGAAAAAAAAAAAAAAAAAACAAACACCTGCTGCAGGCCAAGCCAAATACATGACTCGAGTCATTACAACACTGCTGCTCAGGTAGTAATAAAAAACCCTCCCCACCCAGGTATTCAGTTAAGTAGAAGAGTAGGCCTTCCTTTTCAATGTGCATTTTCAAACTTTATATGTAAAATCAAACGCGAGCAAAATGTTAAGACTGTTGGGATAGGCCTAGGCCAATATACAAAAATGCTTTTTAAGTGCATTGAAACGGCACATACAAAACAAAAACAAAAACTGAAACCGGATCGGGCAAAAACATAAACGCAAAACTATTTACAGACTGCTAAATCAAACAGAAAATTATGTTCATTACAGTAATAAGCTATATATACAGATATTTACAAAACTATGTACAGAAAATTATACACACAGATATTTACATACTATTTACAAGCCCCTTACATACCCACCCTATTACAAATTGATCACCACACGGCCCCCCCCCCCTCACCGAAACGAGTGGACCCCATCGCCTACCGAACGCCGACCTTGGCAAACGAACGAAGTCGGACTCAAGCCTCAGCCTCACCTCCGCCTTCACCGATGCCAGGACGACGTCCGCAGGCTTCCCCATCCCCCTAAAAACAACGTTACATCGGTCTCTCCATAAGGCCAGCTTTATGGAGGCCGAAGCAAAGGTAAGTATGCCCTGAATACTTGTATTGCATGGCGGGGGTGAAAGACCATACAAAGCATAGTCCCGGCCGACCGCCCATGTGTTGCCCATCGTCAAGCGATCAGTCAGGACTTGGAACCATTCCCAAAGGAGGGCCACAAATTCACACTGCCAAAACACATGTGACACACTTTCCCACCCTGTGCATCCAGTGCGTGGGCAAATTCCATCTCCAAGACGCCACCGAAGACGCTTGAGATTAGTAACAATCGCATCATGTGCGATTCGCCACAACAGGTCTCGCCTGCGGTAATCTAATGATCTGCTGTGGACCATACGCCACACTTCCGACCCTGAAGCATAGTGATTGGATTGGACCTGGCCAACCAATTCTTCAAAAACAGCCTGGTATAGGTCTCTTGCACTTAACTGCGAAACGTCCCCAACTCTAGATATAATTAGGAGCGTTTCTCTCATTTGACTGTATGCTTCCGAGGGCCTCCAGCTGTGGGGTTCACTGTTACTAAACAGGGAGGGAAAGAACCGACGGAATGATAATCCCCCCAATAACGGACAAAATAGGCAAAAGGCATTCTGCTGTCTACAGCACTATAAACACACTTGGTCAGGAGAAAACGGAGTTTGGAAGGAAAATGCACAAGGCCCAACCCACCACGCCTAACATCCTGATATACCATCCCTCTTCTTACGAGCTCCGTCTTCCCTGACCATAAAAACCTAAACACAGCCCTCTCGAGACGCAACAGGACACCCTTTGGAGCAACCAGAACGGTGCCTGGATACCACAAAAGGGGATAAATAAAACGACTGATAACTGTCACCTTTCCGAACAGGCTAATGTGGCGCTCGCCGAAGTCCTTCAACCTAGCTTCCACCAGGTCCACTTTCTCATTCCAGGTAAGTAACTCGGTTTGCCCATAACCAAACCATATGCCGTTTATCCTTATGGCGTCGTCTACCCATGATGCAGCGAAGGGCAGTCTTCTTGACCGCCACTTACCTAGGCGAAGTCCTTTGGTCTTATTGGGATTCAGTCTGGCACCTGTGGCTCTTTGAAACTCAGACAACGTGCCACTAAGGGCCTTGAAGGAAGCTAGGTCGGAGACTACGCATGTGACGTCATCGGCATACTGAAGGCACTTAACTTCAACACCACCGGGAATGTGAAATGGTTGAAACGAAGGCTCTACTTGAAAGGCTCTTGCTACTGATTCACTAAACAATACGTAGAGTAAAGGTGATAGGGGGAACCCCTGCCGTACGCCACGTTGGACACTGAAGGGGCCTGACGGTAGGCCATTAACGATAACCCGACTATTTACACTATTGTACAATAAGGTGGTCCATTTAACAAAAACTGGATTAAAACAAAACTTCTTTAAAATTTTAAAGAGGAATCCATGATCAACCATGTCGAAGGCCTTCTCCTGATCGAGGGAGACAAGGGCACATGGAAGATCACGGTCCATCACGTATTTAACTAAGTCCCGCACCACCCAGAGGTTCTGCTGAATACTGTGTCCCCGCACCGCACAAGTCTGAAAGGACCCTACAAGATCTGGCATAACTGTGCCTAGCCTGTTGCAAAGGGCTTTCGCCAGAATCTTGTAATCTACATTTAACAAGGTGATTGGCCGTTTGTTTTTCGGTTCGAGGGGGTCTCCTGACTTAGGCAGCAAAGTTATTATGCCTGTGCGCTAGGGCTGTGACCGTGTAGCGATTAATCGCTAAACGATCGCATGTGGAATAAACGTTTAGTTCAAAGCTACTGGCGATTAATCGCAAAACCCATTTTTCGTCCGATATTCTTCCCAATGTCCTACGAATTTTTGCCCACCTTTCCTTCTACACAATTCACACAGATCGATCGTCTTGTGAATTTACCTATGTAAACTTTTCCGGCGCTGTAAGCAGCCTAGAGGTAAACTGCTGCCTAGCCGTACAACGGAGCAACTCGTAGTACTCCCCGCGAATTGCGGAACGGAGGTTGTACAACCTGTGTTATAGCCTCGATGTGCCGCGCGGCCTACATCTTACAACATTCATTCAATGCGTATTTAAAAGCTGCACAGAGTAGTCATTGCAACACTTAACAGTTTTGAGTACAATGCACACTGCTTGTTTACTTTGCGTGAGTCGACCATGCAGGCAACAGTGAACTAGTTCGATCCGGTTGCTCAAGCGACCACGTGCGTTCGTATATCATGTACTTACGTAGTTTAATGAAGAGTGTAATGTTTATTGTCTCGATTTCGTACGTACGGTTTCACTTGCGATGAGCACGGAATTACTGTCGTAATAAATACGTTCCGAGTTCACTGGCAGTTGCAGAATAGTTTAACCGCAGTTGCTTTGCATCAAATCCGATATAAGTAGTACAGGGTGGGACGTAAAACAAGCGTGGTGTGGGATTGTTTCGATGTTGATAAAGCTGAGAAGATTGCTAAATGTCGCATATGTAGTGCCAAATTAAAATACATCGATAGGTCTACTGGGAGCATGATGAACACAATATAGTTGTAAGCATGTTGACTTCGTGAGGTTAACTAATCGCGATTAACCGCTAAACGATCGCAAATTTTTTGCGATTAAACGTTTAATTAAAATGCTACACGTTCACAGCCCTACTGTGCGCTGCGAGTGGCTCAATGAGCCAGCAAGGAAGCCAGAGACGAATACGTCACGGAGATCATGTGCTACGGTACCCCAGAAGCGTTTATAGAATTCTACTGGAATACCGTCGGACCCAGGTGCCTTTCCGCCTTTCATCTTCGCCACTGCCTTCCAGAGATCGTCAACAGTCAAAGGGGAGCCAAGTTCATCATTCTGATCTTTAGAGGGGGTTTTGTCAATATTATCTAATAGGGACTTTTGGAGGTCTTCATCGACATCTGCCTGGGTATACAGCTGCTCATAAAAGTTTTTATACACTTCTACAATGTCGAGAGGGTCCTTATGTACCACACCGTGGGCGTCACGGACAGCTTTTATACTGCGATCGATGGCATTCTTTGTGACGTCCCGGTAGAACTTAATGGTTGGTTTCTCCTCCGCCTCCACACAATGCACACGAGCACGAACCCGGGCCCCGTGTAGTTTTCCATCAAGGTACTGTTGGATTGCATGAAGTGCGGAGTGGTCCCCGTTCCTCTCCCTAGAGCAAAGTGAAAGGAACTCCTCCCTTCTTCGACGAGCTCTTGCTACACAATATTCCACTGTAAACTGTTTGATGCGGGTCTTTACATCATCCCACCACTCTAAATCTGTTGAAAAGGCTGGCCTCAAAGTTCGCCACCCTTCGTATCTGGCCTTAAAATCTTTGCTATATTCAGCCTCCGTTAGAATATCTGTGTTCATTTTCCAGAACCCCCTCCCTACTGGCCATGACTCTGGGGGTCTGAATGAGACAGTAACTGCATCATGGTCCAAAATTGGACATGCCACAACTTCGCAATCACTTGGTGACAGAGCCGTTGGAGCGTACACCCTGTCCAACCTTGAGGCGTCCGTGCCATCAGGGCGGTGCCTCTCCAAACGTCAACCATATCGTGATTCTTTGTGAACATGTCCAACTCCACCATACCGACACTACAGCTTGAAGATGTGAAGGTGGACATTCGATCAAACCGTGTGTCAGGGACACAGTTGAAGTCTCCAGATAGGATACAAGGGGCACAGCCAGGAACGAAGGATGGCAGGGTAGCAAAAAAATTCCTTCTGTCTGTAGGTTGGTTGGGGGCATAAACGTTACATAAGAAGTTCCCGCAAGGATGTTTGATGGTAATGCATACCAACCGGCCCTCATGATCATGATCAACCTTTCCGACCAGGGAAGTCCATCTTGGAGAAACTAAAATGACAGATCCACAGGAAGATGCGGAACCAAAGGAAGCGTACAAACCCCCACCCCATTCGTAGGACCAGGTGTAGACATCGTCCTCATTAACAATGTGAGTCTCTTGGAGGAAAACGAAGTCCACACCCAATGACTGAGGCCGACCTTTTCAACTTGGGCTCAAGTTCAACGGCCTCACACAAATCAAACCAGCCCTCCCCAGATGGTGGGTCCTTTGGTGGAGGCTCTGAGGCAGATCCTCCCACATCTGACATGGCAGAGTCAGATTCCGAGGACATTCTAAGGTCGTGCTCCACTGTTTGTATTCCAGCCTCCCCGGGAGCTGGTGGAGAGTGTGACTCAGGTACCGATGTGGAGGGTTGGGAAGGGCCTACCTCAGGGTTCCCACGGACCACTTCACATCCCTTAGAAGCTAGGAACTCTTGTTCCACCTGATGTGCCACCTCATCAGGCCACGTCCCCAAGCGAGAGACCACACCCAATATCCAACACTTCGGTCCTGATCGTGCTGAATTTTGGCATTGTGCTGTGCTGCTTGTTGTATTAACATCTACTACTGTCGTTTTACTGTTGGATATTGGGTGTGGTCTCTCGCTTGGGGACGTGCTCGTGGTTTCCGTGCTCGTTTTAAAGCACGCCTGGTCTATAGTTTAGTGTTGGGTTCCCTTTCTATTTTCCCTGACTGGGTTTGAACTGCTGTGCTGTGCTGAAGTTTTCTCTCTAGTTGCTGCGTGGCCTTGTGCCACAAACCTTTGCTGCTATGCCCGGAGGTCGGGATAGCAGTATCGTTAAGTTACAGTTTGAGTCGAGGGGGAATGTTACACCCCAGCATGTTTTTTTGTGTTGAAGAACAATAAGGTAGAGGTTAAGGATATAGAGATGCTGCAGGCCCTTGCATCCCGAAATACGTATGATTTGAAGTTCCGGACTGATGCTGCTCGATTAAAGGGGGTTTCCTCCTTGAAGGGAGTGGAGGGTCTGACTGTCACCCCATATGACCGCTCTGTGGTGGTGACAGTGTTGTACCTCAATTTTGAGGTAGATCAGAGCCTGGTGGCGAGGGTTCTAGGACAGTACGGAACTGTCTCAGACTGGCGTTGGGTGAAATACAGTGAGGGTGAATTAGCCGGTATTCTCAACGGAAAGAGACAGTTCCGTATGGAGCTGAAACGAGACATCCCCTCCGTCCTGTTCATAGGGGGGTCTAAGGCCCACATCAGGTATTTTGGCCAGCCCCGCACCTGTTTCCATTGTAGAGAGGAGGGGCATGAGGCCATGTCATGCCCAAACAAACGCTGTGGCAGATGCTTGCAGTTGGGGCATGACAGGGCAACATGTCCCAATGAGGTGCGGTGTAACCTGTGTGGGGAGGAGGGGCATGTCTCTGGTGCCTGCCCCAAGTCGTACTCTGCGCGTGCAAGCGCAGATGTGGAGCCGGCAAGTGAACCCTCGTTATCAGACCCCGAACCAATGGTGGAGGAACCCAGGTCCCCTACGCCTGATGAGGTGGCACATCAGGTGGAACAAGAGTTCCTAGCTTCTAAGAGACGTGAGGTGGTCTGTGGGAACCCTGAGGTAGGCCCTTCCCAACCCTCCACATTAGTACCTGAGGCACAATCCGCACCAGTTCCTGGGGAGGCTGGAATACTGACAGTAGAGAATGACCTTCAACTGTCATCGGATTCGGAGTCTGACAGTGCCATGTCAGATGTGGGAGGACCTGCCTCAGAGCCTCCACCAAAGGACCCACCATCTGGGGAGGGCTGGTTTGATTTGTGTGAGGCCGTTGAACTTGAGCCCAAGTTGAAAAGGTCGGCCTCAGGGGAGGTGTCCGACCGGGGAGGGGAGTTAGTCCTTCTGTGCCACCAGCACCAGATCCATGTAACAAAAAGGCCAGGTCAGAGACAGTTTTGTAATTTCACACTCCACATTTCATGAATGGTCCCCTGTCCCTCATGACCCTGAATGTAAACGGCATGAGGGACAGTCGGAAGCGGTCCAGAATATTCCAACTTTGTAAATCATTAGGTGTGGACTTCGTTTTCCTCCAAGAGACTCACATTGTTAATGAGGACGATGTCTACACCTGGTCCTACGAATGGGGTGGGGGTTTGTACGCTTCCTTTGGTTCCGCATCTTCCTGTGGATCTGTCATTTTAGTTTCTCCAAGATGGACTTCCCTGGTCGGAAAGGTTGATCATGATCATGAGGGCCGGTTGGTATGCATCACCATCAAACATCCTTGCGGGAACTTCTTCTTATGTAACGTTTATGCCCCCAACCAACCTACAAACAGAAGGGATTTTTTTGCTACCCTGCCATCCTTCGTTCCTGGCTGTGCCCCTTGTATCCTATCTGGAGACTTCAACTGTGTCCCTGACACACGGTTTGATCGAATGTCCACCTTCACATCTTCAAGCTGTAGTGTCGGTATGGTGGAGTTGGACATGTTCACAAAGAATCACGATATGGTTGACGTTTGGAGAGTGCAGCATCCTGGCTTGTCCGTGTTCACTTGGCACCGCCCTGATGGCACGGACGCCTCAAGGTTGGACAGGGTGTACGCTCCAACGGCTCTGTCACCAAGTGATTGCGAAGTTGTGGCATGTCCAATTTCGGACCATGATGCAGTTACTGTCTCATTCAAACCCCCAGAGTCATGGCCAGTAGGGAGGGGGTTCTGGAAAATGAACACAGATATTCTAACGGAGGCTGAATATAGCAAAGATTTTAAGGCCAGATACGAAGGGTGGCGAACTTTGAGGCCGGCCTTTTCAACAGATTTTGAGTGGTGGGATGACGTAAAGACCCGCATCAATCAGTTTACAGTGGAATATTGTGTAGTAAGAGCTCGTCGAAGAAGGGAGGAGTTCCTTTCACTTTGCTCTAGGGAAAGGAACGGGGACCACTCCGCACTTCATGCAATTAAGCAGTACCTTGATGGAAAATTACACGGGGCCCGGGTTCGTGCTCGTGTGCATTGTGTGGAGGCGGAGGAGAAACCAACCATTAAGTTCTACCGGGACGTCACAAAGAATGCCATCGATCGAAGTATAAAAGCTGTCCGTGACGCCCACGGTGTGGTACATAAGGACCCTCTCGACATTGTAGAAGTGTATAAAAACTTTTATGAGCAGCTGTATACCCAGGCAGATGTCGATGAAGACCTTCAAAAGTCCCTATTAGATAATATTAACAAGACCCCCTCTAAAGATCAGAATGATGAACTTGGCTCCCCTTTGACTATTGATGAGCTCTGGAAGGCAGTGGCGAAGATGAAAGGCGGAAAGGCACCTGGGTCCGACGGTATTCCAGTAGAATTCTATAAACGCTTCTGGGGTACCGTAGCACATGATCTCCGTGACGTATTCGTCTCTGGCTTCCTTGCTGGCTCATTGAGCCACTCGCAGCGCACAGGCATAATAACTTTGCTGCCTAAGTCAGGAGACCCCTCGAACCGAAAAACAAACGGCCAATCACCTTGTTAAATGTAGATTACAAGATTCTGGCGAAAGCCCTTTGCAACAGGCTAGGCACAGTTATGCCAGATCTTGTAGGGTCCTTTCAGACTTGTGCGGTGCGGGGACACAGTATTCAGCAGAACCTCTGGGTGGTGCGGGACTTAGTTGAATACGTGATGGACCGTGATCTTCCATGTGCCCTGGTCTCCCTCGATCAGGAGAAGGCCTTCGACATGGTTGATCATGGATTCCTCTTTAAAATTTTGAAGAAGTTTTGTTTGAATCCAGTTTTTGTTAAATGGACCTCCTTGTGTAAATAGTCGGGTTATCGTTAATGGCCTACCGTCAGACCCCTTCAGTGTCCAACGTGGCGTACGGCAGGGGTGCCCTCTATCACCTTTACGTATTGTTTAGTGAATCAATAGCAAGAGCCTTTCAAGTAGAGCCTTTGTTTCAACCATTTCACATTCCCGGTGGTGTTGAAGTTAAGTGCCTTCAGTATGCCGATGACGTCACATGCGTAGTCTCCGACCTAGCTTCCTTCAAGGCCCTTAGTGGCACGTTGTCTAAGTTTCAAAGAGCCACAGGTGCCAGACTGAATCCCAATAAGACCAAAGGACTTCGCCTAGGTAAGTGGCGGTCAAGAAGACTGCCCTTCGCTGCATCATGGGTAGACGACGCCATAAGGATAAACGGCATATGGTTTGGTTATGGGCAAACCGAGTTACTTACCTGGAATGAGAAAGTGGACCTGGTGGAAGCTAGGTTGAAGGACTTCGGCGAGCGCCACATTAGCCTGTTCGGAAAGGTGACAGTTATCAATCGTTTTATTTATCCCCTTTTGTGGTATCCAGGCACCGTTCTGGCTGCTCCAAAGGGTGTCCTGTTGCGTCTCGAGAGGGCTGTGTTTAGGTTTTTATGGTCAGGGAAGACGGAGCTCGTAAGAAGAGGGATGGTATATCAGGATGTTAGGCGTGGTGGGTTGGGCCTTGTGCATTTTCCTTCCAAACTCCGTTTTCTCCTGACCAAGTGTGTTTATAGTGCTGTAGACAGCAGAATGCCTTTGGCCTATTTTGTCCGTTATTGGGGGGGATTATCATTCCGTCGGTTCTTTCCCTCCCTGTTTAGTAACAGTGAACCCCACAGCTGGAGGCCCTCGGAAGCGTACAGTCAAATGAGAGAAACGCTCCTAATGATATCTAGAGTTGGGGACGTTTCGCAGTTAAGTGCAAGAGACCTATACCAGGCTGTTTTTGAAGAATTGGTTGGCCAGGTCCAATCCAATCACTATGCTTCAAGGTCGGAAGTGTGGCGTGTGGTCCACAGCAGATCATTAGATTACCGCAGGCGAGACTTGTTGTGGCGAATCGCACATGATGCGATTGTGACTAATCTCAAGCGTCTTCGGTGGCGTCTTGGAGATGGAATTTGCCCACGCACTGGATGCACGAAGTGGGAGAGTGTGTCACATGTGTTTTGGCAGTGTGAATTTGTGGCCCTCCTTTGGGAATGGTTCCAAGTCCTGACTGATCGCTTGACGATGGGCAACACATGGGCGGTCGGCCGGGACTATGCTTTGTATGGTCTTTCACCCCCGCCATGCAATACAAGTATTCAGGGCATACTTACCTTTGTTTCGGCCTCCATAAAGCTGGCCTTCTGGAGAGACCGATGTAACGTTGTTTTTAGGGGGATGGGGAAGCCTGCGGACGTCGTCCTGGCGTCGGTGAAGGCGGAGGTGAGGCTGAGGGTTGAGTCCGACTTCGTTCGTTTGCCAAGGTCGGCGTTCGGTAGGCGATGGGGTCCACTCGTTTCGGTGAGGGGGAACCGTGTGGTGGTCAACTTGTAATAGGGTGGGTCTGTAAGGTGCTTGTAAATAGTTGTAAATATCTGTATGTATAGCTTTATTACTGTAATGAACATAATTTTCTGTACATAGTTTTGTAAATATTTGTACATATAGCTTATTACTGTAATGAACACAATTTTCTGTTTGATTTAGCAATCTGTAAATAGTTTGCGTTTATGTTTTTGCCCGATCCGGTTTCAGTTTTTGTTTTTGTTTTGCATGTGCCGTTTCAATGCACTTAAAAAGCACCAACACTTCGGTAAATCGACAATAGTAGTATATGTTAGTACAACAAGCAGCACAGTACAGCACAATGCCAAAATTCAGCACGATCAGCGAGAGCTCCGTGAAACACGTCCGCTCTCGACGAAGACCAGAACTGAAATATACAAAAATTCGTCACTTCATGTTGGGACGAAGTTGTCTCCTCTGGTCGGAGTTTCATTAGGTGTCGAGCTGTCTGAGTGACCAGCTTCATTAAGACGCCGAGGTGTCTGATGCACATGTAGGCCTATATGCCTTTAGTATGTGCCGAGTTATCCGACTTTACAAAGGCACTGAGGACAGTGAGGCCGTTTTGACTTACATGGGATAGCTTTACATATAGGCGATTTGTCCTTGCCTGTGAGTGCGTTCCTTGAATGTTACTCTTTTTACCACTGAAAAGCAAATTTATCCCCATGTCGATCATTTCTGTTGACATGAAAAGTTAAAACAAATCTTTACTCGTCATAGCGAACTGCTTATGCCACATTTTATGGACGAAATATACATTTAGCCTAGTGACAATAAGTCACAGGAATTGTGCGAATCTATTCCTGCCATACAGTTTTGTACACACACAAGCATGTTCTCTCTCGGAGCGACTTTTGCCCATGTTATGCCCAGGTTGAACATAAATGCCTTGTCTCCAAGCAATCACAGACGATTTACGTACGCCATTGTGAGTCCGTCCTCTTGTTCCTATTATCCTGCTCTATAGCACAGACAAACAAACCAAACAACTTAAACTGTTTGATTTAGCAGTCTGTAAATAGTTTTGCGTTTATGTTTTTGCCCGATCCGGTTTCAGTTTTTGTTTTTGTTTTGTATGTGCCGTTTCAATGCACTTAAAAAGCACAACTTAAACCGGACCGGAACATGACTGTTTGTCTGTGGCACCTTTCTACGTACGTTAAAAGCAGTGGTATGAGTTCTGTTTCTTGCCAGTATTCTTTCAATGTACACAGAAACGGGCACGTAGATTTGGTAGGAACCGAAACCGGACCGGCTAAAACACAACCGCGAAACACCCACACTGCGCCAGGAAACAAAACACCCCGGGTTATTGTACAAATTACAACTTAGCAACACGCACACAAAGCAAAACTAATAGCAAGCCCATGAACTTAGCGTTTAAGGCTTTCAATGTGTACAATGCCCATTGCTACCCAGCAGACTATTTACCTTTTAAATGCGTGGGCTCGGTACAGGTGTCCCAGACTGATGCGTTTTCAGTAAGATACATCTCCGCAGGCTGACCTCTGTAGTGTACACTCTGGCCCCTCCCCTTCACATAAATCAAAATGCAGCCCTTCCTTAAAGGTGGATCCTTTGCCGGAGGCTCTGAGGCAGGCCGCTCGCCATCCGAAATTGCTGACACTGACACTGACAGAGTCCGAGAAGAGGTTAAGTAAGAAGAATTTTTCCCAACTCAGATCGAAGTGGAGCCAAGTGCCCCAAAACGGTTACTTACGCATTTGAAATTAACACGTTTTCTGTTAAAAGTAAACTTGAAGCAAACACGTGTGATTTCATGTTGTTTTTTTTTCTTATTCAGTTAGTACAACCTTAATTGTGATTAGGTACCCCAAACTTATTACGAAGAAAAAGTAAAATATCAAAGTTTTCGTCTTATTTTTCTTCAAACTATCTGTTAACCTATATTTGAAGAATTCACTATTTGTATATTCAAGGTAGCTTGAAACCAAGCAGTCTTTCTCTTTTTGAACTAGATCACATTTGAAGAGAAAAAAATGTTGGCACATTGGCTCCAAATCATGAAACAGGACTTCTGCTAAAATCCTCCCGACCCTCTGGGCCGTTCACCAAAACCAAAACTTTGACTGCTTCCCGATAAAAAGCTGTAACGTCCACAAAAGGACAGACAGTTCGTTACCAACATCAGGGCCCTCAGACCATTAACATTATTGGGACTGCCATGGCTCTATTCTAGACTGGATGAAAAGAACAGATACTATTCACGATTTAGCCAAAAGGCCGAGAAGCAAGTTGGGCTGGATATGCTACGTGTTAGGGTCCCTTTAAAGAGTAGTTTCATATGATGTTAAATGAATGGATGTTGTCAAATAAAAAAAAAAAAAAAAAAAAAACAAGAAATAAGGTTAACTTTGAGCAATGTCTTAAACCTGAAGGTAGGGCTGTGAAAATTTCCTCAAAAATGCAATCTCATAATTGGTTAGTTCACTTGATATAGCATGTCAATAGTGGTTGTCCAGGGGCCGATATGTCCGGGCCGAGTTGGCCGTGCACCCACACGCACGCCATCATGAATGCAATCGTAACCAATAACAAATAAATTAAATGTTTCTTTTTTACCTTTTTTTACATTTTGCGATAACTAGATTATTTAGAATGTGAAGTATGTTGATGTTATAATGAATGCGGAAGCTCCCAGGCACCAGGTTAAAAAAGATGTTGAAATATATTAAAAAAAAAAATAAATCACCCTGCGTCAAATACTCTAATAGTAGGACTGGGGGTCTGTACTTTCGGTAACTGTACACACACCTGTTGGGGTACTCGTCGAGAGCGAATGTGTTTTCGCGAGCTCTCATAAATCATGCTGAATTTTAACAGTGTACTGTTGCACTGTCCTGGCTACTTGTTACACTGCACTTGTTATACTACACGGCGCATAATAGTTTTTAGTGTGTTGTCTCGTATAGGCTTGGTCGTATTGGTTTCTCCTGGGCCTTGTGCATTTTCCCTCAAAGCTCCATTTCTCCTGGCAAGGTGTGGGTTCTTTCCGTCCCTGTTTAGTAATAGTATGCCCCACAGCGGGAGACCCTCGAAGACACATTGTCACATGAGGGATACTCTCCGTATGGTGTCAACTGTAGGGGAGGTTTCACATCAGCGCGGGGGCCATTTTGATGACTTGGCTGGCAGAGTAGTGCTCAGCAAGTCACTAGTCTACCGCCGGCGAGACCTGCTGTGGCGAATTGCACATGATGCCATTGTAACCAATGTTAAGCGCCTTCGGTGGCTCCTGGCATATGCCCTCGGGCTGGATTTACAAAGTGGGAGAGTGTGCCCCATGTGTTTTGGCATTGTGGGTTTGTGGCCCTCCTCTAGAAGTGGTTTCAAGTCCTTGCTGACCGGCTAAGGTTTTGCAACAATTGGGGGGCATTGTATGGCTATCGCCCCCACCATCCAATACAAGTGTTCGTGACATACTCACCTTTGTTTCGGCCCCCATCAAGCTGGCTGTTTGGAGAGACCGATGTAATATTGTTTTAGGGGGGAAGGGAGGCCTGCCGACAGAGTCGAGGCCGACTTTGCATGTTTGCCGAGGTCCACGTTTGGCAGACGTTGGGGGCCAATTGTTTCAGTGCGGGCGGGGCAGGTGATAGTTCATTTGTAAATAGTCCTGTGTTCTGCTTCTCTGCAGCCGTTCCTGTGTATATGTTTATCTGTTTGATTTGGTAATGTGTAAATAAGCGAGTTTGTAAATAGCCCTGGGTAGTCGGTTGGGTTTCTGGGTGGGTTTCGTATATTGACACAGAAATCTAGTTTGCATCTGCAATTGTACATAGTTCAAGTTATGTTTTCGTCCCGTCTGGTCTGAGTTCTTGGTTTTCCGTGCCTTTTTCTATGTTACGTAAAAAGCAAACGTTTCTCCTAGGCTTTTTTCGTTTCGTTTGTGTGGTCTAGAGCCACATTAACTTTTGCTGCTATGCCCGTGTGTAGGGGACAGCAGCATTGCCCAGTTTACATCGGGGGTAAGAAAAATGGTGCAAAGGTGGAAGAAATAGTGATGTTGGAGGCACTTGAAGCCCGCAACACGCACGACCTAGAGTTCAGGGGCCCGTTCCACAAAGAGTTACGCACGATCTTAAGTTTGATTTACTGTTGGCTTAAGTATGGTGAATCAAACTTTAGATTGTGCGTAACTCTTTGTGGAACGGCCCCCTGGTCTTACAAAGCCCTTTTGGAGGGTGTGTCTTCCCTGAAGGGAGAAGAAGGGCCCACAGTCGCTCCATACGATTGCTCTGTTGTGGTGACAGTGTTGTACCTGAACTTTGAGGTCGAACAGGGCCTGGTTGCGAGAGTAATTGGACAATGCGGGACTGTCTCTGATATGCGGCGGTGTACCTATGGTGAAGGAGAGATGAAGGGCATACCGAGTGGAAAGAGGCAGTTCCGTACGGTACTGAAAAAAAGATATACCGTCCAAATTCGTTAGTTGGGGCAACCAAGTACATGTTTTAAGTGTGGGAAGAAGGGGCACGAAGCCAAGTTGTGTTCCCATAGACATTGTGAGAGATGTTTGTAGTTGGGTAACTTCAAGGCAGTGTCCCAACGAAGTCCGGTGCAACCTCTGTGGGTGGAGGGACACATGTTTGATGACTCCCCTACATCGTACTCTGCTTGTACAAGTGCTAATGTGGAGTCAGAACCCTCGCAAGCAGGCCCGGAATATTCTTCTCAGGAATTGGAGGAAGCAGCAAATGAGGTGGAATGGGACTTCCTTACCTCCAAACAGTGTGAGGGGGGTTCTGGGGATCCTAAGGCAGGCACTCCCCAATCCTTACAAACGGCAACCATGGAGGCTGGAAAGATGACAGTAGAGGATCTTCAGCTCTGAGTCTCTTTCAGTTTCAGCAATGTCCGATGGGGAGGGGCGGGGGCGGGGGTAAGGCTGCCTCAGAGCCTCCTGCAAAGGATCCACCTAGGGAGGGCTGGTTTTATTTGTGCGAAGGGAAGGGGCGAGAGTCTCCTCTTTAGAGGTCAGCCTATGGAGACATCTCAGACCGGGTGGGCCCATCAGTCTGGGACGCCCGTCCCCAGCCCATAACTCAGACCGATGGGTAGCAAATAGGTATTGTACATATTCATATCCTGAAACACTTCAGTTTCGTGTGATTGGGCTCGTTATTGGTTTTGCTTTGTCTTCTACGGGTCTGACTTTGTGTATTTGTGCATTTCCCTGGGTGTTTTGTGAATATGTCGTGGTTGTGTTTTGGCCTGTCCGGTTTCGGTTCTAGTTTGTTTCTGTGTGCATAAAAAGAATACTGTACACCTACCTGCAAACTATTAATACTATTTTGTCTCACTGCATCCTCTCTCTTACCCCAGCCCAAGCCCATAATATGCACACCAAATTGATGGATACACCTAAGGGTGAATACATGCCTGTGTGAAAATCCAATTCATTTGAAAATATTCAAACCTGTCCACAGAAATATGAACTGCGGAAACACGAAAGGCTCAAAAGAAAGACTGTAGAGAAAACTCATTTCAATACATACATGTCCCCTGCAGATTTTGCACAACCAAATAATTGCTTCTACAAGGTGCTCTTCTGTCCCTACAATTATCAGTACATACAAATTGAAACCACCCACAGCAATCCATTTGCTCATCACACTAAATCCAGCTTTTTTGGCGCGTCCTCAACCCACTGACCCCCACATTTGCAGCACACATTGCTGTTAGCAGACTTTTTCTCTGCAGTTTCTTTTCATTGGACTTCTTCCTCTGCTGTTTCTCTCTGCGTTCCCCTGCTTTCATGGAACCCTTTTTCCTAGTCTTTCTTTCATTAGCCACACTCTCTTGTACTCTTGTTGCAGCTTGATAAACCCATCACTGCTGTGTCTGCCTTTTCTTTTTTTGAGGGCTCACTTGGAACTCTTGGGTAGACAGTTGTATCCTTGAATGCTTGGGATATGGCTCCAGGTGACCCCAAATGATTCACGACTCTCTCACTTGTTGCTGAAGGGAACAGGAAGACTGAAACTGGTTACTTGCTGGGTGGAAGACTGCGATAAATTCGAATCCGAGGGCCGGGATGGAGGAGGGCCTGATGATTGCACCTTACCTGTGTGAGCTACCCTTGAGAAAAACTGCAGCAGGGTTGTTTGGCTGTTTTGCAAGATGGGTATGGGTGAGTGTGGTGGCTGTGATGTCTGGGAAGCAAATGCTTGATGAGATGGCTTCTCTATTGATGGGCTAGATTCCATTCCCTTTGAAGGTATTTGTGACTAATTCTAAGCTGACGGTTGAAAGCCATGCATTGTTATAAGCACTTGCAAAGGATTTTTTTGTCACAGTATCACATGGATGACTTTCATTAAATGATGCGACTTCTTTCTGGTAGTTGTCCTTTAAAGTTTTAAAAGAAACCGATATCAAGTGGCTGTGTGAGGCGGGATGAGTGGGCTAGCAGCACAACAAAATACCATTTTCTTGACAAAATTTGCTTGTAACATAACATAACAGGTTGAAGGGCAAAGGAGGGCCAAGGCCCCATAAGATGCCCTGAAGACCAAGCCCTAATCAAAAGTCTAACCACCAAAGCTTGACTACAGCCCCAGACAATCAGATTCTACCACAGTCATGGAAAAACCTGTCAATGTCAGGCGCGTAGCCAAGGAGGGGGCGAAGGGGGCGACCGCCCCCCCCCCCCTTGGGCAAGTCGGGCTTCGCTAGAAATACCCACTCTCCTTTTCCCCGCAATATTGTTAAATAGAAATTCCCTCATTTTCTGCAATGTTTTTATAGATGCGCACAAGAAATACATAACTGCATAGCGCCACTATTTTAAAATAGCAGCAGCAGGATGGCAGGAATGAAATGCGTTTTTTGGTCTTTGCACCCACCGCGATTTTTTTCATACAATGTATATAAGGACTTTTCCCATGGGATAAATACGTTAGATTAGATCATAGATTATTACACTCTATGGATTAGGTACGGTATGCTGAAGTTGAATTAGGATAGGCCCACTTCTTTCAAAAAGTACTGTCCGTGAATTGTTCGTATTATATGAGCTGACCGTGGTTTTCTATCGGATTTCTGAATTCATGAGAATTCAAATAGCCCTTATGCACCATAGAAAAAATATTATAGCTACTCTGCTAGTGCTGCTACCCGTCGCTGCCATGGTGACTGACTAGCCTACATGAACGTTAGAAGAATTGCCATGGAAAGGTAATCAACTTGTTCTTTTTATTACAAAATGTAAATAAACCTGTTAGGCCACTAGGCCTACTAGTGCTAGAAACTACCATGTAGGCAGAGTAAGACACCACACTAATGTTAATTTCGTTGGGGAAGCCTGTGGGGAGTGTGGGGTAGGCTAGGTTAGGCCTAGCCTAGCCTAGGCCTAGGTAGGTTAGGCCTAGCCTAGGTAGGCTAGGCTTTAAGTTTATTAACCCCCACCCTGAATGCAGAATTGCAGATGCATTGTGATCTACTTCTATTTTACTTATTTTATCATTTTCACAGGGATAACGGTCTGTTTGTATACCTGGATGGTGGTAATCGTGAGTGTCTGGCGGATAGGCCTACATAATGGAGAAAGACACCAAGAGGCCGTTAGTGCAACCGTCACTGGCTCAATTTATGACAAATAAGAAGTCCAAATGGTAAGTGTATGATGTATTTTCACCAAGTTCTCCGCAACTTATGAAGCAGGTTTGTAATTCGTTCAATGTTCATTGACTCTACAAACAGAATAATATTAAAACTAAACTTTGCATAAAAAGCACACTCCTCCAGTATGCTATCATAATTTACATGCACATTAGGACAGCTTTAACCTCATTATTCCATGCTTGCATGGTTTAGCCTGTTGGAGGGGAGAGTGGGGGACTCAAATAGCAAACCAACTTCCCGCTCCGCTCTACTTCGAACCAATGCAATTCATTGCTGCTAAGCCATTCTGCACAACCTCATCCCAAGTATTCCCAGGCCCACCTAGATTGTCATTTTCTTTGCCTGCAGTTCTGATGCGTCCAGTACAGTGTTTAGCAAATCACCGCAGAGTTCTCGGGCAGATGACATCCCTTCCAGCAGTGGAAGTTCAATGGAGCCTACTTCTTCAACAGAATATAGGCCTACCCAGTCTGCAAAAGGTAGGCCTAAGTAGACCCATCATGTACCTATTTCGATCAGATCTGGCCCATTTGATAATTTTTGTTGTTCTTTATTAAAGAGAGGAAGGCAGAAATTTTTAAACTGTTTATCAATAACAAACAGTGGAGAGAAATATTCTGATAATCAGTGAAAAATATGTGATATCTTGAGAACCGAAATTATTAATATTGAATCATTGACCAGGAAATAACTAAAATAAATATTTTATTAATTTATTTATTGTGGAATTGTTCATGACAAGCTGCTGTGAGAGCCTTAATTTATGAAGAATGTTCTGTAGCGGAGGCATTCACAATTAGTAGGGTCACATTATCGCATTTTCCTGACTCTATACGTTCATTTATTTGATTGGAGATTACCATCATTTGCGGAAATAGCCTAATAATATTACAATTTGATTGTTACAGGTAGATTGTTAGCCTGGATTTAATTTTTATATATCCCCACACTTTTAGGCTTGGCTGCTATTTTGTTACATGACTCTTTATTCCAATTATCAAAGAAATCCTGAAAAGCTGTGATTGAGCCTAGAGCCGCTGAAATCTAAAAAAGGGCTGTTCACTCAATTACTAAATAAAAACAGGCCCCGGGGCCAAGAATTGAAATTGGTCGACTCAGGTCATGTGTTGGAATTTAGATCCTAACTGAAAGCAAGGAGTGATATATATCAATACAAATCTGACAGTTTATGTATGGCGGCGCTGTGGCCTAGTCAGTAGAGCGTCAAGCCCGAAGTGCAACCGTTGTTGACATGCACAGGTTCAAACCTACTTTGCGGCAGTTATACTTTTTCGGAGTTGCAAAATTCGTGCCAGGTGATAGCCTAACATAGCTAGGCTTTGGAGAGTGAATAAAGCCTTTGAAGGAGGAACTGTTTCATTGGCCTAGGTAAACGATTTTCTTTGTTTCCAGGACATGACAAAGAGTCTGAGGTATCGCCGCCGTCGAAAGTCGCACCAGATGCATTGCAATCACCTTCCTATGACATTGGTTCGCTAACCGGTGATGGTGACATATCAGACGAATGGAAAATTTTCATCGCCGAGAACGCATGGAAGCCCCCAACAAACTTTGTCTGGCCAACTTCCAGTCACAAGAAATGTCACCGAGTGGAATATAGAAAGATATCAGAGCACCACCTTCACAAATACCCATGGCTTGCCTACTCCGAGTCCGATGGTGGTTTCTTTTGTAGATATTGTAGATTGTTCGCACCTACCGCAACAGTAGGGTCAGAAAAACGTGGTCAACTTCCTGGACAACTGGTGAAGACCCCCCTTAGAAAGTACAATAAACTCTCAGGCAAAGATGGCGCTCTGGACAAGCATGCTGCAACACAGTATCACATGTCTTCCATACAAGCAGCACAACATTATATCCAAGTGCAGCGCAACCCTGAAAGAGACATAAGGAATGTACTCTCTGCCCACAGGGGTAATCAAGTTCAACAGAATCGCTACGCTCTGCTTTCGATTATCAAAGCTGTAATTCTCTGTGGAGCCCAGTGTCTGCCGTTGCGAGGTCACCTTGATTCTGGACGGTTGGACACTGGCAGTAGTTCGGCAAATGAAGGCAATTTCCGGGCCTTACTGCGTTACAGAATAGATGGTGGGGACAAGGATCTTGAGAGACATTTGAAAGAAGCTCCAAAGAATGCTGTCTACACAAGCCCGCACATTCAAAACGAAGTGATAAATGTTGCTGGTCAACTCATCCAGAAGAGAATCGTTGATCGGATCAACCAGGAGGGGGGACTGTATTCAATACTCGCTGATGAAACACAAGACATTTCAACTGTTGAGCAGCTAAGCATATGTCTGCGATATATCGCGGAAGGAGCAATTCATGAGGATTTTATCGGATTCTGGGACATAATGCATGAGTCGTTCAGTCTGGATTTCAATTCGTTGAAAGAGGACGAAGTTATGGAACCAAAACTCTCTGGCCGTGTAATTGGAAAGGCTATCAGCGACGTTGTCGAAAAGATGGGGTTGGATATAGATAACTGTGTAGTGCAAGGATACGATGGTGCTTCTACAATGAGTTCTGAAACGAAGGGAGCAGCAGCAGTGATATTGGAGAAGAATCCTAGAGCTTTGTATACACACTGTGCTAGTCATTCATTAAATTTGGCTGTGGTGGGTACTTGCAAATTACAGGCAGTTCGCAACATGTACGGAACTGTTCTGCAGGTCATAAACTTTATCAATGCCAGTGCCAAGAGAGTCGCAGTCTTTGGAGCAGCAGTTACCTTCAAGTACCCTCAACTAAAGAACAAACGCTTGAAGCAACTTTGTGAAACGCGATGGGTTGAACGTCACGAAGCCTTAGACACCTTCATTGAGCTATACGATGCAATCATCCTCACCTTGGATCAGATATCAAAGTGGAATGATGTAGCCAGTTCGTCAAAGAGCCGTACACTACTACTAGCTACCAAGAATCCAATGTTTCTTATAGCACTACATTGCACAGCTGATATCATGAGCAACATACGACCGCTCGCTCCAAACAACTCCAAACAGAAGACCAAGACATGTTGGGCGCGGTGTCCCTTGTCCAGATGGTTATTGACGTACTAGAACAGAAGAGGACTGACACAGACACAGAGTTTGGTCGTGTGTACAGTGCGCTTTCTTCATATCAACAGACACGCGAAACTCCACGAATTTGCACCAGACAAGACCATAGGTCCAACCCAGCTGTGTCGGACATGGAAACATACTACAGGACAACTGTATATATACCTCTACTTGACGAAATCATCACAAATGTGAAGAGCAGATTCACCAGGCATGTGAAGCAAGCCATGCAGCTCTCCAGCCTAATCCCTTCCAACATCGTGGAAAGAGCTACCAATGAAGATGACAAATGGCTGTCAGATGCAATTAGATTTTACTCTGATGTTCTTCCAGAAACTACATCAATGCAATCACTTGGCGAGTGGAAAGTGTGGAGACAACTGTGGTTAAGTAGACCACAGGCTGAACGACCTAGGGATGCTGTAGCTGCCTTTACTGCATGTGATCGTGCGTGTTTTCCCACCATTCGCACCCTACTCCACATTTGTGCCTGTCAGCCGGTAACTAGTGCAGCTGCTGAGAGGTCATTTTCCACTCTCCGGCGACTAAAGACCTGGACCCGCAGCACGATGGGCGAAAGCCGTCTGACAGGCTTGGCACTAATGAACTGCCACCCACAACTACTGAGCGTTGAAGATGCGGAGTTGATACTGGAGATGTTTGCCAGACGCAAAGCCAGACGACTGAACTTACTGCTGTAGGCTACGTGGGACGTGGGTCGGTATGTAAACCTATTACCAGTTGTTGTTTGTGGTGTCTCATAAAGGTGATCTAGAGGCATTTGTTTATAAATTTTCGGCTCATTTTTATTGGATGCTCTCCGCCAAGCCAATGGTGGTGCAATGCTCAAGTGATGTTGCCACAGCAGGGGTGGGGTGCAGGGTTGGGAGCATGTAGGCTATGTGAGCTAAGCATGTAAAACATCAAGAAAAGGCTGCTTTCTACAATCTGAGTGATTTGTAGAGTTAAAAGTTTCTAAAGCTCATCGGGGCATTGCATCATTTTTCACAGACTACTTGTAATTTTCAGTAATTGAGAAATTGTATACATGAGATCTATATTTCAAGGCTAGATTCTTGCAGCTAAGACTCAGGAAGGGCTGTTTCCGGCCATCTGGGGGGGGGGGTTGTAAAACTAAAAATTTTCTTGTACGCTCCGCGCCAACCAATGGTGGCGCTCCGCTTAGATAGTCTCCACGAGTTTGCACCCCCCTTGGCAAATTTCTGGCTACGCCCCTGGTCAATGTTAACCTTAAAGCAGTGAACTGAGGGGGAGTTTAATGTCAGTAATGACACCACCTCTACTTGGACAAATAGGGGGATTTTTACGTACATAGAAACGGGCACGGAGAACCAATAACACAACTCAGACCTTACTTTAACTATGTACAGAATTCATACCATTTCGGACAAATATAGTGTTCCCTTACATCCTTGGAGGAACCATTTGGTGAGAATTCTGGTCTTCGTCGAGAGCGGACGTGATTTCACGGAGCTCTCGTTGATCGTGCCGAATTTGTCACTGTGCTTTAACTTAACTGTACTATAATATATTATTTTATATTACTATCCATACTATGATAGCGTTGGAGTGTGATCTCTCTTGGGGACCGCGGCTTTGGTCGTGCTCGTTTTGAAGCTGTGTTTACCTTACTATTTACCACCCTACCTGGGTTTGACTTGAGGTGATGAATTTTTCCCTCCTGTTGTTACGTGGCCTCGAGCCACAACCTTTGCTGCTATGGCCGGAGGTTGGGATAGCAGCATCGTTAAGTTACAGTTTGAGTCGAGGGGGAATGTTACACCCCAGCATGTTTTTTCAGTGTTGAAAAACAATAACGTAGAGGTTAAGGATATACAGATGTTGCAGGCCCTTGCATCCCGGAATACATACGACCTGAAATCACGGACTGATGTCGCCCGATCGAAGGGGGTTTCCTCCCTGAAGGGAGTGGAGGGTCTGACTGTCACCCCATATGACCGCTCTGTGGTGGTGACAGTGTTGTACCTCAATTTTGAGGTAGATCAGAGCCTGGTGGCGAAGGTTCTAGGGCAGTACAGAACTGCCTCCGACTGGCGTTGGGTAAAGTATAATGAAGGTGATATGGCCGGTATTCTCAATGGAAAGAGACAGTTCCGTATGGAGCTGAAGAAAGACATTCCCTCCGTCCTGTTCATAGGGGGGTCTAAGGCCCACATCAGGTATTTAGGCCAGCCCCGCACATGTTTCTAGTGTAGAGAGGAGGGGGCATGAGGCCAAGTCATGCCCAAACAAACGCTGTGCCAGATTCTTGAAGTTGGGGCATGACAGGGCAACATGCCCCAATGAGGTGCGGTGTAACCTGTGTGGGGAGGAGGGACATGTCTCCGGTGCCTGCCCCACATCGTACTCTGCGCGTGCAAGTGCAGATGTGGAGCCGGCAAGTGAACCCTCGCCTTCAGGCCCAGAAGCAATGGTGGAGGAACCTGGGTCCCCTTCACCCGATGAGGTGGCACATCAGGTGGAACAAGAGTTCTTAGCTTCGAAGGGATGTGAGGTGATCTGTGGGAACCCTGAGGTAGGCCCTTCTCAACCGTCCCCGTCAGTACCTGAGGCACACTCCCCACCAGCTCATGGGGAGGCTGGAATACCAACAGTGGAGAATGACCTTAGACTGAGGGAGGGCTGGTTTGATCTGTGTGAGGCGGTTGCGGAGCCTAAGTTGAAAAGGTCGGCCTCGGGGGAGGTGTCCGACCAGGGAGTTTATCCTTCTATGCCACCAGCACCAGACCCGTGTAATAAAAGGGCCAGGTCAGAGACGGTTTTGTAATACCACACTCCACATTTCATGAACGGTTCCCTGTCCCTCATGACCCTGAACGTTAACGGCATGAGGGACAGTCGGAAGCGGTCCAGAATATTCCAATTTTGTAAATCACTAGGTATGGACTTCGTTTTCCTCCAAGAGACTCACAATTGTTAATGAGGACGATGTCTACACCTGGTCCTACGAATGGGGTGTGGGTTTGCACGCTTCCTTTGGTTCTGCGTCTTCCTGTGGGTCTGTTATTTTATTTTTACCAAGATGGACTTCCCTGTTCGGAAAAGTTGATCATGATCATGAGGGCCGGTTCATATGCATCACCATCAAACATCCTTGTGGGAACTTCTTCCTGTGTAACGTTTATGCACCCAATCAGCCTACAGACAGAAGGGATTTTTTGGCTACCCTGCCATCCTTCGTTCCTCGCTGTGCCCCTTGCATCCATCTGGAGACTTCAACTGTGTCACTGACACACAGTGCGAGCAAATGTCCACACGCACATCTTCAAGCTGTAGTGTGGGTATGGTGGAGTTGGACATGTTCACAAAGAGTCACGACATGGCTGACGTTTGGAGAGTGCAGCATCCTGGCTTGTCCGTGTTCACTTGTCACCGCCCTGATGGCACGGACACCTCAAGGTTAGACCAGGTGTACGCTCCACCTGCTCTATCACCAAGTGAGTCACCAAGTGTCTCATTCCAACCCCCAGAGTCATGGCCAGTAGGGAGGGGGTTGTGGAAAATGAACACAGATATTCTGAGGCTGAATATAGCAAAGATTTTAAGGCCAGGTACGCAGGGTGGCGAACTTTGAGGCCGGCCTTTTCAAAGACCCGCATCAAACGTTTTACAGTGGAATACTGTGTAGCAAGAGCTCGTCGAAGAAGGGAGGAGTTCCTTTCACTTTGCTCTAGGGAGAGGAACGGGGACCCCTCCACACTTCATGCAATCCAACATTACCTTGATGGGAAAATACACGGGGCCCGGGTTCGTGCTCGTGTGCATTGTGTGGAGGCGGAGGACAAACCAACCATTAAGTTCTACCGGGACGTCAAAAATTGAGCCATCGATCGCAGTAAAAGCTGTCCGTGACGCCCACGGTGTGGTACATAAGGACCCTCTCGACATTGTAGAAGAGTATAAAAACTTTTATGAGCAGATGTATACCCAGGCAGATGTCGATGAAGACCTTCAAAAGTCCCTATTAGATAATATTGACAAGACCCCCTCTAAAGATCAGAATGATGGAACTTGGCTCCCCTTTGACTATTGACGAGCTCGGGAAGGCAGTGGCGAAGATGAAAGGCGGAAAGGCATCTGGGTCCGACGGTATTCCAGTAGAATTCTATAAACGCTTCTGGGGTACCGTAGCACATGATCTCCGTGATGTATTCGTCTCTGCCTTTCTTGCTGGCTCATTGAGCCACTTGCAGCGCACAGGCATAACAACTTTGCTGCCTAAGTCAGGAGACCCCCTCGAAACGAAACGGCCAATCACCTTGTTAAATGTAGATTACAAGATTCTGGCGAAAGCCCTTTGCAACAGGCTAGGCACAGTTATGCCAAATATTGTAGGGTATTCAGCAGAACCTCTAGGTGGTGCGGGACTTAGTTGAATACGTGATGGACCGTGATCTTCCATGTGCGCTTGTCTCCCTCGATCAGGAGAAGGCCTTCGACATGGTTGATCATGGATTCCTCTTTGCAATTTTGAAGAACTTTTATTTGAATCCAGTTTTCGTTAAATGGACCTCCTTATTGTACAATAGTGTAAACAGTCGGGTTATCGTTAGTGGCCTACCGTCAGACCCCTTCAGTGTTCAACGTGGGGTACGGCAGGGGTGCCCCCTATCACCTTTACTCTACGTAATCTTTAGTGAATCACTAGCAAGAGCCTTTCAAGTAGAGCCTTTGTTTCAACCATTTCACATTCCCGGTGGTGTTGAAGTTGAAGGCAATTTCCAGGAGCTTAAAATCATATATACTAAAAAAAAAATCGAGAATTTTCCAATTCCAGCAATGTCATTTTTGTGGCATTTTGACTTTTACCAGGAGTAATGATTTTTTAAACTTAGTATCTCTCTAATTTAATATACTTCGTACAGTTAAGGGCGCACTGCGAGCATGACGTCATTGCGGCACAACTTTCCTTCAATAACTAACACTACACCAACCATGTGCAAAAGTAGTTAACAACGTTGTTAATTTTGTAGAAAATCCTCGGTAAAATTTTAACTTATATTGCTGAGAGGAAGAAAAATTATTAAGGATCAACTTTATTCAGTCGATTAGATTTTTTCCTGGAAATTCGTTGGCTTTTGAAGGGTTTCTTGTCCCTTACAGTTCCGAACGGGATTTCCAGTTTGTGCCCGCATGACGTCATCGGACAATAAGAAGACATTCAGTACTGACTTATACACACGCTACGATTTACTGTTTACGTATTCTATAGGCATACGTACGCGTTAGTCGGGGTAACCATGTATGCATGTTCACACACCACCGAATCAACGTAACCTCGACAGAAGGGTTTCTCTGACTAGCAGCTTACTAGTGGTCTAACTACTCCGAAATCTGGGCATGACGTTAAACTGCATCCAGGTTGTGGCTTCTGTTCTATTCAGTCAGTCTAGAGCATGATCACTCAGTGTTTGCCCTTTGGAGGGCGTACTTGTCCATTTGGGACGTTAAGCTCCTTAGGGGAGCAGAACTCCTCCGGGAGTAATCGTTTGGTTTTCGCCCCTTGGCTCGTGGGGACTTTTAGAAAAAAGCTTTTAGAAAAAAAACTAGTGGTCTAACTACTCCGAAATCTGAATCAATTTATACGAGACAGGGAGCCTTTTGATAAATTTGAAATTATTCGACTCTCTTGCAAAGTTTCCAATCGGTTTATTTCTTCAAGTTTTACATGGCATCGCGCTACTTTAGATGATTTTCATTGTGTATCAATCCCGTTGACGATCACTCAATCAGGTTGCCAAACAACGTCCAACTTCAGTTAATAGTGTACAGTGTAGCGTAACACATAGAAAAAGCACAACGTTAGTCAGTACTATGCAGTATTCCATAATGTGAGTCAGTTGTGAGTGAATGCTTAGCCTTTATGAACTTGAAGCTTAGCCTAGCCTCGGCTATGCTAGGCATAACGCAAAGGTAACGATGCCGCAGTGTCAGGCATTTGGTTGTGACAACAAACGGGACTATTCAGTTGGCGAGGATGGTGAAAAAATTCACTTCTTTCCAATACCAAACCCCCAGAAAAGTAAGGAAAACTTTGAACTTTGCAAGAAATGGCTCCATGCAATTGGCACCACAAAATTTGAAGTTGGAGTAATGATTTTTTAAACTAAGTATCTCTCTAATTTAATATACTTCGTACAGTTAAGGGCGCACTGCGAGCATGACGTCATTGCGGCGCAACTGGGTGGTATGCCATAAGCACTTCACAGATGATTGCTTTGAAGAAGATCTTAGGGCAAAGCTTACAGGAAGCAAGCCACGGAAAATTTTAAAGTATGGGTCAGTCCCTACTATCTTCTCCTTTAGAGAGCAGCCAGCCAAGCGAAAGAGGACTGAACAGCGTATACAGGAGAAGCAGAAAAAGCAAGTGAGTTCAAAGAATATAGTGTAGCCTACAGTAGGTCAGACCAGGGTCTGACATAGCTGGATTACCTTAGATTCCACCCTCGTTACTTTCTACACCTGAAAAGGGTGTTTTCCGCCCTGTTAATTTTTAAGCAGAAAACATCTCTTCAGAGGGCAGAAAGTAATGGAATGGAATGTGATATCATTGGTACTTTTGTCAAATGAAGATCTTTTCGTAAAGTTTCAAACATCCTTGATGTAGTAAGGAGCTCGAATGGAGCCTGGATTTTGAGACATGCCAATATGATTACATACTACCACTTACCTCAAATGACTGTTAGGCAGTGTGATTATTTCTACACAGGTAGGAAAAGAATGGGAACTCAGACAAATCTATCAGTATTACAGTTCACTATAATTTGCAGCACAACTGGAAAATCTAGAAAACGAGGACTGTCCAAAAAGTCTCCATATATTTCAAGGCCGTTTCAAGTTTTAACCTCATGTACTATACTGAGTTAATGTTTTGATACTACTAGAGAAATATTATATAATGAGTTACTCTGTAATTTGTTCTGCCAATGATGTGTCAACTAGTTCTATGATAACATAACCAAGATGTCCCTCACCAAAATCTTCTTAAGACATGCTAAGTTATGTTTTTGGTGTAGACACAATACAGTATTTAAAATTTCTAAATTATGCATTTAAGATTTTTGCAGATATGTTTTTTTCATGGTCCTTATGAAACTACAGTACAAGAAGTCCTAAACTACTTGAGTACAGTACAGTTCGTGTTATATTTTGGACATTTACCCCTCCTCTCATGTCCAAAGGCAGTATCATTCATATCAGTACAGTATGTACTTTTAAACATGTTTGCAGAATGTGTACAGGAAATGGATAGGTGGCCTACAAAAAATTCTAGGTAGATTGTTATTGCATTACAGCAATGTACTGTACAGCTGTTTTCACACACAGTTCAGTAAAATTTGCACATGTGTATGTACTGTAGCTTTTAAAAGCATTGAGCAAACATGCAAAAACTAGCAGGGCACAATTTTGTCTACCACAATTTTTTTGTCATCAATGATAAAGAAATTACAACATTGGTGACTGGATATCAAGTACCCGTTGGGTTACTAGGTACTGTATCAGGTGAATGCACTTATCAGGTTTGGCAAAAAGAATACAAGTTGCTGTCACTTGAGCAAATAGTGGAATTATTACAATTTTTTTTTCAGTAGTTTCGCCACAAGGTTTCACAAGGTCCTTAAGCTTGAAGGCTTATTTCAAGCCTACCCAGTAATTTGTTTCATTAGATTCATTTGTACAGTATACCGTACATACCCAATAGTTAACTTTCGCTATTCTCTATCCCATTATTTATAATTCGTAGGTTGTAAAAAGATACACCTGTATGGTGAGAGATGTTGGCACTCAGGTGGATGTAACCAAGACCACTGCAGGCAGTCAAACAATGTCAGATTTTTCAGAAGTCATTGGACAACAGGATCATGACTATTTGGGTTTCATTCCACAAGTCCCTGAAGGACCTGCAAGAAAGACAGTGAGTTTGTTATAGTTTTCTTCAGCTCTTTCCCCACACAGGTAGCCATGGCTATCATGCTATTCCTGATGGCTGTGGTGCCCCTTAAAAATATGTCATTGAAATAACTCAGTTTAGCAATGCCTGTTTTGAATGTTATAATTTCGAGTACTGCCCTGCTTACATTTGTGGTCTTTACTGTCCATTTCCATATAGATCTATTGAAGTTGTGATGTCCTGAAAAAATTTTGCACATTTCTTTTTGTACCAAACTAACTTCATTGGTCCTTTGGGTCAGGCTGGTCCTCAGGGCCAGGCTTGTTCATGACAACTTTTGTATGCTTGTGTCTATAACAATTATGTGAGCAACCACAAACCATGTTTGTTGCTTACTACAGCAGGGCTTTCATTATTTCTTTTTCACCAAGGACTTTGGACTCCCAGTCAAAATATGCAAAGGATATTTGACTGCCAATAACTATTTCCAAAGGACATCAGACTACCAATAAAAGTTCTCGAAGTGTGTTTATATATTGTTTCCTTATTCACACTCATAGTTGTAAGTTACGCACCTCAGCCCATTTACTCTATACATAGAAACCCACTGTACACTACCTGTGTCTCCGGGTATACCAATAAACATTAAATCATATTTTGTTGCACTGTCACAAATATTATTATTGTCAGCGGGGGGGGGGGGGGGATTGGGGGGGGGGGATTTGATCTCTGAAAGTGGGGGGAAAATTCGGGAAGACTACCAAACGGCGCCGCAGGAGCGCGAAGCGCTCCCCCTAACGGCGTGGGGTGCAGGGGCGGAGCCCCTGGAAGCATCTGGGTATTAACGAAAGTGACATTTATTGAAAGGATATTGTTTTTATTTAGTATGTATAATGTTAAATAAATATTACTCGCATAGCTTTGTCAGTTGCAGTTTTTATTTTTGTAGCAAAAGCAACCAGACTAAGACGTAAAGTTCTCGAAAAAAGTGGGGGGGGGGCGGCAAGTGCCCCCCTTGCCCCCCTCTAATTCCGCCTATGAATGTCAGCCAAAAAAATCTTTGTGAAAGTAGACCACAAATTTTCTAACAGCAAACATAGTAAAGAAAACTCATGCTGTGTTGCAAACACCCCTCAAACAAAATGTGCAGAACTATTCTACGGTCAGTTACTGTTGTGTACAAAAATAAAACTGTGGTTGACAGAACTATAGGTGCAGGTGTGTAACATGATGTTCACATGCTGTATGATTCAGTACATGGTAACGTACTGTGCATGCATGTTGGGAATACAACAGTATATACACTACGAATGGAAGTGATACTTACAGTAATTTACGTCTGGAGTTGGAATATGCCGAACAGAGACTCTCATGTGCAGCGTTAGAATAGATACTGTAAGCTCATGATAAAGTAACTTTTATGGATTGTGTACAGAATTGTGCAAGGGCAGTAAAAGCAATTTGACACATGCACTTTTGGTGGTATGTTAATGAAGCATTTATTTTTGTCTCTGAGCCATCTGTGTTTACATTTTATTTTGTACCTGTTGCAGACTGATGACATTGAGATTGAGAAGCATGCCAAGCTCAAGTCAACTCCCTCTGGCTTAATTACTGGTGCAAATGAGCAACAGTTGTCATCGCCTGCCTTTTCAGAGGTACTGTACTCTGTGGAAATTTATCAAAATAAATATATCACAGTCACAAACTCATGGCAGCAGAGGATGTTGGGATTATCTTAACTGAATTGCACTGTTGGGTAAACCTTAGACTTATTGCTGAAAATGCTGTGTTTATCTGTTATAGCTTTACACTGACATAGAAAAGGTTAATAATTCCCAGTGATATTACTCATTATCATCACTGCATATTTGAATGGTTAGGTCATCAGACTTGCACTTGGTAAGTCAGGAGTTTTGTGTCCTGGCTCTGTCACTCCAAAGACGTTAAAAGCAGAACCTGTTGCCATTGTGCTTGGTGCTCAGCATAAGCAATAGAGTATGGAAACCATGCCAGTGAGCTACAAATGGAAAAAAGACCCTGGTTGGCTTGACTTGAAACAAATTGGTTGGAACTGTGCTCTAAAACTATATATAACTTGAAGCGGCTCATCAAGTTGGTTCATGAAATTCAACAAATTTTTCCAAACCTGTAAAGTTATCTTCACATACCAATGATAAACGGTGAAACTTAAATAACTATCTCATGAGTGAGTAAGTAACGGTTCAAGGCTGTTTTCAAAAATTCGTGACCAGACACTTTTTCAAATTATCTACAAAACCGTTACAAGTCAGGACACTAGAAATTTCAAAATCTAATGTTTTCTGTGACTTTTGGTCTTGAAATGTTATATTGAAGCACTGTAATGCGGTAGTGGTCCTTTGAGACTCTCATTACGTTATCGATATCAACTCAGTGAGCCTCTTTAACTCATTCTTGTCACAAAACCTTAGCTCTTTCCAATACAAGAATCATCTTTTTTTTTTACTTCACAACAACTGCCAGGTTTAGTTAAACATATGTGCTGATGAATTTCAAAGAAATCCTGGTTCACACAGCTCAAACTCCACCTAATTCAGTAGTCATGTCAAGTTGTTTTGGGCTTTACATTCTTTTGTGAATTTAGCAGCTAATTATGAACTGTTGTTTGAATATTAAGTAAATAAATGATTTGCTTTTCTACCTTGATCTCCCTAACATCCTCTTTACCAAAGATGAACCAAACACTTTTGTGAAAGTTCCTGTTCCATTTGGAGTCAGCAAGTCATCAAGTGAAACTTCCTCACCAAATGTGAGCAAAGACATTACTCTTATAGAAGAAATTATCATCAATGCATAGTAATGCTAGTTAAATTGATGTCACTGTAACACGTTTTTTAAACACCTTTTTTCTTTATGTTTATCACATCAAATAAAATCCAACATTAATATAGAAACTGCAGTGGGGAATAAGGATTTTGTGAAGACGTTAAAATGAGAAGATTGTGCCTGTCCTGCAATGAGTGCAGTCACTCAAAAATTGCCTTATATAGCGACTGTTGTTTATGCTGTCCACAGTAGGTGGCAAAACAATTTAGTCATGACTAGACCTCTCTTCGAGAGAGGATGAGAAACCATATTTAGTTTCCTGTGATTGTGAAGTTATGGTCAGTCGCATTCTTAAGACGTAACACAATGTCCCAAATTTGAGAACATGTTTTCTCTCACATTTTTGGCCTTTTCAAGAAAATAACCTTGACAGAAAATTTTGACAGTGCTACTGCATTACCTTTTTTGTAAGTATGGTATTACGATTTCTTCTCCGTCTGTGCATTTTCAGATGATTTTGACCTCATCTTTACGTTTTTTTTTTTTTTTTTTTCTCTTCTTGCCGATGCGATTGACTGCCTTCATTTGTGTCGGTGTGTTCTTTAATTTTCTTAGACTTTACTGGACTTAACATGTTGGTTTTCTTTACTTTCTTTCTCTTTTTAGCTATCTGACAAATTTAAGCAACTGTTGACAAGCAGTAGTAGCTCTCCCTAGTTGTCTTGTGGGTCTCGTTACTCACCATCTGCACAAGAAATAGAGGAGTCGGAAAATGCCAGTGATGAAGAGGACATGCCACATGAAGAGAAACTGGTAAAACAAAAAGTTCATCGTATTTGATCAATGCCTGGATCAGTTGCTGTCTAATGTACGATGTGGTACGTGTCTTACTCCTGCAACAGACTTTAAGGGTTATTAAGGGCACAATGCTGTCTGTACATTTGACCTGAATCAATGGACATACCATCATGAAATGGGACTCACAACCTCTCACTAAGGCTACACCCTCTGGAAATTTACTTGTTGCCGCTGGGATTATGTACAGTGGTTGTTCCTTTTCTCAAATGCTCCAGTGTATGAAATACATTGGGATTTGTTTCATCGGACAATCAACGTATTACAATACATTGAAGAGTACTTTGATCGCAGTAGTCAATCACAATTATCTTGAACACCAGCAGAAGGTCTTCAGGGACTTAAAGGCAAGAGTATTGGGCTGTCTGGAGATGGTAGATGTGACTCACCCGGTTACTCTGGGAAATTCTCAATACTGAGCTGGTACAAGTAACTGACACGACAAGCTCCGTGGCTATGGAAAAGCACGGCTTCAGAATATGTCTTGACAAAATTGAAGATAGTGGTGTCAAGGTCGACCTTGTTGCCACAGACAGACACGCTGGCATCCAAAAAATTGATGCGGATAGAGTATCCTCACATCAAACACAATTTTGATGTCTGGCACTTTGCCAAAAGTGTGAAGAAGAAGCTGCTTGCGAAGGCCAAAAAGGACTGTGAAGACCTGATTCCTTGGATCACAGCAGTTTCAAATCACCTCTGGTGGAGCTGCTTCAACTGCAAGCGTGATCCAAACTTGCTTAGGGAAATGTGGACATCAATCCTGAAGCACATTGTGAATGTGCACACCTGGATAGATGGTGAGATGTTCCACAAGTGTGGTCACCCCCAGCTATCTGAAGAAGACGCAAGACTTAAGGTGTGGCTCCAACCGGGTTCTCCATCGCATCTTGCTCTGCAAGTGTACTTAACAAGACCATCCTGAAGGACCTGGACCAGCTGGTGTACTCATGTCACACGGGTGCTCTAGAGGTGTTTCACAACAGTCTCTTGAAGTACTGTCCAAAGAGGTTAGAGTTCAGCTATCCACACATGGAGGCTAGGATGCGTTTGGCTGTGCTGGATCATAATATGAACCTTAATAGGAAGCAGGCAGTTGTGAAGAAAGCCACAAAAGTGTCAGGTGCGGTGGGTGAGCCCAGGTTCAGTCTGTCATACTCGAAGAGCAGAAAACAGCGGGTTGCCAAAAAGGTGTATGAAGCAAAATCATATGACTACGTTGAAGACATGATGATAGATACGATCAGAAAGTTTGAGGGAAGCAAGACACAAGAGCCATTGCCCACCCTGAACGGCCTAAGAATATAGCGAAGGTGCCCAGACCAGACAAAAAGACCATGGTATCCCATCTGAAGAGCAGATTTGCTTCCAGTGCCACTGATGAAACAGATCAGTCTGACACAGATGAAGATGATTAATCTCCTCCTTTACAATTTGTTCAGGAATTAACCTATTTGCAAGATATAGTTTACTTTAGAGTGTACCTAAATGAACAAAAATCAAAAAATGTATATTGAAAGGCATGAAAAATATTCCTGACAGTTCAACTCCCATCTTCATATGACATTCCTGAGCTGAAATGATTTTTTGCAAAATGAAGTTTATTTAGTCAAATTAAAATGGTACATTACACAGTAGTTTTTGATGTCATTGTTTTACTATTCAAAGAACAATCTTTGTAATTCTTTGTTTTTCAAAAATTAACTGCACCTTGTACCAAGGTGTGATAGCTCTCTTACTCTATTGGGGTGATGTAATTAATTTGGCCCCCTCTGTGCAACATGCTATGCAAGCAATCAGGAATTGTTCAAGATCATCAAAACATTTTTAAATTTGAAAGGAAACAAAGCAGGAAATGTGAGTTGTGCAACAAGAAAGTCACAAATTATTGTGCAGTTGACCAATTTGTTTGAAGTGAATAGACTTCAACATTTTTTATCTCAGCTCAGGAATGTCCTATGGACATGAGTTGCACTCTCAGAATTCATTTTTCATGCTATTAGATATATTTTTTTGAATTTTTCGACTTTTTTATTGGTTTCAATCAAAGAGAATTTATACTGTCATCAAGGTTGTAGCTTGAGTGTGGTAAATTGCCTGAATGAATCTTTCAGTGCTATGTGTTGTAAGTTGAAGCAAGTCTTGATACTTGCAAATTTAGGAAATGGCAATTCTAAAAGTAATTATACTCTGTCGCACAATTATTCGTCATCATCCATCCATCCATCCATCCCATCCCATATATCCATCCCATCCCATATATCCATCACATATATCCATCACATATATCCATCCATCCATCATCATTTTTCATTTGGGTAAGGCGGTTCCCTTATTTTGAAATTTTGATACCCCCCCCCCGGAAAATCAAACTTGTAAAAAATTAAAAAATAAAAAGAAATCATCAAAATACCTTCACTCACAGCATCAGTTTTAACTAGTAAAATATGCGGACATTTTACCAGGAATAGCAAAAGAGAGGACGGTGCTGTATATAGTGAAATTGTAATTTGGGGACCATCATTCGTGATATCTATTGGAAATTTGTAACATGCCAAAATTGTACCAGCCTAGTTGTCAGGTATGTAGTGTGCATATGGCATCCAACCATTGATGAATGCGTTTGTCTTGGTTGGGTCCCGTGCTGATCTCAAGTGGCAACGTGCGGATGTAACTGGGATATACAAGGTGAAGATGGAGGGGGTTATGCATGGTTCATAATAACGGACATAAGTAAGTTTTATGGTGCGAGGTTGTGACCCAAGGGCAGATTCCCTTCAGTACTTTTTTACATTGAAATCTCTAAAAATCTAAAAATTATAGACATATAATTCCTGTTTCAGGGCTGTGTGCATGCAGCTTAGAATACTCGCCAAGTGTTGTTTTGGGCCATCTGGAGGGTTTACAAGGCCCCAAATTTTCTTGTATGCTCCGCGCCAACTGATGGTGGCGCTCCGCTAAGATAGTGTGCAACAATTTTTTACACTGGAAATTCTTATAATCTGAAAATTACAGACATGAAATTCCTGCTTCAGGGCTGGATACATGCAGCTTAGAACACTCGCCAAGTGTCATTTCCGCCCATCTGGAGGGTTTGTAAGGCCCAAAATTTTCTTGTATGCTGTCTTATCTACAACCCATCATGAAGGAGATTACATTGTTTCATTTTCAAATGTGTGTAGACACTGGTTTTTCATTTATTTGTCAGCTGTCAATAGAGTTATTCCTTTACAGGAAATTACAGCCCAGTCTTCTTTTTTCTGGAGGGGAAGTTAGGTAAAAAGTCGTTTATAGCAACTGTTGAATTACACTGCAGTTTCATGCTATTCCAAGCAATCCTGACAGGGCAATAAATTGCATGCCTTCCACTTTTGATTTTACACAGGGTGCATTCACTCAGGGGACATTGAAAGTGACGTGTTACAATAGTCCTACAAAACGTCTCAAAAGTGGAGGAAATTATTTAGTTTCACACCCAACTAAAACCATTTTGGAAAGGTCTTTAATATTTCAGTACAACTTATTCAGATGTATTAAAAACTGAACAGGTAACATCAAAAGGATTGCGTGACAGTAGCTGTGCTACTCTACTTCGACTTTCTGAAGGTCAGTAGTCCATTCTGGCTCATCAAGGCTTAACATGAAAGAACACTGTAACAAGAATGGAGGGTCATTTGCCGACTTCAAGCTTCTTGACACAATAAATGTCCTGTATGAATTATTATCTTTGTGATTGTTTCTCATAACTGACAGTAAGGATCATTACTCTCTAAGGGTTGTTATTATCAACAGAGATTGAGGGTCGTAATTACAAATAGAAGATGCAGGGTCATATTGTTCTAAATATTAGGATCATTATTCCTAAATGAATGGGGCATTTCTAACATGGGAATAAGAAGACTTCATGATAACAGTCTTAACTTTACGTTGGAATAGTGACCATTCTGATAAAAAACAATCTAAACATTCAGAAAAAGAATCCTTCAATCCTTCAGGGTAAAGACTCCTCAGTCAGAATAAGGATCTGCCCCTATTTTCACAGATGACAGGTTTCCAGAAGACTTGTCTTGATGTGTAACCTTTCATTCTTCAAACATGGTAGTACCAGTACGATTATGAGTATGTTTGACTTTGCAACATCTAACAGTATTCGTTGAAATCCTTGCATGGAACAGGGAGTGGGAAGAGATGGAGATTGCTCACCTTTCTCTTCTTTTGTACTAGGTGCTTAGCTGTAACTAATTAGCCTTGCATTAAACGATTCCTGAAATTCCTTTGGACTTAAAAAGATTAGACAGTAGGCACAAAGATTCTGTTCATCTTCTGGGAGGGGTTGGAGAATTATTTCCCTCCTTACTAACCATCACTGAGAGTGAACAAAAAAAAAAAAAAAAAAAAAATTCTAAATGGTGGGGCCAGGTGTAACATTCTAAAAGGTTAAAGTGTGTCAGTATTTCAGGAACAAGCTGAAATTGTTTGAAGTATCAACAACAATATTTAGTCTCTCCTTTTTTAAACAGGTACACATTTTTGCTTAATGAATAAATCAGAATAAGAAGGGAATTTTGCAACTTAAACATGGCTGAACAGTCCTCTTGATCAAGATGGTGAGAACCTTTCACATAAGAACAATAAAATCAAAGCAGTATCTTGACAAGGGTCTTTGTCACAGGATTAGTAGCCTTTGAAAGAGAGCTCTCCATTAAGATTGAGAGTCAACAAACAAACAACAGAAGCCAAGTGAGCCGTCAGTCAAAATTTTTCCGTTGAAAGGATTAATACTTTCAAATACGCATTGTCTGACAGACTTGAGCAAACAATCTCTATCTCTTCCCGCTCCATGCATGGAACACCATTTTCAACTCCTATTATGTGCTTTGAGAACATCAGTAGCAATATAGTTCATCATAATGAGACAACGTGTGCTTTTCTTTTCTGCACTTTTAACCAATGTTTAGTTGTTTCTGCATGCTATATAAAAGGGATACAGCAAAAAATTTACATTTGGGGATTAGCAAATGACATTCTTTTCAATCCCTGTCTTGTAATCACAAAAATGCAATTTTCACAGCTGGTATTCATCATAGTGATTGCAGCTCTGTGTTTGTCAAGTAAGTTCCCAGCACAAATTTCCTGTTTACTGGAATCTTTTACTTGTAGATCATTAAATTTGTACTGTAGCTACATTATTGGACTTGTTAGATAGCTATTTGTTTTGAGGTTATTGCATGGAGTCTGAAGGAAAAGCAACTGTGTGCACAAGATTGGTCCGGTGGGGGGGGGGATATGCTTCAGGTGAGAAAGAGTACAACATGCCAATAGGGGGCTGGAATTGAGTTGACACTGGCAGGATGTTGGAGGATATTTTACTGTACACAGAAGCAGCAATTACCTGGATCTCAGTCTAGGTATCATTCCAACTGCACCATTCTTGATTGCTGTGTGCACAAGTTGTGATTGAATGAACTCTGTGGCTGGTAGCAAGGCATTTGTACATGGTATCATCCTCATCAATCACACTGAATAAAACTCCCAGACTCTAACGGCATTTGAACCTTGAATGTACCAACATGATATTTCCCTTATTAAAGTCACAGCCTCACAGGCATTTTTTAAAGATCAGTATAAACAATATAAAACCAAAACTTACATGAACCAAGCTTTTATTACTGTAAATGATAGAATGGAAATTGCACACAACTTCAAGTTAAACAATTAAAGTCCATTTGCAAGTACTGTATACGGCATCACCCTGCTTGAAATTTTCACTTTCACGAAGGTTTGTATGCTAAACTGAAGAAGATTCCTTTAAAAATTAATAAATAGAAGAAAAAATCCCAGGTAACAATATTTTAGTCTTCTTGTTTAAGACCCTCTCTTCTCCTTGAAACAAGTGAAACCTAAGTACTGCAGATCTACAAATGCTTGGATTGTGAAAAGAATGTGCAACTGTATGCAGTCCATGCATAATAAGCAGCAATCGAAACTCGTAGATCCTTCACAGAAATAAATCCAGTCTTCCTAAAAATGTCACAAAATGGAAGTTGCCATGAAAACTTCACATTGATATTAGTTTGGCATAGCTTCTGCATATAGTTCATCTCCATAGGAAAATCCTGTGTAAGTTCCATCCGCCTCTGGAAACTTCTCCCTAAATCTGAAAACGGCACAAGAAGGAATTTGTGTTCGATTTCCTTTGCCCAAGTATCCATGACACCACATTGTGAATAGTTTGTATGCAATGAACCTGTATTGCCTATACGGTACAAATAAAGGAAGCAGAAAAAAACATTCAGTGGATACAGTAATTTATCGATTCTTGTTTCAGATGATATATTTCCCCCCATATCACATGTTACACAAGACTAGCTTTCCAAATGGCTACATACATGCCATACCTTTGCTACTTGCTGTCACAGCAGGTTGCATGCCCTGACAATTTTTGAAAACATAACGAATATTCCCATCAGTCAGGATAACCCTTCCACCAAGGGCCTGTTTACATTTGGTCTTTCTGTAACTGACCTACAGTATATTCAAACACCCCTAGGTTTCAACACCCCTATGTTCCGACAACTTGATCACTGATGAACAAAGACATTGTCAGAACATAGAGGGGTATCTCAGCATAGGGCTGTCGGAGTATAGGGCAGTCACCAATCTTTCTGTAACCCTTTATGTCCGAGGCTCTACCGAACCAAGAAGGTATGGTTTAACTGTATTTTGGGCTGCCTTACACTGCATTTTTGATTCCTTGCCGTAGGCAGGCAAGGAATCTATGCGATGGTGATGTCGTGTGTATGTGTGTGTGTGTGCGTATGTGACGCTTTGGCTTGTAAACACGATATCTCAAGAAGGGTAAGTCTGAGGGATCTTATACTTAGCATGTGGATTGCCCATATTGAGTAGATGATCCCTATTGTTTCTGGTGGACGTCAAAGGTCACTTGGGGTCACGAGAGGTCAAAAGGTCAAAATCTTGTAAACACGATATCTCGAGAACGGTACATGTGACTATGCTCATATTTGGTGTGTGGGTTGGTCATATTGAGTAGATGATCCCTATCGATTTTCTTGGAGGTCAAAGGTCATTTGGGGTCACGGGAGGTCAATGGGTAAATTCCTTAGAAATTGCTTGTAAACACGGTATCTCAAGAAGGGTAAGTGTGACTAATCTCATATTTGCTGTGTGCATTGGCCATATTGAGTAGATGATCCCTATTGTTTTTGGTGTAGATCAAAGGTCATTTGGGGTCACTAGAGGTCAAAAGGTCAAAACTTCGTAAACACGATATCTCGAGAACGGTACATGAGTAGATGATCCCTATTGATTTTTGTGGAGGTCAAAGGTCATTTGGGGTCACGAGAGGTCAATAGGTAAATTCCTTAGAAATTGCTTGTAAACACGGTATCTCAAGAAGGGTAAGTGTGACTATGCTCATATTTGGTGTGTGGGTTGGTCATATTGAGTAGATGATCCCTTTTTGGTGGAGGTCAAAGGTCATTTGGGGTCACGAGAGGTCAAAACTTCATAAACACGGTATCTCGAGAACAGTACATGTGACTATACTCATATTTGGTGTGTAGGTTGGCCATATTGAGTAGATGATCCCTATCGTTTTTGGTGGAGGTCAAAGGTCATTTGGGGTCACGAGAGGTCAAAACGTCAAAACTTCGTAAACACGATATCTCGAGAACGGTACATTTTAGGTTGGTCATATCGAGTAGATGATCCATATTGTTTTTGGTGGAGGTCAAAGGTCATTTGGGGTCACGAGAGGTGAAAACTTCGTAAACACGATATCTCGAGAACAGTACATGTGACTATACTCATATTTGGTGTGTAGGTTGGCCATATTGAGTAGATGATCCCTATCGTTTTTGGTGGAGGTCAAAGGTCAGTTGGGGTCACGAGAGGTCAAAAGATCAAAACTTCATAAACACGACATCTCGAGAATGGTACATGTGACTATGCTCATATTTAATGTGTGGGTTGGTCATATTAAGTAGATGATCCCTGTCGATTTTCGTGGTGGTCAAAGGTCATTTGGGGTCACGAGAGGTCAAAACTTCATAAACACGATATCTCGAGAACAGTACATGTGACTATACTCATATTTGGTGTGTAGGTTGGTCATATCGAGTAGATGATCCATATTGTTTTTGGTGGAGGTCAAAGGTCATTTGGGGTCACGAGAGGTCAAAACTTCGTAAACACGATATCTCGAGAACAGTACATGGGACTATACTCATATTTGGTGTGTAGGTTGGCCATATTGAGTAGATGATCCCTATCGTTTTTGGTGGAGGTCAAAGGTCAGTTGGGGTCACGAGAGGTCAAAAGATCAAAACTTCATAAACACGATATCTCGAGAATGGTACATGTGACTATGCTCATATTTAATGTGTGGGTAGGTCATATTAAGTAGATGATCCCTGTCGATTTTCGTGGTGGTCAATGGTCATTTGGGGTCACGAGAGGTCAAAAGGTCAAAACTTCGTAAACACGATTTCTCGAGAACGGTACATGTGACTATACTCATATTTGGTGTGTGGGTTGGTCATAGTGAGTAGATGATCCCTGTTGTTTTTGGTGGAGGTCAAAGGTCATTTGGGGTCACGAGAGGTCAAAACTTCATAAACACGGTATCTCGAGAATGGTACATGTGACTATGCTCATATTTGGTGTGTGGGTTGGTCATATTGAGTAGATAATCCCTATTGATTTTCGTGGAGGTCAAAGGTCATTTGGGGTCACGAGAGGTCAATAGGTAAATTTCTTACTTTTAAACACGGGATCTCAAGAAGAGTAAGTGTGACTAATCTCATATTCGGTGTGTGCCTTGGCCATATTGAGGCCATATTGAGTAGATGATCCCTACTGTTTTTGGTGGAGATCAAAGGTCATTTGGGGTCACGAGAGGTCAAAAGGTCAAAACTTCGTAAACACGATATCTCGAGAACGGTACATGTGACTATACTCATATTTGGCGAGTGTGTTGGCCATATTGAGTAGATGATCACTATCGTTTTTGGAGGTCAAAGGTCATTTGGGGTCATGAGAGGTCAAAAGGTCAAAACTTCGTAAACACGATATCTCAAGAACGGTACATGTGACTGTGCTCATATTTAGTGTGTGGATTGGTGATATTGAGTAGATGATCCCTTATTGATTTTCTGAAAGGTCAAAGTTCATTTGGAGTCAGCATGTTCAAAGCCTGACAAGCTTTCCTGCACAGTCTTTCAAGAAATGTCACTTGTAGGGTCCTGTAACTTGTCCTGTAGATGGCACATAGTCAATACATGGGCCCAGGAGTTTTTGGTGGAGGTCAAATGTCATTTGGGTTCACAACGGGCAAGGGGGATCTCAATGTAGGAAGATCGGATGCCTTGCATGTGTACTTTGTGGGCACATTATGGAGCCCTGTTAATTGAAAAACATTGCCAAGCAATGTCAGTGTGAAAAAAGGCCTTACATTTCAGCGGCAAGGAATCACTAAGCCTTTTGGCTTTCTGGTTTTAACATACTGAGCCGCCGCTTTGATGATTAGCCCCAGTACACTTCAAAATGGTCTTACTAGTCTATGGGGATGTTCGTAACAGTATAACAGGCAATATAGTGTTCATTCTGAATCAAATCAAAGGCATTCTCTATAGGCTATTTCAAAACTTCTACAATATGTTCTGACAAACTTGTCCAACTTTGAGTGAAAGTAGATATTGTCTGGACGTGGAGGTGCTAAAGTAATAATATAGGGCATTTACCAGTTCGTGTAGGCATATTTAAATCATTTACAGTATACTCAGTGTACCGTCACTCAGTGTACTCGACGAGCCCGCGCACTCGACGGTCACCCCATCATACAATACAATCCATGTTGACAAACACATGCGATAACGAGCTAATGCTTGCAAATCTCTTCAACTTCAAGTGACAAAGGTAGGCCTATGTGGGCTTAGACTTAGTCTTGGATGGATCATCATCCTGATTCTCTGTGTATATTTTATACACCTGACCTGTGATAGCCCACTGCTTGACATCAATTTCAATTCAAGTGAACGATGCAGAGCTACTGTACATGTGCCATAAATCGCGTATGTATTCTTCGGATCGAGGCCGCACCCTCATTTGAAGCCCGTCGGTATGTTCCCTAACGTGTGGGGCCCAAATGAATGATACGTACACTCACTGTCAGCAACAGGGCAGGTTACCCAATACTACTGTAGCCCCATAGGCCCCTATGTGTTTTTGAACGAGATGCAGTACAATTGCCAAATTACACTATCCCCTAGTATCCTCACGGTAAAAGTGTACATAGCAGATGCAGTATAAACCATTGATCTAAAACGTAAAATGACGAATTGCTATACTGCACAATCCCTGCGGTGAATTCGTTTTACATTTGTGAGTATTTTGTACCAACCTATTCTCGAGATCTCCGGCGGGTCTAGGCCTATTTCCTTTCGTGTATTGTAGTAGCCCCCATGTTGCATACAAAATATCCTTGTTCAAACACATGCCATCAAAACTTTCGTGGAGAGTTATACAATTGTCAAGAGCCCTGTCCTGAATTGCGACGATTTCTCGACAACATCAGCTCTCACATCTTGTGTCCATAATATGGCAACGGTTGCACTCACACCAATTAGTATTGCCAACACGATCGTCTTCCTCACCATCACTCGCCGGCTGTTCTTCGCGTTGGTGTCCTGTGGCTGAAGCACTCCTTATGCGATCGTTGTATTGCTCCTCGGTAATAGTTGGCTCGAAATCGTAACCTAAAGGCCCTTCTTGGTCGGCCATTTGCATTATTTGCTTGTCAAAATACGATTTTTGTAGAATTGGCTTAATTAATTGAACAGAAGATCAGAGTGATTTTGGGAAACGTCTAACGAACGACAGCTGATAACACAGTGTTAGTCAGTGAGGGTTACAATACGTACGCGTTAGACATAAGAGGTATTGCATATATCTTTCTTGCGTACCACCGCAGTATTTGATGTTCGTGACAAATGTGCCGCGTTGACGTCACGGGTCACGCAGGTCACTCACTAAACCTGAGGTTTCTCTCAAAAAGGCCCGAAATTTTGTGCGTTTTTTTCAGTAAAAGAAAAAGTAGAAAGCAAAGGGATTGCTTTGAATGGAGACACAAGGAGTATTATTATTAACAGTTGAACCGTGTTTCGTTTGCCTCTGGAAAATGCCTTTAAGTGCCTTTAGTATGCTGATGACGTCACATGCGTAGTCTCTGACCTAGCTTCCTTCAAGGCCCTTAGTGGCACGTTGTCTAAGTTTCAAAGAGCCACAGGTGCCAGACTAAATCCCAATAAGACCAAAGGACTTCGCCTAGGTAAGTGGCGGTCAAGAAGACTGCCCTTCGCTGCATCATGGGTAGACGACGCCATAAGGATCAACGGCATATGGTTTGGTTATGGGCAAACCGAGTTACTTACCTGGAATGAGAAAATGGACGTGGTGGAAGCTAGGTTGAAGGACTTCGGCGAGCGCCACATTAGCCTGTTCGGAAAGGTGACAGTTATCAATTGTTTCATTTATCCCCTTTTGTGGTATCCAGGCATTGTTCTGGCTGCTCCAAAGGGTGTCCTGTTGCGTCTCGAGAGGGCTGTGTTTAGGTTTTTATGGTCAGGGAAGACGGAGCTCGTAAGAAGAGGGATGGTATATCAGGATGTTAGGCGTGGTGGGTGGGCCTTGTGCATTTTCCTTCCAAACTTTCTCCTGACCAAGTGTGTCTATAGTGCTGTAGACAGCAGAATGCCCTTTGCCTATTGTCCGTTATTGGGGGTGATTATCATTGCGTCGGTTCTTTCCTTCCCTGTTTAGTAACAGTGAACCCCACAGCTGGAGGCCCTCGGAAGCATACAGTCAAATGAAAGAAACGCTCCTAATTATATCTAGAGTTGGGGACGTTTCGCAGTTAAGTGCAAGGGACCTATACCAGGCTGTTTTTGAAGAAATGGTTGGCCAGGTCCAATCCAATCACTATGCTTCAGGGTCGGAAGTGTGGCGTGTGGTCCACAGCAGATCATTAGATTACCGCAGGCGAGACCTGTTGTGGCGAATCGAACATGATGCGATTGTAACTAATCTCAAGCGTCTTCGGTGGCGTCTTGGAGATGGAATTTGCCCACGCTCTGGATGCACAGAGTGGAGAGTGTGTCACGTGTTTTGGCAGTGTGAATTTGTAGCCCTCCTTTGGGAATGGTTCCAAGTCCTGACTGATCGCTTGACGATGGGCAACACATGGGCGGTCGGCCGGGACTATGCTTTGTATGGTCTTTCACCCCCGCCATGCAATACAAGTATTCAGGGTATACTTACCTTTGCTTCGGCCTCCATAAAGCTGGCCTTATGGAGAGACCGATGTAACGTTTTTAGGGGGATGGGAAAGCCTGCGGACGTCGTCCTGGCGTCGGTGAAGGCGGAGGCGAGGCTGGGGGTTGAGTCCGACTTCGTTCGTTTGCCAAGGTCGGCGTTCGGTAGGCGATGTGGCCCACTAGTTTCGGTAAGGGGGGACCATGTAGTAGTCAACTTGTAATAGGGAGGGTCTGTAAGGTGCTGGTAAATAGTTGTAAATATCTGTATGTATAGCTTTATTACTGTAATGAACATAATTTTCTGTACATAGTTTTGTAAATATTTGTACATATAGCTTATTACTGTAATGAACATAATTTCCTGTTTGATTTAGCAGTCTGTAAATAGTTTGCGTTTTTGCTTTTGCCCGATTCAGTTTTTGTTTTGCATGTGCCGTTTCAATGCACTTAAAAACCAAGCGCCACACAGTACATGACAATTTGGGGGACCAAAAGGCATCATGGAATTGACAACATACCTCGCGCATTAAAACGGTAGCACTTCAGTATAAGTCCCATCTCTCTCAGCCCAAAGTACAATCAAGCCATTTCATTGATTATGCCTTCTGGGGTAAACTGCACCTGTTTCATCCTTACAGTGGGCTCCACTTTTGTTAGAAAACGGAGGCAGCTCAACTTGCTGAAGGATCGGGTGGATCTATCTAACCCTTGATGTTGGATGTAAGACATATTTATAGGGTGGGGTACCTAGCAAGGCTAGGAGTAGTAATTTGTAGATCTGGGGCAGGGCATGACACAACTGGTACAAATTGGGAGGAATCATACAATTTGGGCAACTGGTAGTGTGACAGCACACAGTTTTTGAAATAGCTACACTGCTTGATGTCAATACCCCGCCAAGACACCCTGAGCCCAGATATCCATGGTTGCAGTGAAGCATTGTACCTCATACATCTGAACCTCTTAATTAAGCGAAAGTGTGGGCCTAAATATTGTGCTGTAGGGAGCACATCGCCATTATTTGCTCCATTGACTTAGCATGACCGTTTAGATTTTGAGATACAAGGGATGAAGTTTAAGTCCTGTACACCCTACCCTATTAATCCGCAAGGTGACGGAAATAACCTCTTTTTCACACCAAATTTTTAAACAGTCTAAATCACCTTCAATTCTTTCCAATTTGACAACACTCACACATTAACATGTCCACTTTCATATTCAAAACAAAACAACCACATCTGATTAGCTTAACTTGAGCAATTCACACTTTAAGAGGACCTAAAACTGCTAATGGCGGTGTGCTCCCTTAAGAACCCATGAAGGTTGGAGGATCCTCCTCAAATTTTGCATGGACATTCCCATTGTGATTGTAAATGATGAGTGAATCTTGTTTTTGTCAATTGTCATCCCCTTTTATTTTCTCAGGTCAGGCAAAATTTCACGAAAAGCCACTCTTGTGTACATTACTGCTGTAAAATATGAATATTTTTCTTACAATAGACATGGTGACACTAGCTCATGATACAGCATTTCTTATGACCAGATATTCACTTTGATTTTGCAATTCACCTTAGAGCACATAGAGACTTTCTGGTGCAGAACCATTTCTTTTGCAGGCATTTCAAGGCAAATTGAAGCAAATCGTACAAAAATACAAAAAATCTGTTAAAAGAAAGAGAGAAAATATCACATTAAATCAGCACAGGGAAAAAAATTGCAATATTGCAATATACACGGCAGCATAACACTTTTTAATAAATTCCAACAGCTCAGTGGCTCTTTAAATGGGTTAAAAGCATTATTTGGGGCCTACACCTATGGAGGGCGCTGTTCATGCTCCCTTATAAATGCCAAAATTCAAATTGTTCAAATTCTACAAAACAAATGAAGCAGCTTACAAATGTGATCAGGAGTCTTGAAACATTTTCTTTTGCACAGAGATTATTGATTTTGCCTTACTTTTTTTGTATTCATTGCAGGTGAAGAGATCTTTTGACATTAACTCAGCACTGGCCAAATTCCACCAGAACCTTCTGATGATGTGCCCGGTAATCTTCCTCAGACCCCAAACGGTTATGTAAGAGTGACTAGCGAGGAGTATGGGAGAATTATTCACTCACCAACAGTTCAGGGCAAGGCACCAAATCTTTGTAACACAATGTTTTTAAGGCCTCTTTATAAGAAAAGTCATGGTAAGCTTGGTGAGTTTCAACGAAGGTTTAATGCAAATTCACAGGAGATCTGCAGGGAAGTTGAAGGGTACGGATTAGTACATGTTGGAAACATTTGAAGAGTTATTCAAGAAGCTACACTTGCTCACCTGGGTGCCACATCACACTGTCCTGGCATTTTAGTGGCTCTGGCTGATTTGGAGATAAAACGAGGAGCTGGTGTGGAGGAAGTGTTTGGATGCTTCAAAACTGACAGGAAACGCTTGTACCGTGAGTTACCCCAGAATACGCGTGGTAGAAATCCCATATCAACCGTAGGAGCTCAAAGGTTCTTGAGTTGTCTTTCATCAACAAGTCCCTCAGCCAGCAGCTTGCAGAAGTCGGCAAACAATATCGGTCCTACCCTGGCTGAAGAGAATGAAAGAGGCATGCCACAAGACAGCCATCCATGCTGAATTTGACAGACAATACAATAACCCGCTACGAAGCAGTAGAAAAAAGACACCTTTTGCTCCTGCAACTCAGCGCGGAGATGTCCAAGTTGAAAATGCCACAGTGGACAAATTTATTATAGGGTACAATCACACTAATAAGCTTTGTGCTCTTGGCAATGCGGGACGACGCAAAGGGGAGGATGTTCAGTGTCCTGTCCATGAAGGATGTACTGCCACACTAGGCTCAGCTTTTAACATAGGTAATGAAGAGGATGGTGGTGAAAAAATTGCAAAAAAAAATAAGGATGCCAGGGCACGGATAAAGTTATGAAGAATGTTACTGGTAGGGACACAGAAAATATGTTGGATGAGCAGCACTTGAACAGAAGCTTTTGCAGAGCTGTAAGTAGTACAGAATTCTCTTCTGACATGTTTCCAGGTAGAACTGTCTTCTTGAAGCGTCTGCTACCGAAGCGCTTTGCTGAAGACCTAAGCCATCGGGTGCAGGCTGAAATATGGGCATACAAGAAGGCCTTGAAAAATGATCATCCTAAGGTTGTGCTGGCAATGAGAGATTGTGTGAGTTGCAAACTGAAATGCTATAGTGGAGATCACACAGAATGTGGGAAAAAGTCCTTTGTTTGCAATAAGAAAGCCTTTCATGCCTAGAACTGCTAAAGAATCACTGCAAATGTTAGCAACAAAGTAAAACTTATGGATGTAATCAGAACACGTACCCGTGAAAGGCGACTGCAAGCAACTATGTTTGGTACATCAACACAGAGCGCTGAGTCTATGAATCGTGCCTTCCAAACTACCAACTCAAAGCAAGGTAGCACATATTCCAGAAATGCTCCTAACAGGGACCACAGTGCAATTTTTCATATGGTTAACAATGGATCGGGTGACTCCATAGCTATGAAAATGGCAGCATTAGGTCTTGAACCCAGCCAGTCTTCAGTCTCCACTCTACGACAATTGCAGCAAAGGCGAGATTATCATCGACCTAGACGTAAGAGCTACGCAACTCGGGCAAGGAAGGCCAGTCTGGGGAGAAAGAAATACAGGTATGAAAAGCAAGGAAATTATCGGGAAAATAGAGGGAGCTGCTACAAATCTGACCAACTCATTGCTGAACTCGCTGATCAAACATATCATTAGCAAAATTCTTGGTCTGGTTACACAATGTTTATCCCAAAGGAAACCTGCCTTTCATAATGGAGCAAAAATGCAGTCATCATGATCAACATGCCCCTGGCACTGCCCGATGCTATGGCAAACCTTTCTACTGTTATTGACATAGCGCTCTTCTGCCGAAAGGTGGCTGACATTAATGCAAAGGCTGTTAGCACCTGTGCGAAATGTCAAAGCCTCTGTCCTTTGCCGCTAACAGTTCCCTGACGTGTATGTTTGCAAATATGTAGGCCAGGACATGCACCCTCAGTGACTTTCTCTTTTCGTCGCCACGAAGTTTTCACACGAAGGTAGCCATAACGGGTGGCATTTGTCCTGGCTTTGGTAGTGGCACCATCCCATACAATGCATCGTCGAAGTCGATGAGCCATCGTCTCTGCCCATCTTACCCAGTCCTCTTGGGCCATGATTCAAAAAAAAAAAAAAAAAAAAAATGGTAAGTACGCAACTACAAAAGGGCTAAAAGTAAAGAGCCCATGAATGACTTAGTGTCAGAGATGACCCCAAAGCATTGTTATCAACAAAAAAAAGCATTTATTTTAAAAAATCCCACCCCACAAAAGAGAAATGCTCAAGTGAATTGGTATCCCTACCAGCACAACAGCTGAAAAATGTAAAAGGGCATTGAACCAAGAATGACATCATCACAGGAACCCATCTTCACAGTGTGTGTACTATAGTGCACTTGCAGTATACCCTGCTCTGTTGATGTTAAAATCTTGCATGTTTAGATGGTCACAAATGAATGATATAATCAACAAATAATCATTACAACCCTTAACCTATGTGTGCTTCTCAAAACCAGTGAAAAGGGGGTTTTAACACCTTGGAATACCCCTGTTCAACAGATGGAGTTTTGTGACTTCTCAATATTCCTTGAGCCAACTAGCAGGGAAAATTGTTTGGTATATAATACATGGTACAAGTGTTTGGGAGTTCCGTGGTATGAGGTTATACACACAGAAAAATACCTCAGGCCCGTGGGGGATGTAACTGCATCCATATGTCTTCCAGTGTTATGTAACCTATTTCTATTGGGGAGGAAGCAGTGATTCTCTCATTACACAGGCCCATATGCAATACTGTATACCAGTCTGCACAGTTGCTTAAATACTACCAACAGGTTCTGTGTTGTTGTGGATGCTTGTCCTAATGCTGTAATTTGACTTGGTTCAAAGAAAAGGAACAGTAAATATAGTGGGATAGGAGACTAGCTTTTTTGGTTATTTAAGGAAGTATTCCATTTTTTTTCATCAAAAGTTGTCATGAAGTTACTATTTCAACTCCATGCATTTTGAAGTCTAAGCTAGTACAAGATCCATTGGTTGATTTCTACATTAATGTTTGTGACAAATTTTACTTGGAAGGTATGTCTTTCAAAGGAATCCGGGTGAGATATCAGCCTTCTTATTCAACAATCTGAATGAATGTGAGTTGAAATATTTTCCTTTTCTGGTTGGAAGAATTGCTGTCTAGTAATAGATCGACTAGATTGCTGGGACCAAGAATTCAAACAGATAGCCCTAACATGATGAATGGGACAGCGTTAGTGAATAATGATAAAATTCCTCTTTTGAGGAATTGCGAGTGAGAATTTCAAATTTTGATTGATATATTTTTCGCTTTATACTGAGACATGCTTCAGATATAACTCAGAAATTATTTGACCAGTACCGGTCTCATGCTACGCAATGTGTGAGCAAAACGTTACTTAAACATAGCATTATAATACACACACACTGAAGTTTGGTTCCTGTGATGATGTCATTTTTGGTTAAATGCACTTTTACATCTTTTACATTTTTCAGCTGTTGTACACTCCATTTAGCATGCAGTTAGCATACGCAATGCACCATCCGTCAAAATTCCAAGCCATACACTCCATTGCACTATGGTATGTATTGGTTTCACAGTGTGAATTTTTTGCTGTTGTCATGCTGCCTCCTGGAACTAGTCCATACACTCTTTGGGAAATTCGTCTAATTTGTGTACGGTGGCCCCAAATGACATTTCTAATTTCTAGCATAACCATGCTGACAAACAGGTATCATTTTCATGTCAGTAGCTCTTCTTGCCCTTCAGTAAAAATACACAATTTCAATGTAAAAATGGCATATAAGCGCTTAAATCACTCAAGCATGAAATCTTGAGACGTTTCCCCTAAATTGTCATTTCAGCATCAAATGAACACATTTACGCCTAATTTGGGCAGTCCAGCCCCCAAAATGTGGAAAATGGTCTTACAGCTTGTCAAAGTTCACTCCCCACTAAAGCTACACCTCACATGAAAGCCAGTGAGTTGGCCAATCATGGCATCACAAATTCACCTACCATGACCGTTTAGATTTTGAGATACAAGGGGATGAAGTTAAGGGTCTGTACACCCTACCCTATTAATCCTCAAGGTGACGGAAATAACCTCTTTTTCACACCAACACTCACACATTAACATGTCCTCTTTCATATTCAAAACAAAACAACCAAATCTGATTAGCTAAACTTGAGCAATTCACACTTCAGGAGGACCTATAACTGACGGTGTACTTTGGAACTACTTTTTCTCAGCAACGCCGTTCTAATAATGGTGGTGTGCTTCCTGTATAGATCTACCATATTAAATCAAGGTTTCCGACAATTCTTATAAGGAATTATGGGAGCACTTGCTAAAATCTACAAGTGTGTTTCAGTCATGGTGTTTTCTTTCATTTCTGTTCGCATTTCTTTTAAAGAAAAATAAGGCTAAGTAAAGAGCATTGGCAAAATTAGATGCACTGGATCACCAAAAGAAAGGGTAAAATTAGCTGGTGATCAGGGCAGAACAGCTCGTTAGTTAGATGGGATTTTACGACACGTCACACCAACACGAATGTGTCACATTGTTGGGGTAAAGCTACCTGGAAAGGTAAAGTAAAACTAGACATGCCCGTACTTGCAGGCAGGTACATATCGAAGCCTTTGAGTTATGGGAGTCTTGTGTAATGAAGCCTGTACATATTGCCGTATTCCATTCACGTTGTAAAGTGGTGAATTTGCCACACACAAGGACAAGGCCTAGGTCGGACTCTAGCTAAGCCAACTACAGCCTGTAACACTAACTGTAAATAAGCTAGACTAAAATGAACACTGCAAGAAAAATCAACACTTCCATTACTCGCAAAAACGGACACTTGTACAACCTACAATATATAACTACTGGAAAAATACGAAGTAAGTTAAATGCTGAAAGAGAAACGTTTGATTACCTTTGCATTACCTTTGGCTAATTTCACTGTTCTGGCCAGGCCTTTGTACTTATACCCTGTCACATTGTCAAAGCAGTGCATGCAACGCAGCTAGTGTTGCAGCTAAGACTGTCAATGTATTTGCGCTTGGTAGGTTGCGAGGTACGGTGTCACGAAAATACAAGATATACTTAGAGTAATCCATCTGTCGAGGCATTTGGTTTATTCATAAAACCATGAGCAAAATGAAGTTGCCGTTGACCACAAGGGTTACCCTGTTTACGTTGCTTGCAGAACCAGTACGTCAGCGTAACAGTCTGTCAATCATTCGACCACAGTGTACTTTACTTAACGGCAAGAGCAATAAGAGCAATGAAAGAGCCTTTGATAAAAAGAAAAAAGATGAAATAAGAGGAGACTCTGGGAGACACTTGTTACAAAGGTTCTTGATGTACCTATAGCAGCTGGGATAAGTCCCCAGACTCTAAAGCAAAGGTTGAAACAAAGGCATAAAACTTTACAGAATAATATTACAACTGCAAACACGATTGCTCAGAAGTCAGCATTGAAAGGGTATTGTCAAATTCAAAATGCAACTTTGCCGGAGGATTTAGTTTTGTAAGGATTTTACCACATATAGTTTCATTATACTGTACACTTATTCCAATGAAAACATGTCTGCGCGCGAAACTTCCAATTTGGGTGTGGAAGAACTTCCACTTGGGGACGAAAAGGCAAGGAGCGAACGACAGGTAACGTAATCTTTCTAACTAACTGACTTGTCAGCCACTCAGCAATGGAACTATAAATGACAGGCCAGTGAAGTAAATGCTCTGAGCCTCAGTCCGAGGGCCATGTCAGTCTAAAGGTTGCTCCTTTCCTGATAATATGGAGGACCCAGGAAACGTTTGGTCCTGTCCGTTTCGAAGCTTATTAAAGGCGCATAGTGATTGTACTGAAGTGGTCAGCCCCTAGCGACGCGTTCTTGAAACCCACCCTTAACCCGGGGACTTTACGTATTTCAAGTCCTTTCCACTGAACTCCTCCGGGAGTAAACTTTTGGTTTTCGGGGACTTTTAGAAAAAACAAAGACTCTAACATAGGCGACCAACGTTACTTTCTTTTCACAATACACTAAGCTTTTCCTTAAATTGTATTGGGTAGTACAGTAGGCGGTTTTAATCGTTATGAAAGGACCAAAACCTTACGGTTTCGAATCTACCTTGTTGGAACGACTTCGAGCGAGAAAGGACCCAGGCCTATGCTAGGAACAGCACTGCTTGGTGTCAGTACAATAATTGCAATATCATGCATTCTCAGTTTAGGCAAGTGTTTAACAGAGGTGACCGCTGTGAGAAGGGTAGGCCCAAAACTGGAAGCTTGAAAATGCATTATCAGTCACATTGACTTTCCTGTTATTTGCCTTCATAAACAGGTTCGTCAAGCAACAATCATTTTGACAAATGATCTAAGAGGTCATGTTGTTAATGTCCCACAAAAACTGGAAAACAAGTAAATGGTGGACTTTATGAAGTAAGTAAATGGGTATAACGTTAAACTGCATCCGATTGTGGAAATTGTTTCAACGTGGGAATAATGAGGTTACCCTTTGCCACAACTGTCTCCGGGACACCTTTGGGCAAGGTGTACCTGTATTTGCCCAGTGCTTTTTGCGTGTTATTGCCTTTGGGCGTGTTGTTGCCTTCGGGCGTGGCGATATTGGTTTTTAGTTGCGGTGCCTGCCTTGCAGGCAACCGCAACTAATGCAGTTACTATCGCGATGTCAATTTCTGACTTTTCCGGCACTTTATTTCTATCTCCTTCTAGATGCTTTGTGGTATCGAAATACGGTTTAGTGCAATTTGTAGGGATGGTACTTCTCTTTCGTGTTTTTAAGTTTTGGTGGAAATATGATTTTCGTAAGAGTGTAAAACTGGGGGTTTTTTTCACGTAAAATTTGCAAACGTGTTCTATTTTTAGTAACAATCTTGCGGAAAAACCAGGTCCGTGTGTACTCTGGGTAATAATATGTTGTTTAATTTAACACAGCGCCATCATTTTGGTTGTTTTTTAATTCATCGAGGTGTTAAGTGAATTTTGAGTATTTATTTGAGGATTTCTTTGTAGAGATTTATTCTTTTCAAGTGACATGGTCGGGGTTGCTGTGGAGTAAAAAGTTTGATAGTCTAGAGGAGTTTTCTTCACTGTTTTTCATAAAGTAAGTTTCTGTTGGAGGGAAACAATGTTATTGGTAGGTAAATATTATTTGTATGAGATGGTTCGTATTAATATTTGTGTTATATCAAGGTGTCTGGTTATGGTAAATTTGTTATTTTAAAGTTTAAAATTATGTGGAGAATATAACAATGCCCAAGAAGGGCCATTCAAAGATTTGTTTGTAGAAAGGAAGGGTTGGCAACAAAGAAAAAGAAAGTATGGGGGTGAATTTCAAGATAAAAGTTATGATGGGGAGAAAAATGATGATGTCAGAGTTGGGAACCAACAAAAAAGGCTCTAGTGGATATGAAAAAATCAGAGGTGTGATGATGGGGAAAGTAGGGAACATGACGATCGTGGTTTATTATTTAAACCTTCCGAGAGATCTACATGTACATTTTATTTTTTCGTTGTTGTGGGTGGTAATTGTTTTTTCGGTGTTTGGCATTATTGGTTACAGGGAAGATGATCATCTTTATTTAAGACAAGTCATTGTAAGTTCATTATGTACCCCTCCACATATTTACACCACGAGTTGCCATTGCTCAGAAGCTCCACTAAAGAAGAATGCTTAAAAAACCAAATTCAGAGGGAATGTTCTTGGGGATATTTATACATTTAGGGAGAAGAGCATATCATAAGATGAAGAAGTGTTAACGTGAACACATAGTTTAATGTAAAGAGTAGTCACGGTAGGGTTTTAACATGTTCATTCATATCTCGTTTTATATTTGTATGTGATGAGAGCAACCATTTTTTATTATGCTGGGCGGTGATCTGTTTGAGATATTGGGAAGAGGTCTGCATGAATGAAGGTTTTGCACAATCATTCAGGGACTGCTTTTGGTCTTCTGTTGGGGGAGAAGCCATTGAAAACCAACTGATTTGGTCTTTTTAAAGGCCATGGATAGTTCATCTCTTGTCAAAAATGTGTTGATTTTGAAATGGTTATTTAAAATTTTGAGGGGGCCGTATGACAGTTTGGCTTTCCTTTTTTTACTTGAGGAAGCAAAGACATCCCTTGCCTTCTCCGGGATTTACGTCACTGTAAAACAATTAAAAATGATTTCCTTATCATTTTTTTTTTATATTTATGTTAAACGAACGTAAACATTAAATTTGGACCGTTTGTAGAGGGTTTAGATTGTTAGCTTACACAACGAAGTTTTGAACAGGTACAAGAAAATTCGCAATTGTAAATTTTTAGCCAGGTGGTTCATTTCGTAAATGGTAATGTAGCAAGACACTTATTTATAAGCTAGTTACGCTCTTATTTGTTATGTCACTGGCTGTGGTGTTATCAGCTAAACGTTTATTTTTGATGAAGTCCGTTTTTCTTTGAGAGTGATTTGTTGAGCTATTGCATATGGGGGGTTGGAATGATGAAATTTGTCTTTTACGGAGTTTTTTTACTGGACAGTGAAGTCTTATTCATAGACCTGGCTTTCTTATAGCTTTTACATATTTTAGGTTATCGTTTGATTAGTTGCGAGTCGTGGCCATTCATAAACTTGCTAATTATTATTTTTATTAGAAAAAGAAATGCATGGAATTTACTAAAACAATTTTTATATAGTGCAATGGCAACAGTTTTGTTCCGTAGTAAGAAGTCACTGTCAGAAAGGCGACAACAAGTTCTTGATATAGAGTGTAGGAAGAAGCGAAACTGTTTATGATGTGATGACAGACGAATCGCCGCTAATAGTTATAAACTAGGGACATGGATATTTTTGGTATTCGGGTTTCATGAAGGGACGTATAGATGTTGCAATTTATCTTTTATGATTTGTAAGTTCTGATTGATTCGGTTCTCTGATTTGTGGAGGTCAACGTCGTTCAAGTGTCTATACATTACTGAACTAAGAAGTTACTGGCGAAGGGTTAGTAGTGACGTATGTGTGCGGGATTAATATAAATTGGAGAAGCAGTGACAATAGGCCTAAGGCTAGAGTGAAATATCATCATATTAACATTTATGTTGAGAGAATGTAGGTGTAAGTAACGCTGACAAAGGAATTTTTACTTTGCTGTTTTATATTTTTTTTTATTTTATTTCATCATTTGTAAAGATTATGGTAAATCTGAGATATCGACATTTCTTTTGATTCTCGTTAACTTGTTAATACATGTTACTTACAACAATTTTTTATTAGGAAAGCTGAGAGTAAACTTGGTGCAGAGCGTACAGAACTTTTTAAAAACCATTAATCTTTAAAAATTCTTTATGTTCAAAATTGGAATTTTTTTCCTTTTGTTCATTAACATAATTCCATCTTCAACCAAGTGACTACAACGTTACTGTCATGTATATGCAGACTCATTATCGTTTCCAACATTACGTCTTAACAGTGTACTCCACCTGTATTCACTAAACAGCTAAACAAATGGCATGTTTTTCCTTATTAACTGCACTACTTAAAATACAATTTTGACTAACGTCTGTTTGGTCGAATGGTCTGTCTTGAGCCTTTGGCGCTTTACCATCTTTTATCAGAAACCCTCATGCTGTACAAGGAGTTACTAAGGAGCCGGGGCATTAGGGATACCTTATGAATGTAGAAGCAACAGCTTGTAAAGGACGTTTGAAATGTTATCTGATGTGACGTTTTGCTCTTTCTACAGTTCTAAATCAACTGTTGTATCATCTTTTCCTGATTTACTGTCAACTATGAGTTCAAAATGAGCAAACCTCATTATACCGGCAATCGAGTATTTCTTTGTTGTGTTACACGTTCCACCTCAACCCCTCAACCACATTTCTAAAGTGAATGAACAATGTTCCTGGATTACAAGTGTGGAACTTAACTTAGCTGCTATTGGGCAAAACACAATACAAGTATTTTGGAATGGTATTTTTGTCCCCCTAAAATAGTCACCTTTAAAGTACAAGACGACTTGGTTTGTCGGCACCACAACTCGTCTAGACGTTCGTCTTGTTGTTGTTTAGGGTTTTGTTGTGGGGCGGTGGTTGTTGTGGCGGTTGTGGTTGAGTTGACGGGTTGTTCAGGTATTGGGGTTTGGTTGGTGTAACGTGTCCCGTGTTTTGTGTGTTGATAGTTGATGGTTAGCGTTTGTGTTTTCGCATGATTCCTATTTTTCCGTTGCAATAGTTCAAATAGATTCCATCTATGGCTTTTATGGAGGTCAAATGAGGTCATGTGGTATAAAAATTATTTTTTGAACATTCGGATGAGAAGATAATGGTACAGGATGGGTTTATTTGAAATGAAACATTAATGTATCATCGAAACCTCAGTTTTGCATTCTGGTTTCTTTTACCTTCTGTTTTTGCCATCTCATAATCATACACTTAAGTATACTAGATGGAGACACTTCACAGACATTTACGTAGGGGGCTGCTGGACACAAATTTCACGTTGACAAATTGAAGCACAAGGAGAAGTGGTCAACTAAAAAAACTAAACCCCCCCCCCCCAAAAAAAAAACTAAAAAAAAACTAAAAAAAAAAAACAGGAAGATAAACATTTGTTACAGTTCACTACACCGGATGGCCCACCGGATGCTCACATACTGCAGGATTTATTGTTCAACTAAGAGAGGATCTATTGATTGCATTAAAAGAGTCACTCCATTGTAACAGAAAAAGCGACTCACTTGTAGAAATTAGACTTTCATTGCCAAAAGATTCCTTTGACATTTTGAGGTTTGGTAATAAGAAATTCAGTCTTACTCAGCATTAGATGACCTTCTTGGACAAGGATGGCATTTGTGACCATTCTGGGGGACCTATACCGAACCTGGTATAGGGAAGTGGTGCCTCTTGGTGTGGCCCTCGGGCGTAGGGTGGGTTGCCCTTGATTATCTTGGAGGTTGTTGTCAGATGATGGTTGGTGAGTTGGCGGGTTGTTTGGGTGTTAGAGTGGCGTTTGGTGGGTCTTTTCCGTTTGTGACAGAGGATTTCGTTCCGTGGTTTTGTGTGAGGATGGGTCATGGTAAGCATTTGTGTTTTTTGTGCGGCCGGTTTGAGTTGTCTATTTGTTGCAACGTGCCTGTTTTGATAAAACAAAATCATTTTCGAGTGGTGCACCTCTGTGGTGACTTTGCGTACGTTAACCAAGGTGCTTAGAAGAATTTTACAGAGAAGACAATAGTAACCTCTACAGTAGACTAATACATCGTGAATATATTATATATTATATATATCAGACTCGTGAAAGGACTTGAACACAGTATGATTTTATCGACTTTATGATATGAAGAAACCTTAGCTTGAGTGTTATTTTCCTTGAGCAAGAAAGCATTAATAGTTATGATCCATTTAAAATTGTTATCAATAATTTGTCATCCTTTCAGCTTGGGGTGTCGCCTAACAATGTCATCGGAATTTGCAATCTAAAATAGGCATGAAGTGGATGTATAAATAAATCTTTCTGAAGCAGTTCGTACAGTGAAAAAAAAAAGAATAACATGCTATTTTCGTGGAGAAAGCGCAAGGTTTTGCACTCGAGAAACAACCAACTATAACTCGAGGTGATAAAACAAAACACAATCACCACCAAAACGAAAATGTGCATAAATAGCTAAGGCAGAAAAAAGGAAAAGAAAGGTGGAAAAAATTCAAAAAAGCTAAAAAGACAATTGAAGAACTGCTCGGTGAAAAGCAAGAGCTAAGAGAGACAAATTGAAAAGGCTTACAGACTCAATGTAGAAAATTCGGAAGCACATGACGAGGTAAGCGGAAGTTAAAAGAAAGGACAAAATGTCTTAATTCAATGAGTCTAAAGGTATGCGATTCATGGGGTAAAAAGTGAGTCCCACTGTGATAACCAAAGTAATAACGAAGAGGGACTCAATAGATGAAATAATTTACACAGGAGACGCTCCGAGTATATCCCGTCGAAAATATCACGAAGTGAGTACAGAATAATGGCCAGAAAGAAATTAATTAATTAATTCCAAGGTTAATATTTTTTATGTTTGTGGGGACTATATAGGTGTTTGGCAGTCAGGAAAACCTTGTGTCATCGGTTGTCTGCTTATTTTTGTAGACACTCTACTAGCAGCAAATTTTAAATGTGTCTGAACATAAATTTTTGACAACTTTACTAGCAGTATCTTTTTGTTCAAACGTTCATACCAGTTTTATTCAGAATATTTTGCATATTAATGGACACTCGTCTTGTCCTTTGCTTTTTTTGAATCTCATTATATTGCAAAACTTTTTTCTGTATTTTGGTAAGAAAAGTCTCCTTTTTGGACAGAAACTCAACCTTATTTTTGTTCTTAAGTTACCAACTGCAGATTTCAGTTTTTGCCAAAGTGTGCTCCCATTTCATAATTTTATAGTTTCTATTAATTAATTGTATGGTATTCATTAAAATTGTGCAGTATACAGTTACCAACATGTATTAATTTTGCTTTCTCATTCATCAATTAGTTTTATCTAACTGGAGACATGTTTTTATGTGATTGTGAACTGGAAAAGGGTCCTGTACTATATCTAGCTTGTGATAGATCAAGTTAAAAATCATTGCTCTCTGCTAAAGTCGTTATACTCAACTGGCTGAAACATTAGACGCAGCACAATAAATATATAGATGCCCATATGCCAGCCATTGATGAACCATTGTTATGCTGCAGGACGGCGGCTGGTAGACCGCTTGTATTTGAGAACCTCTTCCAGTGGACCACTGTTGGACCGCCAGAGAGCCGCCGGTTATTGAAATAGTTGACTGGCGGTCCTCTGGCGGGTTGCCGATGAACCGCCGACTTTGGCCGCCGGCGGTCCGCTGGCGAGCCACCGGACATTTCTCCGAGAATCTGGCCGACGGTGGACAGACAAAGCCCCGCCGACCATTTGCCAACTGGGACAGAGCGATCATATGGGGTGACAGTGAGACCCTCCACATCCTTAAGGGAGGAAACTCCCTTTAATCATCAGTCCGGAACTTCAAATCATACGTATTTCGGGATGCAAGGGCCTGCAGCATCTCTATATCCTTAACTTCTACCTTATTGTTCTTCAAAACAGAAAAAAAACATGCTGGGGTGTAACGTTCCCCCCTCGACTCAAACTGTGACTGAACGATGCTGCTATCGCGACCTCCGGGCATAGCAGCAAAGGTCTGTGACACAAGGCCACGCAGCAACTAAAGAGAAAACTTCAGCACCGCAGGTCAAACCAAGGCAGGGAAAAGAGTAAGGGAACCCAACACTAAACAACTATGGACCAGACGTGCTTTAAAACGAGCACGACTAAACCCCGTCCCTGAGCGAGAGACTATTCCCAACACTCAACACTTCAGTAGTATATTTTAGTATAACAAGCAGCACAGCGACGTTAAATTTCAGCACGATCAACGAGAGCTCCGCGGACGTCGTCCTGGCTTCGGTGAAGGCGGAGGTGAGGCTGAGGGTTGAGTCCGACTTCGTTCGTTTGCCAAGGTCGGCGTTCGGTAGGCGATGGGGTCCACTCGTTTCGGTGAGGGGGGATCGTGTGGCGGTCAATTTGTAATAGGGTGGGTCTGTAAGGTGCTTGTAAATAGTTGTAAATAGTATGTATATATCTGTGTGTATAGCTTTGTTACTGTAGTGGACCATAGTTTTGTAAATATCTGTATATATAGCTTATTACTGTAATGAACATAATTTTCTGTTTGATTGAACCGCCTGTAAATAGTTTTGCGTTTATGTTTTTGCCCGATCCGATGTTTTTGCCCGATCCGGTTTCAGTTTTTGTTTTGTATGTGCCGTTTCAATGCACTTAAAAAGCACGAGAGCTCCGCGAAAAACACGGTTTTGTAAATATCTGTATATATAGCTTTATTACTGTAAAGAACATAATTTTCTGTTTGATTTAGCAGTTTGTAAATAGTTTGCATTTCTGTTTCTGCCCGATCTGGTTTGAGTTTTGTTTTTGTTTGTATGTGCCGTTTCAATGCACTTAAAAAACACGTCCGCTCTCGACGAAGACCTGAACTTATGGGTCTGAGGCTCTAGGCCACACACAGCACGTGGGAAAAGCCTCAACACTCTAGCAAGTAAACGAGAAAAGGGGGGAACCCAACAAAAACTCAAAAAACCCCGCCATGCAATACAAGAATTCAGGGCATACTTACCTTTGTTTCGGCCTCCATAAAGCTGGTCTTATGGAGAGACCGATGTAACGTTGTTTTTAGGGGGATGGGGAAGCCTGCGGACGTCGTCCTGGCTTCGGTGAAGGCGGAGGTGAGGCTGAGGGTTGTGTCCGACTTCGTTCGTTTGCCAAGGTCGGCGTTCGGTAGGCGATGGGGTCCACTCGTTTCGGTGAGGGGGGATCGTGTGGTGGTCAATTTGTAACAGGGTGGGTCTGTAAGGTGCTTGTAAACAGTTGTAAATAGTATGTAAATACCTGTGTGCATAGCTTTGTTACTGTAGTGGACATAATTTTCTGTCCATAGTTTTGTAAATATCTGTATATATAGCTTATTACTGTAATGAACACAATTTTCTGTTTGATTTAGCAGTGTGTAAATAGTTTTGCGTTTGTTTTTACCCGATCCAGTTTCAGTTTTTGTTTTGTATGTGCCGTTTCAATGCACTTAAAAAGCACATAACTCCAACTAGCACAGAGCTGCACAACGCTAAAATTCAGCACCAGCAATCGACGAGAGCTCCGCGAAAACACGTCCGCTCATAATTTTCTGTTTGATTTAGCAGTTTGTAAATAGTTTGCATTTCTGTTTCTGCCCGATCCGGTTTGAGTTTTGTTTTTATGTGCCGTTTCAATGCACTTAAAAAGCACACAAAAACTCAATTAAACAGCGTGCTTAAAAACGAGCACGACCAAACGGAGCTCTCGATTGGCACTTGGTCGAGAGTGCTCCGTTCGTTTCTAAGACGTACTTTTTTTTACGTACATCGAAACACGCACGTTGCAATAAAAGGACAATGGATTCTGGTCTTCGTCGAGGGCGGACGTGTTTTCACGGAGCTCTCGTTGATCGTGCTGGATTTGGGTATTGTGGTCTGCTCTGTGGCAGCTTGCTTGTTTGCTGTACTACACTACTGTAAAGATTCGTCGTGCCCGTTTTGGAGTACGTGTTGAGAAACTTGGAAGTTTTTTCTGTTTGTGATTGAACGTGGCCTAGAGCCACCCCTTAGCTGCTATGCTATGCCCGTGTGTAGGGATAGCAGCATTGTTAAGTTAGAGTTCACGGTAGGTGTGAATGTCACACCTCCGCAAGTGTTTAGTTTGTCAAAGAAAAAATGAAAATGAAGGGTGGAAAGTCGCCTGGGTCGGACGGTATCCCTGTAGAATTCTACAAACGCTTTTGGGGCACCGTTGGACACGATCTCCGGGATGTATTTACCTCTGCCTTCCTTGCTGGTTCGTTGAGCCCCTCGCAGCGCACAGGTGTAATAACTTTGTTACCCAAGTCTGGAGACCCCCTTGAACCGAAAAACAAGCGACCAATAACGCTGTTAAATGTGGACTACAAGATCCTGGCGAAAGCCCTTTGCAACAGGCTGGGTACTGTCATGCCGTATCTTGTAGGGCCTTTTCAGACGTGTGCGGTGCGGGGACACGGTATTCAGCAGAACCTTTGGTTGGTGCGGGACTTAGTAGAGTATGTAATGGACCGTGATCTTCCATGTGCGCTTTTCTCCCTCGATCAGGAGAAGGCCTTTGACATGGTTGATCACGGATTCCTTTTTAAAGTCTTAAAGAAGTTTTGTCTGAACTCCCTTTTTGTTAAATGGATTGCCTTATTGTACAGTAATGTATATAGTCGTGTTATTGTTAATGGCATACCTTCGGACCCCTTCAGAGTCCAACGTGGGGTACGGCAGGGGTGCTATTATTTAGTGAATCCCTTGCGAGAGCCCTCCATGAAGAGCCTTTGTTCCGACCTTTTCATATTCCTGGTGGAGCCACAGTCAAGTGCCTCCAGTATGCTGATGATGTTACGTGTGTAGTCTCTGACCTAGCTTCCTTCAGGGCCCTGTCTGACACCCTGTCTACCTTTCAAAGAGCGACTGGTGCCAGACTGAACCCCGCAAAGACAAAAGGACTCCGTCTGGGTAAGTGGCGGTGGAAACAACTGCCCTTCGTGGCATCTTGGGTTGACGATGCCATGAAAATCAACGGTATATGGTTTGGTTACGGCTCACCTGAGTCACTTACCTGGAGCGAGAAGGTGGACCTGGCGGAAGCTAGGTTGACAGACTATGGGGAGCGCTACATTAGTCTAATGGGGACAGTAACAGTTATAAATCGTTTCGTTTACCCTCTCTTGTGGTACCAGGGTGCCCTTGTGTGATTTGAGAGGGCCGTATTTAAGTTCCTATGGTCAGGGAAAACGGAGCTGGTCAAAAGGAAGGTTGTGTACCAGGAACTTACACATGGGGGCCTGGGCCTTGTGCATTTTCCCTCAAAGCTCCGTTTTCTCCTGGCAAGGTGTGTGTTTAGTGCTGTTGACAGTGAGATGCCCTTTGCGTATTTTGTCCGTTATTGGGGGGGATTGTCATTCCGCAGGTTCTTTCCGTCCCTGTTTAGTAATAGTATGCCCCACAGCGGGAGACCCTCAAAGACATATTGTCACATGACGGATACTCTCCGTATGATGTCAACTGTAGGGGAGGTTTCGCAGTCCAGTTCGGGGGACCTGTACCGGGCCATTTTTGATGACTTGGCTGGCCGGGTCCATCCAGGCGACTATGCCTTACTGCCGGAAGTGTGGACCGTAGTGCACAGCAAGTCACTAGACTACCGCCGGCGAGACCTGCTGTGGCGAATTGCACATGATGCCATTGTAACCAATCTCAAGCGCCTTCGGTGGCGTCTTGGAGATGGCATATGCCCCCGCGCTGGGTGTACAAAGTGGGAGAGTGTGCCCCATGTGTTTTGGCATTGTGGTTTTGTGGCCCTCCTCTGGGAGTGGTTTCAAGTCCTGGCTGACCGGCTAACGTTTTGCAACACTTGGGCGGTCAGCCAGGACTATGCATTGTATGGTCTGTCGCCCCCAGTATGCAATACGAGTGTTCTTGGCATACTCACCTTTGTTTCGGCCTCCGTTAAGCTGGCTGTTTGGAGAGACCGATGTAATATTGTTTTTAGGGGTGAAGGGAGGGCTGCCGATGTCGTGTTGGCGTCGGTTAAGACGGAAATTAAACTGAGGGTCGAGGCCGACTTTGTTCGTTTGCCGAGGTCCACATTCGGCAGACGTTGGGGGCCAATTGTTTCAGTGCGGGAGGGGCGGGTGATAGTTAATTTGTAAATAGTCCTGTGTTTGCTTCTCTGTGGCCGTTTCTATGTACATGTTTCTGTTTGATTTGTGTAAATAGGTGAGTTTGTAAATAGCCCTGGGTACTGGGTTAGGGTTTTGTAAAATATGGTCACAAAATCTTGGTTTGCGTCCGTAATGGTATAAAGTCTGTACATAGTTCACGTTATGTTTTTGTCCCGTCTGGTCTGAGTTTTCTTATTGGTTCTCCGTGCCCGTTTCTATGTACGTAAAAAGCTGGATGGCCCATCAGTTTGGGACGCCTGTACCGAGCCCACGTATTAAAAAGGTGAAGTCCCAGACCGATGGGTAGCAATGGGCAGTGTTTATAGTTTTAGTTTTGTTCTGTGTTGGCCTGACTTAGTTGTATTTGTACCTTTTTCATTGGTGTTTTGTGAATGGTTCTAGTTATTGTGTACAAACCTTAATATAGTGGTTCGGGTGGGGTTGGTGTGTCGTTTCCGTTTGTGACAGACCTTTTTGTCCCGTGTTTTGCGTGTGGATGGTTGATGGTTAGCTGTTGTGTTTTCGTCCGGCTGGGTTAAGTTAGGTCTATTTGTTCATACGTGCCTGTTTCTATGTACGTTTTCAAAAGGACAACCCAAACCGGCCGGACAAAAGCACAACGGCTAACCACGACCATCCCCACAGGAACACGGAACCGGAAACTTCTGTCATGAACTTAAGAAGCACCAAACCCCACCCCAACAACGAAACTTACCACCCGACCAACACAGAACAAAGCCAACCCAAACCACCCACACACAAAACACGGAATGAAAACGTCCGTCACAACGAAAAGAATGCAACAAACCCCACCCCAACAACCCGCCAACCTAGCGCCCGAAGGCCAAACCACGAGGCACCGCTTCTAAGTATCTACCGTACTTAATCTGGCTCAGGTCTTCGTCGTTTAGGTCCGGTCAGGTTTTGGTTCTAGTTTTTGCTTCGCGGAGCTCTCGCTGATCGTGCCGAATTTTGGCATTGTTCTGCTGTGCTGCATGTTATAGTAACTTTTACTACTGTCATTTTACTGGTGTTGGGTGTAGTCTCTCGCTTGGGGACGGGGGTTTAGTCGTACTCGTTTTAAAGCACGCCAGGTCTATAGTTTTTTAGTGTTGGATTCCCTATTTTCCCTGCCTGGGTTTTGACCTGCTGTGCTGAAGTTTTCTCTTTAGTTGCTGCGTGGCCTTGTCCCACAAGCCTTTGCTGCCATATCTGTGTGTATAGCTTTGTTACTGTAATGAACAATTTTCTGTACATAGTTTTGTAAATATTTGTACATATAGCTCATTACTGTAATGAACACAATTTTCTGTTTGATTTAGCAATCTGTAAATAGTTTTGCGTTTACGTTTTTGCCCGATCCGGTTTCAGTTTTTGTTTTGCATGTGCCGTTTCAATGCACTTAAAAAGCACACGTAATTGCGCGCCCGGAGGTCGGGATAGCAGCATCGTTAAGTCTTCGTCGAGAGCGGGCGTGTTTCCGCGGAGCTCTCGCTGATCGTGCTGAATTTTGGCATTGTGCTGTGCTGCTTGTTATACTAACATATACTGTCATTTTACTGAAGTGTTGGGTGTTGGGTGTAGTCTCTCGCTTGGGGGCGTGGTTTAGCCGTGCTCGTTTTAAAGCACGCCTGGTCTATAGTGTAGTGTTGGGCTCCCTTTCTATTTTCGCTGCCTGGGTTTGATCTGCAGTGCTGAAGTTTTCTCTCTAGTTGCTGCGTGGCCTTGTGCCACAAACCTTTGCTGCTATGCCCGGCAGTATCGTTAAGTTGCAGTTTGAGTCGAGGGGGAATGTTACACCCCAGCATGTTTTTTCTGTGTTGAAGAACAATAAGGTAGAGGTAAAGGATATAGAGATGCTGCAGGCCCTTGCATCCCGAAATACGTATGATTTGAAGTTTTGGACTGATGCTACCCGATTAAAGGGGGTCTCACTGTCACCCCATATGATCGCTCTGTGGTAGTGACAGTGTTATACCTCAATTTTGGGGTGGATCAGGGCCTGGTGGCGAGAGTTTTAGGGCAGTACGGAACTGTCTCTGACTGGCGTTGGGTCAAGTATAATGAAGGGGATTTGGCCGGAATTCTCAACGGAAAGAGACAGTTCCGTATGGAGCTGAAGAAAGACATTCCCTCCGTCTTGTTCATAGGGGGTTCGAAGGCCCACATCAGGTATTTCGGTTAGCCCCGCACCTGCTTTCAGTGTAGAGAGGAGGGACATGAGGCTAAGTCATGCCCTAACAAACGTTGTGGCAGATGTCTGCAGTTGGGGCATGAGAGGGCAACATGTCCCAATCAGGTGCGGTGTAACCTGTGTGGGAAGGAGGGGGACATGTCTCTGGTGCCTGCCCCACATCGTACTCTGCGCGTGCAAGTGCAGATGTGGAGCCGGCAAGTGAACCCTAGCCTTCGGGCCTTGAACCAATGGTGGAGGAACCCAGGTCCCCTATGCCTGATCAGGTGGCACATCAGGTGAAACAACAGTTCTTAGCTTCTAAGGGATGTGAGATGGTCTATGGGAACCCTCAGGTAGGCCCTTCCCAACCCTCCCCATCAGTACCTGAGGCACACTCCCCACCAGCTCCTGGGGAGGCTGGAATACCAACAGTGGAGAACGACCTTCAACTGTCATCTGACTCGGAGACTGACAATGCCATGTCAGATGTGGGAGCACCTGCCTCAGAGCCTCCACTAAAGGACCCAGCATCTGGGGAGGGCTGGTTTGATTTGTGTGAGGCCGTTGAACCTGAGCCCAAGTTGAAAAGGTCGGCATCAGGGGAGGTGTCCGACCGGGGAGTTAATTCTGTGCAACCAACACCAGACCCAGGTTTGTAATTCCACACTCCACACTTCATGAATGGTCCCCTGTCCCTCATGACCCTGAATGTTAAAGCCATGAGGGACAGTCGGAAGCGGTCCAGAATATTGCTGAATACTGTGTCCCCGCACCGCACAAGTCTGAAAGGGCCCCACAAGTTTCGGCATGACAGTACCCAGCCGGTTGCAAAGGGCTTTCGCCAGGATCTTGTAGTCCACATTTAACAACGTTATTGGTCGCTTGTTTTTCGGTTCATGGGGGTCTCCAGACTTGGGTAACAAAGTTATTACACGTGTGCGCTCAGTTCAGTTCAGTTCTGGTCTTCGTCGAGAGCGGACGTGTTTTCGCGGAGCTCTCGCCGGTCGCTCGTGCTGAATTTTAGTACTGTGCATTGTGCTGGCTTGCTTGTTGTACCGTACATTATTTTGCTGTGTTGTAGATAGGGTGTAGTACAGTTGCTCGCTCGCTTTCAGAGCTTGTTGGAGCACGTGTAAATAAACTGTAGCTGAAGGTTTTGTTTTTCTGCTGTTGTGTTTGTACGTGGCCTAGTGCCACAACCTCCGCTGCTATGCCCGTGTGTAGGGATAGCAGCATTGTTAAGTTAGAGTTTAAGTCGGCGGTAAATGTTACACCGCCGCAAGTTTTTGCATTGTTGAGGAACAAGGGAATTGAAGTTCAGGAAATAGAGATGTTGCAGGCACTGGAAGCCCGCAACACGTACGACCTCAAGTTAAGGTCCTATGCAGCCCTAATGAAGGGTGTGTCTTCCCTAAAGGGAGTTGACGGCCTCACTGTCACCCCATATGATCGTTCAGTGGTAGTGACGGTGTTGTACCTGAACCATGAGGTCGAACAGGGTCTGGTTGCTAGGGTTCTCGGTCAGTACGGAACTGTCTCCGATATGTGGTTGTGTACATATGGTGATGGTGAGATGAAGGGCATACTCAATGGGAAGAGGTAGTTCCGTATGGTGTTGAAGAGGGACATACCATCTTTTCTCTTCATGGGGGGTTCAAAGGCCCACATCGGGTATTTGGGACAGCCCCGCACCTGTTTTAAATGTGGAGTGGAGGGGCACGAGGCCAAGTTGTGTCCCAATAGACGTTGTGGCAGATGCCTGCAGTTGGGGCATGGCAAGGCTGAGTGTCCCAACAGTGTGCGGTGCAACCTCTGTGGTGGGGAGGGACATGTATTTGGTGCCTGCCCTGCATCATATTCTGCTCGTGCCAGTGGGGATGTAGGGTCAGCTCCAGAACCCTTGCAACCAGACACAGAATATTCAACTCAGGAACTGGAAGAGGCAGCACAAGAGGTGGAGCGGGATTTCCTGGTTTCTGAGGGGTGTGAGGGCAACAATGGGGCTGTTCAGGTGGACTCTCCACAGTCCTCCCCACTGACACCTGGGGAGATTGAAGTGATGATGGTTGAGGACCCCCGGCTCTCCTCAGATTCTGAGTCTGTTAGCGACAGGTCAGATGGTGCAGAGCCTGCCTTGGAGCCTCCTCCAAGGGATCCACCATCAGGGGAGGGCACCTATACCAAGCCCTAGGAGCAAAGTGGTCAAGTCCCAGGCAGACACATAGAGAAGTGGGACGGTGGGTGAATGGTTTTAATGGTATCGGGCAATTGGCTTGGGTGCGGGCCGGTCTATAATTATATTGTGCAGGGCTCAATTATTTCAGTTTCGGTGCCTGGGTTGTGTTTCTAACCGGTTTTGCCCTGTCCGTTTTGAGGCGCGTGAGGAGGGAGAGTTTGCAAAGCATTGTGACACTTACTTGGTGGCTGTCTTGTGGTTTCTGTTCCGTGATTCCCGTTTTTGGTAGGAGTTCCGTTTTCTGTCAGTTGTGGGCATGTCCGTTGTTAAAGTGTCCTTGTAATTTCAGTTTTCAGTGAATGGGTTCCGTTTCATGCCAGTTGTGGTCGTGTCCGTTTTTGTGCACGTTAAAAGAAACACCTGTGCGCTGCGAGGGGCTTAACGAACCAGCAAGTTCAGGTCTTCGTCGAGAGCGGACGTGTTCTCGCTCTGCTCTCGTCGTTTGGTCGTGCTGGGCTTTGGTACTACTGTGCTGTGCTGTGTTAGCATACTACATACACACATACATACATACATACATACAATAATCATTACTGCAATAATCATTGTGTGCAGAGTTGTAGTGGGTGTTCTCGTATAGGAGGTTTGGCCGTGCTCGTTTTAAAGCACGCCTGCTTATCGTTGTATTTTGTTTGGATTTCCCTTACTGTTTTTGTATCTTTCGGAAAGTGTTGAGGTTTTTTTCTCCTGTTGTTGCGAGGCCTCGTGCCACAAACCTTTAACTGCTATGCCCGGCGGTCGGGATAGTAGTATTGTAAAGTTGGAGTTTGCGTCGGAGATGAGCGTTGCTCCCCCTCTGGCGTTTTCTGTATTGAAAGACAATGGTGTCCCGGTGAAAGAGGTAGAGATGTTGCAGGCGCTTCAGGCCCGCAACACGTACGACCTCAAATTCAGGTCAGGGGGTTAATTCTCTGAAGGGCGTTAAAGGGCTCACTGTCACCCCATACGATCGTTCTGTGGTGGTGACAGTGCTCTACCTGAATTCTGAGGTCGAGCAACGCCTGGTTGCGAGGGTTCTGGGGCAGTACGGAACTGTCCTTAATTCCCAGTGGTGTAGGTACGGGGAGGGTGAGTTGGACAAGGACATTCCCTCCGTCCTTTTCATAGGAGGTGTGAAGGCCCACATTAGATATTTTGGGCAGCCCCGCACCTGTTACAAGTGTTCAAAGGAGGGACACGAAGCCAGGGCGTGTCCCATCAGACGTTGCGGCAAGTGCTTCCAGGAGGGGCACGATAAGGACGAATGCCCCAACAAGGTGCGGTGCAACCTCTGTCAGGAGGAGGGACACGTTTCTGGTGCTTGCCCCACATCTTACTCGGCTCGTGCCAGTGCAGAGGTGGGACGGGCACCTGAACCCCCGCAGCCCCCTTTATCCCAAGTGGTGGTTAATCATGGAGAGGAACCTGAACCCCCCCCCCCCCCAGCCAGGCCCAGAACCACTAGTGGAGGCACCTGAGTCCCCTTCAACCCAACAGATGGTCAATCAGGTGCTGCGGGACTTTGAAGCCACCTCGAAGTCCTGTGAGTCTGAAGGCCCCTAGGCTATAATTTCTGTACCCCCGTCACTGGAGGAGGCTGGCATATCTGTGGTAGAGGGTGACCTCCAGCTCTCCTCGGACTCAGATCTGACATTGTCATGTCCGTTGTGGATGTGCCTGCCTCGGAGCCTCCACCAAAGTCCCCTCCAATAGGGATGACTTGGTTTGACTCCATGGACATTGGGGAAGGGGGAGACTCGGCGACGGTACCCAATTTGAAGAGGCCGGCCTCGAGCGAGATTCCGTCCCATGGGGGTCACCTGTCTGGGCCACAAATTGGGAGCCCAGGCAATGAGAATAAGAAGGTCCGGTCGGAAAGCGATGTTTAGTTGTCACATCCCACCATGTCTGCCTCATGACCATCAATGTCAATGGTATGAGGGACAGTAGGAAGCGGTCTAGAATATTTCAGTTCTGTAAAGCTCTGGGTGTGGACTTTGTTTTCCTCCAGGAGACTCATATTGTGAACGAGGACGAGGTCCACGCCTGGTCCTACGAATGGGGTGGGGGGTTGCACGCTTCCTTTGGGTCAACAACATCATGTGGTTCTATTATTTTAGTTTCGCCAAGGTGGACTCCACTGGTCGGAAAAGTTGATTCCGATAACGAGGGCCGGTTGGTATGCATTACGATAAGGCACCCTTGTGGGAATTTTCTGCTATGTAACGTGTACGCGCCCAATCGGCCCTCGGACAGGAGGGATTTATTCACAGCCCTACCATCCTTCGTTCCTGGCAGCACCCCATGCATCCTGGCAGGAGACACACAGTTCGACCGAATGTCCTTATGTACATCGTCGGGCTGTAGTGTCGGCATGACGGAATTGGACATGTTCCTAAAGAATCGTGACATGGTTGATGTGTGGCGAGCAAAACATCCCGGCTTGTCCGTGTTCACTTGGCACCGTCCTGATGGCACGGACGCATCGCGTTTAGACCGGGTGTACTCTCCACCTTCACTGTCACCGAGTGACTGTGAAAATGAACACACAAATATTAACGGAGGCTGACTACAGAGATCAGTTTAAAGCTAGGTACGAGGGATGGCGAACACTGAAGCCGGCCTTCTCAGATTTGGAGTGGTGGGATGACGTAAAGGACCGCATTAAACGTTTTACAATTGGTTATTGTGTAGCGAGAGCTCGTCGAAGAAGAGAAGAGTTCCTCTCACGCTGCTCTAGGGAGAGGGACGGGGACACCTCCGCACTCCCTGCAATCCAGCAATACCTTGATGAGAAATTGCACGGGGCCCGCGTTCGTGGTCGCGTAAATTGCGTGGAGGCGGTCACAAAGTATGCCATTGACCGCCGCATAAAGGCGGTCCGTGACGTTCACGGTACAGTACAGAGGGACCCTCTCGACATGGTGGAGGTGTTTAAAAACTACTACGAACAGCTTTATTCCCAAGCCGATGTCGAAGAAGGGCTCCAAAAGTCCCTGTTAGAGAGTATTGATAAGACCCCCTCTAAGGGGCAGAATGATGAACTTTGTTCTCCCCTGACTGTCGACGAGCTTTGGAAGGCAGTGGCGAAAATGAAAAACGGAAAGGCGCCTGGGTCCGATGGTATCCCTGCTGAATTCTACAAACGATTCTGGGGTACTGTTGGACACGACCTTCGTGATGTATTCGCCTCTGCCTTCGCCTCTGCCTTCCTTGCTGGATCATTGAGTCCCTCGCAGCGCAAAGTCTGGAGACCCCCTAGACCCGAAAAACAAGCGGCCAATCACCTTGAATGTGGACTACAAGATTTTGGCAAAAGCCCTTTGTAGCAGGCTGGGCACAGTCATGCCAGATCTTGTAGGAGCTTTCCAGACATGTGCGGTGCGGGGACACAGTATTCAACAGAACCTGTGGTTGATGCGGGACCTAGTTGAGTATGTGATGGACCGTGATCTTCCATGTGCGCTTGTCTCCCTCGATCAAGAGAAGGCATTTGACATGCTTGATCACGGATTTCTCTTTAAAGCCTTGGAAAAGTTTAGTTTAGATCCGGTTTTCGTTTAATGGACCTCGTCATTCTATAATAGTGTATATAGTCGGGTTGTCGTTAATGGCCTACCGTCGGACCCCTTCAAAGTCCAGCGTGGGGTACGGCAGGGGTGTCCCTAAGTGGCTCCGGTATGCTGACGACGTCACATGCGTAGTCTCCGACCTAGCTTCCTTCAGGGCCCTTACTGGCACACTCTCCACCTTTCAGAGAGCGACGGGTGCCAGACTGAACCCCACCAAGACAGACCAAAGGACTCCGTCTAGGTAAGTGGCGGTCGAAGCAACTGCCCTTCGCGGCATCGTGGGTAAACGACGCCATGAAAATCAATGGCATATGGTTATGGTTCACCCGAGTTACTTACCTGGAACGAGAAAGTGGACCTGGTGGAGGCTAGGTTGAACGACTTCAGCGAGCGCCACATTAGTCTGTTTGGGAAGGTAGCAGTTATTAATCGTTTCATTTACCCTCTCTTGTGGTACCCTGGCACTGTTCTGGCTGCTCCGGACGGTGTCCTGGTGCGGCTCGAGAGGGCAGTTTTTAGGTTCCTTTGGTCAGGGAAAACGGAGCTGGTCAAAAGAAAGGTGGTGTACCAAGATTCTGGACGGGGGGGATTGGGCCTCGTGTTCTCCTCACTAAGTGCGTTTTTAGCGCCGTCGGCAGTGAGATGCCTTTCGCCTACTTTGTCCATTATTGGGGGGGGGGGGGGGGATTGTCGTTCCGGTGGTTTTTTCCCACCCTGTTTAGCAACAGTGTACCTCACAGCTGGAGGCCCACAAAGGCATGTACTGTCTCATGAAGGAAACACTACGTACCATGTCCACTGTAGGAGACGTATCACAAACAAGTGCGGGGAACAGTACCGTGCAATTTTTGACGGCTTGGTAGGTTGGGTCCAGCCCGGGGACTACACGTCAGGGCCAGACGTGTGGCGTGTGATCCACCCTGCTGTGGCGGATTGCTCACGACGCCATCGTCACGAATCTCAGGCGCCTCCGGTGGCGTCTTGGAGATGCCATTTGTCCCCGCGCTGGATGCACCAAGTGGGAGAGTGTGCCTCATGTGTTTTGGCAGTGTGGCTTTGTCGCCCTCCTCTGGGAGTGGTTTCAGTCCCTGGCTGATCGCCTCACGTGCTGCAGGACCTGAGAGGTCAGCCAGGACTACACCTTGTATGGTCTATCGCCCCCACAATGCAGTGTAAGTGTTTGTAACATTCTGACCTTTGCTTCAGCCTCCATTAAGCTGGCCTTGTGGAGAGACAGATGTCATATTGTGTTTTAGCGGCATGTCGTTAAGTCGGCGAAGGCGGAGGTCAGGCTTAGGGTTGAAGCGGACCTCGCCCGTCTGCCGAGGGCGGCGTTTGGCAGGCGGTGGGGTCCACTTGTTTCAACGAGGGCGGGAGGGGTGATAGTTAACCTGTAAATATTAAGTGTAAATAGTATACTTTTGTTCTTACCAGGTCCGGTTGTGGGTCTTTCTGTTTGAGAGTGTCCGTTTCGATGCACTTAAAAAGAAAGAAAGGCAGAGGTAAATACATCCCGGAAATCATGTCCAACGGTACCCCAAAAGCGTTTGTAGAATTCTACCGGGATACCGTCCTTCATTTTCGTCACCGCCTTCCAGAGCGCGTCGACAGTCAAGGGGGAACCAAGTTCATTGTTCTGCTCTGTAGAGGGGAACTTATCAATATTATCTAAAAGGGACTTTTGAAGGACCCCATTGTCCTCACAGTTGAGTGTTCCACTTAAGCCCGCAAGTCCTTTATCTCCTCTAGGTGAAGAAGTCCAAGTACGCACAATCACCGTAGAGGATGAAGATGATGCCATAAAAGGTGTCACTATGGCGTGAAGATGCTGCCACCCCTATTTCTACAGGAGACTTATAGCTATTAGCAATGTTACAGTGAAATCCTACCATGGAGAAGTTATCTTGGATCTACATCCCGGACAAACATAAAGGTAAAATATCCACTAAAGCTTCAAAACAACTCCTGCTAGGATATAATTCTACCTTCACTGATACTTCGCTCCCTTTTTGTACAACTGGCCACTTCTAAGCTGTGCAAGGGTAGGGCAGGGATGGCTCAAGACAGGGGTAGGTAGCTCTCATTATCATTCTTTTAACCCTCCATTGCAGAAAATGGAATGCCCAGACCTACACAAGACAATAAGCATCGTTAGGTACATTGAAGAGGAAACCAGCATGCAGCTCCTCCACTCTCACCATAGACAAAGACCTCCTTAAGGCAAATATTAACTCAGAAGAATTGATTGACTGGCAAGAAGCCCTTGACATCTGCCTTCTACTAACACTTCATTACACTGAATAAACCATAGTACATGTTTGTACGGTAGATGTTTGTAACAGTTTCTGCAGTCTAGCTTTTCATTTATCATTTTATATGGTTCAGTTTTCCTTGATATTTGTCTTTTTCTTGTTATCCTATTAGTCATGTACAGTCTTCAAAACATCCTCTACATTTATATGCAAATAAACATCTACCAAGGTCCTTCCTCTACTCATAGGCCAATATTTCACTGATCTCTGTACATACAAAGACTCTGGTTTTAAAAGTGGACATCAGACCTTCCCACCCTCTCCCACTAAACATATCTCGCCCCTTAAAATAGGCCTACATTTTCCCAGTATATAACAGGGTATATCCAGCACTTAGAAATCATTCATTTTTTTAGGGAGTGGTTACTAAAAAATGGTGTTGACAACTCACTCTTACTCTTCCACGAAAGATTTTCACAGACCTTATTACAGGGAGGGCAGTAGGAGCTACCCGATTCAGGATCTTTCCTCCATGATGATATATATTCTTGAATGTACCAACACAGTTTTGCTATAACAGACACTTGCATACACATCACTGAACAGCATCCATACAGCTGTGTCCTGAACACATAACCACTACAAATAGAAATTGCTTAGTACTTCCGTACCCCAGCTAAACAATGCACCATCACTTTGTCACTTTTTGAAAATACAGACACAGGTCAAAGGTCAGCTGGTGCCATCAGGCGAGCGGGGGACCAATACTGAGAGCCTTCCAACAAATAGTTTTCCTGTAAGTAACAGTCACAGTTGTATCACTTAGCAACCATGTGACTACAAAAATCCTTTTCGTAAATGAAAGTGAAAGCCATCTGTCATCACTACAAATTAATCTCTATATAACTGCCTTTTTGTTCTACTTCAATTATAAATGGAAGTAAAAAACTAAGTCATCTGTCAGTTATAAACAATGAACAGTTCATTCTATTGTTCTTTCATATCATGTAGTAGAAGTTTGAAATGAATGGACTAAGTTATAAATAGCACCGTTGATACAAGTTCAGATAATATATCATGATGGTAATTCAACTTAACCTGTCTTTGCCTTTTTTCCCTCCTTCATCTTTATGTACTGTATTACATACTTAAGCCTGAAAATCTGCGCACTTCATTGGCAGGTTTTTCTTCTTAACCAGTACCATACGTACCACAGGGGGCCGGGGAAAGGGTGGGTCAGAGCCCCCATCACAGTTACAACCAAGAAGATCAGCACAAGCAACTTGTTGAAAAAGGGCAAAAGCTATACATGGGGTCTTTGCGAGGTTGGTCAAGGCCATACAAAGAGGATAATGGCCGCCTCCCTCCTAACTGGATATTTGTGGCAGTCACTAAATGCTTCCAAAGTTTAAAAACCCACTTTAAGCCCACTTAATTTTTACAAGATCTAGACTCCTATTGCATTACATAAATTTCATGTACTGTATGAGCTTTAAATAAAAATTTAAAGTTGACCGCCAGTACTCGCTTTATCACAACCTCCCTCCCCCCCCCCCCCCTTGTGGATGGAACACCACATCTAATACCGGTCAAATAGCCACAGTAACTTAAAGGATATGGGAATTGAAAAATAATCCATCTGCATGTCTCACTCGGTTCTCAACTATTCTTATCAATGACAAGGGAGTTGCCATTCTTCAACAAACTGACTTGTAGCAAGTCCACATTTCAGGCTCAGAATATTCTTCTCAGGAACTGGAGGAGGCAGCAAATGAGGTGGAACGGGACTTCCTTGCCTCCAGACAGTTTGAGGGGGGTTCTGGGAATCCTGAGGGAGACACTTCGCCATCCTTACCAACGGCACCCAGGGAGGCTGAAATGATGAAGATAGAGGACCTTCAGCTCTCCTCGGAGCCTTCTTCAGTTTCAGCAATGTCGGATGGCTGGGGGCCTGCCTCAGAGCCTCCTGCAAAGAAGCCACCTTCAAGGGAGGAGTGGTTTGATTTGTGTGAAGGGGAGGGGCCAGAGTCTAGTCTTGTACGGCCCATCAATCTGGCACGCCTGTTCCGAGCCCACGTATTAAAAAGGTGAAGTCCCAGGCCGATGGGTAGCAATGGGCAGTGTACATAGTTATACCCTGAAACACTTTAATGTAATTGGGTTCGTAATTAGTTTTGGTCTGTGTTGGTCTGACTTAGTTGTATTTGTACTTTTTCATGGGTGTTTTGTGAATGGTTCGCAATTTTGTTTTGCCCCAGTCCTGTTTTGGTTCTACTTTTGGTTTCTCCGTGCCTTATTTTCTGTACAAACCTGTATATAGTGTTTCGGTTGAGTTGACGGGTTGTTCGGGTGGGGTTGGTGTGTCGTTTCCGTTATTGAAATGTTTCACATTTTCTCTCCATAGAAGGTTAGTGTACGCTTCCTGGTATTGGATTTCAAAACTCCAGCATTTACTCTACCCATTGCTGAAATGATTGTCTACATCATACCTGGACCTTTGAAAGAAATGGAAATGGATTTTAAAGAAATACATAACATCTGAAAATAAAGTGAGCCTGTAACATCATAATAGACTTGCTACAAGTGCGGCATGGCAGCATCCTTGTAAATTATACAAATGGCAGTATCTCAAGAACCAAATAAGATACGAAGATAGGGATTTTTGCATTGTGTTCAGAATTTGGTGTACAATCCAGTAATGTTCCTGCAAACACCGTCATCTTCATTAAACAACCCCCATGGGCAGTTTTTGTAGATTTATCATCAAGATTAAGATCAAGAAATTTGGAATTGTCAGTAAAATGCCGCATTCCAGTAACACTCCCTTGGTATGGGTATTATATGATCGCGACCCGTTGCGCAGAACTAATGCGGCGTCCCATTCAGGTTGTGAAGTGGTGAATTCACCGCGTAATTTTTTTTTCTGCCACACCCGAGGACAACTTTGAGTTTGCTTCTCTACTGCAGAAAAAAAAATTAACGCGGTGAATTTACCACTTCACAACCTGAATGGAATACGGCAATGTGAACAGGCTTAATAACACAAAACTCCCATAACTCAATGGCTTCGATAAAGTACGGGCATGTCTAGTTTATGGAATTGAAGTTAGCAAACACTACTACGGTCCAGAGTGTGAGAAGTAGAGTACAGAAGCACAGTACTGTGGTCAAGCTTACGGTTTGCATAATGCAATCGTCTATATTGCATGCTCCGCACAGCAAGCTGTAGATATCACTTGCAGAAAGCGATAGTACAACAATGCGCTTGTTTTAACAGATAGCCAGATTAGCAGACCCATTGTAAGAACTTTCAAACAAGAGCCCAACGGGCACTGTGGTTCCTTGCTGGATATTATAAGAACTGTACAGCCAGTCTCCGAAATAGAGCTAAGGAAAAGCTCATTCTGAATGTTTGTACTGTACAATTTTTGTGGCCTCCCTTACATTGAACTTGTATAATGCTTGGTGATCCTTCAAAAACACTTACCTCATTTCCATATCATTTCCATATGTATTTATGCTTGTAATCACACTTGATACTATCACCAATAAACAATACACAATGTGGTCAGAGAGAGAAAAACACCCCTTGTATTTCTCTCAGTAAGTTCTTTTTACCTGCTCTCAAATAAAACTTGCTATTACTTAACAACAATCTACCATTTGTCCTGTTTGCTATCTCTACACAGAAAACGGGGTTTATTCAGCAGTTAAGCAGAAAGCAAGTGATTAATGGGCTGTGATAATAGAATGAGGATTAGGTTACCCCACAGAGCACAGCAGTATTAAAGAGACATACTGGGTAATCCATGCATTGCTTCCACTGGCAGAGAGACCAGTTCAATGCAGAGTGACCTGTGCTCAGTGAAATGTAGAGATTTCAGTTATTGCTCTCTTAAAATTTTGAATGATCCAAAATATGTGTACAACCCTAAGGAATCATTTATACTGAACGAACGTAAAGGCAAAATTTCTAAGGTGTTTGGGGGTGTGAGCATCTAGCTTACAAGATTTTCTAAATAAGATTTCCAGCGGTTGACCTCCAGTGACCTTGATGACCTTTGACCTTAACCAAACACAGATCGATTTGAAATCTGTCCTTTCTACCGTAAAATACTGTCTTAAAAACGTTTTTCAATGTTTGACCCCTTGACCTTCACCAAACATCCAATTTCATCCTTATACCATAACACATCCACACACTAAGTATGACATCTATCCAAGTTTCCTACCCAGAAATATCGTTTTGAGAAGTTTTTCAGTTTTTGACCTCTGGTGACCCCAAATGAACTTTGACCTCCAACAAAACAATAGGGCACACCTTCTCCCTATGACGAATCTATTTACCAAATCCAAGTTCCATCCAACCCGTGTCACACACACACGCCAACCTGACTACATAGGTTCCTTTTGCTACCGCAAGGAACGAAAAACGGATTTTTTTCCCGGAAAGCATACGGACGTATCCCCACTTAATAAAAGGGAATTGATACGTTAAAACGTACTAGTTGGCAGCTCTGCTGGTGGTGCACAGGCAAAGTGGATGTCTGCTGTTTTTTTTAACTACCATCTAAGTGAATATTTGTTTCCAAAAGGACACATGTGTTATGCATGTTGAAAAAACTTTGTGCCCCCTCCATTTAGTATCGTTAACTTTCCCTTCTTCGTTACTAAATCTTGACATAAATTTTTGAGCCACTCTACTTGGCCCTCCCCCCCCCCCCCCAAAAAAAAAAAAAAAAAAATTAAAAGACGCTACAGTGTATGCATACGTTAAGTGCTGTAAAATTTCACTGTACCGAGCCCACGTATTGAAGTCCCAGACCCATGGGTAGCAATGGGCAGTGTACATAGTTCTAGTTTTGCTTAGTGTTTCGGTTGAGTTGACGGGTTGTTCGGGTGGGGTTGGTGTGTCGTTTCCGTTTGTGACAGACCGTTTTGTCCCGTGTTTTGTGTGTGGATGGTTGATGGTTAGCTTTGTGTTTTCGTCCGGCTGAATTAAGTTGGGTCTATTTGTTCATACGTGCCTGTTTCTATGTACGTATAAGAATCACTGATTAATGGACAGTGCTTGAACTGGCTGCGCCTCTTTAGTTAGTAAGCAAGCGGGTTAGTGTAAGCTAATACACTAAAGATCCAGGCCAAAACATGACACAACTTTTAAAGTTATAAAGTCTTCCCACCAAAAATACCTTACTGTTACTGTAGGGAGCGACATGCATCGTAGCAGTTAGCTGTGTACTAAGAGTTGTCAGTCTCGTACGCATGCTCATACAAAATGTTGTGCATTTAAAAAGATTCCTTGCGCGGATTACACAAAACCTGAAACGACTTGGCATTGTTTTATTTACCTGTCATACTGCAAACCAGGGTTACAAACTTGGTCGCCAAATTTATGATTTGTACCGTAGAAAGGGCTAGTAGTAACTGTTAGTACTATTCCGATCCCATGATAAACTGTACACATATATGAGGGACCAGCGGACAACTTTTTAACCCATGTCCTTCATCGTCATGTTTACAATTTCGGCGTCATGTTTACAATTTCGGAATGTACATGACCAAATTAGAGGTAGTCAAAACGGAAACCAATATAATTTGGGGGGGGGGGGGGGCAGGCAAACGCACTGCAGAGAAGACAATCAATAATGTGTGAATTTTTAACACTTGTAAATATTAGTTCACATAATAATCAGATAGAAAAATGCTTGAAAAACCCTCTCTGAAAGTTCAGCGACTACCCCATTTCTTGAACGTACTATTCGTTGACGTTAGCTAGTTAGTGCTCAGTTGTACATAATAACTTACATCCTTCCAAGGGCTATGAGGCCAGTAGATGAGAGGGAACGCATATCAGAGTATAGTATGGGTAGTGCAGATAGGAAACGGATATGATTTTGATTGCAGTGCATGTTATGTGCAACAAAAGGCAAAGTCCTAACAAGGGCTAATCTGTAGGCGGTCCTTGATATGACGTAAAACTGGATCCAGGTAGGCCGAGGTCGTGTGTGGCGAATATTTTCTCACATCGCATCTGACATGCGTCCAGAAGACCGTTACTAATCATCCCATGACTGGAGGGGTTGTCGGCACCACAAAACCGAGCAAGTCCCTCGATGGTTGTACCCTTCGGGGCTGGGGGTTGCAAAAAATGTCCACGGTATTCCCTTCCTGTCGTATAATGCGACTTAGTTCTTTGGTCAGATTCGAAAACCTAACCGCACATCTAAGTGGTAGTAAATCCATTTCTGTGGATAAAAGTGTGGTACATCATACCATTCCAGCATTTTCTTCCAAGTATGCCGAGAGAAAGATCGAATTTGCAGCCCATAGGAATATTTCTGATGACTTGAAGCATATCTTTAACGACATCTATCCATTGCTTTGATTACTTCTTTATGTCAACTGAAAATGGTGATGCTAGGTTAAGATTCAAAATGCTGAAAATAGTCATTCCAAAAGACCAAATATCAGCTTGTATCAGTGCATTGTATGATGCAGTTTGACTGCTATCTGAAACCTCTGAAGCTCAGGAACCATGAAAACGGGTGTTTCACGTTCAAGTCTTTTTCTTTGCTTGTAACCCTTGTCAGCGTCTCTATATAGTCGGACCTACTCTCTGCAAAGTCTGCTAGTTTGCAAATGATCGGGTTGGAAAAGAAATTGCCAGCCTTTTACGTAGTAATGGAGGTCCCGTCTATCACTATTCTTGTAAGAAATGCTGGTAGTTGGGTGCACATATTTCGAGAACTCACGTAGCTAGTGTACAGTGACGCGCTTTAACATTATGGCTATTGGATTATCACAATAATTTGAATGCGACTACATTTTCATGTTTCAGTGTGCTTAATATAAAGCTTTTCGTAATGCTTTTCTATCGCCGTGACATAACCTCCCAGCTTCTTCACACTTACATTCTTCATTTCACAATTCATTTCGTATTCTCCAGAAAATGTCGTTACAAATTCCCCAAGGGCAACATACTTTTCATCTTTCACATTTTTGAATAGGAGTTTCTCACTTTCAAGACGGGGAAGATCTAGGTAATTGAAAGGCAATATGTGAAGGAGAAGAGACAATGAGCTTACAAAAGAAAGCCATGAAGGCAATGACTACGTGGGACGCCTACCTCAATGTAACCAGAAAGCCGAAATATCTACTGTCCAAGAAATCTTTTGAGAGCTCCCCCTTTTGATTTTAGGGGATAACTGAAAAACGATTTTTGACGTTTGGTGACCCAACATTGACCAAGGCTTTCTACAGCAGTTAGCTAGATGGATGGGATTTAACGACATACCGACACAAATGCAGTATACAAGCTGGGGTGAAATTTGGATTGCCGAATGCGCCAGAGGGAGGAACCTGTTTGTCCCCACAAAATAGGTAGGTTGAGCATGGTGTAGGGTTTTTCTTTCGTAACAACTAGACAATTCCAACCGGTCGGACAAAAACACAAACACTAACCATGAACCATTCACACACAAAACACGGAACAAACAGGCTTTGTATGTGCCGTTTCAATTCACTTAAAAAGCACAACAGGCTTGGCACAAACGGAAAAGACGCACCAACCCTGCCCAAACAACCCGCCAATTCACCCCAACCGCCTTCAACACCAACCACATCCCGCACTATGCATTAAGGTCGCCCCACGCCACACCCCCCGTGCGGGTACGGGGTTATAGAATATGCCCGCTGCTTTCCCAGCATGTCGTAAGAGGCGACTAACAGGGACAACTTGTTTGCCGTGAGTCGCGACCCGTGTCGGTGGGGGAGAGGGTCCTGGTGGTTGAGTGAAGGCTACAACTGCGGTTTGGTCCTAGCAACACACCACTTTGGCCTCAACTTCACCTAGTCGGGGGGTTGAATAGGCTTGGTTCAACCAATCGGCTGGTGGCGTCGTGCCCTGGGATCTCCACTTAACTGCCTTCCAACCTTTGCCAAATAAATTAAGCACTATATTGTTATGTTTCCGAACCCAAGTGGACTTTGCTTGCGTGTACCAGAAAGTGGTTTTGTCAGAAGGCGGCTGCTTAATCAGGTCAATCAGGGTTATGATCTTTTTAATGGCCTTGAGTATATCACTGGTGTATCCCTGGCATCAGTTTGTGATGAAATTTTCTATTCTTACTATGGATTCCTCTAATACTCAAAATTGATCGAAAACGTTTCAGGAGCGACTCTGGGTCCAGTTCCGAGCCAGAGACCACTCCCAACTGGCCTAGGTTTCTTTTCTTCTCCAGTAGCGGGGATGACAGTCTGTCTCCCTTTGCTATAGAAAAGGACATTCAGAGTGTTGTGGGCACCCCAGAATCCATGAAGAGACTCCGGTCTGGGGATCTCCTTGTTGACGTTAACCGCAAGACCCAAGCAGAAAACTTAATGAAAACGAAGCTGTTTGTGAATGTGCCAGTTCAGGTGACCCCTCACAGGTCACTGAATTCCTCTAAAGGTGTAATTAGATGCCTGGACATCAAGAACACTCCTGATGAAGAGATCCTTGATGGCCTGGCATCTCAGCATGTTAGCCACATACATCGCATAACAGTGGTTAGGGAGGGTGTAAGGAAGCCCACCGGCACCTTCATCCTTACCTTCAGCACCCCCAAACCTCCTAAAACACTCAGAATTGCATATTTGCAGGTCAGGGTTGAGTTATACATCCCCAACCCTATACGCTGTTTTAATTGCCAGCGTTATGGCCACTTCAAGACAAATTGCAGTAGACAAGCAACCTGCGAGAAATGTGGCCAGGAGGGACACCTTGGTGACACCTGTTAGGGAGAACCTCATTGCATTAATTGTCAGGGTTCTCATCCTGCTATCCAAAGGATCAAAGTCTCCAACAATGTCACATATAAAGAGGCAAGAGACACCTTCAAAGCGCAGGATTCACAGCTGAAGGGTTACGCCGCAGCTGTGAAAACTGCAAGTCTCTATTGCCACCCAAACAGATGTCACTTGGCCAAAAGATAGCAGCTTTCCGCAACCCATCACCCCCCCCCCCCCAAAAAAAAACCCGCAACAGGCACGTTTCTCAAACCTTCAAAGCAGCCTACAACCAATGACAATACAGACCAACAAAACACAAAGATCTAACCACAAGTGCTACCAAAACCAGCAACAATGAAACAGCAGAAACAACCAGATTCTTTAACAGCAAGAGACAGACCAAAGTTGAAGATACAGATGAAGAAGAGCAAGGGGTCAGATGACCCAATTAAATGATGGAGATGGAGATGGAGAGGAGCCGATGGAGCTTCAATGGCAAGACCCTTCGGGATAAGCCAGGGGGCTCCACCGGCTCGGTCAACAAGCCGCAGGTTTCCAAAGGATGACCTCTGGGAAAGCTGCGGCTATAATACAGTGGAATTGCAGAGGACTTAGACCGAATTACGAGGAGATCAAATGCTTTATAGCAGATTGGTCTCCCGTGGTGATGTGTCTGCAGGAGACCTTTCTTCGGGACACAGACTGTCTCACATTTAAAGGGTATGACATGTATAACAAAACAGTTGTATCCCCAGTTGATAATAGGGCAATTGGAGGATCATCCATATTGGTTAAAAAGACTGTCCCACATGCCACTATCCATCTGAACACTAGTTTACAGGCTGTGGCGATTCGTGCTACACTTCACCGCACCGTCACTGTGTGCTCGGTGTACATCCTCGTTATAGCGTCAAACGAGATCACCTGGCAACGCTAGTAAATCAGCTCCTGGGCGATTTTAATGCACACAGTGACATGTGGGGCTGTAATTACACCAACCGGGTAGGTGGCTTGATCGAATCCGTGATTGCTGCCCCGGATCTGTGCCCTCTGAGTGATGGGTCTTGCACCTACATTCATCCAGCCTCTGGATCGCGTTCAGCAATTGATCTCTCAATCTGCTCTCCTCCAATTCTGATGGATTTTCAGTGGAGAGTCAATGATGACCAGTGTGGAAGTGACCATTTCCCCCTTGTCATAGATACCGTCTAACCCAATGCCCGAAGAGAGAGTCCCCAGGTGGCAACTCCAAAAAGCCGACTGGTCTGAATTTAGCTCGTCAGGGAAGCCTGTTATGATGTAGAAGACCAGGTCTACCCTTTCACACAACTTTCGCTGAACATTGCCGCCAAAACTATTCCTAAGTCCTCTGCGAATCCACGCAGTAAACACAAACCGTGGTTCACCGCGGATTGTGAAGAAGCGATCAAAGATCGCAAAAAGGCCCTTAATTTTTTTTAAAAAGTACCCAACCAATGTTAATCGTATCAATTATCTTAATGCCCGTGCCAAAGCACGACGCATTATTAAAGCAAGCAAGCGAGAGTCGTGGAAACAGTACATATCTAAACTAAACTCAAATACTTCTTTTCAAAAAAGCATGGGATATGGTTAGAAAAATCAGTGGGAAGCAGATCAGTTCCTCCGTGTCACACATGACCAAACCAGACGGTCAATCTACTTGCTGATGAGTTCGAATTTAATTCTTCAAGTAAGCAATACTCCCAGACCTTCCAGACATTCCAAAATGTCGTTGAAAAGCAGAGAGTGGACTTCACCTGAGGATTATAACAGCCTCTTCAGTATCTCGGAACTTCGCGTTGCTATCGAAAGAAGCAATGACACCGCCACTGGTCCAGATGAAGTCCACTATCAATTCCTCAAACACCTTCCAGATAACTCCTTACTGGTATTGTAAGATAGTTTCAACGGTATTTGGGTGAATGGTAATTTTCCACCTGCTTGGCGCGAAGCCACGATCATTCCCATTGCCAAACCGGGTAAGGACTCGACAAATGCTTCAAACTACCGCCCTATTTCCCTCACAAGTTGCCTTTTGTAAGACGTTTGAACGAATGATTAATGCCCGTCTGGTTTGGGTCCTTGAAACCAACAACCTAATCACTAGTTCCCAAAGTGGTTTTCGGCGTGGCCGCAGCACCATTGACCAGCTCGTGCGTTTAGAATCATCTGTTCGTGATGGCTTTGTTCGGGGACACCATGTGGTGTCGGTATTTTTCGACATGGAGAAGGCACATGACACAGCATGGAAGTATGGCATCCTCAAGGACTTACACAGTGCGGACCTGAGAGGAAGAATGCCGCTGTTCATTGAAAACTTCCTCAAATATCGCGTGTTTCGAGTCCGTGTGGGCAGCGTGTTGTCAGAGCTCCATAACCAGGAGATGGGTGTCCCTCAAGGCAGCATACTGTCAGTTACTCTTTTCGTCATGAAAATCAACAGCATCGCCGATGTAGTAAACACTGGGATTGGCAAGTCTTTGTTCGTTGATGACTACTCTATTACCTGTTCCTCAAGGAACATGAGGTCAATAGAGAGGCAAATGCAAAAATGGGCTGACAAAAACGGATTCCGTTTTTCACAAACACTGTTTGCATGCACGGTGTTCACATACCAGTTGTTCCCCAGACCAAATTCCTTGGCCTTGTTTTAGACAGTAAGCTCAACTTCAAAGCCCACATCGACCATCTCAGGCGAAAATGCCAGGGAGCACTCAACCTGTTGAAGGTTGTCTCGTAGATGGACTGGGGCGCTGATCGTCCCGTTTTACTTCGACTTTACAGATCATTGGTGAGGTCCAAACTGGATTACGGTTGTGTTGTTTACAGCTCTGCACGTGAGTCGTACCTCAAGAAACTCCTCCTCATTCACAACCAAGGTCTTAGGATCTACCTGGGAGCTTTTCGTACCTCCCCAATGCAGAGTCTCTCCATTTAAGATGGAAGAAGTTGTCACTCCAGTTTGCCGTCAAACTGATGAGTGATATCCACAACCCGACCTTTGAGACAACATTCAACCATAAGTTTAGTGACATGTTTGCGAGGAAACCATCAGCTATCCCCCCATTCGCTATTCGCGTTGGGGAAGCGCTGTCGCGGGTGTGTAGTAGCCCCGAATTTGTGATACCGTTTTCGTTTCCCACAGTACCGCCTTGGAAGCTATATGAACCAGTTGTAGACCTTAGTCTGAGAAAATATACAAAGAACACGACAAATGAACTTGTGTTCCGAAACACCTTTTATGAGCTGAGGCATAAATATCATCAGTATCATGAAATCTATACTGACGGCTCCAAAACCACGAACCGGGTCGCGGCTGCGGCCCTAGGCCGTGACGCATCCTTGCAGATCAGATTGTCAGATGATGCATCAATATTTACTGCCGAACTTCAGGCACTCAAAATGGCATTCCATCTGATTGAAGCCTCAGACAGTAACCGGTTCATTGTTTTCTCGGACTCATTATCGAGCCTTTTAGCACTTACAGGGAATGAGGTTAACACCCTTCAGTAACAGCTCTCCGTGAAGCTTACTCCAATTCGGTGCAACTGCGAAAATCAGTTGTGTTTGCGTGGGTCCCTAGCCACGTTGGAATACGAGGAAATGAAAAGGTTGACACACTAGCCAGAGAAGCCCTACAGATGGGTATTAGAAACATCAACTTACCCTACAGCGATTACCGTCCTAAGATCAATGGTTATATAAAATCAAAATGGCAGGAACGGTGGGATTCCCTTCCAGAAAATAAACTGTTCCAAGTAAAACCTACGGTAGGAACTGGGGGAAGTGGAGTCCCAAGCAAACGGAGAGATGATTTGGTTCTGACTAGGGCCCGCATAGGTCACACGAACCTTACACATGCCTATCTAATTCACGGAGATGAAAGGCCATATTGCATACCCTGTGAATGTGCTGTCACCGTCAGTCACATTCTTACTGATTGTTATGAATACTCCCATATTCGCCAGAAATACTACACTGTACCAGACCTAAAAACTTTGTTTGAACAAACCCACTCTTCCCTTATTCTTCGCTTTCTCAAGGAAAGTAAAATGACTCCCGCCTTGCTTTCATTTTAGTTGAAATTGATCCCCTATTGTACCTTTTTACTGCCCTTTTCTCCTTTAGGTTGTTTGTAACTTAGTCTAACATGGTGACACTATATAACACATTCGTGTTGGTAAAGCCCCATCTAACTAACTAACCCACGCCACACCGCCGTCAAAGGTAGCACCACGCCCGAAGGTAACGAGACTTAAACAAGCACTGGGATTACCTTGCCCAAGGGTACCCGGTGACCATGTGGCAAAGGGTAACCTCATCATTCCCACGTTTAAACAAACTTTACAACTGGATGCAGTTTAATGTCCTACCCAAGACATGTTGTGTGTGAAATTAAACCATTAATTGGTTTTGCACTTTTACATTTTGTCACCTTATATGCAGAATCAGGCTTTTTTTCTTTCCTCAAAGACAGGACTTCCCAAGATCTACTTTTTAAGTACCCTGCCTCCCTGGATTTAAAATATCAGTCGCAGAGTCGACACACAGATCCCGGCCTGCAATAGGTAACCTCAGTAATGCAGTTGTGCCAAGGGAATGCAAACAAGAAGAAAAGGAGAATGTGCGCCATCAATAATATGCAGGCCGAGCGCCTTAATTGGTACTTCACCAAAAACAAGACGATTGTTGCTTCTTACACCAGTAATTTTGCAGTTTTTCCTCCTGTGACCGGGTATGAACTTTTATCTTTATTAAAAACAGTAGGTTTTTTTTTCTATCAAATGCATGTACCAATCATGGAAAGAGTCGGTCGGGGACATCCCAATCAGATGTTGCGTTACAAATCATTTTGATGTTTTCGAAGTGACCTCAAATGACTTAAACTATACCACAAGCAATATGATCTCCAGTGCGATTTAAAGCTAGCTAAGTCTTGTACCACAAATTTATCCTTTAATCGAATTATGAGCTGGAAAAAACAAGATGTGCCCTTAGTGGTATCCAGAAACCGACTTGAAGAATTACGGGAGAAAGTACAACCCTGCCTCTATCCCGCCACTAGCTATTCGTGTTCGGGAAGTTCTGTGACAAGTGTGCACCTTGTATGTAGGCTTGACGATCCAGTTATTGACTTCAGCTTTTGGAAGTATACGGGTATTTCCATAAACTAGCGGTCCAATAGTGTGACATCAGGTAGAAACTTAAAAAAAATATACTCTCTAGGTAGAGTATAGCCATTTTCTATCATCTTGCTAGGAAAGTTGGGTGAAGCTGTCATAATGATACTTGGAAAGAAGATGTCAACCATTGAATATTTAAATATATATCATGAGACACTTATATTGGTATAAATACCTCAATCAAAGGTTTGTTGTATTCCCTGTCTTTTAAATATAGCATTACATTAACAAAATCAGTAAAAACCCCATTGGGCCCCTAGTTTATGGAAATACACATATGACGAACTCGGCAAATGAACTCGTTGAACTGTGCTGTCATCGTCAGTGACCAGTCACATTCTGTTACGAATGCTCCCATATCCGTCAGAAATACTATTACACCGTGCCCGACCAGAAAACCTTTGAACAAACAGATTCTTCCCTTATTTATGGCTCTCTCAAGGAAAGCAAACTTTCCAATTGTGTCAGTGTGCATAGCTGGATAAACTCCTCTTGTCATTGTGTCACTAGCCTTTTCAGGCAGTCTTAGACTGGTGGGCGTGGTTATCAGCCTTACTTGAACATTTATTCTGGTGACGAGGGACCACATGAAGTTATAGCCATTCTAGGCAGTTTGGGCAAGGTCCATACTGATCGATACTAATTACTAGAGCTATTTTCCTGGGCCGGCCGCACAGAAGCGTTGATAGCGCTACCAACACCACTACCAGTACAGATAGCAAATTATGAGCTTCTGTTTGATAAGGGGATTAGCCTATCACGCTGAGAGCCTATCAGCAGTAGGCTGCACTTTACAATCGCTACTGGTAATGCTATATATCGACTCAGTAAAAGTGACCAAGGCATCGTTAATGATAGTGACAATAAAAACATTTTGTTGTCAGTAAGGCAATGGTAGCCTAGAGTATTTTGGACTGTTGAAGATATAGCGAGAATGATTTTAACTTTCAATTCAAACGAACGTTTTAATGAACTGGGACACAAAAAACACCTTATTACATGCTCGGGGTGATTGGGGGGGGGGGGGGTGGGGTGGTGGTGTCACTTGAAGGCTCTTCACCCCACTATCATACGTTGATGTGAGACATCGAGATCTGGCGAAGTTGAAGGGCCTTTCCTTCCACCAGGGACCCCGCCACAGTCTAATTATTGACTGGAGGGGAAAGGTAGGGCGAATATTGTCATATGTCTATGTACGACGTTATCTACAAAGACGGGGATCTTTCCTGTGGTAGCTCAGCTCATGGTATAATTGGAGGACTGGGGAGGGATGAAAGGAGAGGGGTGTTCCCTCCCCCTTGGATTACTTTTTAAAAAATTAAAGTATCCTCGGATGAAACCTGGTGGGTGCAGAATGATACTTACGGGTCGCCGTCCTGGGAGAGAAGTATGGGGGAGGGGGTTTCCCCTTCTCTTTGGACATCCTTTGGAAACGTTTCAATGGTGTCGACATGCAAAATCCTGCAATATTTGTTGCTTAAATCAGAGTTTCTTTAAGTCAAATCCTATAAAGTCTCAAAAAGAGAGACTCGGTACTTCAAATTTAACATGGATCTCAGTAGTCTGCACATCTTCGGACTTCGAGTCGTAAGGACATAAGTTGGAACCCCACCAAAGCAAATTGTCCGTTATGCTGTTGGTACACGATGCCGGATTTGCCATGGAGTTCTGGCCACAAATGATTTAAGGCCTAGACTATTCCTCAAGACTTTAGTGGCACAAGTCAAGAATGGAGGACGAAGTCTGAGGTCAACGTAAAAAACCCTGCCCACTCAAAATGAACTTCGTAGACAGTGGGTCCAGAATTTGGACTAAGGTGGGGGATAAGAACTATGGAAAGACTACCTTTACGGAACGCCACAATAAGTTGGCGCAGAAGCGTACTGGAAATGTTTGACCAAAAGCACATTCCAGATCACCGGAATTTCCGAACCCACCTAAATTCATTTTTTCTGTTTTATTTACAGATCAACTCCCCCATCCCCTACTTTTAAATCTCCATTAAAAACGTTTTCAAGTTATTTTTACGGTAAAAATATGATCTGATGATTGGGGGATGAGGTGATCGCACAGACGCATTGATAGTAGAAGCTTTGATAGCGCTATCAACTGCCTATCAAACCTGCTACTATCAACAGGTGCAAAATGACCGCACAGAAGATGTTGATAGAGCTGCTCACTGATAGAAAACTTTTAGACTCAATTAGCATGTTAATGACGTCAAATTCTGCTTACGAATGGGGTATTTCCCAGTGCTTTGTTCGGTAATCTCCAGTTGAAGGGACATTATTGTTAACCGGGACTTTCTGGAACAAAGGATAAGGTGCTTGTCGCACACAGTAGTTGAGGCAGCTTTACAATGGCAGTTTTAGTGATACTTGACAACAAAAGGTCGAAGTTATTATTTTAAGACGAAATTTGAACTTAGCAATCAAATACAGCTCCAAACAAGCCAAAACGATCCCGTGCTCCAGGAAGAAACTAGTGTAATACGGGATAATTTCATTCGATTTAATAAGACGCTGCAGGCTAAGCACAGCAATGAAATTTTTTAAAAACTAAAGAAGAAATATTTAAAATAATAGGGTAGACGTTACTGCAGTTGGTGCAGTAGACAGGAATCTGCAAAGTATCATGGAAAAACGGCAGAGCCTTAAAAGGGTGTAAAGACAAGATTGACTGCAGTATACGGGAGAAGAGGGGAAAATCCTGCCCTCGACGAACCCGATTCTACAGATGGACTGAAAGATTTGAAAGTAAATACTACAAGTGATACCCCCAGGCAGGCACCTAGCCAGGATTGTGTCATGGGGTGGGTTTTGGTGTCATGGGGGGGGGGGGTATCTGGGGCACAATATGAGGGAAAAGTCTGAGAAAAGTCTTTGCATTTGCAAGGTTGGGTCATGGGAGGGGTTCTGACCCCCAAAACCCTCCCCGTGGTTAGGCCACTGCCCCAGGGCAAACAAATTGGTGGGTAAAATATTACTTGGGATAAAAGCATTGAGTAGACAAAAAAGCTATGGACCTTACCCAAAGGAATGCTTACTCTGTTTCAGTTTCAATGTAATGTCTTAATCGACCAAAAATTGGGAGAATTAGATGAGGGCAAAGATCAAACTACCAAGCCCCTGGCCAGAAAGGGATTCAGAGGCCGCCCCCGCCATCCCGCAACTAACTGTACGTTTGGAAAACCACACAGATATAGAAAATTTTGTACCTGTGAACATTGATTTTTGCATCATGCTTCTAAGCTACTATAAACAAAAGTAACTTTAACACTATTCCAAAGTATTTTAATGTGAAACTAAATAAAATTGGCATCGTACATGAAAGGTGAAAATGGGGATGTGCCCTTTTCTAGATTCTTGTCTCGTTACATTTCAAGCTGCATAAAAAAAAATTATCGTTGAAAGTTAAATGTAGTAACAGTGAAGTGTCGTTTCTTGCCAGTTATTGGAGAAAAATGACATGATCATGGTTCCCACTCTTCAAATACCCCATACATTGCTGGAATTCTCCCCCCGATAACATCAAAATTATTCTGGGACATCGGACATGCATGATCCCTACTTGCTGCTTTATTCACTTCAATAAATATCATGCACATACTGATATATCCACGGTTATTTCGCTCATATAGGCTAAATATAAAGTTTTCCATTTACCGAAACAGAATCAATATTTGCAATTCTTGCTACAGTTCGAAAATGTGATAGTGTGGGAACTTTCACACTTTGGCCCAGTTTTAATTTGATTGCGTGTTTTTTTTTTATTTTGGTATTTTTTTTACAATTTTCAGTAACTTTTTTCTCTGCCAGTGCATACACTAAAATTCCATACTCAAACACATTTTCCCGATTTTTTACAATGTAAAAAGATTCAATAAACTGTGCTTTTAAAGAGAGATATATTTTCGCAAAAACACTTTCACTTTCCTTTTGTAAAGGATCGTATCTTTTGTCCTTTCGCTCCTTCGTCGCAAAGTTAATATCTGCCTCTGCAACCCACATCTGTGTATAGGCAGCTTCTAACTGTGCTATCAACATCACTAACTGTGCCTTGGTCACAGTTAGTGAATTGGTAAAACTTTACCAATAGTGCTAGTTTCTGTGCGGCCTTTCACTGATAAGATAGATAATCCCCTTACTTCAAAGTTTCTGCATTGTCAAAATTGGCTTTTAGTATTATAAGTGGTGTTGGTAGAGGGATGAACGCTTCTGTGCGGCCGGTACTGATAGGAGAAAGATTGATAGAGGATTGATAGCGCTATCAAAGCTCTAACTATCAACGCTTCTGTGCGGCCGCCCCTGGTCTTTAGCAAGCCTCCCTGCCATTATCAGCTCACCACGTATTTCTTAAATACCTTTTTGTTATGGTATTTGTCCCGTGCCTCTCAATAGGGCAACCATTTTCTTTCTCTCTCTAACTGACTCAAAGGCAACAACACTCCCGAAGGCAACATGCCCAAAGGCAACAACCCGCCAACTCATCCAAAACTGCTTTCAACACCAACACCCAAGACAAACACAAGACCATCCCACATGACCCTCCAAGGCCACCTCAGGCCTTGCATAACATAGCAGAAATAAGAGATCCTTAGTCAAGGTGAAAATGATTGTTACATGGAATGTACCCCAAAAGAGGAGCAAATAAAATTTGCAACCAACATGGTGACATGGAAAGGAAATGGTGTGTCACAGCTTTACGGTTAAAAAATGTTATCAAAAGAATAACGAATACAAGCAAAATACAACAAAAGAAATAAAAAAATTAGTATCCCTCGGACTCTGTCATGTATAAGATTTAAAATTAAATAATACCGTGGCAAGAAATATGGCATACTACAGCTGCACCTTTGGTGGGGAGCTTTTTTCTTTGAAATAAAAGTAACAGTAGAAAACAGGTTTCAATGGTGCTCTTCTTAAATGGTTACACTGTAGAATTTACATAAAACAACAAATACAAGACATCCTTTGTCAAGGTGGAAATAGTCTTTACATAGGAAACCCCCCAGGTGAGGAGCATATAAATTTTGTAACATGAAAAGGAAATGGTCTATAATAACTTCACAGACTAAATAATGCATGAAAATAACAAAAATAAACATCTCTGGGCATATTTATATATAAGATATTTAAATTATGAATAAACATATGTGGCAGGAATTATGGTATACATAAGCTACCCATGTAAAGTTACACCTTTGTTTGGCAGTTTGTACTCAAGAACTGACAGCTCACCATAATACAGAATGACCTAGCATTGGGCAGCACTTCTGTCGATTACTGCTAATACCACAGCATGTGGACATTTTTTTTATTTGAATAACCTGTTTATATTTCCTAAGTCACAGCCCACCATATGAAATGGGAATAAAAAATGAATGAATTTCAAACCAATGCCAGACCAGAGAATGCCGTAATTGTTAACTTGCATGAGAAAGAACTCATAGGAAACAGCAGACAGTACAAACACACAAGTTGCACAAAGAAATAAAAAGGAAAATGATATACTTTTCTGATTGATTTTAGTGTACTCATGCACATCTCAATGAAATATTTGTCCCACTTGCATTGATTGTGAAACTTCAGTACCATTTTCATGCACAGTTTTCAAGTTTCAACTGAACTGAACACGTTTGAAGCAGGATATTAACTACCTGCGGGAGGCAAGGCGTGGAGATCAGCAGCCCATGCTGACCATAAGTTAATTCTGTAAAAGTGAAACTTGGCAATGATGGGTAGGTCTCTTCTAACACTTCTGCAAAGAGTACAAGACAAAATTTTCCCCAATGTCACTGACCTAAAATCTTCAAACAGGACCTGAATGTAGTTTCCCTAACCTACTAATGTCAAACCCCATTTGGCAGTTACAAAATACAATTTGGTCTGAAACCCCTTTTTTAAATGACCCGAATATTACTCCTTGCAAACTTTTTTGCCTCAAACTTTCGAAAGCAAACTATGAGTGGCCATGTAATGATAATTTGAGCATGTTCCAAACGCAGCAATTTCAAATCTGTTCTAAAATATTAATTTTGTTTCAGCATGATGTCTGCTCATGCCATGCTTTGAAAAAGGAATACTGAAGCATCAACAAGAATAATATCAGTTGCTGTTGTATAATTTTGTTTTTGAATTTGACACTGGTGGTGCCCATATTGAGGAATGACAAAGTTTGTATCTAAGTTTCAAAACATAGTGGACAGACAATATTTACATAGAGACTTAATAGATTTGGTTACGTCACAGAGTACTGATTACCTGTGGCTTGTTGCAAGGGTCCCATGTGAAAGAAATAAAAACTCCAGTTCATTACCTCCAAACCAAGTAGCAATACTTTCCACCTAACTCAAGACATCTAACATGAAATCCCCAAAACTTACCTGGTTATGGAATCTATGAGCCCTACTCACCTCACCTTTTACTACTATTGAACTGAAATAGATAACTACCTATTTTTGTCAAAAAATACATCCAGTTTCAATCAAGGTCACAGAATATTATGTAAAAAGGGCACATTGCCTCAGATTTTGTTTGAATTTCTTTATAATTGAATGTTCTGTTTCTATCTATGTATCGATTTCCCATAATGCACTGCATCTTCAGAAAAAATTGCAATTCTTTGAAAATTAGTATCTTCTAGATGATACAAGCTAATGAGATGCAGTTTACATCTCTTAGAAGAGAAAAATCTTCTGCATTTCTTAAGCCATTAGTTTTTGTAACTGGCAAATCCCCTTAGTATCATGTTTTTTTAACAACAACCAGTGGCATAACCAGAGGGATGGCAAGGGGGTCTGGAGCTGCCCCATCGCTTGTCCCCTTAAAAAATTGTGGGAAAAGTTTGAAAAAGACAAAAATAAAAAATCATTAACAGGAACTCACAAGGCAGATAGCCTGATGAGAGGCATTTTCATCCAAAAGTTTTCTCAGAGTGCTACATGCCAACCAACAATGGTGCTCCACTTGTCATTATTGCTTGCCCGCTCTACTTTAACCTCTACCCCCTTCAGCCCCTCTACATAAAAAAAAAAGTCTGGTTACACCATTGAAAAAGACAAGGTAATACCTGGTGGCTAGGGACAGAAAGGGAACTAACTTTTTTCTGTTTTAAAAATTTACTTGAAACAAAAAACACACCCTTAATATTTTTCATGGAAACATATGGCGTCACTTCCCTCTTTTACTTCCTACCCTGGTAATAGCTATAGTCAAAGTCCGACTGCAGTTTATACTCACACTCATACTGGCAACATTGTCCAGGTAGTGCAGTCACAATACAGAACATTCCATACATGAGTGCACAGGTGAGCAATGGCAACCTGCAGAATGGAACATTCGTCCAGTAGCTGTGTAAAGAAAAAAACAAAGAAATTTGAGCTTTAAGAATTGTTATATGTAACCTTCAGACAACATCCTGAAGCAATTGTTTGGTAAAGGATATTTTGACATTTTGTTAGTGAAAAAAATGCCAAAAGTTATAGTTCCACAATATTACTCTGTACTAGTGTCATATTCAAGGTCGTATGCGTCAGAGTGTAAACCATCACTATCTGAATCTGTTCCAGAACTAGATTCTACATGTGTAGTGTATGGTCCAGAGCGATCTAGAAGATCGTGTGTGCTATCAGAGTCCCAGCTACTGTCTGAGTCTTCTGTTTCAATACCCTCAATGAGACCTCTTTGACACTGTGCATTATTCTCACAATTGCAACAACAGCACGATGGACCACATGTGATGTAGACTTGACGCACTTGCATCGTTTCGCGGAACAACCTTTCTTACATTTACAACCAACTTTCAAAAACTGAGTGCTCTCTGCAATTCTTGACAAATTTTCAGGTATATTCCAAATTGCCTTCAAACCAGTTTCATTCTTTTCCCAACCATAAGATGTAACATCGGGAACTACAACATCACTCGAGCATGCTTGAGGCCATAACTGAAATGTCCAACAACAACGGAGCCAATGAAAATGAAGGCATGATGCAGATGGCATCCAATGGGCTTCGTCATTAATTCTGTGAAAATGTCCTCGTATTTTCGATACAAAGGCAACATGATGGTCTTCTGTGCTCATATCTGGAAGGAGTACAGAATGAGAGACTTCCTCTGGGCTAACCCTCCGGCATGTGCATGGAAGTACACACACCCAATAAGTCTATAGAACGCATACAACCCATCAGAAAAACTTTCAGAGTCACCCATGCTTAGAAGTCCTTGGTGAAGTCCACCAGTAATAAACTTTGCATTGCGAAAGAAGGCCTTGGACTGTCCTTTGAAAAAAGACACATAGTCACAACCACTACAAATAAAAATCATTTGCAAAAATGTTGGAGCCAAAGGGAGATACACGCCAAGTACCTGAAGGTCGAAATCTTGTAATAATGATGAACAAAGTGCATTCATTGAAACAAATAGATCATTATGAAACCGTTTCCTAAGTTGGACAAAACTCGAGAATCCCCTTCCTCATGATTTGATGACAAAGAGGGTACAAAAGATACCACACCATCACATATTTGACGTGCTTTATCTATTGAATCACCATCAAACCCACCAGCTGTGACTAGTCTCCCTGGGCAGTATTCAAAAGACTTTGCAATGTCAATAATCTCATAGCATAAATATGTGACAAGCAAACGTTTATTTGACCGGTTGGAGATAAAACGTGTCCAATTTGAAGGCTTATGTGTGGTTGAGCAAACAGAAGTATAAGTATCATCAAACTCACATGAATTTCTACCAGCTACATAGTCTCTCCTCTGTCGTTCTATGTCTTTAGGTAAAGTTCCATGACGACCAGGATGATCAAATACTATATGTATTACCCACTGCTTATATAGAAAAAAGGCATAGTCGCCAAATGTCTTATGACAGTCGAGTGGCCTGGTCAAATTTATCATGAACATACCTTCCATTATTACACAAATACTGTTTCCTTGATTTATGTGATCAGGTTTCTCAAGGAAAGCCTCAGGATACCTCTTTTGCAGGAACGTGGCTGCAACTGCCTTTGCTCCTTTGTTGGGAACACCATCAAAGTCACAAATGGCTTGAGGAAGTGGAATAAACTCACTCAGCAAGCAACCTGCTTTCTAAGGCAGGCAATCTGAAGCTTGTGATCCTTGAGTTCCTGCTGTTTCTTCACCTGTGTCCTCTTCTTTTCACCAAAGGTATGCAAGTTTCGTCTCTTGCGTACCACTTTGGTGGATCTGTCACCAAGGATAAAACAACGCACATATGAAAGAAAGTCCTCTTCTCCTGTTGAATAGAAGGAGGTAAGGTCATCAGTAACAAGAGGGCTGGCTACCTTTCCATCAAACAAATGACGTAAGGAAACACAGTCACTGACTTCAAATGCGCATGATTCTGATAGTTTTTCGATGTAGCAACGTATGTTTGTTTCTACCGAAGTGTGGTGAGCTGCATCAAGATCTGTGTGTGGTTATTTCTTAATTGCCTTATCATATTACAGTTTATTTGAGACCTGTAAGGAAGATAATGTACAAGGCGATTTAGACCTTCTGGGTCAGTGCCATTCATTGCCATTTTAACCTCCTTGTTAATGCCCATCTCATGGGCTTCGTCCAATGCAAGGCACTGGTTATCAAGTCCTGTCATGCTGACAGCAAATGCCCCAGCCTGCACCTTACTTAAAACACTTGTGGGGGAACTCCTTAATGTAGCAATATGGATTGGGACAACTCGTAAATAGTTAGATCGGTCCAAAGCATGAAAAATGGGACATAACTGTCTAACACATGCTCCCCTTAAACTAAAATCCCTTGACCTTATCGAAATGTAAAGTCCCGGATAGTACAACATGTCCCTTAAAGTTACAATCTGATGTGCTGCGAGAATTTATGAACTCCTGAAACCTTTCAAAAATAACTGGCACAAATTTTGAAAGTGGGCTGTCAAATAAAGATGGGAGTATCCTGTTCTTGTTTTTGTCAAACTCAGTTTGCAATTTTGGGAGAAAGTCAACACCAATTCTTGATGCATCTGATATGAAAATTTGTATGAGATGTCTGTACAGTGCTTCCCATGCTTGCATAATAAAGCGGTGGGTTTTTTTAAAACCCCTTGCACATGATACAGCCTTCATTGTAGCTCCTTTATGAAACAAAGAAAGTAATGTTTTCAGACCAGCATCTGAGTATAACTTTAAGAGTCGAGGTTGAGCATTTTTGAGAAGATGCCACTCTCCTAGATATGGAATGACCCAGGAAAGCTCATCTCCATATAACCTCTTCAAATTCCAAATGATGTCATAGGTTTTGCAGTCTCCTGCCACAACCAGATGTTCTATTTCCTTGCCTACCTGATGTTTCTCATGAAGGATGTCAAGAACAGTGAGCATGGTTTGTTGGCTTTCTGCTGGCTCTGGTAAAACAGAAATAAAGTGGATATTGGACTGTTCTGCAGGAAGGTCTGGATTTGACAGACATGTCTTAAGGTCAGGTAGTATACAGAGAGCTGTCGGTTTTCTGATCAATACTCGACGTAGATATCTGTTTGGATGTTGAAACAGGCAATGGTTCAACAGACTGGACTGATGTTCCATGAAAACCTCTTGCATCTTGACCAACTTTGACAGAGGCATACGAGGTACCTCTGTCAATGTTGTCAACAGAAGCCACACAAAAACTACTGGACAATGTAACATGCTTCTTCTTCATTTCTACCATTGAAATCTTTGTCTGGAAGCGCAAAAATCAGTTACCCCAAACTTCGAAAGACAGTCAAAACACAAAGTAGAAGATGATGTAAATCTATCCACAATGTCTGCAATAAGCATATGAACATGAGTAAAACAAGAATCATTTGTGGCATACAGAAGACTACAAGCAATGAAGAACCGCTTTAAAAATTTGGAATGGCTAACTGAATCTGAAGGATGTGTTTTTGTAAGCAAATGCTCATGCCAATTTAAGTCCCTTGCAAAGAAGTCAGATGAAAATTCAGAGGGTCCTAGGGTACATGCTACAATGAAGTTCCAAACAACCGGAGGAAGTCTTTTAACTTCTGAATAAAAGTCAACAGTATCTAGATTGTAAGATGAGGCCTTATTAGAAGCAATGATCTCTTTGGCTGACGTAGTCAAATGATAATTAATATCCCTTGAAATACAAGAAAGTGATATAGAATCAAGTTTAGAAGATGACACAGATGAAGTTTCTGGTTGCTGTGTAGGTTTACATGAATCCTGATGCTGTTCAAATAACATTAGGTGAAGAGCTGTGCATAAATCCGTTCCCCACCTCCTGATCGTTGTTCCATATCTGGATTTGTTGGGAATGGTAGAGACTATAATACATTCACCAATTGCCGATCTCACAGAGCACAGGAAAGAATGCAGAGATCTGGTCAAAGGGACAAATAGGAGGGTCTGCCTCTGTATATGAGCTTGGGGTTAGTTTTTTACAGTATAAATTATGTGCAAATTGTATCAAAATAACTCGGTCATTATGAAGAGTTACATCCCTAAACGGCTGTTACAGGGATGAAAAATATCTTTTGTTGCCTCGATCTGCTTCAGCAAACTTTTCACCCTTGCTGTACCTATTTATTGATGTGTAGCAGACATTACATAATTCAAAAGATTCAGCATCAGTCATTTCATGCTTCTGCAAAACAGCAACAGCAAAACTACGTGCAGCAGAGGGTTGACTGAGGTGAACCACACATGGAACAATTCTTTGTAAATGACTGACGGTACAAAGTACAGTAGTGCTTATGACATTAAGTTGTAATGATAGATGCAGGTGTAGAAGATGGAACAACAGATGTCAAGACCAAATCTTATTAATACTTCCTGTGGGAAAGATAATAAATTGGTCTCATGTACCCTATCGTCATTGGTACATCCTTCAACAGCACATTCTTTGGCCAATGCCCTTTTGACCCCTTTCTGATTGTCTGCAACATCACTTTTTTTGGAGTATTTCTTTTGACATGCCTGAGAAATGCAGTCATCATCACTACATCCAAGAGCCCGCAAGTTGGAGACAGTCTGATCTTTGGGAGATGTGGCCTGGCCTATATGCCAGTACCGTCCTTTTTCTTTAAGACATACTTTGCATGGTCCACCACTCCTTGCTGTGATTCCTTGGTACCACCAAAATTTCAGAGACAAATGAACTGATTAAAATAGCAAATAATAAATGCAATTGATAAAATAATAAGACATACATACCGTGAAACACCCTTTTCTACAGTTGAATTGTGATGTGTGATGCCAAAATGGACTGAGCCACAGACACAGTGGGAGTATGTTTGTAGCCAGGCTGTATTTGTGTGCAGCTACTGCAGCCTTAAAAATGTTTTAAACTCAACCTCTTGAACATTGTTCACAATAACAGGTACTGGATGTAGAAGCTGCAGTATCTAAATGTGCCGTTTATTTCAGTACTTGCACTGTAGGACAGTTGTGTGGTTACTATCCGAATGCTATTTCCAAAATCCTAGATCTAGCCTAGGGCAGCTGTGAAAAAAAAAAAAATACTAGGGCCGTACTAGTGTCTGGGAGGGGGCTGGATATTAGGCCTATTATGAATACCTAGAGCTACTAACACTATACATGGGCATTATCTGCAGTGGCCATCTTTCACAGCACATTTAGATGACCAAATTATTATTCCTTTTGACCCCAAATTGGTAACTGTAGTAAGCCTATAGGCCTAATCAAAAGCAATATGGGCTGTTACTGTAAATTTAACAACTCCGAAGATCTGACTTCTGGCTCAATGAAAATCGGTCAGTAACACTGTCACAAGTACAGCAATAAATGCGATTAAGGTGCTAAGCCAGCACATAATTGTTTATTCGATTCACCCATTTTTGAACGTGTAGCGTGGTTCCACACTGAATAGGCCAGGCCTAGGCCTATACTATTCACTACGTTTTGATACACTCGCTATACCTACTGTAACGCAACGGGCCTACACTACAGCTAAGTAGTACTAAGTAAACGTGCTAAATGCTGGTCCCGCACGTGAACTCACGTTAGGCTATCACTGGAATGCAGTCGTCTTAACGAACCCGGAGGGCAACTTTGGTGCCCCAAAAATATTACTTTAACAGTACAACGATTCAAGAGACGAAAGATTCACAAAACGATTTCGAGCAAGTGTTTTTGCTTACCTTCATTCCAATCGGTGCTCACTCCGAGGCCAATTCTATTCGTTTCGTCGCCTATGGCCGTACTTTTCCGGAAATTTTCGCTTTTCCGACCAATAATATATTCTTTTATAAATGTAAATCAGTTCGGAAGCAAGAGCTGCCGATATGAATATACAGTGGGCCGAGAAATTCCTGAACGTCGTGAAACAGGAAATACCCGAATGGAGCACTTCCGGGTTAAACTCGGATGCTTAAAGATTGCGAAATAACGGTAGAATGTAGAGGTCAGACGTTCGACTGTGCAATGATGATCACAACTGATTTGATTTTCGTGAAGGTCAAAGGTCATTTGGGGTCAGCAGTCTGAAAATCTGAGAAGTTTGTTTGCATAGTATTACAAGAAAGGTAACTTGAAGGGTCCTAATACTTCGCATGTAGATGACGTATAGTGGAAAAGTGGTCCCTATAATTTTTGGTGAAGGTTAAATGTCACTGGATCACAAGGAGTCAAAGTCTCAAGATCACATTAACTCAAACTCCATTTCCCATGATTGGAGTCTTGCATAGTCCAAAATCCCACACACACAGTATGTGAATGTGATATCGTGAGCTTACCTGTAGTTGTGGTGGTCAAAGGTCATCCAAGATCTCATTGGAGGAAGCTTGGATGTACTGCATGTATACTTGTGGGTACATTACGGAGCACTGTCAATTTAAAAAAAAGTTAAGTCTCAATAAGCCAGAAATATAGGCAATACTGTTGACAACATACACATTGCAAAATTTGTTGTTAATACGCTGTAAAATATCAGCTTATTATCAATGATTAATGCCAACCAGTTGAAGCAATGGGCTTCTGCACCATTTGTGTACAAGGTCAGTAGTGTTCTTATTGTACATGAATTGTATACAGTACCTTCATTTTCTATTCAATATATTGATGGGGTTCCTGCGTTCATGGAGCCATAGATGGATTCTCCCTAATGATTCCTTTCTTGTGAGTGACCATTGATAACACTGCCAAAATAGACCTTATCTGGTGCTTTTTAAGTGCATTGAAACGGCACATGCAAAACAAAAACAAAAACTGAAACCGGATCGGGCAAAAACATAAACGCAAACTATCTACAGATTGCTTAAGTCAAACAGAAAATTGTGTTCATTACAGTAATAAGGTATATGTACAAATATTTACAAACTATGTACAGAAAATGTTCATTACAGTAGCAAACCTATACATACAGATATTTACAACTATTTACAAGCACCTTACAGACCCACCCTATTACAAGTTGACCACCACGCGGTTCCCCCTCACCGACGAGTGGACCCCATCGCCTACCGAACGCCGACCTTGGCAAACGAACGAAGTCGGACTCAACCCTCAGCCTCACCTCCGCCTTCACCGACGCCAGGACGACGTCCGCAGGCTTCCCCATCCCCCCCAAAACAACGTTACATCGGTCTCTCCATAAGGCCAGCTTTATGGAGGCCGAAGCAAAGGTAAGTATGCCCTGAATACTTGTACTGCATGGCGGGGGTGAAAGACCATACAAAGCATAGTCCCGGCCGACCGCCCATATGTTGCCCATCGTCAAGCGATCAGTCAGGACCTGGAACCATTCCCAAAGGAGGGCCACAAATTCACACTGCCAAAACACATGTGACACACTCTCCCACTTTGTGCATCCATTGCGTGGGCAAATTCCATCTCCAAGACGCCACCGAAGACGCTTGAGATTAGTCACAATCGCATCATGTGCGATTCGCCACAACAAGTCTCGCCTGCGGTAATCTAATGATCTGCTGTGGACCACACGCCACACTTCCGACCCTGAAGCATAGTGATTGGATTGGACCTGGCCAACCAATTCTTCAAAAACAGCCTGGTATAGGTCTCTTGCACTTAACTGCGAAACGTCCCCAACTCTAGATATCATTAGGAGCGTTTCTCTCATTTGACTGTATGCCTCCGAGGGCCTCCAGCTGTGGGGTTCACTGTTACTAAACAGGGAGGGAAAGAACCGACGAAATGATAATCCCCCAATAACGGACAAAATAGGCAAAAGGCATTCTGCTGTCTACAGCACTATAAACACACTTGGTCAGGAGAACACGGAGTTTGGAAGGAAAATGCACAAGACCCAACCCACCACGCCTAATATCCTGATATACCATCCCTCTTCTTACGAGCTCCGTCTTCCCTGACCATAAAAACCTAAACACAGCCCTCTCGAGACGCAACAGGACACCCTTTGGAGCAGCCAGAACGGTGCCTGGATACCACAAAAGGGGATAAATAAAACGGTTGATAACTGTCACCTTTCCGAACAGGCTAATGTGGCGCTCGCCGAAGTCCTTCAACCTAGCTTCCACCAGGTCCACTTTCTCATTCCAGGTAAGTAACTCGGTTTGCCCATAACCAAACCATATGCCGTTTATCCTTATGGCGTCGTCTACCCATGATGCAGCGAAGGGCAGTCTTCTTGACCGCCACTTACCTAGGCGAAGTCCTTTGGTCTTATTGGGATTCAGTCTGGCACCTGTGGCTCTTTGAAACTTAGACAACGTGCCACTAAGGGCCTTGAAGGAAGCTAGGTCGGAGACTACGCATGTGACGTCATCAGCATACTGAAGGCACTTAACTTCAACACCACCGGGAATGTGAAATGGTTGAAACAAAGGCTCTACTTGAAAGGCCCTTGCTATTGATTCACTAAACAATACGTAGAGTAAAGGTGATAGGGGGCACCCCTGCCGTACGCCACGTTGGACACTGAAGGGGTCTGACGGTAGGCCATTAACGATAACCCGACTATTTACACTATTGTACAATAAGGAGGTCCATTTAACAAAAACTGGATGCAAACAAAACTTCTTCAAAATTTTAAAGAGGAATCCATGATCAACCATGTCAAAGACCTTCTCCTGATCGAGGGAGACCAGGGCACATGGAAGATCACGGTCCATCACGTATTCAACTAAGTCAAGTCCCGCACCACCCAGAGGTTCTGCTGAATACTGTGTCCCCGCACCGCACAAGTCTGAAAGGACCCTACAAGATCTGGCATAACTGTGCCTAGCCTGTTGCAAAGGGCTTTCGCCAGAATCTTGTAATCTACATTTAACAAGGTGATTGGCCGTTTGTTTTTCGGTTCGAGGGGGTCTCCCGACTTAGGCAGCAAAGTAATTATGCCTGTGCGCTGCGAGTGGCTCAATGAGCCAGCAAGGAAGCCAGAGACGAATACGTCACGGAGATCATGTGCTACGGTACCCCAGAAGCGTTTATAGAATTCTACTGGAATACCGTCGGACCCAGGTGCCTTTCCGCCTTTCATCTTCGCCACTGCCTTCCAGAGCTCGTCAATACTCGTCAATGTTATCTAATAGGGACTTTTGAAGGTCTTCATCGACATCTGCCTGGGTATACAGCTGCTCATAAAAGTTTTCATACACTTCTACAATGTCGAGAGGGTCCTTATGTACCACACCGTGGGCGTCACGGACACCTTTTATACTTCGATCGATGGCATTCTTTGTGACGTCCCGGTAGAACTTAATGGTTGGTTTCTCCTCCGCCTCCACACAATGCACACGAGAACGAACCCGGGCCCCGTGTAATTTTCCATCAAGATACTGTTGGATTGCATGAAGTGCGGAGTGGTCCCCGTTCCTCTCCCTAGAGCAAAGTGAAAGGAACTCCTCCCTTCTTCGACGAGCTCTTGCTACACAATATTCCACTGTAAACTGTTTGATGCGGGTCTTTACATCATCCCACCACTCTAAATCTGTTGAAAAGGCCGGCCTCAAAGTTCGCCACCCTTCGTATCTGGCCTTAAAATCTTTGCTATATTCAGCCTCCGTTAGAATATCTGTGTTCATTTTCCAGAACCCCCTCCCTAGTGGCCATGACTCTGGGGGTTTAAATGAGACAGTAACTGCATCATGGTCCGAAATTGGACATGCCACAACTTCGCAATCACTTGGTGACAGAGCCTTTGGAGCGTACACCCTGTCCAACCTTCAGGCGTCCGTGCCATCAGGGCGGTGCCAAGTGAACACGGACAAGCCAGGATGCTGCACTCTCCAAACGTCAACCATATCGTGATTCTTTGTGAACATGTCCAACTCCACCATACCGACACTACAGCTTGAAGATGTGAAGGTGGACATTCGATCAAACCGTGTGTCAGGGACACAGTAGAAGTCTCCAGATAGGATACAAGGGGCACAGCCAGGAACGAAGGATGGCAGAGTAGCAAAAAAATTCCTTCTGTCTGTAGGTTGGTTAGGGGCATAAACGTTACATAAGAAGAAGTTCCCGCAAGGATGTTTGATGGTGATGCATACCAACCGGCCCTCATGATCATGATCAACCTTTCCGACCAGGGAAGTCCATCTTGGAGAAACTAAAATGACAGATCCACAGGAAGATGCGGAACCAAAGGAAGCGTACAAACCCCCCACCCCATTCGTAGGACCAGGTGTAGACATCGTCCTCATTAACAATGTGAGTCTCTTGGAGGAAAACGAAGTCCACACCTAATGATTTACAAAATTGGAATATTCTGGACCGCTTCCGACTGTCCCTCATGCCGTTTACATTCAGGGTCATGAGGGACAGGGGACCATTCATGAAATGTAGAGTGTGAAATTACAAAACTGTCTCTGACCTGGCCTTTTTGTTACATGGATCTGGTGCTGGTGGCACAGAAGGACTAACTCCCCCTCCCCGGTCGGACACCTCCTCTGAGGCCGACCTTTTGAACTTGGGCTCAAGTTCAACAGCCTCACACAAATCAAACCAGCCCTCCCCAGATGGTGGGTCCTTTGGTGGAGGCTCTGAGGCAGGTCCTCCCACATCTGACATGGCACTGTCAGACTCCGAATCCGATGACAGTTGAAGGTCATTCTCTACTGTCAGTATTCCAGCCTCCCCAGGAACTGGTGCGGATTGTGCCTCAGGTACTGATGTGGAGGGTTGGGAAGGGCCTACCTCAGGGTTCCCACAGACCACCTCACGTCTCTTAGAAGCTAGGAACTCTTGTTCCACCCGATGTGCCACTTCATCAGGCGTAGGGGACCTGGGTTCCTCCACCATTGGTTCAGGGTCTGATAACGAGGGTTCACTTGCCGGCTCCACATCTGCAGAGTACGACGTGGGGCAGGCACCAGAGACATGTCCCTCCTCCCCACACAGGTTACACCGCACCTCATTGGGACATGTTGCCCTGTCATGCCCCAACTGCAAGCATCTGCCACAGCGTTTGTTTGGGCATGACTTGGCCTCATGCCCCTCCTCTCTACACTGGAAACATGTGCGGGGCTGGCCAAAATACCTGATGTGGGCCTTAGACCCCCCTCGTTTCAGCTCCATACGGAACTGTCTCTTTCAGTTGAGAATACCGGCTAATTCACCCTCACTGTATTTCACCCAACGCCAGTCTGAGACAGTTCCGTACTGTCCTAGAACCCTCGCTACCAGGCTCTGATCTACCTCAAAATTGAGGTACAACACTGTCACCACCACAGAGCGGTCATATGGGGTGACAGGCAGACCCTCCACTCCCTTCAGGGAGGAAACCCCCTTTAATCGAGCAGCATCAGTCCGGAACTTCAAATCATACGTATTTCGCGATGCAAGGGCCTGCAGCATCTCTATATCCTTAACCTCTACCTTATTGTTCTTCAACACAGAAAAAACATGCTGGGGTGTAACATTCCCCCTCGACTCAAACTGTAACTTAACGATACTGCTATCCCGACCTCCGGGCATAGCAGCAAAGGTTTGCGGCACAAGGCCACGCAGCAACTAGAGGGAAAACTTCAGCACAGCACAGCAGTTCAAACCCAGTCAGGGAAAATAGAAAGGGAACCCAACCCAACACTAAACTATAGACGGGGCGTGCTTTAAAACAAGCACGTCCCCAAGCGAGAGACCACACCCAATATCCAACAGTAAAACGACAGTAGTATATGTTAATAACAAGCAGCACAGTACAGCACAATGCCAAAATTCAGCACGATCAGCGAGAGCTCCGTGAAACACGTCCGCTCTCGACGAAGACCAGAGCAATCTGGTTTATCAAGGGAATTCGACATCGTGGTCTTCCAAGTAGAATACGATTGGACGAAGGCTCTGAAAACAACGATTATGAAGAATCTATGGAGTGGCAGGGAGGGGGGCTAATGGAGGCAATGGTTTGCGTGGAAAGTCAGTTCACAAACACGAGATGTCTTTACGAAGGCTTAGGAAAGGTCTGATCACTTGTTTTACTAATGTGATTCAGCAAAGATGTGCATTTCAGGCGCAGGAGTCAGCGCCATCTAGCGCTGTGAGGGATGTCACCAATTTTACCATAGACAACCCTGTAGCAGACACTCCTTCTGATGTGGTTGAAAGTTGGCTTTTGACATGTTCATTCCTCAGTGAACATGTGGCCGATCGTCCTCCACAAATTGACCCTCTTAGAGACTCTGATGTCCAAGGCATTGGTGGTGTTATATATTATATATTTCAAAATCAAAGGATATAAGGATGTTTCAAAGTGACAAAACATTTTCAAAGGACCTTTTTGCTTTGTTAAATGGTGAACTAGTAGGCCGTGGTGTTGCCTTCGGGCTTGTTGTTGCAATGAAATCTACACTAAAGATTTCGGGCCTTTCCTTCCAATGTGCTTATAGTTTGCAGACTACCCATGTAACGTCAAATGGTGCACCGCCTACCCTTACTTTACTTGAATTTGCTTCCCGTTTTTCTTTCTCGAAAAATTGGGACGTAGGTTAGATACACCGAGAATTCCTCTGTGGAATCTCTGACGTTAACATAAGGTATTCTTTTCAGTGCATTGAAACGGCACACGCAAACAAAAAAAAAAAACTCAAACCAGACCAGGCGGAAACATAGATGCAAAATATTTACAAACTGCTTAATCAAACAGAAGATTATGTTCATTGCAATAGTAGAACTATGACTATAAGTATTAACATACCCAATTACATGGGCCAATCCCATCCCGCCCACGCAATACTCGAGCTATTTACACAAAACTATGTAAAGATAATATTACAAGTTAACTATAACCCCGTCAGCCCGCACCGAAACAAGCGGACCCCACCGTCTGCTGAACGTCGACCTTGGCAAACGAACGAAGTCAGCCTCCACCCTCACCTTGACCTCCGCTTTTACCGACGCCAGGAGGACGTCAGCAGTCCCGCCCTTTCCCCTAAATACAATATTGCACCGGTCTCTCCATATAGCAAGCTTCACGGAAGCCGAGACAAAGGTAAGTATCCCGCAAACACTCGCATTGCAAGGCGGGGGCGAAAGACCATACAGTGCATAGTCCTGACCGACCGCCCAGCTGTTGGAAAACGTGAGGCGATCGGCCAGGACTTGAAACCATTCCCACAGAAAAGCCACAAAATCACACCGCCAAAACACATGAGGCACACTCTCCCACTTTGTGCATCCAATACGGGGGCAAATGCCATCTCCAAGACGCCACCGAAGGCGCTTGAGGTTAGTAACAATGGCGTCATGTGCGATTCGCCACAGCAAGTCTCGCCGGCGGTAATCGAGTGACTTGCTGTGGACTACACGCCACACTTCCGGTCCCGACGCATAGTTGTTGGGTCGGACCTGTCCAACCATGTCATCAAAAATGGCCTGGTACAGGTCCCCCGCAGTGGACTGCGAAACATCCCCCACTGTTGACAATGCGGAGAGCGTCCCCCATGTTGCAATATGCCACCGTTGGTCTCCAGCTGTGGGGTACACTGTTACTGAAAAGGGAGGGAAAGTACCAACGAAATGATAGGCCCCCCCAGTAACGCACAAAGAATGTAAACGGCGAGTGGCTCTCAACGGCACTAAAAACACATCTGGTCAGGAGAAAACGGAGCTTCGAGGGAAGGTGCACCAGACCCAAACCCCCGTACCTACATTCCTGGTACACCATCTTTCTTTTGACCAGCTCCGTTTTCCCTGACCACAGAAACCCCAAAATGGCCCTCTCAAGTCGTATCAGGACAGAACAGCCAGAACAGTGCCCGGATACCACAAGAGAGGGTAAACAAAACGATTGATTACTGTCACCTTTCCCATAAGAGTTAGATATCTATCGCCAAAGGATGTGTCCGCTTTTTCATTCCAGGTAAGTAACTCTGGAGAACCATAACCAAACCATAGGCCATTAATTTTAATGGCGTCGTCAACCCACGATGCTGTGAAAGGAAGGGGCTTCCACCGCCACTTGCCCAGACGGAGTCCCTTGGTTTTAGTGGGGTTTAGTCTGGCACCTGTCGCCCTCTGAAAAGGGTAGGTAGGAGACCACACAAGTGACATCATCAGCATACTGGAGGCATTTGACTGGCTCCACCAGGTATGTGAAAGGGTTTAAACGAAGACTCTACTTGTAAGGCTCTAGTTAGAGATTCGCTGAATAACACATAAAGTAGGGGTGACAGAGGGCACCCCTGACGTACCCCACGTCGGACCCTGAAGGGTTCCGATGGTAGACCATTAACAACAACCCGACTATATACATTACCATACAACAAGGTTGGGCTTAACTTAAATTTCCTCAATACTTTAAAAAGAAACCCATGATCCACCATGTCGAAGGCTTTCTCCTGGTCAAGGGAGACAAGCGCACATGGCATATCATGGTCCTTCACATACTCAACCAGGTCCCGCACCAACCAGAGGTTCTGCTGGATACTGTGTCCACGCACCGCGCATGTCTGGTAAGGCCCTACAAGATCCGGCATAACAGTGCCCAGTCTGTTACAAAGGGCTTTCGCAAGGATCTTGTCCACATTCAGCAGGGTGATTGGTCGCTTATTTTTTGGCTCAAGTGGATCTCCAGACTTGGGTAGCAAGGTTATTATGCCAGTGCGCTGCGAGGGGCTCAATGAGCCAGCAAAAAAGGCAGAGACGTATACATCACGAAGGTCATGTCCAACGGTACCCCAGAAGTGTTTGTAAAATTCCTCTGGAATACCGTCTGACCCGGGTGCCTTTCCGCCTTTCATCTTTGCTACTGCCTTCCAGAGCTCGACGACAGTCAATGGAGCGCCAAGATCATCATTCTGCTCTTTAGAGGAGAACTTGTCAATATTATCTAATAGGGGTAATTGAAGACCCTCGTCGACATCTGCCTGAGTGTAAAGATTTTCATAGAAACTTAACTATGTGGAGAGGGTCCTTCTGTACTGTACCATGGGCATCTCGCACCGCCTTTATGCATAAGGACTAAAATACCAAGTCCTTTCCTACCTTAAGGAGGAGATCTAGAAGTATAAATATCCCAAAAGAACCTTTCAAACTAGCACAACCTTGCTTGATTTTGACACAACATAACACGGCAGCCTTGGCGCCAATAAAATTGACCAATCAGAAGACAGAATCCAAGGTATTCTCTTTCAGGTCCAAATGACATCCTAAGAGACCTTTTCTGTGATGCTTCGCGGTGTTTGGATTTCGCTTTGTTATTCTCATCGTTCTTTTGATTTTGTTTGTTTTCTCTCGGAGTTATTTCACGTTGTTTACTTATCGAGTATGTGTTTGTGTTTTCGGTTTTCGTTTATTTACATTCCGTTCCTTTTTTTTTTTTTTTGGTTGGTAAGATTCTTTTGTTTATTTTCAGTTCCTCCCTGTTTTTGGTAAATTTGTATTTTGTTATGGCTAACCGGGGTGACCCCCCGGGTCCGGCCAATGATGCCGGCTTCATAGCCGTCCAACGACGCAAAACAAACTCCAACAAACCCAGGTGCAGACCAAAAAACACTTCATCAAGTAATTTACAGCCGATTCTATTAAATAACATTTCGCCCTCTGCTATCAAAAATTCCATTAAACTTGCCGAGTTTATAAAATCCTCAAAACCAAAAGCTAGAATTGAAAGCATTAAAATAATAAACAACAATACCATAATGATCTTTCCTGCTGATGCTCATAGCTCCAGTACCCTCCTTCAGCCATGGGACCCCAACCCCTCACTAGGAAGTCCCTAAACCTAGCCTACCACAAAGAAAACAAGACCCTCAATTCATAGTAGTAGTATGCGGTGTCCACTCGTCAAAAGGCTGATTTCTAACGCAACAAAAAATCCCACTTGCAAATTGAAGGTCGGTCTTACTTCCAAAGAAGACCTTCAAGAAATATTAGAAAACGGGGTTATCCTTGGTTATACCAAGCACCGTGGAGAGCTATATAGGGAGCTGCCACAAATAATTCAATGTTACAAATGCCAGAGCTTCGGCCACAAATTCCAAGATTGCAAAAACGATCAGAAATGTTTGAGATGTGGGGAAAATCATTCTCACAAGGAATGTACAAAAAATCGAAGTGAAAAGAAATGTATTAACTGCGGTGGGAGCCACACCGCCCTATACAAGGGTTGCCCAGCCTTTAAAGAGGCCAGGGTCGAACAATCCAAATCCACCAAGGAAAAGAAATCTTACGCTCAGGCGGCTGCGGCCCCCATCACATCTATTTACATCTGAGCTTATAAAGGCAGCCCTTAAGAAATGCAGTCTCGAGATACATATAGCTTATTACTGTAATGAACATAATTTTCTGCTTGATTTAGCAGTGTGTAAATAGTGTTGCGTTTATGTTTCAGTTTTTGTTTTGTATGTGCCGTTTCAATGTACTTAAAAAGCACGCGCAGTCTCGAAATAACCACCAGTGATATATCCAACTATGCTGCTACCCTGGCATTAATACATCTTCAGAAGTAGTTGAAAAAGCTCGTAGCCCCGGGAAACCCAATGACTAATATACAAGACATCCTCTTAACGATCCTTTTTCTTAATATAAATGGTGCTCGTAACAAAATTACCTTCCTCTATGACTATATTGACCTTTATAACCCTGACCTGATTATCTTAAACGAAACCAAACTCAGTGAAAATATTCATATAACGATCCCCAATTACATTATTATTAGAAAAGACCAAACAGGTAGGAAGGGTACCCAAACTAATATTGACAAATTTGATGACCTGCAAGCTCTAAGCCTATTAGTGAACATTTAAAATTCCCTACCCCCTATTCAAGTAATTACCTATTATAACCCCCCTTCTACCAATGTAAAGGAACTCCACCCATAAGTTTGTTTAATGTTATTAAAGATAAAGACCTTCATATACTAAACACTTAACACTAAAACTAGACGTAATCCCGTCGATAATACAGAAGAATTACTTGATCTCGTAATTGCTCCTAAATTATTAGCCAATAAACATAACTCTACCTATACCTTTGAAGAACCTAATGCTAGTGACCATTACATCCTACTCTCCAAATTTAATATTAAACCTAAAATCCGTCACACTTCTATCTATTAAAGGAACCCTAAAAATACTGACTGATTAAACTTTCAGAAAACAATTGATGATAATATCACCCGCCTTAATGAGAAGCTGGACAATTTGGTAACCAATGAACTCAACATAAATGAACTGTTCGATGACGCCACCAACCTTATTTCAAACTCCTTTGATAACAACTGCCCTTTTTCTAAACGCTCTTCTTCCACTACCTGGAAAATTAAGAGGAAGCTAAGAGGAAATAACGTAGGAGTTACATGAATGACCATAATTCTGATACTAAAAGGCAAATTAATAGACTAAATTATGAAATTAAGAAAGAAATCAAAATTCAAAAGCTCAGAGATTGGAATAAGCACTGTTCTTCAATTAATTGTGAAACTAACCCTCGTAAATTTTGGCAGAAAGCAAAGTTAAGTGTTACTAGATTAATTGATCAGACTGGCGGTATTACTAATGAGCAGGACCAAGCCGACCTTATGTCCAGTACTATGCAATCCCTTCATAAAACCAATTCCTCCCCTTCTTGTGATAATGACTTCAAAAACCAGGTTGATAATTTCGTAATTCATAATCCAGGTATTTTTAACCCAAATATTGACAACAAAGTTAGCGTCGACCCAATCACTTCCCCAGTAATCCTCTCCTGGTATTGATGGTGTTATTTACCTTTTAATTAAGAATAGCCCCCTCAGTTTTCTGAATTTCCTTTGTAAGTTATTTAGTATTCTTATTTTGGTAGGTTACTTCCCTCTCCCTTGGAAGAGGGCTAAGACTATCCTTATTCCTAAACCCAAGAAAAACCCCCTTTAAACACACAAAACTATCGCCCCATTAGCAGTCCGGGAGATTCTCCGTTATCGGAGAACTTCACTTTCTCCAAAAATGGAGAATTTTTATGCAAAGTGTTGTATAAATATTTAGAGCCTTATTCTCGTAACAGCCGTTGCTTCTCAGACAAACACATATGATGCATCCTGTAACAGTATACAACTAACAAAGAGAACGCACACTGTGATGTTTCGTAGGACCGTTTTTTATACAGTAAGGTGTGAAAAGATAACTAGAACGGGTAACAAGAACTCTTATTGTTGTAAGTTTATCTCGTGTTTCATTCAAATGCCGCACAGCTGCAGTTTAGAGTAACGTGAACTGGGGGAACAGTAGTCTGAACTGTTTAGTGTGTGGGATTAGTACTGTTTACACTCGTCAACGTGCTTTATTCTAGAGTTGAGTTCCTTACACCTAAAATAATTCATGAAGACTGAGGAAATTAGCAGTATTAAGTTTAAAGCAAGTTCGTGTAATATACTGAGCTGTCAAACAAAGGGTTATGAAGGAACGCGTTCTCTTTGTGCGGACACCAATTAACGATCCTGCAATAACGATATGTGCAACGGCAGCGACGGCTGCACTGCGTCTGTTAATGGGGGTCATCGGAAAGTGTCATTACTTTAACCGGTATTTTCTCAAAATTGGCACGGTGGACTTCCATTTAGTGCACGGAAAAGTTGTAGATAACAATTACAGTGACGCAAATATTCAGTTTTTGACCTTTCCTAGGCGGGTACTAATTTTCCAGAAGGGTTTCAAAGGTTGAACCTTATGTTTTTTATTGTGTAAATAGTGCAGCATTGTGGGTAAATTTCAAAATGGCGCTTAAATATTCTCCGAAAACGGAGAATTTGAACCCGGACTGATTAGTCTCCTCCCTTGTTTAGGTAAACTTTTTGGGCGAGTAATTTCCAATAGAGTAAGGAATCATTCAGAAAACATTCAATTCTTTAGTGATAATCAATGCGGTTTTAGAACAAACAAGGGTACCTTCAGCCATCTTTTTAGATTAATCCACCACATTAAAATTGGCTTTTGCCAAAGCAAAATAACCTCAGCAATCTTTTTAGGTGCTGAAAAGGCCTTTGATAATGCTTGGCATAATGGCCTTTAATAGGTTCATGCAAATACAATTCAACAACAAAAATTCTGTTCTCAGTCCCCTAATGAGTCCCAATTTGTTGACGATATAGCTCTTTGGTCCACTAATAAAAACTCTTCTTTAGCGACCGATAAATTACAGGATAACCTCACCAAATCTCAACTTATAAATTTCAGTACTGTTCACAAAAGCCGAACAGAAATCACCTTCTTAGGATCACTTTTCACATCACATATTGATAGAATCTGTGGAAAAGGTTGGGGGGCGCTTGACCCTTTTAATAAACTTAATTCAGAGTATGGAAGCATTTGCTTCCTCTCTTCTCCCAAATCTACAATTGAAAAATTAAACAACATCCACATTAAAGCTTTCAGCTTTAAGAATTGCCTACAATACTCCCTCCTATATCTTTAAGACCCATGTTTATTATACCACTTTGGAAATCCCCTTTTGACCGACTCAAATTATTAAACACAATTTTAATTAAAAACTAAATCCGTAATGATTCAATCACACGAAACACCATTGTCCAGCTTCTCTCAACGCATAGGAAAAATAAAACTATCTGCCCTTTAGATATTTTAAATTTTACTTCCTGGGAGGAGGTGGAGAGCCTGGTCGAGGGAGGGGGTGGGGGGCCCGATAGGTTAGTTTAGGATCCCACCGGCTAGAGCGCTTGTAAATCGATACCTGGCCGTAAGGTCGCCTTGGCTGGGGAAACAGTGCGGCCGGTGGTGGTTTTTTTTTCTGTAGTAATTAGGTCTAGTTGGAATTCCCCAGGGTTTTTCAGTCCAGACCTCGCCGACCGCCTCCTCAATGCCATTGTACTCTCATCCTAGTTCAAATTCCCATGCCCGTTCCCCTCTCGAACGGATTTTAAAAACAACTCACACTCGATTCAGCAACCCCAGTCTACAAAGACTCAACTGAGGAAACAACCTAGAGTTACCTTAGTGTCAATATCTTGCCAATAAGGAAATACAGACTATACGTAGTCATCAACTGCCCATAGCCCCAAGTACCTCACGATTAATTTCTCGATAGTCATAAAGACTCAAACCCCAGCCTATCAAGTTAAGGCTCCGAATTTATCAAGTTGTGAGACCCTACGAGATTGTGTTCATCTAACTCTCCCCGAAAAAACTCGGTCTATCGCACCAGAGGGATTAGACAGACTTCTTGAGAACGACGATCTTAAACTCCTGCTTAAAAAGCTTTAAGGAACTATAAAAAATGTCGTAAAATGTATCTCGTGGGATCTTTCTCCCATGTAAACCGAATTTACTGTGGAGAGGATACAGAATTTTACTGTTACACTCCCCTTCCACACTACTGGTGATAAAGGCAACACCCGCCGGGAATTGTTACAGTCTACGGTATATTTATTATAACTTTTACAGCTGTTACTTTTACTATGTTGTCCGCATCATGAGACAATGTTGATTAATTACCCCAACCCTCTTAACGGTTCGCTACTGATGAAGTTGGGCCATAAATTGAGCCAAAGCAACAGAAACCGGTCTAGCCTTCTGGTCACAGAGACCAAACCAACAATAATCAACCCCCCGGCACATAATCTATAATGCCACCCAAGTCTTTCGTATGAAATCTACACTAAAGATTTCGGGCCTTTCCTTCCAATGTGCTTATAGTTTGCAGACTACCCATGTAACGTCAGATGGTGCACCGCCTACCCTTACTTTACAAGTCAGTTCCCAAACACGAGATGTCTTTACGAAGGCTTAGGAAAAGTTTGATCACCTGTTTTACTAATGTGATTCAGCAAAGATGTCCATTTCAGGCGCAGGAGTCAGCGCCATCTAGCGCTGTGAAGGATGTCACCAATTTTACCATAGATAACCTTAGGGCTGACATTATGAACAGATTTTGACATCAACCCTGTATCGTAAGTGCATTGAAACGGCACATACAAAACAAAAACAACCCTGTATCAGACTTTCATTCTGATGTGGTTGAAAGTTGGCTTTTGACATGTTCATTCCTCAGTGAAGATGTGGCCGATCGTCTTCCACAAATTGACCCTCTTAGAGACATTTCAAAATCAAAGGACACGAGGATGTTTCAAAGTGACATAACGTTTTCAAAGGACCTTTTTGCTGACATTTTGAAAAATTCCCTCTTTGTTAAATGGTGAACTAGTAGGCCGTGGTGTTGCCTTCGGGCTTGTTGTTGCCTTCTGGCGTGATTGGTTTTTGTTGTGTGGCGGTGGTTGTTGTTGGGGGAGGTTGTGGTTTGGTTTGCGGGTTGTTCGGGTGGGATTGGTGTGTCGTTTCCATTTGTGACAAACCTCTTTGTCCCGTTTTGTGTGTGGATGGTTGGCGTTTGTGTTTTCGTCCGGCCGGGTTGAGTTAACTACTAGGCCAAAACTGTACTTTGATCTCACCCTTATTTTACAGCCTTTTTATCACTAGAGATGTTTCATGAAAAGTTTTAGATGTTCTACATGCAGTGACGAAGTCATCCTATGAGTTGTTTTGTCCGTAATCGTGTAGGGACTTGCTTTATATGGCTAAAGGGATGGCGGTATTTTTGTATATGGTGTGGTGCTTTTGTTCTACCAGCTTGGATGAGTCAAATTCTGTGACTCATTTCCTAAGTGTGGGAATAGTGTCAGATACCTGTGTATAAGGGTTTTTACACCCTTTACATCATAGCAATGCCCTCGGGGAAAGTGAAGCTCTCCCAGATGGCAGACAAAATAGCATTCTTCCTTATAAATAGGTTGCCATTAGGTTTAATGTAATAATATAATATATATAATATAATATATATAATAAAATATAATACCTAATTTGTCTACCAGTTTTTTTTTTTTTTATAAAGAGCAAGTTTAACTGCTGAATGAAGAGAATCAAACTGCAATTTCAACGACAAAGTTCAGGAAAGTGAAAAACAAACACTGAACATGACTGCAATAAGTTCACCACATCTGATGAACATGTACGTTTCTAAAGATGCTGATTGTACTGTACTTGATTGTACTCTTTAGATAACAATTTACCAAAAACTAAGAAGAATAAAACTCTCAAATGCAATTCCCACAATGTTACCTTAATGATACATATACTTTTGACACTTTTTATGAATTTGGGGGAAACACTTCAATTTGTGACTCCTCTTCTAGCAACTTGACAGCAACTCTACTACCACTTACCCAATTTACAACATCATGGCCATTTAACAATTACTACCAACTGTATCTTTGTAACAGTGAAGAACCGAAGGAAGTATTTGTCAGAGGCCAACCCACATTCGTCAAGAATATAGTAGTGTCCCAACACAAAGATTCTATCAAAGTCGCCCTGTGGAGAAAGGATGCGGAAGCGAACATAGGGACTGGGGACTACATTACAGCAAAAAACGTTTTCTGAGGAACTACCAGGGTGAAGTCCGCCTGTCTTATACTAGAAATGTACACACTAGGTTTCAAAGACACTTCTCTGTTTCGTCTATAGTTAAAAGTTTAAACGGTCCCCGTTGAGCTACGAAATTGATTCCATGTTAATTCGAAAGTTTCGTGATTCTAAAGAACACCTCCACATGTATTTACTGATATCCGCATAAAAACTTGACGGTTACTTGAGAAAGCTCGAGATATTGAGACAAAAAAATTAGCCTACCGAGGTCGAACGTCAGTCGTTAGGCCTAAGTCCAGGACGATTTCTTTTTATTGTTTTGTGGACATAGAAAAATGGCAGCGGGAGGTGTAGGATCGATCAAATGAAGGGCCTAGTCTACCGTAATTAGCCAGGCTAATTTAGCTAGGCTATGCCCCCAAGGAGCTACGAAATATGATTTGAGTGTTGACATGCGTTGCCAGTGTATAGAACTTTATTTGTAGATACCTGGTTCCTTTTTTTAAGAACCTGTTAAAAAGTTTTCCCTATAACGTTCTGAATAATACGTTGGTTTCATTTTTAAGATTTCCACTTTTGATCGTTCACGTATAGTGATCAATGACATGAAACATGAGAACCATCCTTGCTTTCAAGTACCCATTGTACTTTCCAATGAATATCACAAATATAAATAGAACATTAATGTGTACCCACACCATATGAAGGATTACTATGGTACTTTTCAAATCAACATTGGATTCCACAATCCTTTACTCAGTAAAACAATTAGCAAATGTTACACTGATACAACAAACCAGTCAATATTCACTTGTCTTTCAGGACAAACATCAGAAACAATCGAAGTCAACTTCAGTCGTTTCTAAGTTCCCATTGTTACTTAAATGTTCAGCTAGGGGCCTTACTGGCAAAGACGTGGTTTAATCTTGGCGTATGAAACAACGTAAAGAAGATATGCATAGAGCTCTGGAATGAGCATGCTGACGCAGTTACAGACAGTACGAAAGGACATCAAGTCTTATTCAAAAACGTAGAAGTTGACATCTTCAACACTAGTTGGAATTTCCAACCTATTGGTTCAAGTCGAGCCGACCACTGGCTTGTTTTCCCTACTCCATTGCTTATGCGGAGCACAATGACAGTAGGTTCCATTTTTAAGGTCTTTCGTATGACTCGACCTGGGAAGCAAACGCCGGCATTCGGCGTGAGAGGCGGGTGCTCTTTCTGTTAGACAAAACGCTCGGTCACATCAGCTTCGGACAACAGGCCTCACAGCTATAACTACTGTAGGTCGATTTGTATTACAAACAGTTATAAATGTCCCCTACATAAACACTTGGAAACCACAAAATACTCCAAAACCTCATTAAATTTACACAACGTTATGAAATGTTTATTATGGATATATTGCCTAAGATTTTATACCACTAAATGTTCTGTTACTCCCTGAAATATGATGCTGTTTGAAGGCTTTATTGTCAACATAAAACATAAAACATACTTGAATAACAGAATATATGCCCCCGTATGTAGAGAATGCTATTCTTTTAAATGTGGTGGAACGTTGCACGTAATCACCCTAGTCAAAGCCAACAAACCTGATTTGACATAATGTTTACTGTGCAGGTGCTCTACTGACAAATTTTAGCCACTATTCAGTGCATTTTCCGGCTGTACACAAATTTCTCATATTTTCAATCCAGTTACTCCATATTTATCTTCAAAAAAATTCTCCTCCACGCAGACAACATATCTGTCATCACAGCTTGCTGTAAAGAACCTGCCATATCCGAAACGCTGCATAAGTGTGGATGATGGCCCTTTTAGGTTAGAAGTCTTCTACCAGGTGCAGAAAATCAAATGGACAGTCCAAAACTGGCTTCGATCATGCTGGGGCTCAGGGTATTTACTCTTTCGAAGCGCCCCTGCAGACCATTTTCGCCCCCTCTGACCGAAATACCTAGCTCCGCCCCGGGGGGGGGGGGGGGTGGCGTTATATTTTCCCCATCGAACCGAAACTCTTCAGTTGTTATTGACTTTTACATCATATTTTCCCTGTGCAGAATGTACCCACTGCCAAAACCAATGAATGTTGTTTCAAATGTTATACTAGCATGTTCAAAATATAATTTTGTCATTCCAGATGACCTTTTTACCTTCATAAAAGCCACACAAAGCTACACATATTGAAAGATCATATTTAAAAAGGTTTCCAGGCTTTGAACCCTGGAGACCCCAGATGATCCTTCATATCTGCCAGAAGTGATGGGGACAATCCTCTGACCATAATGTATCCACATACCCAAAATATGAAATCTATCCAAGCTTCCTTCCTTGAGATATTGCAATAACGAGGTTTCCAGACTTTGACTCCCGGTGACCCCAGATGACATTTGACCTCCGCCAAAAATATTGGGGCAACTTACTACAATGCATTTACATTTCAAATAATAAATCTATCCAAGTTTCCAGACTTCAGATATTGTGTAAAAAATTTCAGACTTTGACCCCTGGTGACCCCAGATGACCTTTACATACTATATGTGAAATCTATCCAAGCTTCCAAACTTGAGATATTGTGTGAAAAAAATTCACTTTGATCCCTGGTGACCCCAGATGACCTTTGACCTCCGCAAAAAGTAAGAGGGAGCATCTATTTACCACAATGCATTTACATTTCAAATATGTAATCTATCCAAGTTTCCTACCTTGAGATATCGCGTTAACAAGGCTTTCAGACTTTGACCCCCGGTGACCCCAGATGACATTTGACCTCCACAAAAAACAATAGGGACTATCTCCTGACCATAACGCATCCACACACCAAACATGAAATACATCCAAGCTTCCAAACTTGAGATATCGTGTAAACAACATTTTCAGACTTTGACCCCTGGTGACTCAAGATGACGTTTGTCCTCTGCTAAAAATAATATCAAATCAAACAAGTTTCCTACCTTGAGATACTGTGTTAACGAGATTTTCAGACTTTGACCCTCGGTGACCCCAGATGGCCTTAGTCCCCCGGAACCATACAGTCAAATGAGAGAACCGCTACTAATTATATCTAGAGTTGGGGACGTTTCGCAGTTAAGTGCAAGGGACCTATACCAGGCTGTTTTTGAAGTGTGGCGTGTGGTCCACAGCAGATCATTAGATTACCGCAAGCGAGACCTGTTGTGGCGAGTCGCACATGATGCGATTTTAACTAATCTGAAGCGTCTTCGGTGGCGTTTTGGAGATGGAATTTGCCCACGCACTGGATGCACAAAGTGGGAGAGTGTGTCACATATGTTTTGGCAGTGTGAATTTGTGGCCCTCCTCTGGGAATGGTTCCAAGTCCTGACTGATTGCTTGACGATGGGCAACACATGGGCGGTCGGCCGGGACTATGCTTTGTATGGTCTTGTTTCACCCCCGCCTTGCAATACAAGTATTCAGGGCACGAGACCGATTTAACGTTGTTTTTAGGGGGATGGGGAAGCCTGCGGACGTCGTCCTGGCGTCGGTGAAGGCGGAGGTGAGGCTGAGGGTTGAGTCCGACTTCGTTCGTTTGCCAAGGTCGGCGTTCGGTAGGCGATGGGGTCCACTCGTTTCGGTGAGGGGGGACCGTGTGGTGGTCAACTTGTAATAGGGTGGGTCTGTAAGGTGCTTGTAAATAGTGGTTAATATCTGTTTGATTTAGCATTCTGTAAATAGTTTGCGTTTATGTTTTTGCCCGATCCGGTTTCAGTTTTTGATTTGCATGTGCCGTTTCAATGCACTTAAAAAGCATTATATAGTGAAAAAGATCAGGTACTGCACCGTCAACCTCCACTGAACGATCATATGCAGTGACTGTGAGCCCTTCCTCCCTTTATGGTAGACTAGTCACTGAACGTGACCGTATAATCCGCTCCTTGTAGTCCCTCCTTACTACGGTCACTGGCCTACATGTACAAAGGTAACGACGTTTTAAGCCAAAACCACAAACTGCGCTCCAACTGCGATGGTACGGTCAGCTCTCTGTACATTACGAAATTCTAAAGTTACTGCGTAGCTTCCCCGTTTTAGATACATTCCGACCAAATGCGGTAGTGCCGTTATGCGCTGTTAATGACCAGTATGGCGTTGGCAAGGAACGAAGTCGTTGTTGCTGCCGATGATGTAAAATGTGAGAACGGTTTTCAGTTTGACCTCACAGAAGACCAGCTTAATATTATCCAAGCAGTTCTTAATGGAAATGATGTTTTCGGGATCCTTCCAACAGGTTCTGGAAAGAGTATGGGGTAGTATTCATAAAGAGCCACGTGAGTGTTTTAGTTGTGTTTCATACATACAAGATATCAGCTGGTAGTAAATAAAGCAGTACGTGTTTCCACATGGACTTATCGGAAGAAAGCTCCCCGACCTGTCGGAATTTCATGAAACAGATAGGTTATTACCTGAAATTATGAAGAACACATCCTTGCGCAGTGCTCAATATGAAACGGGACATTTTGCTTTGCAGACCTTATTGAAATATGATGCACACGAGCCATGAGCAGCGGCATAGCCACGTTGGAGGAGGACGGGGGGGGGGGGATAAGTCCAATATAGCGAGAGGGCAATTCAGGTACTGTACACCCCTAGAAAGTTTCGTGTTCCGATTTCCCCTGTTAAAAAAAAAAAAAAAACCCTGGCTGCAGCCAGCAGGGGTGGCGCCAGCGGGGGGGGGGGGGGGCGTCGGGGAACACTGCCCCCCCCCGTCGTGGAAGGTCGGCGGTTTCGTCGGGGAGGCCTAAAATAAAAAAAGCTGGATGGGTGAACATATTCTTTGTTTTGTAATGTTATTTTCTTCTTTGCTAAGTTATACCTCATTCCACGTAACTTTTCCTTCGAGGAGACCTAAAAATGAACGTGAAGGACTGAAGTTACTGGATGGAGTCTGTTTTAATAACTTCTTACTAGCTCTGCCATCCCTCATCCCATCTTCAATCCGCAAGGTCATGTCCCGACGGCTGCCGGTTTCCCGTTGTTGAGAAAACCCAGTTTCGTCGGGGAGCCTTCATCTTCATGAACACGGTAAACCGATAAAAGATGCGGGCCTGATAAACTTCAGTCACCCGGACGGTCTTCTTGATTTTGCTAAAGACAATATTCTTCAAGGAAACTCTCAATTCCGAATTTCCTTGACAAAAACAGACGAAAGGTTGATCATGTGCATGCAGTGCCCAATGTTCTGCCATCTGGCCTGCCCCGACAGCCGAATTCTAGCAACGGTAATGAAAATCGACCAGCCCGTTTTCAGTTACACTTACTGATAAACAGTAGGTTTGAGGATGTTTGTAACGTGACATATTTGGAACTTAAAACCATATATGGTCTGAAATTCGGGCAGTCACGTAAAAAATGTCATTTATTTAGTGAACCTTGCAATTGTAGTAATTCCGTTGCATAGTCCCCTACCCCCGAAAAGAGACAAGACCATTGCATTTACTTGTAGCAATACCTTTTATCTGATACTTTTCTGATCATTTAGCAATTTAGGTTTTTTCTATTTAGATTTTGATGGTGGCACTCCGCATAGATAGTATTTTGGTCGAACAGGGCTCTATTTCATAAAACTTACGTAAGTCCAACAATTGTTCGTAACTTTACGAAGTTTCGTATCTTCTATATCATAAAACAACGTAGGAAGAATTCGTTCGTATCTCCGTACTGATATCGTTCGTAACTTTACGCATGATCGGCAGCATTCGTAAGTGTCACATGCACAGTTTGGCGGGAAAGAAGCTTTCAATCAAAACATGTGACTGAGTCAATCGTCGAATGTACACACGTACGTACGGTCGACCAGCAGCATTTTGAGCAAGACAATGGCGATGTACATGGCATTCGGTTTGCTGGAAAGGGAAAATCAACGATCCCGGAGGCAAGAAAGAGTGTTTCGAGACATAAACGACCAGCAAATACACGCCAAGTACCGTTTCAGCAGGGCTCGTATGCATTAATATTATCGATATGCTTCAAGATGAACTGGAACACAGGACACGACGAAATCATGCGCTTCCACCATCTTTACAGGTCTTTATAGCTTTAAGATTCTTTGGACATGGATCATTAACAGACGACTCCGGTGCCGAGCCCTGTCGAGCCATCCGCAGAGTGTCTAAATTTTTATGCAAAATCAACTGGATTTCATGGCCGTACAAGGTTTTCCCCGTGTAGTTGGAGTGATTGACGGGACACACATACGACTTACAAATGTTTCTCTAGGACCAACGGAGTACGTCTACGTTAATCGAAAAACTTTAGCTCAATTAATTCTCGTTCTTTTCCCAGGTTGCAAAAATTTCGTCGCGCAGTATGCACACAACGATCCAATAATGACTGCATGAAGGTGTAGCAGCTGTGTTCAAATCGTTGTTTGATCGCACGTTCACTGATCTCGCCGTTAGTTACGTCACGTTACAACCTAGGCGTAGCTAGCCTACTTCATTCGAAAGCTCAAATACCAACTAGCTAGCCTCCTGACGTTACTACTGCCTGGGTCCACAGCTGGGCCTAGCCAAACGCGTTAGGTCTAGCCAGAAGTTAGACCACCTAGCCTAGGCCTACTGTAGGTCTAGGCTAGTAACAGTCCGGCCTTGGCCGTACAACTTGCAAGACAGGCAGATTGTGTCATGGGGGGGGGGTTGGTGTCATGGGGGTTGGGGTACGAAATGCCTGAAAAATCCAAGGAAGGGAGAAAAAACTGTTATTTTCAAGTAGGTTTTTGAATTGAAAGGTTGGATCGAGGGGCCCTTCCCCACTAGGACTATGCCAATGATACTGGTCTACTAGTATTCCAGCCAAAAATATTCAGTGGGCCACAGCTGGCAGCCACTGTTGGATTTTGATTGCTGTGAATACATGGTTGGCCACTGGGGCCAACGTAGGTCTGTTGGCAAGAGGAAAATGATTGTTGCTGGGTGGAATTTTTGAGCGAGCAAATCAGTTTCATCGCAATCGAGGACTGCCTGGGAGCTATTGACATTTCTACAACTGACCAGCTCTCATGAGGCCTAGGCCTATGTGGGTCCATTGTGGATCTGAGTAGATTTGCAGACAGGGATATAACTTAGGCCAAGCTAGCTCTAGCAATAAACTGTACACTATATTATAACAAGCCTGTAGCCTATGACTTAGCATGGACATGCCAGAGGCTAGCTTAATGTCTTTGAAGATCAATCACTGCATCTTGTGGGCTGGGCCAGCATGTAGCAAGTGCTTTTTGTTAGTGTTTGCTTGGGCACCACCAAAAAGTAGGAACCTTGTCGGCCTACCTGATTGCCATGCATTTTAGGCCTATATACAGGTCTGTAAGGGTACCCTGCATGTATTTTAGTGACTAAGATTTCATTTTGTTAGGCATGCTCCATAAGACATGCATGATATATTAAGAGACCATTGGTGATGTAGTGATCACTTTCAAAAGTTAAAAAATGTCACAAGGAGTTGTCGTCTAAGTATACCGGGCTCCCCCTGTGGACTGGGGGTTGTAGAACATGCCCTATCGTAAGGAGGACTTAGACACTATTTGAACAGAATGACACTATGTTCGTGTTGGTTAACAAACTAGCCTTACGTACCTTTATAATCTCAGTGGATACAGGTTTAAAGACTAAGTATCTATATCCACATCTTCTACTTGTACGCCATACCTACCGAGGGCAACAGATGCAGCAATAGCAAGCTATGGGCATGTGCCCGATCCGGTTTGTATGTGCCGTTTCAATGCACTTAAAAAGCTCTGTGGGCATGTGCACGTGGATGAGTGCCTTGTTAGCCAATAACTTACTCCTGGCCAGCCCAAAACCTGTTCAAAGCCTCCACAAACTGGGAAACAGTACTGCAGCAGCTGAAACTACATTTTTAAGGTTTCACTCTAGATCTACAGTCATAGATCTACAGTAATTTTAAGCAACTTCAGTCCGGAAGGGTCATCGTATAGTTTCGAAAAAAAAAAAACCCGACTTGCAGAGAAAACTAATCATCAGAGAGATGCATATGATATATGACATTGAGATACATCAGCTTTTTTGAGCGAATGTGTGTTCCAGTGTTAATGTGAGTGTGTTTATATGGGTGTTTGTGTTTGTGCATAAAGGTGTGCTCTTGTGTTTGATAGGCTAGATTGTTCATGGGAATGAGTTTCACAAGCTGTTTGAAAAATTTTACCCCCTTCAATCAACAAAGCAGAACACACCTGCAGTCTGGTGAACCCTCTTGTATTTAGATGAATAGAAGTGCAATTACCCCATAAGCTACAAAATTTTGATGCTGATACAAATGACTGTTCATTTTTTTTTCTAGGATTTTATGCCAAGTACAAACTTCTAAATGTAGTAGCAAGATGGCCTGGTAGTACACATGGCAGCCGCATTTTGCAAGAGAGCCGTCTGGGCCATGCTTATAGAGATGGAGAACTACAGGGCATACTTCTGGGAGATTCTGGCCCAAGCAGAAAACTAGTGATGGCTCCCATGGCTTATGTTCAGTGTTACAGAAGAATACAATCTCAATGCCTCTATTGAGCTGGTCATTTCCTGAGTAGCTTCATGAATCATACACCCAAAACTCCATTGAAATTGACTTAACCCATATCTTTCCTGCCATGTGCCTTCTACAGTATTTAATATTACTACTATCAAATTGAAAAGTAGCTAGAAGGCTTTCCCCAGCATGCAGTGGCATATATAATCAGACGTTTTCATTGAAGAGGGCATGGTTTAGGAGGCAAAGCACTGAGCGGCATTTCAGTTCTGGTCTTCGTCGGGAGCGGACGTGTTTTCACGGAGCTCTCGCTGGGCATGACGTTTATTCAGCCAGTCTAGAGCAGGACCACTCAGTGTTTGCCCTTTGGAGGGCGTACTGGTCTATTTGGGACGTTAAGCTCCTTAAGGGAGCAGAACTCCTCCGGGAGTAATCGTTTGGTTTTCGCCCCTTGGCTCTTCGCCAGAGAGTCCTGGGGACTTCTAAAAGCTCTCGCTGATCGAGCTGAATTTTGGCATTGTGCTGTGTGCTTTTTCAGTGCATTGAAACGGCACATACAAAACAAAAACGCGGAAGTGCGCGTCTCTTTTACTCTGAAGTACACGCAGAGAAAAGTAGTTTGCGCGTATACATGACTCGTTTTGAAAATGCACGCATGCTGACATCTCGTCACAATGGAATTTTCTGTCATGTGCTTTTACGTACCTAGAAACGGGCACGGAGAAGCAATAACATAACATATTTTCGGTACATATATAGTAAAGCCCCCGATGTTGGCGGGCCCCCGATGTTGGCGCACAGTGAAAAATTACAGCCTATTACCGTGGCAACGTTACTGTGCAGAGCCTAAACTTCGCGAACCTAACCACTGTTGCGTTTTTCACAATTATGAATCCATTTCGGGTACGTTCCACCCAAGAAATAATTTTCTTGACGATTTTTCAATCACACATCTAAGTATTGCAAGTATACTAAGCATTTGTAATTGCTGTCACCTAAAATACCTCAGTTTACGGCCCCTCGATGATTCTTCTTGAGAGACATCGTTGCAACTGTTCTACTAACGTGTATGCAGTGTGTGATTATCAACAGCCCTGTTTGGCTTGCATCCAACTTGTTTGTTAAGGTCACCTTTATTAAATACTGAATTAAAGGTAAACATTAACTGAATTATCAGGAGAATATGTATTCCTTTTATATGATGGACATGCTTCCCACATTTCTCTGGAATTGATTGAGAATGCACAGTCCAAAAACATAATATTTGTATTGCCACCCCACTCAAGTCACATTCTTCAACCAATGGATGTCACTCTTTTTGGGCCTCTAAAAACTTATTACCACCAGCAGTGTCAAGAGTACATGGGGCAGAATCCTGGAGAGGTACCAAATTTGTGAGCTTATATCTACAGCATTCATGAAATCTTTCACACCTTTCAATCTTGTAACCTCTTTTCAGCCATTGATAACCTGCATTACATTCCGGCAGATCACCTGAACTTGAAAGGAACCAGTACTTCTGTGGCAGAAAAGAACAAGAGTTACACTCATTCTCAAGGATAAGATTGCCCTCCCAAAATCCCCCAAAACTACCAAGAGGAAATACAAGTACAGACCCGGAGGTGTGGCAATAACAGAAGAAAAAATTGTTTTAAAAATCGGGAAAGTTTTGGAAGAGCCTGAAAAGGGGCCAGGGCTAACAAAACCTCAAAAAGGAGGACAAATTGAAAAACTAGCCCCAAACACAGGAGAAAGTGACTCTGATTCCAGCCAAGAGGACGTTTGTTGGTGTTTGTGAACGTTTTTCTCCACCAAATTTGAGAGATTTCCTACAGAATGAGGTCAAGTTTGTGGACTGGGGCCAATGTGACAGCTGCACCCACTGGACCCATTTAGAATCTGTGTCCCCAAAACAAAAGAAGACATTCAAAATGAAAAGAATTTTTTTGTCCACATTGTCTCCAGGAAGAATAATGACACTCATTTATTTAGTCTTTTAATCTGATCCAGCAGTGCACCGATCTGTGTACAGAGTCAATGGAAGGACACTGAACTATATGCACATGTACGCCAACTTCGGGGGCTTCCTTAAAATCAAAAGAGCCGAAGGACTTGGGTCAAAGTCTATCAATTTTTGATGTTGTTAAGGGACAGGGCATCAGATACGTAACAAATGAAATTGCCGAGGAACTGCTCATGTGAAACGTGTTTAGGTGAGTGTTACAATTTTTTCTTTACCAAAATATCAGCGATGGGATCAATAACGCACGCCATTATTGGGGCCTCCATGCTAGTTTGTTTTTGCCCGATCCGGTTCCAGCCCCTGTTCTGCATGCGCCGCCTCAATGCACCCAAAAAGCACACCAATAACACGATAGCATTGAAACGGCACATACAAAACAAAGACAAAAACTGAAACCGGATCGGGCAAAAACATAAACGCAAAACTATTTACAGACTGCTAAATCAAACAGAAAATAATGTTCATTACAGTAATATATACAGATATTTACAAAACTATGCACAGAAAATTATGTCCACCACAGTAACAAAGCTTACATACTATTTACAACTATTTACAAGCACCTTACAGACCCACCCTATTACAAATTCACCACCACACGATCCCCCTCACCGAAACGAGTGGACCCCATCGCCTACCGAACGCCGACCTTGGCAAACGAACGGAGTCGGACTCAACGCTCAGCTTGACCTCCGCCTTCACCGACGCCAGGACGACATCCGCCGGCTTCTCCAATGTTACATCGGTCTCTCCATAAGGCCAGCTTTATGGAGGCCGAAACAAAGGTAACTATGCCCTGAATACTTGTATTGCATGGCGGGGGTGAAAGACCATACAAAGCATAGTCCTGGCCGACCGCCCATGTGTTTCCCAACGTCAAGCGATCAGTTAGGACTTGGAACCATTCCCAGAAGAGGGCCACAAATTCATACTGCCAAAACACATGTGGCACACTCTCCCACATCTCCAAGACGCCACCGAAGACGCTTGAGATTAGTTACCATCGCATCATGTGTGATTCGCCACAAGTCTCGCCTTCGGTAATCTAATGATCTGCTGTGGACTACACGCCACACTTCCGACCCTGAAGCATAGTGATTGGATTGGACCTGGCCAACCAATTCTTCAAAAACAGCCCGGTATAGATCCCTTGCACTTAACTGTGAAACATCTCCAAGTGTGGACATAATAAGGAGCGTTTCTCTAATTAGACTGTATGCTTCCGAGGGCCTCCAGCTGTGGGGTTCACTCTTACTAAACAGGGAGGGAAAGAACCGACGGAATGATAATCCCCCCCCCCCCCAACAACGGACAAAATGCGCAAAAGACACTATTAACTCACTTGGTCAGAAGAAAACGGGGTTTGGAAGGAAAATGCACAAGGCCCAACCCACCACGCCTAACATCCTAATATACCATCCCTGTTCTTACGACCATCCCTCTTCTTCCCTGACCATATAAACCTAAACACAGCCCTCTCGAGACGCAACAGGACATCCTTTGGAGCAGCCAGAACAGTGCCTGGATACCACAAAAGGGGATAAATAAAACGATTGATAACTGTCACCTTTCCGAACAGGCTAATGTGGCGCTCGCCGAAGTCCTTCAACCTAGCTTCCACCAGGTCCACTTTCTCATTCCAGGTAAGTAACTCGGTTGGCCCATAACCAAACCATATGCCGTTGATCCTTTTGGCGTCATCTACCCATGATGCAGCGAAGGGCACTCTTCTTGACCGCCACTTACCAAGGCGAAGTCCTTTGGTCTTATTGGGATTCAGTCTGGCACCTGTGGCTCTTTGAAACTTAGACAACGTGCCAGTAAGGGCCTTGAAGGAAGCTAGGTCGGAGACTACGCATGTGACGTCATCAGCATACTGAAGGCACTTAACTTCAACACCACCGGGAATGTGAAATGGTTGAAACAAAGGCTCTTCTTGAAAGGCTCTTGCTAGTGATTCACTAAGCAATACGTATAGTAATGGTGATAGGGGCCACCCCTGCCGTACGCCACGTTGGACACTGAAGGGGTCTGAAGGTAGGCCATTAACGATAACCCGACTGTTTACACTATTATACAATAAGGAGGTCCATTTAACAAAAACTGGATTCAAACAAAACTTCAAAATTTTAAAGAGGAATCCATGATCAACCATGTCGAAGGCCGCCTCCTGATCGAGGGAGACAAGCGCACATGGAAGATCACGGTCCATCACGTATTCAACTAAATCCCGCACCACCCAGAGATCTGGCATAACTGTGCCTAGCCTGTTGCAAAGGGCATTCGCCAGAATCTTGTAATCTACATGTAACAAGGTGATTGGCCGTTTGTTTTTCGGTTCGAAGGGGTCTCCTGAGCCAGCGAGGAAGGCAGAGACGAACACATCACGGAGATCATGTGCTACGGTACCCCAGAAGCGTTTATAGAATTCTACTGGAATACCGTCGGACCCAGGTGCCTTTCCGCCTTTCATCTTCACCACTGCCTTCCAGAGCTCGTCAATAGTCAAAGGGAAGTTCATCATTCTGATTTTTAGAGAGCGTCTTGTTAATACTATCTAAGAGGGACTTTTGAATGTCTTCATCGACATCTGCCTGGGTATACAGCGGCTCATAAAAGTTTTTATACTCTTCTACAATGTCGAGAGGGTCCTTATGTACCACACCGTGGGCGTCACGGACAGCTTTTATACTTCGATCGATCGATGGCATACTTTGTGACGTCCCGGTAGAACTCAATGGTTGGTTTCTCCTCCGCCTCCAAACAATGCACACGAGCTAGACCAAAGTGAAAGGAACGCCTCCCTTCTTCGACGAGCTCTGGCTACACACTATTCCACTGTAAAACGTTTAATGCTGGTCTTTACATCATCCCACCAAGTTCGCCACCCTTCGTACCTGGCCTTAAAATCTTTGCTATATTCAGCCTCCGTTAGAATATGTGTTCATTTTCCACAACCCCCTCCCTACTGGCCATGACTCTGGGGGTTGAAATGAGACAGTAACTGCATCATGGTCCAAAATTGGACATGCCACAACTTCGCAATCACTTGGTGACAGAGCCGTTGGAGCGTACACCCGGTCCAACCTTGAGGCGTCCGTGCCATCAGGGCGGTGCCAAGTGAACACGGACAAGCCAGGATGCTGCACTCTCCAAACGTCAACCATATCGTGGTTCTTTGTCTCCACCATACCGACACTACAGCTTGAAGATGTGAAGGTGGACATTCGATCAAACCGTGTGTCAGGGACACAGTTGAAGTCTCCAGATAGGATGCAAGGGGCACCAGCCAGGAACGAAGGATGGCAGGGTACCAAAAAATTCCTTCTGTCTGTAGGTTGGTTAGGGGCATAAACGTTACATAAGAAGTTCCCGGAAGGATGTTTGATGGTGATGCATACCAACCGGCCCTCATGATCATGATCAACCTTTCCGACCAGGGAAGTCCATCTTGGAGAAACTAAAATGACAGATCCACAGGAAGATCCTCATTAACAATGTGAGTCTCTTGGAGGAAAACGAAGTCCACACCTAATGATTTACAAAATTGGAATATTCTGGACCGCTCCCGACTGTCCCTCATGCCGTTAACATTCAGGGTCATGAGGGACAGGGGACCATTCATGAAATGTGGGGTGTGAAATTACAAAACTGTCTCTGACCTTGCCTTTTTATTACATGGATCTGGTGCTGGTGGCACAGGAGGACTAACTCCCCCTCCCCGGTCGGACACCTCCCCTGAGGCCGACCTTTTCAACTTGGGCTCAAGTTCAACGGCCTCACACAAATCAAACCAGCCCTTTCCAGATAGTGGGTCCTTTGGTGAAGCCTCTGAGGCAGGTCCTCCCACATCTGACATGGCAGTGTCAGACTCCGAATCCGATGACAGTTGAAGGTCATTCTCCACTGTCAGTATCCCAGCCTCCCCAGGAGCTGGTGCGGATTGTGCCTCAGGTACTGATGTGGAGGGTTGGGAAGGGACTACCTCAGGGTTCCCACAGACCACCTCACATCCCTTAGAAGCTAGGAACTCTTGTTCCACCTGATGTGCCACCTCATCAGGCGTAGGGGACCTGGGTTCCTCCACCATTGGTTCAGGGTCTGAAGACGAGGGTCCACTTGCCAGCTCCACATCTGCACTTGCACGCGCAGAGTACGATGTGGGGGCGGCACCAGAGACATGTCCCTCCTCCCCACACAGGTTACACTGCACGTGATTGGGACATGTTGCCCTCTCATGCCCCAACTGCAGGCATCTGCAACGTTTGTTTCGGCATGACTTGGCCTCATGCCCCTCCTCCCTTCACTGGAAACAGGTGCGGGGCTGCCCAAAATACCTGATGTGGGCCTTAGAACCCCCTATGAACAGGACGAAGGGGAATGTCTCGTTTTAGCTCCATACGGAACTGTCTCTTTCCGTTGAGAATACCGGCCAATTCACCTTCATTATACTTTACCCAACGCCAGTAAGAGACAGTTCCGTATTGTCCTAGAACCCTCGCCACCAGGCCCTTATCTACCTCAAAATTGAGGTACAACACCGTCACCACCATAGAGCGATCATATGGGGTGACAGTGAGACCCTCCACACCCTTAAGGGAGGAAACCCCCTTTAATCGGGCAGCATCAGTCCGCAATTTCAGGTCGTTTGTATTCCGGGATGCAAGGGCCTGCAACATCTGTATATCCGCGACCCCTACGTTGTCGTTCAACACAGAAAAAACATGCTGGGGTGTAACATTCCCCCTCGACTCAAACTGTAACTTAACGATACTGCTATCCCGACCTCAGGGCAAAGCAGCAAAGGTTTGTGGCACAAGGCCACGCAGCAACTAGAGAGAAAACTTCAGCACAGCAGTTCAAACCCAGGTAGGCAAAAAATAAAGGGAACTCAACAATGAACTATAAACCAGGCGTGCTTAAAAACGAGCACGGCTAAACCACGTCCCCAAGCGAGAGACTACACCCAATATCCAACACTTAAGTAAAATGACAGTAGTAGTAGTATATGTTAGTATAACAAGCAGCACAGTACAGCACAATGCCAAAATTCAGCACGTTTAGCGAGGGCTCCGCAAAACACGTCCGCCCTCGACGAAGACCAGATCAAAACTGTGCCCGAAGACCAGATCAAAACTGTGCTGTGCTGCTTGTTATACTAACATATACTGCTGTCATTTTACTGAAGTATTGGGTATTGGGTGTAGTCTCTCGCTTGGGGACGTGGTTTAGCCGTGCTCGTTTTAAAGCACGCCTGGTCTATAGTTTAGAGTTGGGTTCCCTTTCTATTTTCCCTGCCTGGGTTTGAACTGCTGTGCCGAAGTTGTGTGCTTTTTACGTACATAGAAACGGGCACGGAGAACCAATAAGAAAACTCGGAACAGACGGGACAAAATGATAACTTGAACTATGTACAGAATTCACGGACGCAAACCAAGATTTTTGTGTCAATAATTTACAAAACCCATCCAGACCCCAACCCAGTACCCAGGGCTATTTACAAACACCTATTTACACATTACCAAATCAAGCAGAAAGGCTTTGCCGAAGTTTTCTCTCTAGTTGCAGCGTGGCCTTGTGCCACAAACCTTTGCTGCTATGCCCGAAGGTCGGGATAGCAGTATCGTTTGTAAATAGTTTGCATTTCTGTTTCTGCCCGATCCGGTTTGAGTTTTGTTTTTGTTTGTATGTGCCGTTTCAATGCACTCTTAAAAGCATCACGGAGCTCTCGACGATTGCTCGTGCTGAATTTTAGCATTGTGCTACTGCGCTGTGTATTGCTTACTTGGTGTACTATACTATACTACTACTGCTATCGTATTACTGAAGCGTTTGGTGTGAGAGGTTTGGTCGTGCTCTTGTTAAAGCACGCCTGTTCGACAGTTGTGATTTTGTGTTGGGTTTCTTTACTATTTTCCCCTACTTTGGTTTGACGAACGGTGCTGAAGTTTGTTTTCCTTTCTCCTGTTTACTGTGTGGCCTCGTGCCACCAACCTTTGCTACTATGCCCGCGTGTAGGGATAGTAGCGTTGTTAAGTTGGGGGGTTTCCCGCGAGACCGAAGGCCCGCGAGACCGAAGAACCGCGAGACCGAAGTCCCGCGAGACCGAAGGTCCGCGAGACCGACGGTACCAAAGTACATTTTTCATCGGCGCCAAAGTACATTTTTAAAATCGGCGCCAGAGTACATTTTTTTTTACAAAAATGTAAAAAAATGTACTTTGGCGCCGATGTAAAGAAATGTACTTTGGCGCCGATGTAAACAAAGAAAGTACTTTGGCGCCGATGTAAAAAAAAATGTACTTTGGCGCCGATGTAAAAAATGTACTTTGGCGCCGATGTAAAAAAAAAGTACTTTGGCGCCGGCGTAAAAAATGTACTTTGGCGCCGACGTCAAAAAATGTACTTTGCCGCCGATAAAAAATGTACTTTGGTACCGTCGGTCTCGCGGACCTTCGGTCTCGCGGGCCTTCGGTCTCGCGGGCGGTAACCGTTAAGTTGTTATTTGAGTCGGAGGCAAATGTGTCACCTCCTCAAGTGTTTAGTTTATTGAAGGAAAAAAAAAAAGACCGTATCGTTAAGTTACAGTTTAAGTACATCAATGTACATCAATTTATTTCATTGAAGTCACTGATTTAAATTGTGCTTTCAAAAAAAAAAAAAAAAATCCATAAACAACCATTTTATTTTTCCCAATTATTTCTTTTTGGGGCCTTGGGTGAGACAGAACAGAACTGTTGTAGAAATATTCCAAAAATTGTACGGGTGTCATTAGAGGGGAGAGACTGCAGTCTGGATCCTAATGTACCCTTGTTCAATGTAATTGTAGAATAATATTTAAATTTGTTATTAGTGTTTGCCACTGTTGTGTCTATTGGTCATCAGTTTCTATGTACGTAAAAAGCACGTCTATTGGTCATCAGTGTTACCTCTGGGAGTGTTGTTTCCTGCAACAATATTGTAGAAGACTGCAGGAATGTAAAGAAATGTTATATTTATTGAAATAATGGTTTTTCTCATTTTTCTGCACAGTGTTCACAGAACCACCAGAGCCTTAATTGAACACCTTAATGGACAATTGAAGAACAAGTTCCTCTGCCTGGGTGGTACTGGTCCGAGGGTAAAAACAGCAAAGAATATGTGACATCATTTCAGCCTGTTGTGTGTTGTTTAACATCAGCAAAGATGACCACATTCAAGAGCCTAACAACCACGTGCCAGATGAGGACAACCCACCCCCTGAATCTGCTGATGATGAGTACTTTTTCTTTTCAGTTTCAAGCAATATTATGCCTCTGAGGTTTTCTGTGTGCTTTTTAAGTGCATTGAAACGGCACATACAAAACAAAAACAAAAACTGAAACCGGATCGGGCAAAAACATAAACGCAAAACTATTTACAGACTGCTAAATCAAACAGAAAATTATGTTCATTACAGTAATAAGCTATACGTACAGATATTTACAAAACTATGTACAGAAAATTATGTCCACTACAGTAACAAAGCTATGCACCCAGATATTTACATACTACAACTATTTACAAGCACCTTGCAGACCCACCCTATTACAAATTGACCACCACACGGTCCCCCTCACCGAAACGAGTGGACCCCATCGCCTACCGAACGCCGACCTTGGCAAACGAACGTAATCGGACTCAACCCTCAGCCTCACCTCCGCCTTCACCGACGCCAGGACGACGTCCGCAGGCTTCACCATCCCCCCTAAAAACCACGTTACATCGGTCTCTCCATAAGGCCAGCTTTATGGAGGCCGAAAAAAAGGTAAGTATGCCCTGAATACTTGTATTGCATGGCGGGGTGAAAGACCATACAAAGCATAGTCCTGGCCGACCGCCCATGTGTTTCCCAACGTCAAGCGATCAGTCAGGACTTGGAACCATTCCCAGAAGAGGCCACAAATTCACACTGCCAAAACACGTGGCACACTCTCCCACTTTGTGCATCCAGTGCGTTGGCAAATTCCATCTCCAAGACGCCACCGAAGACGCTTGAGATTAGTTACAATCGCATCATGTGCGATTCGCCACAACAGGTCCCGCCCGCGGTAATCTAATGAATTGCTGTGGACCACACGCCACACTTCCGACCCTGAAGCATAGTGGTTGGATTGGACCTGGCCAACCAATTCCTTAAAAACAGCCTGTTTTTTTTTTTTTTGCTTAGTCACTTGTCCACATGTGTCAGAGGGGGTTACTTCGCTCAACATGCTTTGGTTTTATTAATATGATAGAAGATCCACAAAATTCTCAGATGGCTGCCATCAGGCTCATCCTTTATTAGCGGAAGGGTCATATGCTGTGGCCTTCTCAAAATGGACCAGTTACAGTATCTGTGTATTTGAGGTTGATTAGAAACTTGGGTGAAGATTGACCGAAAAGGGGGAGGCATCCAATTCTGATGAAATGTTTATTTTCAAGACAAACTTTACTTTTCAATTGTATGTTTTGATCAAATGAAAGCAACGCTTGTATTTCTACTAGTAAAATTTCTTTCAAGCAGTGGGGTGCAATTATAATTAATGCTGTGAATTCGCTTCCATGACAAAAGATCTCCACGTTCAATACATGCAGCATGTCTGTCAAAGAAAGTCATTCCATGTAACATCATGGATTGCAATCATTGCGTGAACGGAAACTGGGTGCATTTATATGCCCTTCTAGTTTTTCAAAGGAAGGGTGAAAATAACTTAGTCAGATGTGGTAGAATAGTAGAAATAACAAGAAGTAATCACTAAGACTTGCTTAGATCCTGTAAACCTATGGCCTCTGTCAATTAAAAAGTGCCCCTCAATACAGTTCTCACCCCCTCCGACTAGACCATGGACCTAGTTTTCTAATAGAAGGTTTGTATTGAACTTTCTCTTTTAAATAAGGTAAGGTGTTTAACTTGAAGGTACCATACTAGTGCCAGTATCTAGCAGATGTGGTGCCACCAGGGGAGGGGCCAGGGTGATGTTGCCACCTTAAAAGTTGTCAAATGTTGACCCAGCTAACAACAAAACGTTTCCTGAACGTTCTTCAAACGTAACCACTTTCGTTTCGCAAACGTCTAGAACTACGTTTTAAAGACGTGTTTTTGTGGACTTTTCATACGTTTTCAAAACGTTTTTAAGAGACGTTCTCAAAACGTTATTCAGACGTAGAAAACGTTTATAAAACCTTTGCTGGTCCGTACGGAAAACGTCTGGGACGTAAGTAAAAGGTACAGGACGTTCAGGAAACGTTTTAGGGACGTACAAAAATCACCCAGGACATCCAGAGAACGTACTAGAGACGTACATAAAGCGATTTTTTAATACAAAAGTATTACAGCTTATTTTTGCAACTGCATGCAACAGGAAAGCCAATGAAAAGGCAGTAATGTAAGCATTAGAAACTTTGGGATGAAAAACATTTAAACTTCATAGATGTGCATGGTTTGTAGTAAACATCGCTTGGAAAATCTTGAGAAAAACTTGAACCATACTCATGTATAGTCAAACATAAAGTCACTGGTATACAAGAAGAACAAAAATATCATTTGATACTTCAATATCAAAATGAAAGCGGGTAAAATCCTTGTTTAACAAAGGGTGAAAGTGAATTTTGTCAAGTTTGTTACTTTTTTTTTACATAATATGCACAGATCACAGTTTATTGAACACATAAACTCGTAGGTTTATTTAAGATTTATTTAACCCTTTACCGTCGTGCTCCGATCAAGGCATATTTGCGCGCCTCTGGACTGGGCAGAAAAGCGGATGTAGCCCGCCCCGCATCGGCTCCCGTAGGCCATTGACCCCATGACCTCAAACTACTGTCTCTCTCGTTGCTGTGGCTGAATTTTCAGGTAGCTACTCGCAGTTTCGGGCTCTGACAGCCGAGCTCTCCGCATGGGTCCGAAAGGACCCAAACAACGGTAAAGGGTTAAAACTCCGAAGCAAGACTGGTGTAAACAAAGAATCAAGGTTAACGACTTCTTACAGTATTGAATAGATTGGTAAAGATTCATTTACAACACTTTCAAGTAAGACTGGAACAAACAAAAAATCAAGATTTACGACTTACAACGTTGAATAGATTGTTACAGATTCATTAATAACACTCTCAAGCAAGACTGATGTACAAAAAGAATTTTGATTTGCAACAACTTAAAAGTATTGAAGAGATGGCCAACTCACACACTTATATACAAATCACACCGAATAGAGACCAAACAATGTACTATCTTCCAAATAAGGGTCAATTGAATTGACCCATAAGGAGCTTGCTAGGATATCCCATCTATTCTTGAGATTTTGATGTATAAATACACCTGGCAAGTTACAACAATAATCTTATCAATCATGAATTTATAATTTTAACAGAATGTTGGAGGTTTGAAAGACAGACAGTTGCCAAAGGCAATATCAAGGATGAAAAACCTTCATAAAAAATCGAAGGTCCTGACACAATCTCTCAAAAAAGGATAATTCCGCAGTCCGGAAAAATTCCTCAGAACTTCAAGACTAAAGAAAAGTCCAGAGACATTAATTTTACATATGTTAAAGGGGAACGTGTCTTTAGCATTTCTGTGATTTTTTTGTTTGTTTTACGAATTTGATCCTCCAGATGATAGTAGTTGAATGTGGCAAGGTTTCTGCATACTGTAGAAGGGGGAACTTGATGCAAGCAGACTTGGTGTCATTTATAGTGTACCACCAATTCTATGTAACTTAATTCTGGTATATTGTGCATAGAAATCAAATGCAAACATCATTTAGAAATCAAATTCAAACATCATTTCTCTAAGTGGATTGGTTTTAGCAAGGTTATTAAATGTTTATTCATATGAGATACATTGCTATCATTCTACAACAGTACAGTACACAGTCACAGGAGTCAATGTAACTTGGCACTGGTATTGTATCCTTGGTACCATCATGTAAACATACACACACAGTACATCCACTTAATACGAACAACTAACTGTAGCACACAGCCATGAGGAAAGACAGTTCGATATTTTTTAACCAAAGACTTTTGGTTAAAATGAGAGTAGCATGCTGCCCATGATCAAGACTTCCATCTGCAATAGAATCGCCTTAGCAGACATAATAAGCCTGCCGTTTTGTTTCTGGTTTGAACAACTTTGTGGTCAACTTTGCATTGCAAAGATTAAGAGTCATTTAGCAACACCTACTTCAGGAATAGAACAATTGTGGTGAGTGCTCTTGAATATTAAGGCCATCAAAGTTTGGGCTCATTGAAAGGATTTTTTACTATCAGCGGCAGGGTCTGAGGGGGCAGCTGCCCCAGAGCGGCTACGCAGGCTAGACCTATGGTGACAATATTACCATTCTGTCATAAATCAATTATCAGTAGCAACTGAAAAGTCTGTTGGTCTGATGATGCGTCTCAGATAAGACATGATACCATAGTCACTCGAAAATAATTTAGTTCAGAGTCCTGGTTCGTAAATATCTGCAAAAACAACAATATAATTACATTACATGCTTTTCTCAATGAAAGAAGTATAGACACAATATTTCTTATCACAGAAAATGACCTTAAATAAAGTACAATGTGCACTGACATTTAGCTTGGTTCTTAAGGCGCATCTCTGGAAATACAAAAGCATATGTTCCAACAGGGAGGGTGCCTCCTCCCCTTGAAATTTGTTTATTGATACCCCCTAGGGTTACTAGTATCCCTGGTTGGGCACCACGGCATTAAAGTGTACCTCAAAAGAAATTCAAAAATATATGTATTAAACAGCATGAAAAAAATTCTAACAGTTCAACTCCTATCTTCATACTACAGGACATTCTTGAACCGAGATGTAAAATGTGGAAAGTAATTTGTAAACTTATTAGAGCAAATTTCTGTAGTCCATTGTGCAATAATGTGCAACTTTCTTGTTGTACCACTCACATTACCTTCTTTGTTTCCCTTAAATATTAAAAATGTTTTATGACCTTGAACATTTCCTGTTCGCTTGCACAGCATGTTGCACGGAGAGGGCTTAATTAATACTACTGTACATTAACCCATAGGAGTAAGAGCACCAGCACACCTTGGCATAAGGTGCAGTTACTTTCAGAAGAAACAAAAATACAAAAGACTGTAATTCGAGTAGTATAACAATTACTGTACTGTACATCACAAATTATTGCACAATGTGTCATTTTAATTTGAGGGAGAAAAACTTCAACATTTCATATCTCAGATAAGGAATATCCAAGAAAGATTGGAGTTGGACTGTTAACCTTCATATTTCATGCGATTTAATATAAATTTTCAATTTTTTTGACTTGAGATACACTTTAAAGAGAAACTTTCCTTCAGTTCCTACATACAGTAAAAAATTTTCTCAAGACACCAGATAAAATCAATAAGGTAGAAACATTTTAGTGTTAATTCATAGTGATCATCACTCATCAGGGTGTTTACCATTTCTTTACAATTTAGACCAATTTCTGTTCCTAACACTTAACTAATTTATAATGTATTATAACACCATGGGACACCATGTGACCTTTGAGTACATTGTAAACCCTTGCCAACAGATTCAAATCAGAGTTTGTAAAACAGGGAAATAAACAAACCATGGTCTAGACTGGGCAAAGGACAGGAAATTGGTTAGTAGGAACTTCACCTTTTGGCTTGATTTTACTAAATAAGCTGCTCTCAAATCCTCACTTTAATCTCAAAATGGAGTTTAAGAAATGAAGGAACTTACTCAAAATGATCTTGAAAATGGTGCTTGCCATCAGACCCCTGTTCTCTCTTCTACAGTTCAGTAGCACACAAATTCAAATGATCAGTCGATCATACTGTAGGAAGTTGGTTCTAAGGTGATGTACCACCCTCTGCATGTTGTCATTCAGGGGGCTCCTGGGAAAAGACATAATATAAAAGAATATTTTGCAAAAGTGGATAAAAAACATACGTACTGCACATTCATACATATGTTCTACACACATGCATAAACATACAGAATGACCGATAGCACTAATAGTCATGGCTATCACGACCTTCCTTATGTCAATTCTGCCTCTCAATAATAACACACACCAATAGCAATTTTGCTTATTTTGGTGATCTCTTCTGAATCTAATGAGCCCTGAACATGCAAAGTCTAGAAAAGGATGAAGTTATTCTAGTCATTCATGATACTGTACAGTAAAGACTGTACAGTGGGCCCCTAACTGTAAACAAGATATCAAAACCAAAAGAAAACTAAATTGTGTTGTAAACTCTTTAAGTATTAAACTCTATGCCTGGAAATTACAATGATGTTTTGTTTAATTTTTTCCAACAGAAAACATTGCTTTAAGGTTCATGCCTTCTGTAATACTATAAAACCTGCAGAATGCTCTACAATACTGTAAGTTCAGTATCATGACATCATCCATTTGGAAATCACAATTTATCTACCTGTATCACACTAACTGTAAGGTTCACTGCTATTGACAGCAACTAAAATTGTTTACACCAAAAGTGAAGATGGACTTAACATTTAACATGCTTACGAGAGTCCTGCTGAGCTATTTGAAATTGTGTCTGGATTCAATGGCAACAGGGTCAAGCACAATGTCCTTTTCTAAGTACTTTATTGGTGGCTCATCCAAGGCATCATTATCAACTTATGGGATGTTTTCTTGTGAAGCAGCATGCAACATCCCAAGGATCACTTTTTGACATTCTTTGAGTTTCTTCAGTTTCATTATTATCTTTACCTCAAAGTTTCCTGTGGGATGAAAAAAATGAACAATACTGTAATTCAGCATCCAAGGTATTTCTTTATTCAAATCTATAACTAATTTTTAGTAATTTACAGGGCACCAGAAAATAAATCGTCTTGACATAAAAAGTTCACAAATGCACCACCAGCCAAGGGTGAAATTTACAGGCCTTAGCCTAATACTGTACTTTTATGAAAGAGCGAAACCCATGAAGACATTAAGAGAACATTAAACTTTTCCTTTGATTCTTGAAAAGAAATGCCAGAGGTCCTAGGATACTTGCTTTTGAGTGTCTATTGTATTTACAACACTGTGGCACTACCTACCTCAACCTTACTGTATGTACAGTACTGTACACAATGGCCTTTAAAACAAAGTCAAGAAATATAAAAAGACCCAACACAAGACTAACAAAAAGGGGGTTCTACTGTTCAGTCATTTTTTTGTTCTGCTGTAGCAACAAATTTTGAAACAATTTAGGTGCTCCAACATGGAAGAATGTCTTAATTTCACACTAGGTACAGCAGCTCTTCACTTTCACTTTTAGCTTGCAACCCAGAAATGTCCACAGTGATACACTCATTGCATTCAAGCCTAGCCAAAGGTATTTATTTCTCCTTCATTTCTTTTCTGTACCCTCCAGAATAAGACTTATTTTCCGCCCTCTACTTTCTGCTCTTCAAAAACGGTGCTTTTCAGCAGAAAACATCCTTTTTGGGGGTGGAAAGTAATGGATTGAAATGTGATATCATTGGTACAGCACTTGTGTCAAATGAAGGTTTCATCAAGTTTTCCTTTAAGTTTCAAACATCATTGATGTCTCTCACTATTCAGTGCAACACTCGTAACTACCATGCTCCAAGCAACACTCTCACTGTAGACTTTAGTGTACTAATACATACTTACGTGCAGGTAGCCAGATTACCTTAGTTTCTGCCCTGGTTACTTTCTGCCCTCAGAAACGGTATTTTCGGTCCCTTTTATTTTTAGCAGTAAACATCTTTTTCGGGGGCATAAAGTTATGGAATGTGAAGTCAGTGGTACTTGTGTCAAATGAAGATTTTATAAACTTTCTCCTAGGCCTAAAGTTTCAAATATCACTGATGTTTTTTGCTATTCTGTGCATCACTCAGTGCTGGCTGTGCTGATGTCTTTCCAAGCAACATTTTCACTGTAGACTTTGGTATTCATACTAATACATACCTATGTACAGGTACAGTATACGCCATTCAGTGCTGTGAACAATTATTCACACATTTTGCAAAAGCTTGCTATATTATAGACACACAGAGTTGGGGCCTACTTAGCCTAGGCCTACATAAAAAAGAAATAGAAGACCATGACTATACTTGATCTTTATAAGAACATCACACAATTCAATCTTTACGGCCAGGATGCTGAAAAAGTTTTAGGCCTAGACCTAACCACATATTTTATTGTTGTCTTGAACTTGGCTTTGAAATTTTAAATTTTTAACATACATACACTGTACAGTACTTAGCGGCAGCCTAGGCTTAAGTTAAGTTCAATCATTTAGGCTAGGCCTATTTCCACCCCAAGATTTTCAATGGTGGAAATAGTGACTGATCAAGGTACTACAGTAAATATAATGGGCTTAACGTTGACTGCACGGGTCTAGTCGAGTGCACACCTGCATTGAAATTTCGTGTAAAAATCTTGAAACGATAGAACAGCCTTTGGGAAAGTTTGGCGCGCATTCGACAGTATAAGTTGCCTATCTATCGAACACTAACATTAACGTTAGGCTCGTAGGCCTACCTGCCGAGTGCACTTAACTGTTAGGCTAAGGGCTTGTGCCTTGCACAAACATATGACTCAACCAGTGAAGAATTTAAAACAGATTTCACGATTTACTGTGATTGTGACAGTTGTTCCAGGAACAAGTAGTTGAGATTTCTGGGAACTTTCAAGAGAGCTGCTGACAGGCACGTTCGAATTTGGACCGTAACTGCTTTTGTTACAATCTATGGAACGCCAATAGCGTCATTAACATTAACAGAAAGGGAAGGTAATGTTCACAAGTAGAAGATCGTTGCATAAAGTGTTGTTGTCTAGCCGATTCACTGACGAACTTTGCCTCCCTCGCTAACCGAAATGATGGATGCAATGCCAATGAGAGCAGGAGGATCGAATTTGACTGGCACTGGGGAGGATCCTGATTTTATTTTTCACCCCATGCAGGAGGTGCAGCCCTGTGGTTGTACTGTAGGAGGTTTAAAGGGTAGGAAATTCCGCCAGGTTCCCAACATTTTAAACTGCAAAGCCAAGACAAAACAGTATTGTTGCGGTCCTCGATCACATAGCCAAGGGGGGGGGGGGGGGGAGGGGTCGCTTTCCGTAGAAAGCATCTGACATCAATTTTGCTATGGTTCATCATGGTTCCCGAATAAAAATACGCCCCCTCCACCCCCGCCCCCATCGCTTTCTCCATATATTTTCGTATCCAATTAGTGCCTATACCGCTACACCCATTGTACCTGAGTTGCATTTGCAAATTATCACAGAGTGCACGTAAGGAAATTCGTACGTTTTGCTCTTTCGAGGGGACCGTGAGGAGGGGGGGGGGTAGCATGAAAAGCAAGGGGATTACCCTATTCCATTTTATGAAATTTTATCTGTGTGACATCGCTGCGGCAATCATGTGGCAGTGTTAAAATATAGGTTACATCTTTGGCACAGCTTTAAATTACAGTACCTGCTCAAGTTGCGCACGTTGATTTTCATATTTTAGCATGATTTTTGTACATTTTAGTACATAGAAGGAATTTTATCGCACGTCCCTGTCCCCTTATTGATATTTTATTTCACTTACTTTAAATAAAATAGAAGAACAAAACGGTTAAACGGACCTCAACGCCGCCAGTGGGGAACTTGTCCAATAAAGTTTCAGTAGAGAGAACCCGGCTGCCTCCATTGAGCATTTTTGAACAATTTAAAGCTAATATTAAGACTTATCGGGAATGTACTCTATAGCTAGTATGACGTTTAGAAAACGTCTTGAAAACGTCTTGAACACGTTTTAACCATAAAGGTCTAGCATCGTTTCCTCTAACGTACTTAAACGTCTTTGGGAAGTCCTCGTGAATGCTTATATAATATGACCGTCCAGAAAACGTCATGAAAACGTTTAAAAATCGTCTAGTTATAACGTTTTACAAACGTTATTTGTTACGTAGTAAAAACGTTTTTAGATAGTCCTCTTTAGGTTGTGGTAAATGCGGGACGTTTTGAACACGTTCTAAAAACGTTACTTTGGACGAAGACGAAACGGACAAACTGAGAACCAAACCAAAACGTTTTCTGGACGTTCGCTGTTAGCTGGGGAGGAAAACAACAGGAAAAGAAAGAAAATTAATGGGCTTAAAGACATGTTGTAACCATTTGGCTATTACTTCTTGCAGCAAAACATCTGTATCAGTGAGCGATAAATTATTCTATTACTTGGTTGGTTGAGTGCAATCTCTCTTTAGGATCCACTGAGAAGGCAGTTTCAAAATGTGCTATACCCTTTTCCACTCCAGCCTCTTATTTAGAGCAACTTCCTATGCTGGTGGTGTCCAAGTTCCAGTTAACACTAAAAAAAAAAAGCCAAAAAGCTTTCATATGACAAAATGACTTCCCATATTTCTTACTATTATTTCTCTGTTTTTTGTTTCTCATTGAAGCTCATCAGTGAAGGATCCATCTGCCAGAAGCTGTGAAATGTGCTGTAAGAAGGGGTAGCATGACTGCGACCATTACGAATTTCTTACCCTGTTAGATGTTTCACCCCAGTATCAAAAGTGAAGTTTAGTGGGATAATCAAATTTCACCCGACTTTTTGCTTAACTCACTCGGAGCAGGCTCCAAGAAACCACAAGATCAATCAAAGGCAGCTAAGCAGAAGATGTAAACTATTAAGGCAGAATGCGGGTCAGATCTGTTTGCGAGATGTGAAAGGCAGGCAGTAGGGCATCTTCTTATCTGGTTTTTGTTGAACTTTGCTCACTGAAGCAAAAAGGTGTTGAAAAAGCTTTTATAGGCAAGAAAATCCAAGACTTTTGTTTAATGTGGAATTATTCAGCCGGTGGAGGTACTGAAAGTCTGAATAGTGATTAAAACTTTGGAAAGGTGGCCCATCGCCCCCTGCAAATGTTCATTCATGTCTGTACTAGATCACCAAAACAATATGCCAAATACTGTATACCTTGACATTATTTCTAGACCATTATTAGACTGGGCTGGACTTAGACTGAGATAATTCAACATAAGGCACACATGCAGGTCTCGTCATTTCAGCTTCTCCAAACATTGGCCAGAATTGCGCTGTAACCCTACTGAAAAATCAGTGTTTGAAATTCTCCGTTTGAACTTTTGAACCCCTAGGATAACTTCAATTACCCTTCATATCAGTCTTGCCAGTTCCAAAAATATGTGCATAATGTATATATTTGGATGACTAAGAAGAATTTAATATGCAGATATGGCGGTGCAGTTTTGTAAAAAAAAATTAAAAGTTGAATGAAAGTGTCCCTTGTGCAAAAGATCTGTGGAAAGTTTAATTCCAATATGAGACTGATTATACTGTAGACCCATCTCTTTGTCACTACCATCTTATTCTATTATATTGTACTCAGCTTGGTTTAAAAAATGCCTTTTTATGAAAACTGAAAAATTAAATATAACACTAAAACTCAAAAAAAAAAAAAAAAAAAAAAAGTTAAAGCTGACTAAAAAAATCGGAAAGAATTTATTTCCCTAAATTGTATGAGTAAGGTTCTATGCATTCATTGTTGTTTTATCATTGGTGTTTTGCATGTAGTTTTTGTCTTTAGATGTAATATTGGTGAGAAAACTTATGCTGGAATTTTGAAACGGTTTAAAAGGCTTATTCTCCCACCCCAAACTTCAACTTTTGTAGTAGCTCACAGAAATTCTAAATTGGTACAGGTCTTTGACTGGATTGACATCGAAGCTTGGTCCAAAAAATGCAGTTTCCTGAAGCTCATATTACTTTAAAATAATTTACTACACAACACCCATATGTTGCCATGTACTTTACTGTTTTAATTACACAATTGGGGTCTTGTAAATGCACCCTGAAGCAATAAACAAAGAATGTGTGTAGATGAGGATGACTTCTAGAGAGTTTTTGGAGAAACTTAAGTAAGTCGGTTGTGAGAATTTGAACTGCCAGGGCTTGATCTTTACTGTAACAGATTGTGTAGGGTGGATTAAGAGATTACAGGAAAGAGTCTGAAAAGGAAAGTTAATGCCAAAATTCAAATTTTGTATGCAAAAGAAGAACTAAATCTGCACAGCATGGTAAAATTTCCATTCAAATCAGACATGAATTTCTAGAGATATTAGTTAGTGAAGTCACTACATTTGTAATCCTAAATGAGCTTGAACGCAGCAGAGGTATTAAGTACTGCTTTGCTTTCCTTTGTTTTTCGTGTTTTGATGACCTTCAGGGTAATAGAGGTAGGACCTCTCTGTGATGGGTGCAAAGTTTGGAAAGTTCTCATGCCACTTGCAGTTGCATTCTGATAATACAGGATTGTTGGAGAGAAAATTGGTTACAAAGTTAACAAATGAAAAGTCCATTAATGTGAGGATATGATGTTTTATTCATGCGCTTGCTTCGAGTTCACTTTGTGTTGAAAATGTATAAACTTTACTTGCTTCTATATCTTGAGAACCACATATTAGATTTCAAGGGAGATTGGCATGGCTGTGATTATGAGGGGAGGAGGAGGTCATTTTTTTTTTGTTGGGTCACCAGATAGATATTTGAACTTCGTCCTTTGTATTTCAAACTTGGAAATAAAGTTTGTCTTTCTCATGTCAGAAATAAAAGAAGTAGTTGTGCGCTAGCTTTTTCCAACTCAGTTTTAGTACACAGAGATTACTTGTTTTAAAGCTTACTTTGTTTGAAAAACACAATGCATAGATGTAGTCATCCCAATGTGGTGTTGTTGTCTTTATCCTCTTGAAAGCTATAGTGCACATTGATAGTTTATTTGAAATATTTTGTGCTGAGATGGTTGGTAATTAAGGGGGGGGGGGGGCATAGGTGCATATGTTTAAAAAGTAATTTTAATTTCAGCATAATGAGCTTGTGTTTGCATAGTGTAACCCCAGGGTTGTTTACTTTAGTTCAAGTTGATTGAAATCACGATGCCTGATTTAAATTGATTTATTTGATTTAAATCATGATTTATTTAAAAGAAATATTAAAAAAAATCAACAACCATGCTTAATCCTGGGTGTCTTCATATTTGAAGGTTAAATAATCAGGTAATCTTGTACAGGTTGGAGGTATAACAAATGTGATACAATTCCTACATAGCTTTCAACCTCTTGGCTGAAAAAGGCACTGTGTATGTAATAGACACTGGCTGTGAGCTGTGAAAAGGTTAAAGAAAAAAAAGGGGTATGTCTCAAGTACTTTCAGATCAAATCATTTTCAGTTTTCAGGGCTTTGCAAGTTAAATTTCCCTTTCTCTATCCAGTTTAGACAAAGCACTAGAGAGAGCCACCTTATCATCAACTAGGAGAAGACATGTTTATATGTTCACTCTGGGCCCTAGTCAAGTAAACCCTTCTGTTGCGAGGGTGTGGATAACCCTGATTTTTCATACCCTTTGACATGAGGGAGCAGAAAGGGCCAAAAGCCACTTCACAAACAAAAAAGATTGGTTGGCTAATAAGGGAAGAGAGTGCTCATCTTATATGAATGTTCATGTTATTGTGAATTATCGGCCAATGACTGGAAGCACTTATGGAAAAGAACTTCTTTTCTGATCAAAACGATGAGGCTGTAATGTTTAATTTGAGCCTTACCAAGATGTTTGCATACAGGTATACAAGGCTTTTAGATTCTTTCATGTAATACCTGTGATTTAAAATCCTCAACCAATGATACAAGAGTTGTGAGAAATAGGTACGTTTTGGCTCAAAGCTCCAGCCTCACTTGATGGCAAAATCTGTGCTATCTGCTCCTTGATGTCAAGGTCTGAAAACACTAAATGAAAACATGCCCTTGAAGGATGGGTAACCTTGACTATCTGGGCCCATCAGCTGCACCTCCTGGCACTTCTCCATTTCAGTCTGCATAAAGTCTGGAATTTCATTTTTCAAAAGAGTACGTAGGGACCTAGCTGGCCGATTGATGCAACTTCACTTTCACCTTTCAGAAAAATAAAAGCTGAGACACAACCTTCTATTTTTGATGTATCATATTTTCTCATGAATTTAGTCATGAGAGTGACAGCTCTCTGTTTCATTTTGTAATTCTATAAAGTTACATTTAATATGACATACCTTTGTTCCTTAAAAGAATTTCACCCATATTTCCTTCAGTCACATCTCTCTCTCTTCCTTTTTGGAACGGTCAATCTTATCCCTTTCCTTAAAGTAACCATTTATGTCTTTAACCTAATTTTGTTGATGTGAGTGTAACATTTAACTTCAAAAGGAACACGCATCAAGCTCCTCTTTATCATCCAGGTTGAGAAAATAAATATCACTCTATTTTCTCATTGGTCACTATGGTAGAAATTAGTATCAAGCAAGGTCCTTGTGGTTAATAAGATGCAAGTCCTATGCAAGCAATATCATTGTGAGGTTTTTTATGCCATACTCCTGCTTGCAGTCTCCTCCTTAAGTTTAAGAATGTCAAATGAAATCAATTCCTTGTAAACCAGGATCATATGAAAAACATTATCTTGCTTTGGGCTAATAAACTCACCGAACCTTGACCTGGCAAGGAATCACTAAAAATGCATGCATGGGCAAAGATTTCTTTTGAACTTCAGGGGGGAAGGTGGTTTGAATTATGACAAACCTAGAAGATGAGCAAGCTAAGACTAGTGTGGTGCCCATCTTGGGTGACTTTTACGGAACCGCCTTCGGACCCCTGGGGGGGGGGGGATCAAGGGGGCAAAGCCCCAGGAAGCTCCTGGCATGGGTTTTAATGCCTCAGTGGCCCCAGCCGGACTGTTTTAAGGGGTGTATTTCATATGTAATGTTCTTTGGTATTAACATACTTGTAAAATTAGGAAAAACTCTTTTCATCAACTCTTTAACAAGTTGCATCAGAGGATTGTAATGGAACAACGGTTACAATGTACTGTTAAGCTATAAACAGATGAAAACATGAAATTTAAAAATTAATTTTTTTACTCAGTCTACAGAAAGATGGCAATCAAGTTGTCAAATAACAACCTTACATTGTTGTTGAATGAAAAATCCACCTTTTCTGTTTTTTTGGTTCCTATGTAGGAACCTATGTAGTCAGGTTGATGTGTGTGTGTGTATGTGTGTGCGTCTGTGACGCTAGCTTGGGTACGCTGTAACTCAACAAGGGAAAGTTGGATTAAATTAAAACTTGCTATATAGAAGTGCCATAGTTTGAAGGTTTGCCCTATCGTTTTTGGTGGAGGTCAAAAGTCATTTGGGGTCACCAGGGGTCAAAAACTAAAAACCTTCTCAACACGATATTTCAAGGTAGGAAACTTGGACAGACGTCATACTTGGTGCATGGATGTGTTATGGTGTAAGAACGAAATCTGATATGTTTGATGAAGGTCAAGGGGTCATCTGGGGTGAAACACTGAAAAACGTTTTAACACAGTATTTAAAGGTAGAAAGGACAGACTTCAAATTAATCTGTGTCTGGTTAAGGTCAAAGGTCATCAAGGTCACTGGAGGTCAACCACTGGAAATGTTATGTAGAAAATCTTAGGTTCAATAGAGTTTTTATCTCACCTGGTTTTGCATGCTTCCACACCCAAACACCTTATAAATTTGGCCTTTATGTTCGTTTAGTAATGATTACTTCGGGTTGTACACAGATTTTCGATCATTAAAAGTTTTAAGAGGGCAATAACTGAAATCTGTAGATTTCAATGAGCACAGGTCACACTGCACTAAACTGGTCTCTCTGCCAGTGAAAGCAATGCAAGGATTATACAGTATGTCTGTTTAATACTGCCGTGCTCTGTGGGGTAACCTAATCCTCATTCTAGTATCACACCCAATTAATCACTTGCTTTCTGCTGAACTGCTGAAAAAACCCTGTTTTCTGTGTAGCGATAGCAATCAGGACAAATGGTAGATTGTTTTAAAGTAATTGCAAGTTTTATTTGAGAGCAGGTAAAAATAACTTATGAGAGAAGTTACAAAGGGGAGTTTTTCTCTCTCTTACCACATTGTGTTTATTGGTGATAATATCAAGTTTGGTAACAAGCATAAATACATACGGAAATGAGGAAATGTTTTGGAAGGATCACCAAGCTTTGTACAAGTTGAATGTTAGTAAGGGCACAAAAATTTAATCATTGATTTCATGTAATATTAGTACTAAAATACCCCTTGTGAAGATGTTACAAAGATTGAGTATGAGCTTTTGCTTAGCTCTATTTTGGAGACTGGCTGTACAGTTGTTATAATATCCAGCAAGGAACCACAGTGCCCATTGGGCTCTTGTCAAGTTTGCACCCTGTAAAATATAAACTTGAGTTCCTCCTTTGCCCAATTATACAATTTGGAAAATAATACCCATGCATAGTCACGTAGCCTTGGAAACTCCAGGCCACAACATGAAAAGCATACAGATGAATTTTTCAAGCCATAATCCAATGGCTTTTGAACTGGGTCTCATAAGACAAATATTTCACAGTATATGTTCTCTAAACCCTGTCACAATACACTTTTCCTAACTCAAGATATCTTACTGTAAAAATTGCTTACATTTTTTGTTAATTGTTAAAAAATACCTTTACTTTTCAACAAAGTCACAGAAAATTATGTAATGTGGGCACATTCCTTTTGTTTTCCTTTAAACTTGAATGTTCTATTTGCCCTTGAAATTTGATACTGTTGGAATATTCCAATAACTTTCCGGTAAATTTAGGATTATTCTACACCACAGAGGGTATAGCAAGCAATGTTACTTAATATTACATGAAGCTGCGTCAAAGATACACTGACGGTAAATTGACTAAATGCAATGTGTGTCGAAGTGACATACAAATTCCCCATGTAATGCACTTAATCTCAAGAAAAATCTGCATTGCTTTGTAAATAGCATGTTCCCACTGGGAAAAGCTATTGAGAAAGCTTTCACTTCCTGGAAGAGGAATTTTTTCTGGATACTTTATGTAGTCAATGAATTTCAGGTTCTGGAATTCTCTATAATTTTTGGAATCCTGTCCGTGCACTGTGAAACTGTTTCCAACAACCTTGATGCAGTGATATTACTACTCTCTCCAGCAATACCTCTCTTAGAAAATAGGTTTTTAAATCAACACTTTATGGAGGATCCAATCGGCATGCTAACTATGTTTAAAATGGAGACATATCAGGCACCAAGCAAAAACCTTGCGGTTTCTGTAAAGCAGTGTGTCTATATGACCAGTACATACAGTAATATAAATTCATATTTAAGTGGTACACTGCTACTGTATGTGAATGAGAAACTGCACAAATTGACTTAAAAGGTTAAATTTCATGCAGTTTTTTTTTTTTTTTCCTGTGATTGAATCAAGATTCAGTGCATTCTAGATGCCAATAGCAGACAGCACAAAAATTTTGATGCACAGATACACCTAGCATTGAATATTGCAGGAATGTTTCCAACTTGAAAAACAGACAAACCCCATAAATTGTATTTTGTAGGGAAACCTGTATGGTAACATCTTCAATAAAATTTGTTGTACGAAAAATGACAATTCGGCAGGTCAGATAAATACAATGATAGTTGGTTAGATGGAGTTTTACCGCCCAGTTCCCAACCTATTGGTTCAAGTCGAGACGGCCACAGCCTTTCTTCTAGTTGTGGTCCATTGGCTTGTTTTTCCTACTCCAATGCTTATGGGGAGCATAACGCACAACGGCAGTAGCTAGATTCCTTTATTAGAGTCTTTGGTATGACTCGACCTGGGAAGCGATCCAGGACCTTCCGTGTGAGAGGCGGATGCTCTACCGTTAGACCAAACTTGTGAACTTTGGAAATTACATGATGAAATCCAGCCCGATGCTTTCCATATAGCACCTTCACGGTTGCTTAGGTGAAGTGTAAATAATGCTCTCAGCTCCCACTGACCATTCTGCTCTTTGAGTACCCTGAGAAAACAACACAGAGATTCCTTATGTAGTCACAATATGTCTTTATGGAGAAGAGTCTTCTGGCATCCTATCTGCAATTTCATGGTCCACTGGGTCAGAGAGTCTTTATCTTAATAAGCAATTAATGAAGTGGAAATACCCTGAAAAAGGCCTCAAAATCCGGGTTTTTGGAGTATCAGAGGAGTATCAAGTCGCTCCATTGTTGAGATATTAAGTGTTAAAATTTATTCACTTACTTCTTAGCTCAAACCAGCTCAAAGAGCTGTTTGAGCCATTGTGATCTTCCATTGTCACTCTGTCTATCCATCTATCTATCATGTCTGTTCACAATTGCCTTAAATGCTCTCAGGGGCACATTTGTTGACAAATTGGAAGGAAACTTGGACACATCAGTCACTGGACATAGAGCTTGATGAGGAGGGTCAATTTTTTTTTCCTTGTGCTCATATAGACAGGAAGCTCTTGCTTATTAATTGTGTTATCATAGCTCATTAAACTTGCTTTCTTCCTTCATGCTAACTAGACTTTCTGATTTCTGTAAAAATAGAAAGCAAGGGAACAGAGGCTTCTCACTTTAAGGCTACACCTAAGAGAAAGGTAATCATTCTAATCATTCATTTTACCTGAGAGAAATTAAAACATTCTTAATTGTGGGTACATCTATTCAAGAAAGAATAGCCATGTATGACAAGTACAGTCCCTGTACCCATTACATGGGGAGTGATTTTCTTGGCACTGGAAGTCATCACTGTGCACTAATTCAACAGGTTTGAGCCATCAGCACCGATGATGTTCTGGTAGTTCATGCTCTATTTTTAAAATTTTAGACTTGAGGTACACGTACTCTATACAAACTTCACTACTGCTCAGATATTGATCTGAGCAGTACTTTGGAGCTAAGGTCTTCCAGGGTCGCCAGCATCTTCCTCTGGAAATCCACCTTTCTTTTCTCAAGTTTCAGGAGTTCCTCCTGAAATTTGAGTTGGCGGATTCCCTTGGCTCTTTGTAGAGATGATGGTTGCGTTCCCAGCATCTCTAACTGGGACTGCAACCCCAATCCCAGTTGATGTCTCCATTGGTCTTACTTGGGATGAGCTGCTAGCAATTGATGATGAGGGAGGTGGTGGTAAAGAAGTCGTTTCAGAGTCTTGAGACGATTCCTGAGGAAAAGAAAGTAATTTTTTTTTATTTTTTTTTATTTTGTAGCCATCTAAACAGTGCTATTGGCATTCAATTAATCCCAGCATACATGGTTTTCTTAAACTGATTTACAGCAGGATCCTTTGGAAAAGTCAAGTTCAGGAAAATTCTGCATTTACCCATGAAGCTACTCTGGAAATGTCAAGAGACCAGCACAATGGAAACAATGTGCCTTCATTCTTCCATGAAACTGGACATAATTAACCATATTGTTATCAAGGTTTAATTAAATTTTGAGGGTCAGGAAGCCATTAGGCTCATCATGTCAAGGACCCTATGCCAGAGTGAGCGTGGATGAACACCGGCAAACTTCGCCTTCTCTTTTTGAATAGTGCTCAGAGGTAACGAAGCAGGGGTATACTAATCGCTCCCAATCCTGCCCTCAGGACCGCCATTTAACGTCCCCATCTGACGGACGTTAGCATATCCCCAGTCTTTAGCCATGCACTTTCCCAAAGGCTGGGTGGTGATGGAGGTTTCTTGCTCTGCACCACTGCTCAACAGCTGAACTGAGCAAGCAGACAACTTCCTGAAACGGACAACCAAATACCCCGTTTTGTAATTCGCCAATTTTTAAACCCCCTCAGCATCACTGTGAACAGCTATGCTGAACAAGTTAATGTTTAGACCCTGCAAAATGACCAAGTGGTTCCACCGGGATTTGATCTGGGACCTTCAGCATGCAAGGCAGTACGCTCAAGCCACAAAGCCAACTCCACCCTTAAAGTAGGCTGTTTTTGCTTGGGTACGTGATTCAACTTTTTCATTTGAACCAAAGGCACTGTTCCTGTCAGCAATAAGACGTTTACGAATTACTGTACCTGTGACATTTCAAGAGATGAATGACTCAATGGGTCATCTTCTGTTGACTGGGCTCTGATGCCATCCAATGCTTCCCTTGCCACAACCTCCATGGCTAGCTGCAGGGAGCCAGAAGAGGGTGGTTTGGGTCGTCCTCCTGTGATGAAAAAAGGGAGCAATGTGAAATCTGTTAATTATAAATCTTGCAGCCCTTCATTGGTCATTTTCCAAGCGGTCTCTATATCCCCTTGTTTGTGGAGGTCCCATATAGTGGCAGCATACTCCAGGTTGCTTTGAACCAAGGAAATGTACCCTAATTTTTAACAGTCCATAGGGCAGTGTCTAAGATTTCTTTTTAATGAGACCTAACATAGCACCCGCTTTAGTGACAATTTTGTTTTTATGACTTGACCATTTAAAATCGTCCCAGATGGTGACACCCAAATAGGGGCTGTTCTTTGATTGCTGAAGTATGCTATTTTCTATGGTATAGTAGAAAGATGATTTTTTGGTCGGGTCCTCAGCAAGTAGCATTTCTTTGAGTTGAAACTCATACCCCATGTTTTAAGCCCAAAAAGTAAAACTTTGTAGGTCATGTTGTGGGGCAATGTGGTCACTTTGATTTCTTATCGGCCTATACAGGAGACAGTCAACTTCACTTCAGAGGAAACACGATTGGCTAAGCTCATTAATGTAGCACAAGAATAGAAGTGGCCCAAGGACTGTCCCTTGGAGGGACACCTGGCTCAACAGAAGCATAACCAGAAAATTCACCATCAACGACAGCTCGGATCTTTCGTTGCGTGAGGAAAATTATCCAATGCAACACATTTTTATCAACACCATAAGTTTGGTGTTTATATAACAATTTATAATGTGGGACCGTATCAAAGGCTTTGGAAAAATCAAGTGTGATATCTGTTTGAACATTTTTAACATACTGTTTGAGCAAAACATCCATGAGAAACCTTTCCAAAAGCCATGATTTAGTTTGGTATTTAAGGATCTCATTAGGATCTAAGTGGTCCAAGAGATCTTTACAAGTAATATGCTCCAGCAGTTTAGAGGTGACAGAGGTGAGAGAAACTGGATGGTAATTTTCAACCAGACGCTTCTGGGAGTCATCCTGAGGTTAAGGACCTAGTAAATATGAGGGAAAGGGCTGGTGCTAATTGTTGAGCACACGTCTTTAGGTAGATATTTGATAGGTTATCAGGGCCACTTGCTTTAGAGGTGTTAATGTTACTAAGCAAGTTGGCAACCACATCACTTGTTATTTCAAACGGGGGAGACAAGATGTTTCTTTCTGATAACTTAGTAAACAATGACCTAAGTCAGTCTTCGGGGTAAAGACTGATTTAAATTGGTTTAGTAAAATCTCAGCCTTTCTGGTAGCGTCACAGATTAGATCTCTGTTCTGCCTAAGGGGGGATGTTCCCAAATTACCATTTTTCTTGGATTTAATATAGCTCCTCTTTTATGATAACTCAGTGTATTCAAATATCAATTATTGTTTAATAAATTACCTGTTACCCTCATTTCATGCTTTACTCTTTTAGCTTTGTCCTTCAGGTCAAATCACTGTTTTTCACTGCCTTTATTGCCTCTGCACGAAGCCTCCATTACTTTGCCTTTCTTTCTTTTACCTTAACAATGAAAAAGTAACATCAATGGTACAGTTGATACTGAGAATGCCTGTTAGCATTGAATGCATAATAGTTACATATTTGCAAGTTAGTACTTACACCTACAAAAAAGCATGATACTGTACCACGAATACAAGAAGCAGATAGGTGAAGTTGGAAACTGATTTAAGAAGGTCTAATATTCTAAGGAGAACAATGAAACACTTTATATTATTTGTGGACACAGGAAAGCAACACAAAAAACAGGCAAACCAAGTAGTTGTGAGAACTTTCCATTAAAAGCAACAAGTTCTTTTCTGGGCGATTGATTTCAAAGGTACTTCAAAATCCCTTTCTTTAACAAATCTATTTTTGATGTCAACTTTTTTGCTCTTTACATCAACAAAAACACAAACTCAACATACTTCATTCTACAGCTTACAATACTGCATGTTGTCATACAATTTTGTCTGAATATGTTTTAAATTTAAAACTCTTGTCATGTTGAGGCAATATACAATGTTAATTGTTTTTGAAAAATAAAGCTCAACGGTAGAGTGTAAACCCACTACTGCAGCATGTTCAGTTAGTTTGTTGGCCAGGGAAGGCTGCTTAAAGGGCTGTTAATTCTCACACATTCAGTGTGAGTCACACATTACACTCTAAAAAAAGATTGGTCAAAATGCAGACCACTCTCCATGGTCATCTTATTTTGACTACCAAATGTTGAATTTTTGTTAAAGGGGACTACTATCTGACTATGTAAATGTGGTAAACAAGACAGCAATTTTATTGGCCACTGGACATTAGCAGTGGCAGACAAAAGCATGGTCAAAGGAAAAGTAAATTTTCATTGGCTTAAGGGTATCATGTGACCTCTACTTAGCGTGCGTCCAGCTAGAGTACGGACACCGTATACCTATCTTAGCTCTAACCGACGCTATGCATGGAGGATTATTCAACAGAATTTCTTGTGAAGTTTCATCATTCCTTACGCCAGAAAAAAAGTTTTTTAATGGAAAATTTCGTGCATCAAAAACTCATCGAATGGAATCTCCAGGCATTGCAAGATGTATTTTCTGGTAAGCTTCAAAAACCATGACTTAATGAGAGAAAGGATGTCGGCTACTGTTGGAGTTGTTTTCGCATAGCCTAGTGTTACACTTACCTTTGGTAATTAGGCCTAGCCTACCCGTTTATTGAACGTTCACTCGCCATAGGCTAGGCCTACAGAAACTTCATACTGGTGTAGGCTAGACGTAATGTTAGGCAAGGCATCACGCCAATGTACCGTGTAACTGTTAATGGTAACTGAATGAAGAAAGTTGCCGACGGAATATGCTAACGCAAGTATTGCGAGATGCTGCTATTTTCGAGCATTTCGTCTTTTCAAGTATGTGGTGTGACCAGGCCTCTATAAAAGGGTGGGCTAGGCTAAACGATATAGGCCTAGGCTACGCCTAGCCTTAAGTAGAAAGAAGTAGCCTAGGCTAGGCCTAGTTAGACTAGGCAAAGAAATAGTGTTTGAATGGTTACTAAAATCGAGGACCTGGTTACCCGATCGTCATACCTGTCGGGTACCCGGGTTACCCAGTGTAACTTACAGTGACTACTGAAAAGACATGAGCATTTTGTAAGGCAAACTCCATAAGACATGCATGGTGACATTAACAGAGCTCTGTATTGGGTTATAGGTAGGCTAGGCATATAGTGCGCACAATTCCCAAGTTCAAAAACATTTGATTTGTTAGAAGGCTCAATCATCTCATTTTTTTAGATCAAAATGACAAAAAAACGTAACAGAAAACAGTCAAATAAGAAAATGATCCTTTCCAAGGCCTAGGCTATACCAATTTGATATTGAATTTTGGGGTGCTTTCCTACTCAAAAAGCCAGCAGAGCTCGAAGCTTTTAAAACACTGATTTGAAAAAAGGCCTACCAACTAATCAGGGCCCTGGATTATGGTATTCTCTTGCACGTCACTCGACTCATTCTAAGCAAACGTCATGTTTGTGTCCCTCACGTACACTACTTTGCAGTGTGCATAGGAATTGCCACTAATGGGGCATGTTCGTTCTTAAGTAGCTAGCCTCATGTTTATATCATGGCACGGTAACATAGCTTTCACGCATAAGCTTCGTAGTATGCTCGAGTGCTATTTTTTTTGGGGGGGGGGGGGGGAACAACATAATATGTACTGGCCTGTTTTAAAAAAAAAATGTGAATGTTACGGGGTTATTACATTGATATCATTTTACTTTGCTCATAGCGGCAAAGTGTTGATTTGCATATAACTGACACCTTTAACCATTAAGAGATATTCGAGGATTATACTCGGGGTGGCATGCCGTATTAATAATAAGATCGTATATGGTTATTTTCACGGTAAAGGGTGTACCTTTTGACTTTTGATGCTGTTACGGCTTGGTCGCAATTCAAACCAATAACAGCGAAAGACCACAGAAGAGCGAGATTAAAATCAACTACTTAATTATTATTCACCTCTTACTTCCTTAAATTTACAACAATTAATCTTAAATCTACTTACAATCTTTTACAGCTTAAGGTATCACTCTTTGTCCAAGGGGTAGTGTTGTCAGCGTCGATTGTACAGCAGCACAGCGTAGGCCTAGGACTCTATTCCGCGAAGGCAGGATGAAGACTATTGATTGGTAAATGGCGACACAATTACAGCGTTAAGCGGCGAAGCAGGCGTCTGGTCTCTGTATTATCTGTGTATCTTCTGTTCTCTTCTCTCCCGTCACACTGCTTGCATGACCTTTTATATATCTGGTAGTTCTTCCAGAAAAGTCTGGAACTCACTCTAATGGAAACGTCTCGTTTGATCTCGTACAAAACAAACAGCGAAAGTTCTGGGCCCAGTAACCCATAACCACAAGTTGGCTATTATTAGGCCATTACATCATACAGTAGTTTCCAGTAGGTGATCGTACATTCTCGTAACTGTGCGAATGTTCTCTGGGGTTACCCGTTGAATATGCTCGAGAGACAACACCGATGCTAGCACTTTCTAGAACTTTTCATTCGCTCGTACAAGGATTCAATCTGGTTGATGTCGTCTCGTAACATTCCCCCCTCCTTGAAAGAGTTTTGGACGTCTAGGACAAAACTTAGGTTACAATATCTACAATATTACTTTATAGTAATAGCTATAGTACTACAGTATGTCTTCCAATATCAAGTGGAAGGCGCTATCATGACATACAACTTGTCTTACAATATGATAATACATGAGTAGTAACATTAACACATACTGTGCTGCAGGCAACATCAAAATTTCAAAATTACAGTACAACTTTTAATCTACTCCATCAGATTAAGTTCTTGACAAAGCATCAGGCACAACATCAGGCCTAATATCCACATTATATGATTGTAGAAATAAACTCCATCTCATCAATCTCTGATTCTTGTTCTTCATCTTAGACAGAAATGTCAGAGGATTATGATCAGTATATACAATAACAGGGAAACTAGTAGTCCCCAAATAAACATCAAAGTGCTGAAGACCAAGTATCAAAGCTAATGTTTCTTTCTCAATTGTAGAATAATTTTTCTGATGTCTGTCGAATTTCTTTGAATAATAACACACAGGGTGATCAACACCATGCTCATCAGCTTGAAGCAAAACTGCTCCTATACCATTGTCACTAGCATTAACTGCCAGCTTAAACTGTTTTTCAAAATCTGGAGCAATCAACACTGGCGAACTCATTAGTGCTCTTTTCAATGATTCAAATGCTGCCTGACAATTTTCTGTCCAAACAAAATTTTCATTTGAGAACAAGCATACAACATATTCATTGATTAATGATTTCATTTCTGATCTTTGTTTGTCATCTAGATGACTTAACTTCTGATCAAGATTACTCAATACATCAGAGTTTTTTTTAACTTAATACACATGTCAGGAACATTATCAGCATTAATCTCATCATTATCAATGAATTCTTGATCAACACTGATGATACACACTTGATCACATGCATCATTAACTTTGACATTCACATTATGTTCACTTTCATCCTTAGAAATGTCACAATCCTCTCTTTCATAATATTTTTTCATCATATTAATGTGACAAACTCTCTTCGATTTACGCTTGTCAGGTGTCAAGATGACATAGTCTGTGTCATTGACCTTTCTTTCAATGACATAAGGTCCTTGAAAGCGAGCTTGAAGTGGCTGACCAGACACAGGCAAAAACACCAACACCTTCTCACCAGGCTTAAACTCTCTTTCTACCGTGGTCTTATCATACCACGCCTTCATTTTCTTCTGAGAACTCCTCAGATTTTATTGAGCCAGTTCACATGCTCTGTGAAAACGCTCTTTAAAACGGGATACATAATCAAGCAGATGTATGTTTTCACCTGGATCTGATAACCACTTCTCCTTTAATAATTTCAATGGTCCACGAACTGTGTGTCCGAAGACGAGTTCAAATGGACTGAACCCAAGTGACTCCTGTACAGACTCCCTGACAGCAAACATTACATATGGAATGCCTTCATCCCAATCTTTCTCATTGTCATGACAATATGTCTTTAACATATTCTTCAATGTTTGGTGAAACCTTTCTAAAGCTCCTTGGCTTTCGGGATGATAAGCCGAAGACTTAATTTGGTCTATGCCTAATTCATGCAACATCTGTTGGAATACAGTTGACATGAAATTAGACCCTTGATCTGATTGGATCTCCTTAGGTAACCCAAACAATGTGAAAAATTTAAGTAAAGCTTGTAAGACTGTCCGAGCCTTAATATTTCTTAGAGGTATTGCCTCTGGAAACCTTGTCGAAGCACACATTATGGTTAATGCTTTTTACGTACATATAGAAACGGGCACGGAGAACCAATAAGAAAACTCAGACCAGACGGGACAAAAACATAACGTGAACTATGTACAGACTTTATACCATTACGGACGCAAACCAAGATTTTGTGACCATATTTTACAAAACCCTAACCCAGTACCCAGGGCTATTTACAAACTCACCTATTTACACAAATCAAACAGAAACATGTACATAGAAACGGCCACAGAGAAGCAAACACAGGACTATTTACAAATTAACTATCACCCGCCCCTCCCGCACTGAAACAATTGGCCCCCAACGTCTGCCGAATGTGGACCTCGGCAAACGAACAAAGTCGGCCTCGACCCTCAGTTTAATTTCCGTCTTAACCGACGCCAACACCACGTCGGCAGCCCTCCCTTCACCCCTAAAAACAATATTACATCGGTCTCTCCAAACAGCCAGCTTAACGGAGGCCGAAACAAAGGTGAGTATGCCACGAACACTCGTATTGCATACTGGGGGCGACAGACCATACAATGCATAGTCCTGGCTGACCGCCCAAGTGTTGCAAAACGTTAGCCGGTCAGCCAGGACTTGAAACCACTCCCAGAGGAGGGCCACAAAACCACAATGCCAAAACACATGGGGCACACTCTCCCACTTTGTACATCCAGCGCGGGGCATATGCCATCTCCAAGACGCCACCGAAGGCGCTTGAGATTGGTTGCCACAATGGCATCATGTGCAATTCGCAACAGCAGGTCTCGCCGGCGGTAGTCTAGTGACCTGCTGTGCACTACGTACGCGCCACACTTCCGGCTGCAAGGGATAGTGGATGGACCCGGCCAGCCAAGTCATCAAAAATTGGCCCGGTACAGGTCCCCCGCGCTGGACTGCGAAACGTCCCATACAGTTGCCATCATACAGAGAGTGTCCCTCATATGACAATATGTCTTCGAGGGTTTCCCGCTGTGGGGTATACTATCACTAAATAGGGACGGAAAGAACCCACGGAATGACAGTACCCCCCAATAACGGACGAAGTACGAAAAGGACATCTCACTGTCAACAGCACTAAACACACACCTTGCCAGGAGAAAACGGAGCTCTGAGGGGAAATGCACAAGGCCCAGGCCCCCATGTCTAAGTTTCTGGTACACCACCCTGCCTCTGACCAGCTCCGTTTTCCCGGCCAAAGGAACTTAAATACTGCCCTCTCAAGTCGCACAAGGGCACCATCTGGAGCAGCCAGAACAGTGCCCGGCTATCACAAGAGAGGTTAAGTGAAACGATTAATTACTGTTACTTTCCCCATCAGACTAATGTAGCGTTCCCTTTAGTCTGTCATCCTAGCCTCCGCCTGGTCCACCTTCTCGTTCCAGGTAAGTGACTCGGGTGAACCGTAACCAAACCATATACCGTTGATTTTCATGGCATCGTCAACCCAAGATGCCACGAAGGGCAGTTGTTTCCACCGCCACTTACCCAGACGGAGTCCTTTTGTCTTGGCGGGGTTCAGTCTGGCACCAGTCGCTCTTTGAAAGGTAGACAGGGTGTCAGACAGGGCCCTGAAGGAAGCTAGGTCAGAGACTACACACGTAACATCATCAGCATACTGGAGGCACTTGACTGTGGCTCCACCAGGAATATGAAAAGGTCGGAACAAAGGCTCTTCATGGAGGGCTCTCGCAAGGGATTCACTAAATAATACATAGAGTAAAGGTGACAGGGGGCATCCCTGCCGTACCCCACGTTGGACTCTGAAGGGGTCCGAAGGTATGCCATTGACAATAACACGACTATATACATTTTTATACAATAAAGCAATCCATTTAACGAAGAAAGAATTCAGACAAAACTTCTTTAAGACTTTAAAAAGGAACCCGTGATCAACCATGTCAAAGGCCTTCTCCTGGTCGAGGGAGACAAGCGCACATGGAAGATCACGGTCCATTACATACTCTACTAAGTCACGCACCAACCAGAGGTTCTGCTGAATACTGTGTCCCCCGCACCGCACACGTCTGAAAAGGCCCTACAAGATCCGGCATGACAGTACCCAGCCTGTTGCAAAGGGCTTTCGCCAGGATCTTGTAGTCCACATTTAACAGCGTTATTGGTCGCTTGTTTTTCGGTTCAAGGGGGTCTCCAGACTTGGGTAACAAAGTTATTACACCTGTGCGCTGCGAGGGGCTCAACGAACCAGCAAGGAAGGCAGAGGTAAATACATCCCGGAGATCGTGTCCAACGGTACCCCAAAAGCGTTTGTAGAATTCTACAGGGATACCGTCCGACCCAGGCGACTTTCCACCCTTCATTTTCATCACCGCCTTCCAGAGCTCGTCGACGGTCAAGGGGGAACCAAGTTGATCGTTCTGCTCTGTAGAGGGGAACTTATTAATATTATCTAAAAGGGACTCATATACTTCCACAATGTGGAGGGGGTCCTTCTGTACAGTACCATGGACGTCGCGGACTGCTCTTTTACGGCGATCAATCGCATACTTTGTGACGTCCTGGTAAAATTTGATGGTTGGTTTTTCCTCCGCCTCCACACATTGCACGCGAGCACGAACACGGGCCCCGTGCAATTTCTGATCAAGGTGCTGCTGAATGGCATGGAGCGCGGAGGAGTCCCCGTTCCTATCTCTAGAGCAGAGCGAAAGGAACCCTTCCCTTCTTCGACGAGCTCTTGCTACACAATACTCAACTGTAAACTGCTTGATGCGAGACTTTACATCATCCCACCACTCTAAACCCGTTAGGAAGGCCGGCCTCAAAGTTCGCCACCCTTCGTACCTGACTTTCAATTGATCATTATAGTCAGCCTCCGTTAAAATATCTGTATTCATTTTCCAGAACCCCCTCCCTGAAGGCCATGACTCAGGGGGCTGGAAGGAGACAGTAACTGCATCATGATCCGAAATTGGACATGCCACAACTTCACAATCACTCGGAGACAAAGCCAAGGGAGAGTACACCCGGTCCAGCCTTGAGGCGTCCGTGCCATCCGGGCGATGCCAAGTGAACACGGACAAACCGGGATGTTGCACTCTCCAAACGTCAACCATGTCGTGATTTTTTGTAAACATGTCCAATTCCGCCATACCGACGCCACAGCCCGGAGACGTACAAGGGGACATTCGGTCAAGCTGTACGTCGGGGACACAGTTAAAATCTCCAGCCAGGATACAAGGGGCACTGCCAGGAACGAAGGATGGCAGGGTCATGAAAAAGTCCCTTCTGTCTGAAGGCCGATTGGGTGCGTAAACGTTACACAGGCAGAATTTTCCACATGGGTGCTTTATTATTACGCATACCAACCGACCCTCGTGATCAGAATCAACCTTTCCGACCAGGGGAGTCCACCTTGGCGAAATTAATATAACTGAACCACAAGATGTTGTTGACCCGAAAGAAGCATACAAACCCCCACCCCACTCAAAGGACCAGGTGTGGACTTCGTCCTCATTCACAATGTGCGTCTCCTGGAGGAAAACGAAGTCCACACCCAGTGACTTGCAAAATTGAAAAATTCTGTTCCGCTTCTGGCTGTCCCTCATGCCATTCACGTTCAGAGTCAGGAGGAACAGGGGATCAGCCATGGTGAAATTAGTGGCTACGTGTCCACCTGAGACTTGGCCTTTTTAACCTGTGGGCTCGGTATAGGTACCCCAGAATGGTGGACCCCCGGGTCTAACACCTCGCCTGAGGCCGACCTCTTTAAGGTAGACTCCTCCCCCTGGCATAAATCAAACCAGCTCCTCCCCAGAAGGTGGATCTTTCGGAGGAGGCTCCGAGGCAGACTCCCATCATGTGACATAGAGACGGACTCGGAGTCAGACGAAAGCTGCAAGTCCTCCTCCACTGCCATGACATCAGCCTCCACGGGTGCCAGTGGAGGGATGGTAAGGAGTCTGCCTCCTGAATTTGTTTCGAGGCAAGGAAATCCTGTTCCACTTCATTAGCTGCCTCCTCCAATTCCTGAGTGGAATATTCTTGGTCTGGTTGCGAGGGTTCGGGTGACTTCTCCACATCCGCACTGGCGTGGGCAGAGTAGGGATGTGGGGCACGAACCAGAAACATGTCCCTCCTCCCCACAAAGGTTGCACCGCACCTTGTTTGGACACTCCACCTTGTCATGCCCCACCTGAAGGCACCTGCCACAACGCCTGTTGGGACACAATCTGGCTTCATGGCCCTCTTCACCACACTTGAAGCAGGTGCGTGGCTGCCCGGAAGTACCTTATGTGGGCCTTCGAACCCCCTATGAACAGGAAGGATGGAATGTCCCTGTTCAGTTCCATACGGAACTGTCTCTTCCCATTGAGAATGCCCTTCAACTCACCCTCACCATACTTGCACCACCGCATGTCAGAGACAGATCCGTATTGGCTCAGAACCCTCGCAACCAAGCGCTGATCGACCTCGCAGTTCAGGTATAGCACTGTCACAGCCACAGAGCGATCGTATGGTGTGACAGTGAGCCCATCTACCCCCTTCAGGCATGATACACCTTTTACTCGGGCAGCATCGGACCTGAACTTTAGGTCATACGTGTTGCGGGCTGCAAGCGCCTGCAACATCTCTATATCTTTAACACCGACCCCATTCTTCTTTAACACAGTAAACGCCTGTGGGGGAGGTACGCTCACCCCCGACGAAAACTCCAACTTAACAATCGTGCTATCCCGACCACCGGGCATAGCAGCAAAGGGTTTGTGGCACGAGGCCACACAGCAACAGTAGAAAAAACTTCAGCACCTTTAATCAAACCAAGGTAGGGGAAAATAGTAATGTAACTCAACACAAACCACAACTGTCGAACAGACGTGCTTTAAAACCAGCACGACCAAACCTCTATCCCCAAGAAAAGCCGCACCCAACGCTTCAATAATATGACAGCAGTATAGTTTATTACAGTATAGTATACCAAATAAACAAGCTAGCACAGAGCAGCACAGTGCCAAAATTCAGCACGAGCAATCGACGAGAGCTCCGTGAAACACGTCCGCTCTCGACGAAGACTAGAACTGAAAGACTGAAGCACACATTATGGTTAATATATACTGATGTCCTGCCCTACTCTTAGGTAGAGGACCCACACAATCAATAATGACTCTACTAAATGGCTCTTCAAAAGCAGGAATTGGCTTTAAGGGTGCAGCCGGAATGTTCTGATTCGGCTTCCCAACCATTTGACATGAATGACAAGTCTTACAAAATTTGGCCACATCACTCTTAAGCTTAGGCCAATAAAAGTGATTTAGAATTTTGTGGTAAGTCTTATTGACCCCTAGGTGCTCTGCAAATGGCATTTCATGAGCAATACTCAGTATCTCCTTTCGATACACCCTAGGTACCACAATTTGATGGTAAATGCGCCAGTCTTCATCTAAGGGTGCATCAGGTGGTCGCCATTTACGCATCAAAACACCGTTCTTGAGGTAAAAACACACTGGGACGTCTTTCGACTCATCCTCAGTGAGGGCACCAGCTATTAGTGGCTGAAGCTCTTCATCATGTTGTTGTTGGACTGACAACTGGTCTCGTTGGAGTGTATCAGACATGTTTCTTTCCTGTTCTATCCCCTTACCATGTGTGGGGACAGGAGACTCACAATCCTGAAGATTGGCCATAAAAGTTTGGCTGAGATCAAACCAGGAATCTTCACTTTCATTAACATTCTTTTTAGAGTCCTCTTTGGACTCTGACTCCACTTTTGGGAGTGTTGTTCCAATTTTAGGAACTAATTCCTCAATTTTAGAGGGCGGAGGCTTAAATTTACCATCCTTCTTTTCAGAAATCATACCCTCACTTTTAGAGAGTGGATGTTCAAGATTATCATCCTTACATGATTCCCTACTTGTTTCACTTTTGGAAACTGTATCCTCACTTTTGGAGGCTGGATGTTTAAGATTATCATCCATAGCAAGCTTTTGTGACATAGCTCTCGTGACAGCACAGGCTGGGAATAAATCTGGAAATTCCTTTTCTAATTGCTCTGTGTTGTTATAGTCACATGGTTTATCTGTCAAAATTGCTTGGCGACTACCTTTCCACCAGCTAGGTTATTGCCTAGCAACAGAGATACCCCCTTTACAGGTAGAGTAGGTCTGACCCCTACTATGAACGACCCAGAAACTAAATCTGACTTCAAATTAATTTTGTGAAGAGGGACAGAAATAAATCCACACTCAACCCCCTGAATTAGTACATTTGCCCCTGTGGAAGTAGAGTCCGTTAATGGCAAAACTCCATCAAGAAGCAACGACTGAGTTGCGCCTGTGTCACGCAAAATTTTAATTTTGACGGGTGGATGAGCTGAATCCCCATCTAGGGAAATAAAGCCCTCAGACACGAATGGAAGGTATTCTTCCTTAATTTGGTCATTAGAATTAGGCCGTAAAGTCACGACTACCTCTGGAGAATTTTCTGCATTGGCTAAGGCATTTGGAGCTGTTTCAGTCTCCTTTAATTTTGCCAATTGAAAGCAATTTGCCATTATGTGGCCCTTTTTGTGACAGAAACCACAAACTATGTCTTTAAAGGCAGCTTTATTTGAGCTGACCTGGTCGTTCTTTTGACGACTAGAATCTGGTTGTTTTTTACCAGAATTTGTTGGAGAGAGCGAACCAGACTGAGATGAACTAATTTTACCTGCTGTGTCACCACTAGTGCCATTGCCATATTTTTTATTTGGCCTATTAAACTGACTCTTGTTTTGAGTCTGACCTACTTTACCAAACTTATGGGTAAGTGCATACTGATCAGCCGAATTTGCCACTTCTTTCAATTTGTCTGCCTTTTGCTCTTCAAGGTGAGTCTTTATGTCATCACTCACACACCGTTTAAATTCCTCGACCAGCATCAATTGTCGTAAGGCTTCAAATGTGGAGACCTTTTTAGAATCACACCATCTATCGAAATGCCTTTCCTTTTGATAGGCAAACTCTACATATGTTTGTGTATCCGCCTTACGATATTTTCTAAATTTTTGGCGATAAGCCTCGGGTACTAACTCATAGGCTTGTAATATGGCCTTTTTGACACTATCGTAATCCATGCTGTCCTCTATTGACAGAGCGGAATACACTTCCTGGGCCTTGCCAGTAAAATTACTCTGAATGAGTATCGACCATTTATCTCTGGGCCACTTTAATTGCTCACCCAGTTTTTCAAAGTGGTTGAAAAATTTCTCCACATTATCCTCCTGAAATTTGGGCACAAATTTTACGTGCTTAGAGACATCAAATCGCCCAGTATCTGTGCCAATTTTACTAGGTTCTGGGCCTTTTATGACCCCTAACTCCAGTTGTTTCAACCTAAATTCATGCTCTCTAGCCTTTTCCCTTTCTTCTCTTTGCATTTGCATCTCTCTTTCCTTTTCTTCCCTTTCTTTTTCCAAGTCTTTCAATCTAACCTCCTTATTCATTTCCAACTCGAGCTTTTTCAATTCAAATGCATTGTCAGTTGGCACGGTCATGATTGTCTCGAGCACTGTAATGGGCAGAATACTTTCATCTACCAGATACTCTACAATGTATCTCTTAATCTCGTCCTTCCGCATTAATGGCTGAAATTCAACACCATAGTGTTTTGCGACTTTTACAATCTCAGACTTTTTTAGTGAGTTAAGCTCCTCAATTGAGGAGCTAGCCACAAATTTATCTAAATCGAATGACATTTTGAGGTTGTGTCAAGCGCTCACAAACAACTAAGAAGTCTGCACAATACAGTTGTAAAATTACAACGAAATTTCTCGAATTTTCTACCTGGTAGTATAATTCTTTCCCGGATATAAGGCCACCAATTCTGTTACGGCTTGGTCGCAATTCAAACCAATAACAGCGAAAGACCACAGAAGAGCGAGATTAAAATCAACTACTTAATTATTATTCACCTCTTACTTCCTTAAATTTACAACAATTAATCTTAAATCTACTTACAATCTTTTACAGCTTAAGGTATCACTCTTTGTCCAAGGGGTAGTGTTGTCAGCGTCGATTGTACAGCAGCACAGCGTAGGCCTAGGACTCTATTCCGCGAAGGCAGGATGAAGACTATTGATTGGTAAATGGCGACACAATTACAGCGTTAAGCGGCGAAGCAGGCGTCTGGTCTCTGTATTATCTGTGTATCTTCTGTTCTCTTCTCTCCCGTCACACTGCTTGCATGACCTTTTATATATCTGGTAGTTCTTCCAGAAAAGTCTGGAACTCACTCTAATGGAAACGTCTCGTTTGATCTCGTACAAAACAAACAGCGAAAGTTCGGGGCTCAGTAACCCATAACCACAAGTTGGCTATTATTAGGCCATTACATCATACAGTAGTTTCCAGTAGGTGATCGTACATTCTCGTAACTGTGCGAATGTTCTCTGGGGTTACCCGTTGAATATGCTCGAGAGACAACACCGATGCTAGCACTTTCTAGAACTTTTCATTCGCTCGTACAAGGATTCAATCTGGTTGATGTCGTCTCGTAACAATGCCAAAATTTCCAAAATGGACTTGCACAAAATTTTTTTATGTAATCATGCGCAGAAAAGTCTCAATTATAGGGAACAACAAGTTCCGGAGCTTAAACTCTTTTGTAATATGTGATAAAATATTGTCCTATGTCAAAAAAATGAGAGCAATCTGACAAAAAACAGCACTAGCATCCAGGGCTGAATGACCAACCACTACAGAGGTGGTATATCGTAATTGATATTTTTCAATTACCATTAGGATATACTTCAGGGACCAAGAAACTGTTTCTATCCAAACTGACCCAGTCACCCAAATATTTTAATGATAAGTTCAAAATTGCATAGACACCTGGCCCTTGCAATACGTTTTTCTTTGATGGCATGTAGATCAAAACAGCACATTGAACAACATCAGTACCTAAGAGGTACAAACCCACACAAATATTAATGTAATACGAAACTTCCAATTTTCAAGATGTGTTTTGGAGGCTTCAGTTAACAAATATGATATGTTTCGGAGGCTTCAATATTGATAACATGGTACAAAGCCAAAAGTTCATCAATAAGATTTAACTTTTCTTGTTTTAAGCAAGGTTCATGTTACCTCTTACATGTATCAACAAATTTGTTGCGGAACAAATTTTTACAGTCATAGACGAGCCTATCAAACATGTATTTTACAACAGGGTGGGTCTTAATTGGTGTTGTGCAAGAATTCACCTCTCTGTTGATAATTTGAAAGCAAATTTGGAATAAAAAATTTGACTTAAAATGGAGAAAGATGAATATTATTGTTACTGGTGTTTAGGAGATTTCAAGTGTTAATGGAAAATTGGTATCAACTCACTTTTCGAAATGATGAGGCAAATGTCAGCTTTTCGTGAATGAGTGAACAGAGGGTCTAGAAGCATACATTTGTGGAAGCAAAGTAGAGTACTGTAGCTTTGTAATTTCTGTTCATATACTGTAGGAGGGTCAAAACAATTTGTTTCGGAGGCTTCAAAAATAGTAACCGAAAACTCACTTTTTTATATTCCGCTTTCATAAAAGCCATGAAAGTCCTGGGACCTGGTTAAGTTAACTTCAAATTGCGAGTACTGTTATAACGCATTATATGAAGAATGATTGGAGAGCTGCAAGCAGTATTTTATCATTGTAACCATACTGAAATGACTGTTAATAAATGTTAAAGGAAAATGAAGCCTCTGAAACAACAGATACTGACATCAATTTCTCGAAATTGAAATGTGAGTTACAACTGATATTAATTCCGTAGTTTCTGCTGGACATCTTCTTACAAATATTACATAACACACATAATCCATGAAGTGATTGTAATAGAGGCATGATTTTGAAAAAATGACTTGTCTCACAAAAAGGTCAGATTTTGGGTACTTATAGATCTGTAAAAGCTGAACATATTAAGTTTTCAAAAAATGTATGCTAACCAAGGTAGCTACCACTCGTGTAAGTTACCTGTTGCAAAATGTTTCGATTCTGAAAATCTTCCTGAGCTTACTGCAGATCAAAATGTGTCAAAATGCAAAGTTACACCCTTTACTGTGAGAATGACCATATACATGCAAGGCTCAGTTTACCTTAGGTGTCGGACGTTATGGGCACTGTCTTTGCAAGCTGGACAGGGGTGGTACAGTATGTCTTGCTTCGCTGCTCGAAACAGTACGATGTGATTTTGAATCGGCCGTCAGATAGCTTGCTTGCGAGTTACAAGTTTATAAGCCATATACATGTGATGTGTGAGAAGTAACCCACTATGCGAGGATAGCGCTGTCGGGCCACACGCTGATAAAAATTTCAGCTTCAAAAATGAAGTACAGACAACTTTCAAACTTATGCATAATTAGGGGCTCTCTTCATTTTCAGTCTCGGAGAATGTTTACCAAATGGGCAAAATATTTTAGTCCATTACCATGGGCAATGGCGTAAATGGGGTGATCCTTTTTGCCGGGGTTACCTGTGCAAACACTACAAAAAAAGTATAATGCTTAGATTGATCAAGAGAGATTTCATTAATTCTAGACCACAATAGCAGAATGCAACTCCCCTCCTGAAATTGAGTGAGAGCAATAGAGCTACTCATTGAAAAAGTGCATTTAAGCGAGTCAGTCTCTTTAGAAAGACCCAAAGTTGGAGTGGGGCGTTGCATTCTGCAGTTGTACTAATTTTAGTAAGGATGTTGTAATGAATTTGTATAAGTAGTTGGTAAGACCCCATCTTGACTACAAATTTGGACAAAACTGTTGGAACACCTCACGTCAATGTGTTGTTTATGGTGCCGAGTACTATTTCCACGACCTCTACCCCCTTTGAAAAGTTGTGTCCTGCAGGACATAGCAATTTACAAAACCCCCATCCCCCAGTACAATGTTGGAAGAACTTTTTTACTAACAACTGCCATTTATGGTTGATAGCTCACCCACTTCGGTTTTTGAGCCTTTGCTAAGTAATGTGTATAAAATTGTGGGGATCCAAAATACAAGTTCATTTTCCTAGGAGTAAGTTGACTTTTTCTTTTCTCAAACTTTACATTTAAATAAAAGAGTCACATAAATTTGGGAAATTGTTTAGCATTGCCTACTGTTTATCTTTGAATTAGGATGCTTCTTCTGTTGCTTTCATTCAATATATATTTCTTTATTTTATGTTCAGGGAAAATCATGCAATTCTTTTAAATCTTTATTCTTCGAAACAATGAATTCATTTCCATCTGTTTCATGGCCAAAATTTTTTACATTCATATTACAACTTATTGAAATTGAATGAAGTCCACACTAAAAGGGCCAAACCCCTCACCCAAAACTACAGTTTTGGTACCGGGGTACTGAAATTCTCGACTGGCTCAGCTCTTTGAATGACAGCTAATTCAAACAATGCAGAGTACCAAAGCTTATTTTACACAGCAAGAAAGGAACTGAGGGTGTTTTGATTATATAAATTAAGTTTTTCTATACTCCGAAGTCACCTTGAAGCAATAAACTGAGTGCTGTTTTCTAGGTTTGGTGGTTCACAGCCAGGGTTCTAGCTAGGCCCATTTTAGAACTGGGTGGCAAGTAACTGGCGAAGCGGAGCGAGCGTAGCGCTCGCCCCACCGGCCGGGGGTCCATGGGCCCGCTTAAGGGCCCCTGGTGGGGTCCAGGGGCAATGCCCCGGTCAGGGGTCGAGGGGGCGAAGCCCGAGGGGTTTTACCCTTACAAAGAGTCCAGGAAGCTATCATTTCTATTCAATTCTAGCCCAATTTGATGGCATTATTTATTTAAAAATTAGTACTATTAGTGAAAAATATGGCATCAAATGTCACAAGCCACATTGTTATCAGGTCAATCATGCAGTCCTGTAATCATGTATGATGTATCGTGCACCGTATTTCAAGTTTCGGTTTTAATTTGTATTAATTTCTAAGTAATTAAACAAACCAAAAATGAATGAAAGTTGAATGAAAGCTGTCATTGCTGTTTGAATTTGATTTTTGGCTGATACATTGAGAAATAAAATACTTCGTAAATATTACACAGGTTTGTCTGTTGTTATCATTACAATTGCCTCAGTGTTGTCACTGTTGTGTATGTATAAGCATACGTAGCGGACACAGCCGGCCGTACAAACTGACAATATCACGTTGACCTAGCCTAATGTTATGTGCACTGCTACAATACAAATACATCATAACAACATACCGGTACAGTTACTACGTTAGGCAATGAAAGTATTGCTTACTCCGCAGCGCAGAGATAAGTAAACGAACGTTCATGGCCAGCTACGGACGATCCGATTGTGAAGGGTAAAATCTTGAAAATTTCGAAAAAGTCTCCCTTGCTTTATAATTTTAGTTTTAAAGAAGTAGTACATGCTTGTCACTCGTAATTAGTTTCGTACGAAGTACAGTAATAGTATCAAAAAGCTCTAGCCTCCCGATATGATAAATTTTCAAGCAACCCTTGTTGGTTGTAAAGGTAAATCTCCCTATAGTATAAATGGACCAGTCAAAGTAGGCCAGTAACCAATGAAACAATATCAGGGAATAATTAACGATGTGTGATGACTTTATGTACATGTGTGAATGTGCTTAAAGTTCAAAGCACCCAAATGTTTTCATAAGATAATTATATACCATATCCTTACTATTAATGATGGCGGTGTCTAATTTAAGCCTGCCTGACAGATTCAGTGTTTGTGGCTTCTGTTCTAGTCAGCCAGTCTAGAGCAGGACCACTCAGTGTTTGCCCTTTGGAGGGCGTACTTGTCCATTTGGGACGTTAAGCTCCTTAAGGGAGCAGAACTCCTCCGGGAGTAACCGTTTGGTTTTCGCCCCTTGGCTCTTCGCCAGAGAGTCGTGGGGACTTTTAGAAAAGTTTGGGGTTCACGGATCGCTTCTCGGCCTTTTGGCTAAGATCATCTGTAGTATCTGTTCTTTTCATCCAGTCAAGAATGGAGCCATACATGACAGACCAATGATGAAAATGGTCTGAAGGCCGCGAGGTTGGTCGTTAAGTGTTGTCCTTCAGTGGACGTAATAGCTTCTTCGGGAAGCAGTATCAAGTTTGGTTTCGCCGAACGGCCCTTTGCCAGAGGGTCGGGAGGACTTTAGAAAAAGGGGTTGACGGATTAAAACGTCCCGCATGATACTGCACCTATTAACATGAAAAGACGGAATACTACGAAGACTTTAGGCTTCCCTAGAATCGTGGATGTGTACATTTTCAACGTTTCAGATCATTTTTTGGAAATTACGTGCCGGGCGGCACAGCTCATTTTTGATCCGAGTGCTGGGCGGATATTTGCGGTACCGGGCGGTACCGCCCGGCGCCGCCCACCGTAGCTAGAACCCTGTAATCACAGCCCAGGATCATTTTTAGGGGCACAAATATCACTAACAGAGACATGGGGAGTCACTGTACCTTTGGTTGCTTATTTGGGTTACAGTGTTCTCACAAAACTCAAAGTTGAACAGATGTAGGTACTTTTTGGCACATCTTTGGGGTCAGAGAGGTCAATAAAAAAAGGGCATTTGTTAAGAAAAAGATGCTCAAAGGAAGCGATGCTGCATTTTGACTTGACGTCTTTCTCAAAAATGGGTTATTTATATAAGTGCAAAGGGACACAACTGTTCTTTGTGTTTAATACAGTGCACAATCCTGTAAAGTTGTTAAAATTTTGATAGTGATGATTTCAATTTAGAGGTAAGGCTCTCAGTGAGTGACAATGCAAATATTATCAATGTTATTTTTTTTATTCTAAACACCAGTTCACCTCAAAGGGGATGTTATGTTAACATATAAAGATACTTTTGAAGAGTGATTCTTTGTAACACATCAGTGGTGCAACATTGTGTATTTTTCTTTTTTTGCAGAGAACTGCATTGATGACAAAGAATCTTTTGATTTGCTGAATGAAGAAGTTTTAAAGGAAATGGTATCTCGTGTTGAATTGAGGTTGAAGTTCCTCTCACATTTCAAGCAGTACAAACCTGAGGTACTTGCAAATATTTTTCAATAGGTAATTCTTACCTATTTGGCAGGAAAATGGGTTTTATGTGTTTTAAATGCCGCAAGCAAATAATTGGAAATGAAAGAACTCTTTTCAATCATTTTAGACTGGTACATAATTTGATAAATGGGGGTCTATTTACATTCACTGTGACATGTGGGCAAGATGGATGTCAGCGCTCTTTCCATCACACATGGAGTCTAAAACGGCATTTGAAGTCTTCTCACAATGAACTTCCTGATATGCCTGAAGTCAATGCTAGACATGAAAAAACAATGAAGAGGGTATGATTGATAGGCTGATAAACAGAGATGATGCTGAAGGCCAAGAACCTGATGCAGATGTAGATGCCGTTGATGAAGAAGTTCAGGAGTGGGAGAGCTTTACTGCAGAGGAGATGGAATCAAGAGCATTAGACTTAGTGTGTGCCATGAAGTCATCCACCAATGTCGTTCAAAGTATTGTCAACCTTGTTGCTGACCAAGTTTCTGATGTGTTTACTGATGTTGTAGGATACCTTCGAAATAGAACTTCAGCTGTAGCTGCTGAATTAGGCATTGATACTAATACTGGTCCCTTTCAGGAGTTGATGACCGAGATGGAATCCTTCCATAACCCTTTTAAAAAATAAACACAACTTACAAGGAGAAAGTAAGAATAGAATCTTCTCCTTTCTTTGTCAAGCCAGTAGAAGTACCAATAACAATGGGATATGTGCCAAGGATAGATACAGCCTCTGGGGAAGTTAGGCAAGTTATGTCACCTAAAACATTTCAATACATTCCAATTAAAGATGTTCTCAAAGTTGTTTTGGAATGCCCAGGATATATGGAAGCTGTTCAAGAACTTAAAGCAAGCGAAGATGGCCTAATGAGGGACTTTGTTGATGGCAACTATTTCAAGAACAATGAACTTCTGAGACAAGAAAATACAATTTGTCTCTTGTTGTTTGTTGATGACATAGAAGTCACAAATCCTTTAAGCCCTAGAGCTGGCAGCCATAAATTGACCATGATGTATTATTCCATCAAAAGTTTGCCTACAAAATTCCTTTCTTCTCTCAATAACTTGTTTTTGTTGTCTATATGTAAAGCAGCAGATGTAAAGAGCTTTGGTTTTTTTTTTTCTTTAGCCCTTCATAAAAGACATGAAGACATTACAAAGAGATGGACTTTACATACAGTCTGAAGCACACACAGGCATAGTCAGAGTGACAGTAGCCCAGGTTGTTGGGGATAACCTGGGGATTCATGGCCTTTTGGGGTTTGCAGAGGGTTTTACTGCCAATAAATATTGCAGAAAATGCAGAGGTCACCGAGAGGACATGAGAGTGCAAACCGAAGAGAATATTGTTACTCTGAGGAACAAAGAAAACTATGAGGCAGACTTAGCTTTGAACAATTTGCTTCAAACAGGAATCAACGCTGCAACTGCTATTAATGAGGTTCAGAGTTTCCACATTACAGGTAACTTTGCTCATGACATTATGCACGATCTGTTGGAAGTGGTTTGCCCTCTTGAACTTAAACTGGTGCTAAAAGTTCTGATTGCTGAGGGAAAATTTTCTTTTTCCAATGTAAATGCCAGAATCACAAGTTTTGATTATGGATTTGCTGATTCAGCAAACAAACCTTGTGGGATATCAGATGCATCACTTCAAAACCCTGATGGTGCTACAGGACAGCATGCAGGGCAAATGTGGTGCCTTTTGAGACATTTTCCACTTATGATGGGTGGTTGTGTGGAGGAAGACAATGAGTATTGGGAATTGCTGCTGCTTCTTTTAGATATTACAGACTTGATTTTTGCACCTACCATTAGTCCGGAGGAAACCCTTTTCCTAAAACGCCTAATTAAAGATCATCATAGGTTAATTCTGTCTCTGTTTCCGGAGAGACAATTAAAACCAAAGCACCACTTTATGCTTCACTATCCGAGAGCCATTAGAGAAGTTGGACCCCTAAGTCAATTCTGGAGTATGAGATTTGAAGCAAAGCACAGTTATTTTAAGAGGATTGCTAACATAACATGGAATTTTAGGAATATTGCCAAATCTATGGCCTATCGTCACCAGACAAACTTATGCTCCCAACTTTTAGCTGGTAAACACTTGCATCAGAAAGAAACAGAAATTGGGACAGGATCAGTTGTTTTGTTGGCTTCTCTTGAATACTGTGATGACATTTCCCTCGCACTTGGAGGATTTCCCATGTTTGATGACATTTTTGTTGCAAATTGGTGCAAATTTTATGGAATGATCTATCGTCCAGGAATGATGGTTGTCATTGGCAAGGATGAAGATATGAACCCAGTGTTTGGAAAAATTTTATATATTCTTTGTGCACAAGATTCTGACTTAAAAGTAGTCACTGAAAAATGGACTACATTAGACTTTGAACGCCATCTCCATGCATTTCCAGTTAAACCAGTCATGCCACCATCTGTAATTGTTCTTTCTCTTGGGGAACTAAAAGATTTCAGACCGTTACATGTGACTAGGGCCCACACAGAACAGGCATCATACTATGTAGCTGTACGATACAAATTGTAACTAGTGTTTACCAGCAGTGTAAGTATCTAAAAAGTTCTTTTTACCAAGTACACACATTACACGATGCATGTGATTTTTGAGGGCAGTGTCAGCCATGTGGATGAAGTATCTCAAGTTTCTGAACCCCTGTGAAAAAAATTAAAGGGCAACAAGTTGTAAGTATATTTTTACTTACAAGTTTGGCATCCTCCCCAAACATAGGGTTGGCCCTCATACTGTAGTTCTAGTTTACGGATGTGCTTGGATGATCGACATTCCTTTAAATGGAACTTTACACCAGTGGTTCCCCACCATTTTCATGTCCCATACCCCTACTTTTTTATACCATCCCCTGGTATCCCTTCCCTCATTGTAAGAAAAGTGAAGAACCAATACTGATGTATTTTCATAGCTATAATTTTGTCATATGTGTTTTATTATTCAGTCTCCCATAGTTACCTTAAAAATGTTTTCTTCTGCACCCAAATTTGATTATGTATGGCACTGCTGCCTGAAACACGTCTAAGAGGCTTCTCAGTACGCAGGTGGGCTGGAAATGTTGCAGCTGGCCCATACATAAATGTGTGTTCATATGCCATTTAAAAACCAGTGCAGGTTATTATTGTGTGTTAGACATGTTTGTAATTCAATTAGGGGAGCAACCAGCAGTTTCTTAGAGATGATTTGTAGGCTACTACCTGGGGCCAGATAGCTTTTAAAAGGGGGAAGTAGCAGGCCTTCCATTTTAGATTGCCCAGTTCTTGAGTTTTTAGATCACAGTCCTCAGGTAATAAGGAGTGTGGTAGGTGTGCAAAAAATGGCACTCCTTACAGTGATTTGAGATGAGTGGGTGTTGTGCAATTGCACTCGCTCTCCCCAAAATTTAAGGCCTGCTTAACATGCTTATTATTGGCCAAATAACATTTGTTCTAAATAATCTGATTGCCTCACAGAACCTGCAAGAAGTGATCATAAAAACTCCCAATGGAGAGGAAATAGTTGAAGCTCTTAAGCGGGAGGATGGACTTCTACAACTGAAGCAGAAAAGAGAACTCACAGGAATACTTGTCTCTCATCTTATCTCAGTCCATGGTGATAGGTAAATTACCATGTGTATTTTGTTTTGATTGAGAACTAGTAACATAGCTATAAGGGAGGGGTGGGGGCGGGGCAGGTGGAGTTGGACTGTCCCTCCTGGCTCTAAAAGTGAAGAATCCGGAAATTTACCATTTTTGACACCAGCCAACTGCAGTCAGGTTTTCCCAGCTCTTCTTTCATGAAATTCTGAATTCTCTACAATATAAAATCTCCATTTTTAGCTCACACATGTACACAGTACATGTGTAAGATTACAAAATGGGGCAGATGGCGTCAACTTTGCAACAAAAGTATTCTTCTTTTTGATGTCTGGAGATTTGTGACTGAATTGTTAGTGAGCCACAACTGGGAAAAAGACCATGATGACTGGCTCGACTTGAACCAATAGGTTGGAAACTGGGTGTGAACTTAAAGCAGTGATGTCATGACAAACACAAAACTTTAGTTGTCAATATGAGATCATGACATCACACTTTTTTCTTTATGTTGATTTGTGGTAGAAAATGTGAACTTCTGAGAACTGACCATGGGGAATGAATAAAAATTTCAGCATTTCAACTAATGCTTACAAAGGCCTGTATATATGAGCAACATTTGTAAAACTTTCTCAAAACAAACCCAGAACATGCTTGTTTTTGGTTTGTTGCACAGTGTAGACAGAGTATAAAAAACATTTGAAATCATGTTGAAAGTGTTTTTCAAAGATTTAACACGACATTTCTTTTGCAACATTTTCAAAACATGCTGTATACCCTGTCCACACTGTGCAACAAACCGAAAACAACCATGTTTTTGGATTTGTTGCCAGTGGATGTTCATGAAATGTTTTGGGAATGTTTTACAAATGTTGCTCATGTAATGTATACAGGCCTAATAAAAGGTTTTCCCTGTGTCATCTGAAAATTGGGTCTAGAGCTGTTCTTTTGAAGTGTAACACTGTACTGTACTGACATGCCAGTCATCCTATTTGTACATATTTACTTTGAACAGGCCATCAACTGCCCCAAAAATGGCTTTGACAAAGGCATTGATCACTGAGTTCCCCAGTCAGAAGGACTCTGAAGGTGAAGGATATGTAAGTTGCAAAGATGTTTTGCTTGTATGTGCATGTATTCTTTATTTGCATACATATCGAAAAAGTTGCTTTTTCGATATGTATAGTTTCCAAACCTTTGGGTCATCAAGCACTTATCACAAGACTGGAAACTAGTTGCCAAAACACTTGAAAATTTGTCATCCCTTATCACCTATTCAGCAATTTTGTATTCATAGTTTCAAACAAAAGACCACACCTTGCTTTTACTGCTTCCTAAAGTATACTGCAATTACTACTAGGTGTCAGAGGTGAATTTCTGCTTCTTTAAGTTTGTGGGCTTATTAATTGGGGTCTGTTACCTGATGTGATAAGTTATGTGCATGAACATGTTCAGCAGTGTTCAAAATAGTATGTGCCCCCATGCACCAGTGTATTTTACCTAAATTTTCAAAGTGCAGTGTTGTATTCGAGGTTGGCATCTCTGTAGCATGACGCTATATGCTATCTGTGACTCAATGATATTTTACAACTTTTGGAGAATTCCATTCAAAAATGGCATGTTTCTTTTAAATAAAATTTTTTTCTTTATAGGGAGCATGGTTCACTAGAGGAAGAGGGGCAAATCCTTCCAGTGGGTATCTGGAACAAAGGCTTCGAAATGTCCGGAAACGCTCAGGGAAGACTGTGAAGCATAAGGCTCCAGCACAAAAAGTTGAAGTCAGAACCCTACCTGGTAAGAAAAATTGGTATATTAAACCTTGTTAGTATTGAAATTTGACACTGTTATTTAATTCTGATGTGAAATTATGAAGAAGCAGAAGTCTGTTTAAAGGCCTTTAAAAGTGTGTAGTTGCATATTGCCTTGTACATAATTATGTCTTGTCCATTGATATTTGACCCACATTGCAAAATGTGAATATGTATGTTCACTTTCTGCTTTTATGCTTTAATGCGTATTTGACTCGGTACCACTTTTTTTACGTGTATGCGCGGTATGCACAATATGCAAATACGCACACTAATGAAAGCCGTGGTTATATAGGTGTTTGCAATAAGCAGATCAAGTATTAAGGTCAAATAAAATGTGCCATGGACTGGTCAAAAACCGTATAAAGCTTTTCTGGTACAGTTTTTATTGTTCTTTTTCTAACAGAACCGACCGTTAGTGAAGAGCGTGCTCTACAAATGAAGACATGGCTGAAGCACAATTTACACCCTCAGGCACAGGTTGAAAGTTACATGAAGGAGACCGTTCAATTAAGGACAGAGTAGGTAAAGAAAAATCCATCCCTGACTATCCAGGAGAAAGCGACAGAATATCCACGCCTTTTGGATTGACCTGGCATGGTAAATATTTCATGTTCTGTTTTCAGGGGTGGGATTGAGAATAAGGGGGGGGGGGAGCATTCATCCTGATATGTTTCTTTCTTTTTTGTTAATATTTCTTTCTTTTTTGTTTATCCAACCCTTGTAAATGTTTGATTTGAGTTGGATTGGTGTGAAGGTGTTAGCAAATTGCATCTCCCAGATGTTAACTTTGGTTCTATTCATTTTAAATCCCATTTAGAATATATACAGGTCATACCCCAAGTTCCACAACCATGAGTAACATGTGATTGTGTCATCGGTTAAGTCGGGAGTGCAAATAGCATGCATAGGACATAGTATGCATGGAGTACAAAGATAAGGGTCTGAATCAAGTTTCCCTGTCTACACTCAAAAACTCCCTTAGTGAAAAATTCTGTCATGCCATGATAGTTTCAAAGCTCCATCTTAAGCATCACATCTGATCCAATTTGTGATTCATTAGGAAGTGAAGAATGACGAAAAGTAATTTGGTATTCAAAATTTTGTATGTTTTTAACTAATTTCTAGATTGAGCAAGACTTCAGTGGTAATTATGGAGAGGTTGCAGACCGGCTTCATTTTAAGTGGGAGAGCAAAGTACAACAACTCATCCGGTATGCAGAAAAGCAAGGGTCTGCCTGGAAGCAGCATCTGAATATTGTATCTTCAATGGGTATGTTTTTTTTTTTTTTTTTTAAACTGGCATTTAAGCTTAGGGCTGTGTTGAGTCACCATCATGATAATGAAAATATTATTGACTTTGTGCCTTTATATTTTGGGATAATTTGTTGCCCTCAGTCAGGCACTCCTTTGGTGTGGTTCCGTGACAAAATCACGATTAACTAAGGCCCACTCCCCACATTGTAAAATTTTGACTGCACATGTATATGTACTTTTGTGGAAGTTTGTGTGTATGCCACCTAAGGATTGTACTAAATATCATATTTTCTTTCTTTCAGATGATGCACACAAGTCATCTGTGGCACTGCAGGTTCTTCCTTGCATTCTACCGACTGGACAGGTCAAAAACCGCAGTGGGAAGACAACAAGGGCGATTACTTCCGAGGCCCTTGCAGCATTTATTGACTGTGAACCTGTGTAAGTTATGCAATGCTGCTCTGTCAGTGCATTAATGTGATCAAACAATTTTAAGCGTAATAATATAACACCTTTATTTGCAGAAATGAAAAATGTAGGTTAAAAGTGCTTGTTGGAGAATAAATACCTCCCAAAGGGTCATTCCATTTCAGGTCAATGAAAGTTGTCACTCGAAAAATTCCAAACTGCCATTTTGCTTTTAAGTTGTGGATTTCAAGTGATTTAAAATCAGTCCAAGTTCAATGATGCTATGCTAAAGTTGAAAAAATCACCAGCTAGAACCATTCACAAGTTTTCCTTTGATTGTGAATATGAGTTAATACATGCACACATGTATTAATGTATAAACACTGTCAATTTTTAGGGAACAGAATATACTTATCCCAGTGGATTGCTCTAACTTTCACTTATAATTGCAGACCACTAATAGAAACAAGTGCATATTCATTAGCAAGCGCCACTTGTGCACCTGTGAGATTAGCACTCTGCTGTCCGTTTCCAAGAACGGAAGTCTTAGTGAATGTTTCAAAGGTATTGGTCATTTATTTTATCTCCGTTTTCACAGGTTGGCACCAATCTCCCCGAATGTCTGTCAAGAGTGCAGGCAGAAAGGAAGAAGCCTCAGCCCTTCATTCTTATCCTGGGAACTCGACTGTCACCCTCACAGACATTCCTTGTAATTGAGGGGGTAGCAATTGAGCATCCGACTCTTCTGAAAACTGTGGATGCTTGTTTTAAGGCTTTTTATGTTTTCGATGTCATATACCCACCACAGTGCCAATCTACATGGGAGTTTATACATAAATATTTTTTGGTATGGAGGATGGAAAGGGAAAGTCTCTTACCACTGCAGCTGTGAGGTCTTTGAGAACATATTTAGAGAAGGAATGAAGAATTAGTTTAAAAGTTCTCATAGGGTTGATATTAGTAACTTTGTGAGAGTGTCTAAGGATTCTGTCACATGACAATGCTTATAATTAGCACAATTAGTCAAGTTTCATATCCAATAGCGACAGAAAAAATAAACTTTTCAATATTGTGGTATCCTGACTGTTAACGGTTTTGTGCACAATTTGTGTCCTGTCCTGAATTGAACCGTTAAGTACTCACTCATTAAACAGTTATATGTATGAAAAATTTGGGGATTTTCTGAAGTTTGACTACTTGTCATTTGTATGTGAAGAAAACGTAAGCTTTGGAAAAACTTTCCTATGCAAAATGTGTGCTATACTGTATTCATAGAACTTTAAGGGGCAATCAGCGTACCTTAACTGTTTGTTCCCCAGAATTTAGAGACATTGAAGAGGTTTTTCAAGTAAAGAAATGTTAAAAGTGGTTTTATTTTGTGTTTTATTATTGTGAAAACAAACTCAAGTTGTCCCTTTAAATGTCTCTGTATCTTTCAGTTTTCTAGATTTACTCATTTTATAAGCCTTGAACAGTCCTGCCAAAACTTTCCAACTCATGAACATTTTTCCATAAATGTGTAATAGTACGAAACTCATCAACATTGTTTGTTCATTCATTTCATTTTCCCGTGCCTCTAGCATCCTTTCTGGGTGGAAACGTGCGCAAAACAAATTTCTTTTAAGTATTACTATTATTATTTTTTTTTACATTAGTTCTTTAAGTTTGAAAAAATATAAAAGAAGGGATGTGACCTTGCTTCAGGCTATAGTGTGTTCTACCTTTAATGTAGCTGAAAGTGCTGCATTCTGTGCCTAGTGGGAGGTCATATGCTTTCATCCCAGTGCCATTTTTGTGTGCATTTTCAAACATTTCAATCCACTCTGGTCTATGTGAAAATATGCACCTACACCTTAGCGCTTCATAAATTCAAATTTCTTGGTTTACTTGTTTTGTAAACCAGGGACAGTTTGAATGCATGTTTGGTTAGGATTCCTTCCAAAAGCTTGACAGGATCATTAACATTCATTTATTATGCATATCTATGTTTGTTAATTACTAAAGAGGGGATGATACTTTACAATGAACAAACATCTTGCCATAGTGTTTTGCCTTTTGTTAAGTGTAGCCTTCTTTACAGGAGTATTTGGTGTTCCATTAAGTATCATCTAACTAACTACAGGAGGAATATTTGAGTGAATATGTGAACTTGCTGCTGCAATTTATATTCTTCTTATTTATGCAAACATTTACTTCATATTTTTTTTTTGTGTTACATTGTTTCTATGCCATGCAGTATTAAGTCATAGCACTTTGTTATGAGGAGGGTTTAACCCTTTACCGTTGTGCTCCAGTTAGGGCATATTTGCGCGCCTCGGGAGTGGGCGGAAAAGCGGAGGTAGCACGCCCCGCATCAGCTTCCGTAGGCTAATGACCCTGTGAACTATTGTCTCTCTCGTTGTTGTGGCCGATTTATCAGGTAGCTACTCGCAGTTTCGAGCTCTGCGTGAAACAGTAAAGACTGGTGACGGCCGCGCTTTCCGTATGGGTCCAAACGGACCCAGACAACGGTAAAGGGTTAAAAGAAGGTCATCTTTGTAACAATTTCACTTCTTTGTCAAGACAAAAATAAAAATACTTTTGGAACAGAAATTCTAATGGTTTTTTCCTTCATTTGTGTGAAGGTGTGTCTGTAGACTTGTTAAAGTGAATTGACTATTATTGAGGTAAAAATTGACCAAGAATGTAGTCAGTTTGACCATAAAAAATAGTCACCAAATGACTACTTCAAGGTAGTCAAATATTTGACTATGAGGGAGTAGTAAAAATTTGACCAAAGTTTGGTCAAATTTGAACAATGTTTCTTTAGAGTGTAGGGCATAATATCAAACTCCATCAATGAATGCCTCCATCTAGTGTAAAAAGTCCACTTTTAATGCAAATGATTGTTATGCATAGAGTGTTTGTGGATCTAGGGGATAAATGCGAGGGTGTCACGGTCTCAAATGTAACTAAAGACCAACAATAGCATCATCACAGAGGCTGAGCAGACCGAGGGCATAGCCAAGGTCCGCTGCGTCTGAGATGACGTCTTAAATTACATTTGAGATCGGGACACCCTGCTTTTATCCCCATTCATAAACACTCGCATTTAAAGGACGGACATTGACAAAAACTTTGGATTTTGGCAGGTTCACAAATCACATTGTCATTTTCTCAACTTAGTTGGGGCTCTATCATGACATTTCGTTTACTCTCTTCAGATGGTGTTGAACAACTCAAGCCTTTGTGGCTTGAGTTGTTCAACAAGGGGGTGCGTGGGCGGGAGAGCTCCACAAATATTTTTACTTCTTTAAGAAAATTCATTTAGAATTCAATCATTAGTTTGTTAGTTACTGTAGAGAAAATTTTTAAATGACATTCCAACACGAATGTGTTATACAGTGTTAAGTACTACAGTATTTTAAATAGTGTTTCAGATTTGGTTTAAGTTTGGGTCCAAATACAGTTCAAATACCATGTAAGTCTTTCCATTTATTCGCCAAATTACTCCCGGTGGAAAATATCCTGGTCCTCTTTCCACACAGGGCAATTGATATAACAAATTAAATGCAATGTCTTTGCTGATTATGCTCTCTTTTGGCTAAAATCACTTACCTTGAAGTCCATACTGATACAGTGCACTGCAAGCAAGTGACGTAAACACACACAGGAAAAAACTGCACATTTCACACAGTACCCAGCATACACAGCAGTAAGCTACACACACAGTGACATAATATAGTACAGGGTAATCACTGTATATCAGAAGTTGTGAGGGACGTGTTGGCTTTCATGGTGTAGCACGTTTGTTTTCATTAGTTTGAAAAATGCACCGATAAACCCAAAGGAAATGTTTCACACGTTCAAACAATGTGCGTGTTATGCACAGTATTTTTTCTCCTAACTGTCAAGAAACGGGTCTCAAATGCAATTTGAGACTAGTCTCAAATGGTTTTGGCCAATCAGAATGCAGGAAATTAAAGAGGTGCTTATGAATGTGATATAAGACAACTATGGCATCATCATAGAGCTACAATCCTCGACAAGAATGATGGGGCAAAACAGGCCAAACAAGCAAGCGTGAGATCGGTGAACTGACTAGTTCACCACCACCCCCCTCTCCCACTACACAATGTTGGAGCTAAATGCGTGCCGAAACTTCGGGTTTTGGTGTTTGTAAATAAAAAGTTACGATGACAGAATGTAGGTTAAATTTGGCAGGCACGGTTTTGGGTTCGTCAGCTTTGTTTTTTGATAATAAATGGGCTAATGGCATGTACATTTGTCTTGTGGTTTTATTTTGATTCCAGTACGGGGAAAATAATTTTACTTGGTCTGCGGGTGAATGGCTTGTGGGGGGATGGGGGCTTGTAATACTTGTGGTGTGTAGATTGATTTCTGACAAGTCCTATCCTTGTGTTTCATCCGAACTGTCATGACTTGGGTCATGGGCAGTCGCTTTGAAATTAACAAATCAATCTACACAAGGAGAAGACAAAGGGCTATTAGTGAAGTGTCATGCTTCTATGGGGCAGGTCATTTATTATTGCGAACCAAATCCAAAACAGTCACTTCGAGTAAAAGTTTGCAATGAACGTGGTCGCCAAATATCTGTATTCAGAAATGGCAAAATATTCCATCATTACACCAGAGGTGAAAGCGTATATGCGCTTATTGCGCAACCAGGATCAACTTCCGGTTCGCAAGGTAGCAGAACTAACTGGCGTATCTAAGAGTTCCGTTTCACGTATATGTAAGACTCGTTTAAAAGATATCAAACCTCCACAGGTCCGTGTAAGGAAGGGGCGGCCACCCAAACTTGACGCCCGTGCGAAGAGACTTACTTTGAAAGAGTTTCTGAAGGCAAGGAGTGAATTTGGCCATGTTACTGTCAGGAATGTCATGGGTTCTCTCACTTTGGACGTTAATGTTTCAGAGAGAACAGTTTCTAGATTCCTCAACCAGTGCGGCTACAGATACTACCAAGCGAGAAAGAAAGGCAACTGCATTCCACTACAAAGGTAAACCAAGGTAACATGCTTAGACTTTGAGGGGACGTGTATGGCGCAAAAAAATGAGCTATGTACTTAAATGCTACATAAGAACAGGCTTTGAATGTAAGGCACGATATACCCACGATTAACCACGAAGTTTCGTAGACATTAATGTTGAAACTGGGCCAAATCATTTCTGGAAGTAATTTTGAAAATTTACTGAACGATGGAATTTGGTTGCAACGGCTAACCCTTTTCTCAATAAAAAGCCCTTATACATTAAAAGATTTCTGCTGCTTCGCACGGTTTACTATCCCGTTCCGTTGAAACACTGTGTGGGTCAACGGTTAATCGCAGTCGGGTCAATGGTAAACCGTGGCGCTCTTTTAAATAAAAATAATAGGAAATGAAAAAGTGCTCACAACTTTACGTTTAATTAAGAATAAATTTGGCAAAACAAGGTCCACATGGAGGGATCTCTTTCTGTTCGCTTTCTGGAATTTGGGAACGAAAGTTAAAATGTTTCCACCGGACCGCCATCATTTCCGTCTTCTTGTCATCAATAGATCCGCCCTTAATATACACAAGAGGGTGTTTGCTTGTTGCAAATACGGGTGTGGTTCCGGAAAGAACTAGATCTTCAGAAAAATGTGTCTTTGGTGCTGGCAAATGAACCAATTGGCCCTCCAACAGTAAAGGCAAATCGTGCCACGGAATTATGTGGCTACTCCAACGGAAATCATTCAAAAAATAATTTCTCCTTTTTCTGTACCAACCCATGCAAAGCTTGTTGAAGCCGGGTTCGAAAAACACTAATATATAGATGTTAGAGGAGCCAAAATAAAAGTTTTTCCGCAATTTGCTGGTCCGGTGATGATAATATTACGGTATTTACCACGCCCCTTTTCGAGGGCTTCATACATTGCAGCTTTAAATAATGCAGGCGTAACTTTGTTACTCTGAAGGATGTTTTCAGCCATCTCTCGCCAAACACCAGAGCAACCCTCAACACTCAAACTCTTTCCTATAAAGGAGCGGAGAATCTGGATACGGGGCATATTGGCACGCTGAAAATTGTCCTCAGCATTGTGGAGCTCCCAGGCTACCTAATGAAATGACCAAAATTACAACTTGCTTTAAATCATCATTAACACTTGTAATGCACATGATATTTTGAAAGATTTTAGAAGCTGGCATATATGAAATCTTTAAATGTATTCTACAGTTTAGGATATATTAATTTTTAAGGTGCGCGCTAATATTTTCCGTATGTCTTCCGTCTTCAGACATGCCCAGAAATTGGCCCCGCCTCACCAGTCAATCGTGTTTTTCCGGTCAATAAATTACATAACAAAATCACTGTTAAACTTACTTTGATTGCCTCGGACACACACTTCGCACCCCGGTTGACTTAAAAAAAACTCTGCCAGATCAGTTTTTCCTTCTTGCCCCCTTCTTCTGCCGCTCTGCTAAAACAAGAAACTCGGCTCTGGTCCGGATATTTTTTTGGATTGCTATCTGTGAAACCTCAAATGCAGTTAGCCGTTTTCGTTTCTTTGACCGGGATGATGGGGCCTGGGCCCGAGAAGAACTTGCCGATGTTGTGGGTGGGGGGTCGTTTTCCAGGTCGGGATGATTGGCGCTGGTAGCTGCTTTTTAAGTGCATTGAAACGGCACATGCAAAACAAAAACAAAAACTGGAACCGGATCGGGCAAAAACACAAACGCAAACCACTCACAGACTGCTAAATCAAACAGAAAATTGTGTTCATTACAGTAATAAGCTATATGTACAAATATTTACAAAACTATGTACAGAAAATTATGTTCATTACAGTAACAAAGCTATACACACAGATATTTACATACTATTGACAGGCACCTTACAGACCCACCCTATTACAAATTGACCACCACACGACCCCCCCCCCCCTCACACCAGTTCAAACCCAGGCAGGGAAAATAGAAAGGTAGCTGTATTTGCATCCTCCTTGGTAACATATTGCCAAGCAGTATAATAGTTAGCATGCGTGGCCGAAAAATTTACCACGATGCCGTATTCACCTTCAAGTATATTTTTAACTTGTAACCATCGACGAGGTTTATCAAGTTTAATTGCCATATGGTAATGTATGCCACCATCTTGATGTGACTCACGGCAACATGCCCATTGAATGATTCGAGAACCCACTGAGTCAAATGCCGTTATTACTTTATTTGCAAAGTCTTCCCTTGAAGCGCAAATACTGGCCTCAGCTTGACTGTAGGTGAGCAAATAAACCATCCTCACCTGTCGCGTACGTAATGTAGAACTCATGTTTCTTATCTTTTTGAGCACATTTGATGTAATATAAGTAGCAAATCTTTTCGTTTCGACAAATGACCTTACACCGAAGCGTCGACTGCCTTAGGTATATATCGCTGAGTGTAGAGCTACGGATCACGTGATAACATGTGTGACATTCCAGTACTGGAATGCTATTGGATATGCAAATCATGCATAGCCTTCTACCTTCCATCCCTGCCAAGCCAGCCATTATATAACTATGCCAACAGCATGCCACTAAACCCCGAAATTGACTTCACCGGCAGCGCCGGCGAATTTTTGAACTTTTTTCATACACTGTTTTGACCGTAGTAGTTCCCCTGTACCTTTATACAAGCCTCGGACAATCCTCGACTTCACCACCCTCCCCCTCTCCCCCATACAATGTTGGAGCTAAATGCGTGCCGAAACTTCAAAATTGATACGGGGAGCGGGGTTTGTCTCATGTACTTTTGTCAAGGATTGTAGCCTAAGAGGACTGAGGTGGGAGCAATTCTCACTCTTGAAAGAAAGGCCGTTCTCGGTGTTTATTTACAGTATGACACAACCCCACAAGCTTACCTCCCAATGATTAGCTCACTTTACCTTACCATTCCATCTAATAGCAGGGGCATTGTTCACCTATTTTTCCAATCATTTTGCAATTTTCTGATTCGTTTGATGGGGTTTACGTCGAAAATCATATAAAGACAAAAGTTCAAAATGACGAAGGCTTCAAACATACCTACAAGCCTGGAAATGCCATTTCAGGCTGTCTCAGGGCAAAAATTTTGCAAAGCTTTCTGTAAGTCATCACATCAATGGTGGTGCTCTGCTGAGATCTTGTGGACAGCTGCAGTCCCCCCCCCCCCTTTTTTTTTGCACAACGAACGAATTGGTTGGAAACTGGGCCGTAACACTGGTTACAGCCCTATATTCTGACACCCCTATACTCTGACCTTCCATTCCATTCAAACACAGGGTTTTTTCAGACACCACTATGTTCCGACAAATAGATTATAGATGAACAGAAGATTGTCAGAACACAGGGATGCCAGAGTACAGGGCAGATACCACAAAACTCCATCTAACCTTTACCCATCTCTCACCCCCCCCCCCCCCCCCCATAAACTCAGGCTTTAAATTCTGGCCTTGCAACGGTTGCTTTGAGATCCCAATGACAAGTTCCTCACATTTAATTTGATGCTACCATTTGAATAATGTAGCCAAATTCTCACCCTACAACACATTCATCTCCTTGGTCAGGCCGCCCAGCTTTTCCCAGCAGTTTGCTCTTATGTTGTTGAACAAAGTTCAACAAACATACCCGCTCTTCTTCAGCATCCTGTGAAATACAGAATTGTAGTTCATCTTTATGAGCCAAAGTTCGAAGTTACTTTTTTCCATTGAAAAGTCGAGAATAACCTGCTATCTTGGAGTTTCAAAATACCAGTACCACAACTTCAACTCGTTTCTGCGTGTATTACAAGTTGACAAACATTCACTTCATAGGCCTACTGTATATTAAAATGTCCAAGGTGTAAACATTTTCAGCTACAATTTTAGTTTAGACAAAGGCAAGCTTATAGGATGTTATAAGCTTATGTATGACTATGTAAATGACATTGTACTGTAGCCTATAATATACCAAGTATTCAGTAATTTTTGTTGGTCTATTCAAGTGGCCAATCTTACTAAAATGCTAACATTATGCCTAAGCGAGAGGGTGAGCCCCTAGTTTAACTGCTATCATTAACTTTTTTCTCTTGACTTGGGTGGAAAACCACTCTTCATTAATTACTAGGCTATTATTTTTAATCTTTTCTGGTAATGTAATCATTGGATGTTGACTTCAAATTCCCCTACATATATATAAACAAGACATAGGCCTAGGCTATAGGCATAGGGCAACTTGAAGGACTTTGTCTCAGCCAAACCAAAGCAATTTGGAGTAGGCTTGGCCTAAAGCATGACTGCTGATTTCCCTGCTCCAAGTTTCCCTCTGTGGCACCCTAGTTGGACTAGTTTTTGCACTAACATAATAACAGCACTATATTTAACGGCCTAACTAAGATGTTTTCTTGTGGCTCAAATGATAGGGTTTCAAAATTTTAGGCCAAGGCTTAGCCTACATGACTGTGATGTACGTAGGTCTGGGTTTCGAAATTGGGAATAAGGCGTATCGTAGGCCCTAGTAATAAATATAGCCTTGCACCTAGGCTAAGCTAGTACTACTTCTATCACCAGCTAGATAAGGTATGTCAGTTTAGGCTATGTCTAGTCTTAGTAGCCATGGCTTAAGTTCATTGCAATTGGCAAAATCTAGAGGAAAAAAACAAGGTTACCACATGATGCATGTATCATAGGCCTAACCACATTTGGGGTTTTGAACTCGATGTCCTCTCACCTTTCTTCAAACCTTACAATAGGCCTAGATTAAGTAGGACAAGGCCTTTAAAATTAGGCCTAAGAGGCTTATGGCCTAGGCCTATGCATAGCTAGCCTATCAATACTCGACCCTGGGAATATGTTACTGACAGACAAAGCCCCATAAAAATTGTATGGGATGTTGTTTCTGACTGTCCTACTTACAAAATATGATCATTTTTCAATTTGGAATTTGAAGACAATGAATTGAATTCAGACTGTGCAACCTGACCAATTTTACTGCTAATATTTTAGTGTGTAGCTAACTGTAGGTCAAAGGGACTTAGGCTAGTGATCCGCCACCTGCACAGCGTACCTCTATCATAATTCATAGGCTAGAACTCGATCTCTGTTGACTGGCTAACCTCATGCATTTCCCCGGGACCCACCTTATGTGCTCTAAATCAGCTAAATTTGATAAGCACCTACAGTATCATGCACCTTCTTTGCTTGGACAATTAAGGACTTCAATAGTAACCGTTGTACGTACGTTACAAAGTTCTTACGATTGCAGTAACGTTAACGTTACTACACACAGTACTAGTATAGGCTAGAGTTCTACAAAAAGTGCATACTTCTTGAATAATAAAAAAAAAGCATCTAAGTATACTAATTATACACTACTTAATGAAGACTCCCATATAATTCGAACTATAAAATCAAAACATTTTAGTGCATTCATTATAAGATCGAAACATTAACGTTATGATCATTATTTCTAGCAATATACTTGCCATTTTTCGTTCTCCGTTCTGTTACTGATGATCGGGCAGATGATGAAAGTGTCGAAGCTTGGGTCAAAGGTCACATCAGCCTCTTTCAATGTCAGAAAAGATACGAACTTTTCATTTATTATTATTAAATCGTTCGTAACTTACGAACTTTAATTCTAAGTAAGTTACGAACGAATTCTTCGTAAGTCAGTTACGAACTTTTAGTTACGAAGATTCGTAAGCAATCTTTATGAAATAGAGCCCGGGTTACTTAACAGAACAAAGCATCCTTTTAAATTATTCTTCGTTTTGGAGCACTATTGTGAAGTGAAAATTTTATTGCGAAAGGAAGCTCGAAAGCTGACTTCTTAAATTCTAGTTTCGAACACGGAAAATGCCATTTCCTGCTGTCTGGGGGTTCTCAATGTTTGAAAAATTTCTGTGCGTTCGACTCAGATGGTCTTTCGGGGAGGATTACACTTTTCGGACAAAAAAAACATTCTGCTCCCTCCCAAAATGAAACGCTCCAGTACGCCTATGACAATAAAATAAAATACGAAAGTTTGAATGCATGCGAAGCCAAACTTTTTCCTCGGGAGAATGTTCCAATATGGTCTGAGGGCCTGAATCTGCATGGTGATATCTAGTAATCCCAACAAAACTACAGATCACCCCCTCTTGATTTTTTGTCACGAGAAGGTAAAATTCTTCCAGAAAACGCCCAAACTGTCTTAAGCTTTACAACTTTTTCTCCAATATAAGCTTCATATTGTTAAAAGTAGCAAAATTTGCCAATTCCGATGGATACTCCGTACAATAAATAACCAAAGCCAACTCTTAATCACCCGGCATACTATCTAATTTTGCTCTTGAAGGGCATATAGGCTAACTTGAAAAAGCCAAATATTCATTATAAACTTACCCAAAAACCAAACTTTGTTCATTAAATTCCAAAATTTCTCCGATACAGTAAGGCCTTATTTTTCAAATTTTCGTTCAAAACTTTCGGGACAAACCTGTAGTCTCGTCTCGATTTAACGCGTAAACCCGAAAGAATTTCAGCTGTCGCCTATATAACGGTTTTTTTTTTTTTTTTGCATAAAAAGGATAGATTCTTCAATAGAGACCCAAAATTTTTCATGCTACTAACAAAAGCCAAATTTCTTTAAAAAAAAAACTCCAGACATAACATCAACAAATTTTGCCCCCCTGTCGGGCAAATCCTGGCGCCACCCCTGGCGGCCAGACAATTGCACTTACCACATGCGGGTTCAGTCAATTCGCGATCCCATTCTTAAATTATTCTACAGAAGCAGTTCTGCGGTTGTGATAGCTTTGTGGTTCCTTTTCGTACAATGAACACTTGTCTCATTTTCTCATATGTGAAAAGTCCTCCAGAAAAGGGCTGTCGTTATGAACAAGTTTACCCCCTTTTTCGTTTTTAAGTACATTATCCGTATTTTATGTTATGTTTACTTCTTATATAGAAGAAGATAAGCCTAAATACTTACAAAATATAGCTTTAGGCCTCCATGTTTACTTTTCTCAAAGGGCAAGCGCAGTCACAACAAACTTACTTTGAAGCAACAGCTAAACATGACAATTTCCTTCTTATATCTCTTCAAAATATCTTTTGTAATATTTTAGGACTTCAGTATTGCACATTAAAGGTACACAAAGCTGTAATTCTTCGTAAATTTCACATTTTAGGGAAAAATATTGTCACATGACCCTCGCGAACCAATCATGAAACAAGAAAGTCTTCCACCCTATTTCAACTTGGGGGGACTGCTCTTTACCTTTGAGGAATATTTAATATGTAAACTCTGTAAAATTATTAATTATTTAATGAACTAACCTAATCTTACAGTTCTTCTTTTAAAGTTATTTAGCAAGAAATATAGTACAAAAAAAAAAATAATAATAATAATAAACAAAACAAATTCAGTTCATGTTAATTTATGTAAAGCTACTTATTCCCCTTGTAGTTGAAGAATCAAATTTCATGAATAAACTTACCAACTACTTCGAAGAATCAAATTTATGAGGGCCTCTTGAACTGTGGAAGTACTGTAGGGAAAAGTGTGCCACGGATATAAAGAGGGGAAGAAGGAAGAAGACGGAGAAAGAAACCAATACATCGGAAATTTCCCGGGAAACCAGTAAGTCTGCCGGGAAATTCCCGATATATTGGTTTCTTTCTCGTCTTCTTCCTTCTTTCTCTCTTTTTCCTTTTTCTTTCTTTTCCTTTCCCGCTTGTCTCCTCTTCCGGTTTTTAAGGGGGGGGGGGGGGAGGGGTTCCCTTTGGGAATCCCTCTGGTTACGCCACTGCCCCAACATAGCCTATGTAATCATATGAACGAAGCCGTTCCCCTACGAAGTTGGAAGTTTCTCCCCGGGTGAATCGAGCATGGCCAGGCCCCCGCTAGTTCCACCTGCTTCCAAGTTACTCACCTTCTTAATAGTAGGACTGTGGAAACGACTCTTTTTCTTTTATGACAGTTGGGATGGTGTCCCGATCCGCTTCAATTTAGCCTTCATGTAACTTTAATCAGCACTACTCTTTGATAATTCCCTCTTCGCTTCATTGAATCCCGTGGCCAAATCTGCCATCTTTCGGAGATGTCCAACACACCCATCGCAGAGAGATGTCTTATCCCCTTCTCGTTCAGGAGTTAAAATTCACCCCAAAACTCTGCAATGCGGAAGGTGGTGTGTAGTTCCGCCGGTTGACATTTCGGAAAAGTGCTGTCCCTAGAGTAGCGAAAACTTCTACCGCGGGCGGATTTCACCTTCAAGAAGGTTTTTTGAATAATTACAACGCTTTCCCATGCTAGTAGCCATAGCCGGTAATGTTGTTGGAAGAAGGGGGAAAAAATGAACCTGAGCGGGACCGCGTAGACTTTTGCCAGATTGCTAAAAGAGTCAGCTATAGCCTATATAGGCCTACAAACGATCATGTTAAACGAGATGCAATAGGCTAAGAGTAGGCCTGTGATTGAATTTTTTTTATTCTAGCCTCTCGAAACATTTTGGAGAGCAGTGCTACCGTTTAAGTTTCGTCGCAACGTTTTAAAGTTTCGTGAAGATCACAAACTTACCTTTCATAGGGTATGCCATATCGATGGAAGGGTAGCATGACGTAATACGCGCATTGTAACATATATACATATTCATATATATATATATATATATATATGTATATATATATATATATATATATATGTATATATATATATATATATGTATCTATATATATATATATATACATATATATATATATATATATATATATACATATATATATATATATATATATATATATATATATATATATATATGTATATATATATATGTATGTATGTATGTAAGATTTCGTTTTTGTTCAGCTATGTGAAGATTAGCCTATATCATCGGATCGATACGAATTTGGGGATTTTAAACGAGTGATGATGGACATAGAGCAGAACATAGGAAGCATTTCCTTTATGAAATAAGATCTGCTGTTGCCAAGGGCGTGTGAGCAATACAACCTAAGATAATTGGCAGAACGCGTATTTTTCCCCCAGTACCAATGAGTGCTAATGGGAGCATCAACCCTAAATCCATTTTGTCACCTTCTTTAACCTTTTTGTAATGCTGGCAAAAATAATTTTAACAGGCCAAATATCTCTGGTCCAGGTAACCCTTACCCAAACCTTCATATTATAAAACAAATAAAAAACTATGAAAAATCGATTTGCCCCGATGTGTCCTGTGAAAAAAATAAGTTAAAAACCAAGCGCTCATCCATTGAAGGCAATGTGCTGTGACTTTTACCGCTCAAGGTATGAGAATTTCCCCCGTATCGCGCACATACCGACCTCTGACCTCACATGACAAACACTTCTTCGACTGACAAATTACTGTGCACTGGCTTAACGTTACTCGCAGAATTACTTTAAGTCGTACGTGTTGCGGGCTTCCTGGTAGCATTCCTATATGGGCCCCATATCAACAAACATATGGGGCCCCATGGACCTTTTGCACCCAAGACCCACATGGGACCCATATGATGCATATGGGATGGTGCTGGGACCCATTTGGGCCCCCATAGGGGCCCTAGTACTATACCATATTGGCATAAGGGCATATCGGGTTGGCCCATATGGGTCTTCGGTGCAAAATAATATGGTACCCATATGGTTTGACGTATATGGGGTCCACATGGGAATGCTAGCTGGGCTTCAAGTGCCTGCAACGTATCTATTCTTCCACCTTTACACCAATTTTCTTAAACAAACTAAACCCTTGCGGTGGTGTGCCATTAAACCCAAAATGAACCCACTTAGCGATGCTGCTATTTAAGTGCATTGAAACGGCACATATAAAACAAAAACAGAAACCGGATTGGGCAAAAACATAAACGCAAACTATTTACAGACTTCTAAATCAAACAGAAAATTATGTTCCAGTAGAAATCTAAACCTCCCGGAAAATTGCACGTGCCTTCAAAACGGACACGATCAATATTTACAAATATATAAACCACCAAGTTGCAACGACAATATGGTAGTACAGTGTAGCACAACACCAATATCCAGCACGAACGAGAGCTCCATTTGGGACGTTAGACTCCTTAAGGAAGCAGAACTCCTCCGGGAGTAATCGTTTGGTTTTCGCCCCTTGGCTTTTCGCCAGAGAGTCGTGGGGACTTTTAGAAAAAACGAAAGTTCCGCTTTCAGGTTGTGGCTTCTGTTCTATGCAGCCAGTCTAGGGCAGGACCACTCAGTGTTTGCCCTTTGGATGTAGTCAGGGTAACCCTGCCGTGAGGAGGCGTGCTTCCTTTTTTATTATGCCATATTTATTTCACACCACCTGAACGTCAGGGCGTTAAACACGGCAAAAGTCACTTCCCAACCAAAAACGCGTGGAGGGCCAATCAGAGCGTGTTCTAGTGCTCTGGCTACTAAATATTCATATTTCAGAGTCGAACACTTCTGATTAACATACGTAAACAAACGAAGGCGACGAGAACATATGACAACACGTGAGTGTCTATAGAAGAGTATATGATACAACACAAAGCAGGGGAGACTGATACTTCGAAGAATTATCGTAGGTAGTACTGAATAATTTGTGTCAATGGAGACTAAATTTATCGCCGCCGTAAAAGATATAGAAGCAGTGTTTGGAATATGCCTTTAAGAACATCAAAGATGTACCACAAGACAGTTGATCGTAGGGAGGAAAAACGTTTTTGTAAATCTGCCTACAGGCTTTGGAAAGACATACTGCTATGCGTTTTTACCCCACCTGTATTCTGCCATGGGAAGACCTACGATAGGGTGTGTAGATGAACGTTCAATTGTAATCGTACTTTCACCTTTGATAGCCCTCATGAAAGACCAGTGTAAACACATGGAGCAATTAGGGATTAAGGCTGCTTTCATCGGGGAGGGCCAAAAGGACAGCAGTGTGAAGAAAGGTGTGAAGACCGGTTCATTTCAGTTGCTATTTGCCTCCCCTGAATGCATGCTTTCTCCAACATGGCGACTTCTCCTCGTAAGTCCAGTCTACAAGTCCAAGCTAAGACAACTGGTAATCGACGCAGCTCATTGCATCAGTCAGTGGTACAGTATATGTTGTGCTTCCTGGCCAGCATTATTTTGTTCAAGTAGATATCAGAGCAGTAATCTACAAATTTATGTGTAAAACTAGGCTGTATATATTTCAAAGAAATAATTTAGAAGCAGGCGCTACACAAATTTTACTTCCTTGCAATGGATTTTAGTGTTAGTTTTATCAAATTGTATAACCAGAAATGATGAATTTAGGGAAGAGAATTAAGTTTTAAGTTTCAAGGCTTTCCATAGTGTGACCCAACATTAGTCTATGCATTTTTCATGTACCAAATTACCCTAAGTTAAGAGTTTAAAGTTCAAGTCTTAGACATCTTCCCGACAGTCCGCAGTTGTCATGGTTTCCAGATGATAACTCCATGAAGGACAATTCCAACTGGTACAAGGTTTCCTTTATGAGGACAATTCCATTTTTTGTTAAGGAATTTGATAAGTCGTCTTACAGAGCTGGGTGCGTGGTTAGTCTGTGGAGGTAATTGTTCCAGGGAAAATAGTCTGGTGAAAATTACCATGGGGACCGAAACATTTCAATGTAGGAGTTGTTAGGAGCAGATCAGTGTCAACCAGAAGAGGGGTCAAGTTGTCCGGCTATGGTTTATTACTTCGCACAGTATATGAGACTGGGCTACCGTACAGGAAGTTGATGTTTTAGAGACCATGTGCACTTTCTTTAGACTAATTTTCATAGCCATTTATATATAAGAGCTGCACTTGTGATAACCACCATGTACAGGAAAAGATGCTACAGTTTACAGCATGGTTACAGTACATAGTCCCTGACTGTAAAGTGCACTGGTTAAGTTGTGCCCTTAAGCAATTTCAAAATCCACTTTCATTATCAGAATTGTTTTTACTCTTTCAGGGGTCATGACTTCAGGCCTGATTATAGAAGGGTCAATGAGCTTAGATCCTTCATATCCAGCTCGGTTAGCATAATGGCTTTGACTGCAACAGCTACAGAGTACACCATGAAAGATGTCTGTCAGGTTCTTCAGATCAATGATACAAATGGATGCATAGGTACAGCACCACCAAGTCGGGAGAATATTATCTACTTCGTAAATGGAGCCAAAACTTATGAGAAAGGTCAGTGCCCAGTTTGAATCATTTTGTTGTTCTTTTTGTTATTATTATGGCTAATATTTAGTTAAATACCTAACATAAATACATCCATAAATACATACTTTTTCTTAGTCTTTCTGAAAGAAAATGCCAGTATATATGCAGCAGGAACATAAAAGAGTCATGCACTATACTTGTGAATCAAACCAATGTAAAACTATCAACTATTTATATATGTATATGTATATATATATATATATATATATATATATATATATATATATATATATATGTATATATATATATATGTATATTATGTAGGTTAAGAGCTGCTAATTTCGACCTGTTGCTAATTCGGACCGCCTAGTCAATACTTCATTAAATTGAAATTGGGAAAAGGATAAACAAATCCTGAGAAGTTATCAGAGAGGTTTACACTTTCTACTTTCATTCCACAGTTTTTAACTTGGTGACCTTTTCACAGACAAGGATTTTTATGAAATTCCATAAGAATATAGACAACCATTTTTATAAGCCCTTTGCTTGATGTAACAATATAATAGCAGACTTACAATTCTATTCCTCAGATGAGAAATACCAGTTTTAGTCACTTGTATCTCAAAGACCACCCCCAAAATCATTCCTTTCATCTTTTCAGGAAGGGGGACGGGTGGACATAATTAACAACAGGTAGTTGGTATGAGTTTCTAATTCTGCAGTACTAATTTGCATATTCATGAATCACAAATAGTTTGATGCCCTCTTAAAAAAAGTTATTTTTACTTCGTGTTTTATTGACTCACAGATTGTCACACTCTCTCTAATGCCATGCTTGAAACGATCTTATATTTTGGACACTCCCAAATCTCCATATTTTATCACAGATACAGTACCATCAAAACAGTGAAAATTAAACATTGCACTGAAACGCAATGGTTATTTTCAGAACTGAATGAGAATACATCCAATAAGTCTCAAAATCATTATAGTACAGGTCTTTTACATGTTCCATAGTTTTTCTTACAACAAACTTGGGGAAAAATAAAAGGAAGACCTGTAACTCCTTTGTCAGGGTGGTCAAATATGAGCAACAAGCTGTTTTGATTAGCAAAAAAAAAAAAAAATGACAAATTTAAAGACTCATGCTAGATATGAAGAACATGTCTGTTCATACTATGTTACTATTATGTGGAAATTATAGGCTTTCAATCTTTTGTCCAGAAAATAAAAACATTTTTCTCTTAAGCACTCTGAAATCTCCTTCCTTACCCTAGTATACAGTATATTACAAATGATGACCTATAGTAAACAAAACTTTCAGAAAGACACTACAGAACTACTAATACACAATTTTACAAAATTCTGCTAATTGAATACACCTTAAATTTTATAAGAACCATGTGATTTTATGAAGACATCCGATATAACCTTACCACTATGAAGGCTGGGTACAGAACGTTAGGTATACTATATAGATCTATAGGATTCAGTGGATTTTCACATTGTCACACCTCACTGAAACTCATCGAGTTTGTGTTCCTTCTGTGCCACCCTCACCCTCTTAATACAATAATTTTGTAATTGACTTTCACTCTCTTCAATCAGACATGTTCTCTTTAGTTCCATACAGTAGGTGTAGGAATGAGAGGGGGGTTGGAGGCTAGTGCCTCTTAAGTAAAAAATCTGAAAAAAAAATGCTTCCACCCCTTTCCCTTTCTCATGTTAAGAACATAACCCCTTATCTGTTCCTTCTGTAAAATATGTCAAAAATTGACAGAAGTTTTCCTTAAGATTTGCCCATTATGTAGTGCACCAAGTGTGAAGTCCTTCCTCTTAGACCCCAAGAAGCAGGTCCAAAACAAAAGTTTAGCAACCTCTCCTCCCATTTAAGAACAGCTTCCTAATGCTTATGTTTACTTTACATCCTTTACTCCTTTTCAAGTTGAAATGACTGCTTACATGAATGGATTCACCTGCATTTGAACTTGAGAAGCTTGCCACAAATTTTTTCAGCTGTTGTATTTTGTAACCAGTTTCTTGATTTGTAGACAGGTTAACACACAATGAGTGACTATTTAAAATCAACTGTTATAGCTTAGTCCAGTATTTACAACTGAACCTGTTCTGTACATTTGGGACTGCCAACGCACATGAAGGATAAAAAAGATAAAAAGAACACACATAATTGCTTCTTGTCACCATGGAGATAATATGCAGCATATACATTGAAAAGAAATACGGTAATGCTTCTTTGAAAAGGGCAAGAAAATTTTGACTGCTATTTGAATGTTTTGCCTTCTCTACTTTTCTGCTGTACATAGATTTGGCGTGGCTGATGAAAATGGTCCATGAGAAGGGGAGGAAGACACCCACAACAATTGTATATTTCCGAAACATAAGAAGTTCCATTGTGTTTGAACACTTTATGATGGTCCTTGGCAAAGAAGCTTTTACAACAGAGAAGGAGTGTCTGCTAACAATGTATCATCGAGCAGTTGAAGAAACATCAGCTTATTATGTAATTGAAAAATTCCCTCAACACGATTCCCCTATCCGCATTATTTTTGCCACAGTAGCATTTGGTCTAGGTGTAGACATACCAGATGTAAGATATGTTGTCCACTGGGGCATGTCCAGGTCAATGGAGACATATTTACAGGAATCGGGGAGAGCTGGAAGAGATGGGGAGTTGGCATATCCAATTGTGTATGTAAAACCATCTGATTATGTGCATATTAATAAGGCAGTAGCAGCTTATTGGAAATCCTTTGTTCAGTGTCCGAGGAAGCAAATTGCAGACTATTTTTGTCTTTCGGGGCAAAAATTTTGCTGCAAAGTGCATGCAAATCAAAGAGTGGACATACGTACAAAGGGAACATGCAATTGCTGTGATTTCTGCTATGACAACTGCTTTGTACTGGAATGGACAAATGAAGTGACAGAATTTCAAAAGACCTTTACCATGGGCACCCTTGATAAAGAAAGATGCATAACAGATGGTCAATTAGAGCAGCTGAGACTTAATCTTCGGCAGTACAGGGATTTAGCACCAGAAGAAGGAACATCACCATTGCTCTACAACTCATACTTAATGACTGGATTATTTGATTATGTCATAGATTCTATTGTTTCAATTGCCAGCAGCGTATTTTCTGTTGAAGATATTGTAACAAATGTCCCTATTTTGACAACTGGACATGCGGAAGATATTATTAAGTTGATAGATGAATGCTTACCTCCAGAAAGTATAAACTGAGTTGCTGTATGAGCAAACTTAGGAACAGCTAAATGGCTTCATTGTAGAGAAAGAAAATATTTTCATACTTTTACTGTACTTTATGTAGTATTGTATGGTATTTTTACAGTGCACCAATCGTTTTCAGCTCATTTTGAAGATCTTGTTTGTCAGCCATATATCGCCGCCGTTTCAACATCCAGTCATGTAGTTCCTCCACATTCAAAGAGTGAAAAAAGTCCGCTGGGAAATTTGTAAATGATGGATGCTGCCTTCCTGGGCGACATGTAAACAGGCGTTCCTCCTGTAACTCCTCAACCATGCATGTGATATCATGTGTGAAGTCTTGCTGTGTTTTGTCTGGTGCTCCGTTATAGGAATTGCATGCTTTCTGATAGGCTTGTGTTATTTGAACAAGAGGCTTAAGTGCTTCACCAGCACGAAACATAGCTTGCATGTTATTTTTCTCAATATTTAGTCCAATTTTTTTTCAAATGTTCCTTAAGTTCCCGATTTTTGAATTCCAGAGCTAAATCAACTGGAACATTTCTTCCAGGCAGCCCCAAAAAATTAACTGTCCTGTTGTGCTTGAGCTCTTGTGCTTTCTGAAGTGACAAAATAGCTTGCAGCTGGCACTGTAAATCAAATGCAAACATTGCATACTTTGAATGTTTTAGGTGGTAATACTGTAGGAAGTCATGCTTCCACAAAAGAACAATTCTGTCCCCATCATTTTCACGCACGTGCAATGTCAAGTAAACCATGACGCAATATGCTGCATGAACAGTGAAGGACAGAGTCTTCACTTGAAACATTGGGATGTTTTCCATAGGAATGATCTTGATATGACGTACCCCTGTCTTTGAAAGCACATATATTTCTGTAACGTCTACTTACCATTCCATCTACAATAAATACCTTGTTGCAGCCATCAAATCCACACGCAAAACCAGATGTTGCAGGCTGTAAAGATTCTTCTACTTGACTGGCATCCTCAGCAGTGTTAGGAGCTTGTACTTGTCACCTCAAGTTATCGTACTTCTCTTGCTGATTTTGAAAGACAAACCTGTCAAGGACAGCAAAAGCAAGCCGATCAATATACTTATTTGGATCAACACTGGATGATGACCATATACCTTTAGGAACTGAATTCAGATTTTCCAAACCAAGAATATCTAGTGCTGCAAGCACAACAAACCCACTTGTAACAAATTCAAGAAACTCTCTTGAAGAATTGACATTGCTACTGATGTCCTTCTTCACACCCCTCCAATTAAACCGGTTTCTCAGCTGGTGCAATGTTCCTTTCTCAGCAGATGAAGATGTTTTGTAATGCAAGTTGAATGCATCCTGAAGTAAAGGCACAAAGACAAAATTGAAATGTACAGATGCTAGAAACTGAATTCAGATTTTCCAAACCAAGAATATCTAGTGCTGCAAGCACAACAAACCCACTTGTAACAAATTCAAGAAACTCTCTTGAAGAATTGACATTGCTACTGATGTCCTTCTTCACACCCCTCCAATTAAACCGGTTTCTCAGCTGGTACAAATGTTCCTTTCTCAGCGGATGAAGATGTTTTGTAATGCAAGTTGAATGCATCCTGAAGTAAAGGCACAAAGACAAAATTGAAATGTACAGATGCTACTTTTGTAAACATTTACTGTAGCACAAACTTTTTGATATATAGAAGGTATAAAGGTCGGCCTTATGAACGGAACAACAGTTCTCCAACAATTATCACACACAGATGTCAAGATTCAAACAAATTCCAAAGAAAGTGTAAAAGTGGATAGTTAACTATTTCTATGGTATACAGGGTTGCATAAAAGGGGTCTGATACAGTCGTATTTGTAACTGAAATTGTCCAGTGCCACTTTCAGAACAAATATAACATACACTCGTCATGTTTGTTGTCATTCTGTATATTACGCAAGTTTTTACCTTATTTCATTTAACTTTCAACTTTGCCAAAAGGAAATTGAGATTCTTCTAAATGCCTTGCAGTTGGTAGAGTTGTACATCCCAAGATATTTAGGAAGTTATTTCATAAATATGTTGCAGGGGTAGATATAGTGATTTCAGGTGTACAAACAATATTGAATCTTTGTACAGTTCAAACTGAAGTCTTGTGAAAAATTTTATGGGATTAACACCAGTGTATCAAAACTCTGCAAAGTATTAGGTATTTGGTAGACTCTCTAAAGGTGTATGCCAATAATATATATTTTCATTGAGCAGCATAGGTCTACTAGAATTAGTTGTAAGTAGCAAGATTTTTCTGCATTTGATTTGGATATATATTGTACCTGTAGAAGTATAACTTGAGCATGCCAGTCAGCATTCACTGGTATAAACTCATAAAGTTTGGAAGATGAGCTGAGTCTTGCTCTTTGTGCATCATTATTAGCTCTCTCCACACTCAGGCCATCACCCCAGAGAAGGATTTTGCTATCACCCTCATCTGGCACATACTTTTTTAGGATATCCATCGCAGCAACCATTTCTTTCGTTTTTGTTTCATCTTTGGCCATCAAACCAAGTAGAATCTGAAATAGAGAAATAAAAAGAGTACAGTACCTTAAATTTTTAGTTATCTTGTCTAAGCCTGAGTGAAAACTGTCTATCTTTATTACCTTTCAGCAAATTGACTGAAACTACTAGTATAACTATGAAGCTAATACTCTGAAGGGTAGATCAACTTCATAGTTCTAGGCCCAGACCATTCTTTTGGAGAGTTAACCGCTGTGTGAATTTAGTGCTAATATATGTTGACCTTGTCTACGCAATGGCTACATTCAATCACATTTCACAAATGTGTGCAAACCATCATGGACCAGAGTAGTTTTAAATTCTGAAGCTTTTGTCAGTCAAATCAAGCCTTGTATGCAGTCGATCATGTTCACAATGAAGCTCTTATGCAGAAGCGTGTGGATATTGCCTCAAGTAATGAGATCGCCTCTTCTCTGGCTATTATTGTTTTTACTTGACAGGGGATTTTAAAGTAAAATTAGTAGGCTGAATTTTTACATTCATGGCCCTCGGGAAGGGGGGGGGGGGTGGAGGGGGGCAAGGCAGCATAGGACCTTGCACTCGTTATTGATTATTGCCTCATTTGCTGCTCTATGGGCCATCAATGACATTTGATCCACATTTAAAAGTTTGCTTTATTTATGGATTAATGATTTAAATTGTGTGCTCTGCTTACCATGGTGCACTTTTTGTTGGACTGCTCTTGAAAATAATGATGAATGTGGTCTGGAACATGGACTTTGAAGGCCTCCAGAAATGGAATGTATTTAGTCAAAATCCTCTGAATTAGGACTTTCAGTGTACTTCTCAAATTGTTACTTTCATCTTGGTTCATTAGGAAGGCTGTCAAGGGTAGTTCTGCAACATCACCTTGTTTGTCCGTATGTTCCTCGTTGAATGTAATCCTGTGCTTAATTGCCATGGTATGGATAAGATTGTACTGGTGGCTGTAGTCCTTTTGGGATACGTGATGACAAGCTACCTGCCTAAAGTTTGTAAGTTGTCAAAGATCAGGAAGTACTCAGTTCTGTTAATAGTAGGCTGGCTACTTGTATCCTGGTTATGCAAAGGAAAAGTAAATGCTTATCGTTTCTCTGAAAGCTTTGTTGACATTTGAAACAACGAATCCATTTGTGGTATAATTTAACCATGACAACTGTATCCATTTGTGGTATAATTTAACCATGACAACTGTAGAACACTGGCAATGGTTTACATTTTTGTTTAGACATTTAAAGACACGAGAAAGGTGCATGCATGTGGTATGTTTTCATTTTGAAGCAAAGTTTATGGCTTCAAAATGTAGACTTCCATCCAAGTTACCAGAATAATTTTACAATTGAAATTTGGTCTAATTGACAAAAGAATTTTGATAAGAGTATAATAATGTAGACTAGGATGAGTTACTGATTACCTTCAGAAATAATCCTTCCTATCTATTTCCCATGTAGCCTACGTAAGTGGTTGGTTGCAGAAGTTCGCATGTTAGGAATGATGAGATGGGCATTCCCCTTCGATCTTTACGATTGAAAAATATGAACACACACTACTTCAAGGCAGCACATGCTAGAAAAAACTTGTTTACAGGTAGTTATATGGAAATTTCGTAATGAGCATGTTTTGTACAGAATTTTCGGAATATACACATTTTCCTTAGAAAGAAGAACATATAGAGAACACACCACGCCAAATGAATTGAGAACAAGGCAAATATTGGACTCTAGCTTTCTTTTGTTTTCTTGAAAAATGACGTTCATGTACTGTTTAATATATGGTACAATTTATAGTTAAAATCTATAGTAGTAGGACAATACTTAGCTATAGATCTTAACTAACTCGTACTGAAGTATTACAACTGTAGAATAATTTGCTGCAAAGAACAAACTTTCTCATCAAAACGTTTGTGCATAGTGGAGGTGGAAGGCTTTCGTAAAATCTTTGCTGAAATTGTTACGAATACAGTCACAGGTTTGCATCACTAATCGTTTTCATTACTAACTGAACCTGAAATTGAGCTTTGAGCGTATCTAGAAGTATATCTATTGGTATGTAAAAATGTTTAACCAAGGTAATTAAGTTGGATTTCAACCATCCAACTGCACAGGATAGCAGTCATAAATGTTCTTCTCTTCCATTAGGTTGTTAAAATTCTTTTAAGAGGATTCCTCATCACCTTAATTCAGACAGTTATCTCACCTGTTTTTGTGTTATGCATGGACCTAAGAGGTCGGCAGGAAGACCAGAGGACACGTAGCTTACGCTACCTTAAATATGTAGTGGTCATCTAATTTGCAAGCTACCTGACAAATTAGTTCAGTAACAAGTCTAGACAATTAATTATGCAAATATGGAACACTCAGATTATCAAAATGATTAACCCTCTCTTTTTATAGGTATAAAAATATTTACAAATTTCTCCCAAAATGCTCTATTTATCAATTATTACAAGGAGCGGAAAGGGTCATGCGCTCTACACATCATTACACCGACAAAATCCGACGGATGATTTTCATTTTGGGGCTCTTTTGTTTGCACCTCGGTTTATGCTGGTACACCGGCCCTTCTTTAGCAGATGGTTATTGCCCCAATGATATATTCTTCAACAAAGTAGTTTTATTGTTATTACTATCATGACCACAAACAGGGCTGTCAACTCTCACACAATTAGCTTGAGGTCCAGTCACACAATTTTGCGCAATCTCACACTCTCCCGATGAAGCATCAGTTTTTCATGCAGTGTCTCAAATGTGGTGAAAAAGTTCCATTAATAACGTAATACACACAGACATGTCTTGGAATTTCTAATTTTCTTTGGTCTATTTATAATGAGAACAACAAATTTCCGGGAACATGAAACATCTGAAAATGGGATATTCGGAACATGCAGTAATGACTCATGGGAAGGGCCATTCCCTGCAATCACCTGTATTTCGTTGAAAAAAAGTTTCCCTTGGTGGGACGCTCCTCGAGAGCCGATATAGTCGCGCTTGGCGTCAGAGGATCTCCTTGCCTTTGACTAAAAGTTGCTAGACCTGCAAACACTTTCAAATTTTATTCTTCAAACGTGTTTGGAAGAGTGACGGTGAACCTTTTACCCATTGATGTTATGTGAAAAGCTTTGCTGAAAGAAACACTTGGAAGGATGGCCAAACATGCACCATTTCTCACTTCTTTAATAAATGGTACAGAACAAGCAATTTGTGAAGCGCCACCACATGTGTACTTCATTGTTTTCACAACAGTCGAGCTTCGCAGCAAAATTGCTATATGCTCCTGACAGAAGCATTCCTGAGTACAAGCGTGATTTTTGAATGTCACTAAGTATAAAATTTCGGTCATGTTGTTATCAAAATCAATTGAGTCGGTTCGCTTAAATTTCTTCGAATAATAAGTTGATGTTTAAAGTACACCATTAACTGTAAATCTTTTAAAACAAGTAACACTGTCAATAAGTAACCTCTCATCCAACAAATTCTTAAGTGCCAGCCGGAACGATGCACTTAATGGCAACAAAACAGAGGTTCCTAAACCAACAACCTTAAAATCATTTGAATTAGCTATAAAAGGTTGTTGAATCATAGTAAAAGGATTGAGTAATCTTGACACACACCTTTCTGCTTTTGGTGATTTAATGTAAAATAAATTCTTATAATTATCTTGTACCATTAATTAAACTTTTTAACTGTCCATTATAAGATTCAAATACAAAGGCTGATGTACCCCACAAAGGTCCCCACTTGCAAACTGAATTCTTTATGTGGAGTAACAAGCGAACATTAAATGTCATTTCTTTGCGCCCATAGAGGGGTTCCACATACATTACAAATTTGCGAATTAAAAATTCACCTAGCATCAATGATTCTTGTGAAATACTAGTACTACTTAAGCAAAAAATAGCCTGAACAAGCATAGCCCAGTGTGCCAGAAATATATTTGGCAGAATTCCAGTCAAAGTCACAGGGGAGTAAAACAAAAACGTTCTCCATTCACTTGCTTTCCAATATTTTACATCATCTAGTGACCTTGGCATTCTTGTTAATTCTTTTATAGGTTTAATTTTTGTAATTCGTTGACTGATTATTATTTTCTGTAAACCTATGTACCAAGGCTCATCACAGTTATTAGAATCGATCCACATATAAAAAAAAAAAATCTTTTAACAGTGCCAAGACAGACAGCATGCATATAATCTGGTATGAATCCTGAAATGATATTAAAATAAAGTAGAAAAAATACTAAACTTGCACCCCTCACACCATTTACTCTGTTCCCACTTTCTTTCGCACTTACACTATCTTCTTTCGTCCAAGGGCTCACAGTAAGGATATTTCATTGAATTCGAATCCCTGTCATATTCACCCTTGGGCATGCAAAATCCACAGCCGTGACAGCCGTTAAACTGTGTTTTGTTTTGCAGCATACAACGTGCAGGGGAATCAGCGCAGCAAACAATCGGAAAACTCTGGAAATTACCCCATAAGAATCATTCAGCCATGAAAAACCATTTGTAGATAATACATTACACTCATCAACAAAAGGTTTCAAGAATGTTGGCGTGTAAGGTCGGTCATTCCCGAACCAAAGAGAGGTTAAAAAGACATGTTTCTTTCTCTCATGAACTGACAGCTCATTTATTGCACATAGCACAGGCCAGATTGAAAATTTAGAAGAATTAAAAATTGGAACTCCATCTGTATTCCAAGTTATGGAAAATTTTTCCTTTGCAGACAGAAAACCTTCTTTAACTAATTTTTGATACATCTTTCCATCCTGAATGTCACAAATATCACTGTTATCATCATTTCTGTTTATTTTACGATCAAGTATCAACTTCCCTACACCTCTATTTTCGAGAAGATTTCGTAATTGGTTTTCAATTGGCATAACAATAAAAATTGACCATCCTGTAAGCTTTGATGTTTATTGAACGGTAAGTTTCTGCCACATTATCACTCACCCCTAAGTAACCTTTGCATGATGAACAATAAAGCATTACTGAAAAGGTACAGAGAATTGGGCAACGTTGCAGGACAGTGTAAATAAATCAGTTGGACTATATCATGTAAAGCCTTGCCTGACAAGTTGTGGCGAACACTTAATGCTAGGACAGCAAGAAGACTTTCAGCTCGCGTCAATGTGCTGCCTTCGCTTGACACCATTTCATCGGGATCTTTCAAATGAAATCCTCGATCCTGGAAAATCAAATTTTATGAAGTTAACACTAGGTTTCAACCAAGCATAAGAGTTGTGTCATAGCACTTTTCTGAAATTAAGACTTGGGTCTACATAGTAATAATAAATTCATGCTTTACTGGGGCTGATTCGACGGAGGAGATATTCAAGGTCCACTGGTTCTGTTATAATAACGTATCATCAGGGACCCTGCTTTTAACCTCATTCAAAAACACCTGTAAGTTCCTGGGAATTTACAAAAAAAAAAAAATGTTCCGGTGCATGAAGAGTGGGAACTATAAGATATAAATTAAAATATAAAAAATGCATCTTTTTAGAGGATTATTAAGGCCAACTTGTACTGTTGTATTGGGATCTATTTGATAAATCTGCTTTCACTTAGGTAAGGTGTGACGGAGGTGGGGGGAAGAACTGGATGCACCTATTTGAATGCATCAAAACAATAGATGGTCTGGATAAATTTCCTATGGTTTATTTCAGTGTTTTTTGTGATCCGTGACAAAAAAATAAAACGGCATATACTGGAGAGCAAAGCATTTTACCTGGTGCAGTCTCACTCTAGTGGCATAATGTGTACTGAAAAAATGGCTATTTTCAATGCTGTGGAACAAGCATGGGAATAACTATGATTGCATTTGAACTGATTAATAGTTTTGCCATGTGAACGTACCATCATGAGGGTGCATAGGGAAATTTGTTCTAGTATGGACTCACTGATTCATTCTCTAAAAATACTCGTACTTGCAACCTGTGATTCTAATTGGAGCATAGCCTACCAGGAAGTTCTTGGCCTCAATTTTCCTGGACCACATTGAAGCAAATGGCACTCTCAGAATGCGGAAGTGTATCTGAGTATTCTTATTTTGTGGCATAATTTTGACGAGATTTAAACCAGGTACACTCCCCTAAAGAAGAGTTTTTTTTTCTCTAGATTCATATTGAAATTGATTTCTGCAACGTACTGTAAGCAATAACCTCTCCGTGATCGTCTTCTTCATGTTCGCTCTCCCCGTCTTCCCAATTAGTATCATCTACACTGTCGCAATCAAAAAGGTAGTCCTGAGAATTGGAAAAAAATGTATAAATTATACAATAATTACCACACAAGCACACAGAAGGTACATAAACATATGAGTTAGACCTATGAACCTGATTGGGGAGATACCTGTTCTTTGTTTCGGAGCACCGTCCTGGGAAGGATTATAAGGGAAAGGTTTCCCCATTTTGATTTTTTTTTTTTTTTTTAGTATTTTGGGATTCTTAGTTCCTCCCTGACCAATCTGGTTCCCCCGTTTAAGACAAAAAATGTGCCCCTTCAGCATCTTAAGAAATTAAAGACCTAGAAATACGGTAATGTATTTGGTTTTCAGTATAACAGTTTTTTTCTAAGAATATAAAATTTGATCATGCGCCAGAAAATCTTAGGCTACCGACTGTCCATAGTGTCAATGTAATGGCCGTAAACCATCCAAATGAAAGGGCAACAGAATTCGAAATTGTAATTTGTGTGATTATCTGTGGCGTATTTAAAGGGAGGCATTGGGCCATTCCCTACCCCCTCGGGGATGCCGTTTTGTTATTTAATAATTTTAAATTGTTCGGCACCGCCTGACAAAAGGTTTAACGTAGGCCACATACTTTGATTTGCAGTGTTATATGACCTTGGCTAGTCATTGTCACACATATGACCTTGGCTAGTTATTGTCACTCATAGCTGACGCTATATCGACCTTCATTATCGTGATAAGTTCAATAACCTAAATTATGCTAATTTTTGCACAAATTCACTTCAAAAGATAATACATTTAAAACCAGACTGCATGAAGAGATACCATATTATTCAAAAATATTTTAAAGGGGAGGGGAATACCCCTCTTCAGCAGTGACCACACCTTACAAATAATAAAATTAAGTTACCAATCGTACACTTAATTGCTTTGGAGGGCTTCCCCCTCCCTTTTTAGAACCTCCCCTTCGACTAACCTCCTATGCCCGTGACCACAGAACTCACTGCCCTCTGTGACACAATTTCTGGATACACCACTGGTGATTATTGTGTTAAAATAGACAACATACATTACTGTATCTTTTGATCATGGTGGCGCACCCTTTTAAACTGCCCTCCTCCAGCTAAAAGCTTGATCCGTCCTTTTGTCAAAGATTTTGATTTGCCTCATACGTCATAATCGAAGATACTCCACATAATGTGCCGTCTTTTTCAGTTTTATATGATTGGTAACTTATTTTGTTTCAATCAACCTCACCACAGTAGGGACTTCATTAAGTTATGTCATTCAGAGAGGAATCCACCCCGCTACAGAGAAGTTATCTCTGCATTTGTTACCTCTGTATGGTTACCATCTCCGTGATGATTGCTTTCTTCAGTTTCTTCAGTACTGCCTTCTCCACCATCTTCAAATAGTAGACTCTGTGTGATGGACAAATATTCTACTGCAACTTTCATCACCAAGTTCACAACAGGGGCAAGAAAGAGAGAGAGAAAAGGGGGAAGGGAAAACAAAAAGAAAAAAGAAAGGAACAAAGTAAGATAGGAAAAACAAAAAAATGTCTGGTGCAACCGGAAGCGGTAAAAGCTACTACAAACATTTCAGTGTTTGTCTTACATTGCAAGTTTAGTTCTTTGTCAGGGTTCATCACTCATTTGAAACCAAAATATTTATAATATTATAGTTGGCATTTAGTGATAATTGAAATTACTCATGCTTTTCAAGAGCTCAATCAAAATAAAAGCAATGGGGAACCCACAGAAAATTCCAGACTGCCTGTTACTGGTTTGTTAGGTTTTTCAGGTTTTCCTCTTCAAAGACACTTTCAGTAATATATGGACTGAAATATGGAGTTTCAACCCCGGTGGTGGTGTCCTGTATCAAGGGATAGTGATAAAACAGTGAATGTCAGAATTCGTTGAACAAGTTCATCAAATATTTGGGTGTAAAATTAATGAGCATGATTGAGTAGTAACAAAATGTGGAAGAATTATCGGCCACATCGACGTTCTTCTCTCCAGTTAACAGGGGACTTCGGTATAATTTACCCTTCATGTGAAGTTTTGCCGGAGACCCACTCAATAATGATGTGTATCCCAGCTCTATGCCCAAACGTATAGGGTAACTCGTATTCAGAACTGCAGATGCGGCCTAAACTCCATCTCGTTTTTTATTTCGATTTCTTTATTCCCATTAAAACAAAAAATATAACAAAGGAATTATGAAAAAGCAAAACAAAAAACCTTTAGAAGTAAAACAGTGAAAAGAGCTAAATTAGAGGTTGTACTAGTCTAGTTTAAGCATACACGGCAGTTCTGTAGATAAATATTTCTTAGAAACATTTACTACAACAAAGGCCCTAAATTATCTTTTTGAGGGCACAATTTTAGTCCAGAATGTTTCGAGGGCCACACACAAGCTCAAAGTTTGTTCGAGAGGGGATTGCCCTATTTTTGTGTAAACAACTTCCGGGAAACAAATCCTTCCACTAAAGGGCAAAGCATTCCCGCTTGATTTATTTCAAGATGCCCTGATCACGATCAGGTTTTTTTCACGTTTGGTTAGTTAATGGAGCTATACCTACTTAAGGAGAATGTTGTCGCATCAATGCTTCTTCCCTCCACCTCGTTGTTTGCCTTGGGACTGCAACAGAGTCATCTTCTAAGTAGCGTTTCCCTTCCGTAAAATTCATTCTCTTGCTGAAGATGCAAAGAAGGTACTCTTGTTCAAAGTGTTGTTCAATCAAATTCGTGATGTTAAGAGCCCGTAATTATCTTTTCAGTATTATTTGAAGACGGCGACCATAGGTAGTTGCTGATTTATTATACGTTGGACAGCTTTAAAAGCTTTTCAACTGTTCAACGCATTTGCAAATGGAATAACTTATTAAGTTGGCAAGAACAATGGACATTTATGAATATTGTGGGTGTATCTTGAGTCGGTCAGTACCTTAAATTGGTCACTGCCTATAAAAAGTACCATCGGGGTTCTGTGGCCATATTAAAAAACAAATTCTGCTCTAGAAACTCGAGAAAAGATGACGACAGCTCATAATCTGTCCAAAATAACAATTTAAACCCATTTTTGGAGGAAATTTGCGCAGCGTAGCCTTTATCCTATGTCACTCAGTAAACTAATGAGGTTTCACAAATGACCCAAAATTGTCGTAAATTATTATACTAGTTCTCTGGTTCATTGATAATAATATTCTTTCCATAATCTCATGATTTTTCTTCATTTTGGCAATATCATTTTGTTAAATTTATTTCGAAATCACGCTTACGGGCTTAGGTAACGTTAGACTGAACGATTCAAAGTACGCTTCTAGAACCACAAACATTTGAAACTTGTGTTAGGAACTTTCTTCGTTTCTTAAAATGTTTGAGCACGAAAAATGCTCTTAATTGGAAGATTACGGGCAGGAAGGTGTATGAAAACATGAGATAGAATATAAATTGAATGTTTTGATCATTTCTACTGAGTGACCGACTCATGACACAACCATGCTACTCTAGGCCTAATCCCGTTCTCGTTCCCGATCCCGCTCCTCATTCCAGTGATTCAATTTCATAGGCTAGGTAGGCCCTATCAAACGTTGGCCGGCACGTAGCCAGACAATGAACGGTGCGTTCCCGTTCCCGTTCCTCATTACAGCGATTCAATTTAATAGGCTAGGCCCTATCACGCGTTGGCCAGCCATTAGCCAATGACAGGTATATGGAAGGGGAAAATATGTTTCTGGGGAGCAAAAAAGGCCCAGGGTCTTTGCCTATATTGAAGCAAAATTTTAGGGGCGAAAGATTTTCTGGGATTCGACGTCCCAAGTCCTCAGTAAAGGACTGTGTGGTCGTTCGCCGTTAGCTCCACTGTACACAGTCCTTATTCCGATATATGAAAATGGCGGTATGATCGACGATGGTTGCAATTGAATTTCTTTTTGAACCGTATAAGGACCGTGTATACTGGGATTATCATGAGTCGATCACCTAATAAAGCTCGTTTCCACAAAAATATGAAAACATCTACAAAAATCGATAAAATGTGAATGTAATATTTTGTAATCTGTCTTCTTCCTTGTGCTATGTTTTGGTGTTGTTTGGACTGAGTAATTTGTAGAAAATGAATCTTGAAATGTAGGAGGCAGTGCAAGTAGCAATGCTTATGAAGTAATCATGAGTCGATCACTTCATAAAACAAACAAAATCCTACAAATTACTATTTGTATGGTCAAGAGTTTGACAGAATGGTACAAAAAAAATCTCATTTCTATCAGAATCCCTACTTAAAACTCCATGAGATACAATCTCGTCATCATTTTTACTGATTTTTGCAAATTTCTGGTTCATACTTTTGCTTAAACTTGGAAATCTGGCCATAACTAACATTTTTGCTTTAAAAATCTAAAACATGATGACAATTGGTTCTGATGTTATTTGAAGAATTTGCATTGCAAGTTATTCTAGTATCGCAATCACATCGCACCTACTCGCTTCTATGACGTTTAGAAGACAGTGATCGACTCATGATATATATAATGGGGAGCTATCGGCGACCGTCTACGCGTGCCTTTACTGAGGACTACGACGTCCGATACCCCCCCCCCCCCCCTTGACCACGGACCGGGTCACTGAGATTTCTCTAACTAAAAAAAAGATTTGTTTAATTAAGTCAGAAATAGAACTATAAAATTGTAATCATGGTTGAACTTACTTGATATGGCTCTAAATTTGAATAGAAGGCTAGTTGAGTGAAACTATGTCGTCCAGCTGGCTGCAACTTTGGAAACGTCAACGAGTTCCTCAAACCTCAGTGGACATAACATAACAAAACATAACAAAGGAGGGCCAAAGCCCCATAAGATGCCCTGCAAATCAGATCCGAGACAAAAGAAACCAAACCACAAAAGCCCTACAGAGTCATAATCTTCCACAACTAAGAAGAGTGTACCATAATATATTACGCAACAAGTATTTGATAACCGTCAGCATGTTTTCAGCGTGCGCGATGACTTAGCAAATTCAAACCAGGGTAAGTGCACAGAACTCATAGTTTTCCACGCAGCACGACACAAATTACCAAACTCCATTTGATAAAAATTAAGGTATGCCTCTTTTTCGAATCCCTCGATTCCTGGGACAATGAAAAGAACGAATATTTGAGTGTCTTGGTCCATCCAACAAGAGCGTATTGCATACAAAAACATCAGTATTCTCTATAATTGAAACGCTTTCGCACCATTGTAGAGAAACTGTGTGCACCTTAACATAACTTATCGGGCGTAACCAGGTAACATTACTTTACGGGCGTAAATTCCGGTGCCCCAGACATACGCGCCAAATACTTTACTGACAATTAAAGATGGCACGGTCGTATCGATAATGGTTCCGAATGAATATTGCCGCACCTAGCTTTAGTTTGTTGTCAGCCTTTAAAATTTGCTGCTAAATTGACCTCTCATTTGATTCATCATGCTCTTATACCAAGGGCAAGGGAAAAAAATGTAACTTACGCAAAACAAACACTTAAGTATCCCAACTAACAAGTGCGTATCGCACGCAAAGACCATCAGCATTCTCCTTCGGTAAAACGCGTACGCAATAATTTCATTACATCATATTATCATTGCTTTGAATTTTGCTGGCGTAAATTCTCGGGCGCCATGCATACGCACTCATATTTTTCGTAGAAAAGGGCGCAGTCGAAGGTTTCGAATACTAAACTTTATATTGCCGCACGCGCACAGGCACTTATCGTTCGGTGAGCATAGCCTTCAGTTACATTGCTACTTTTCCGATCTTTCATCAATTTATTTGTCTCCTCGAAAGTTGAAATGATGTATGCTCTGTTCGAGTTTGTGTATGGAGGTGATAACTGCATCGAAGTGGGTGAAACTTCATGGATTGCCAATTTCCAAGGTTTAGATTTGGCCAGCATACAAAACTGGCAGTATGAGAAGGACGTCATCGTAAACTGGCCCAAAATAAGACGTTCAAAAGGCAAAACGACCAAATACCTGACAGCCACACGTTGCAAAGGTGATTGCCTTCTCTAGTAAGTTGTTTAGAGAAATTCTAATATATTTTAGGCGTAAAAGGAACAGATATCTAAAACAAAGATCGTTGCACTCTGGTAAAAAGGGTCAGACCTACATTACAGATTAAGAATGATTTAGTTTCAGGCACTAACGTTAAGCATGACCTAGGCATAGGCCTTGGGGTCTATAGTTAGGGGACCGGAATTCGGCAGCATCCCGTACGTGACTCGTTCACTCTATGTTTTTGTTTATAACCACATATTTGGAACACGCAAACACGCATTCTTACTAAAGAGACTCTTAAATGTTCAAAAATTTAAGAGGTTAAATTCTTAATGAATGCAATGTTTGCAAAGTTTTGGTAAAACACGAGTTGCTTTTTAAGGGTACATCCAAGCGGCTCTCATTTCAGACTCAACTTTGTGCATAGGCAAAAAATATTTGATCCTGAAGCAAATGGCTCCCGAACAACGTCGCTTGAAAAATTCATGGCAAAGGTACCGGTTATTGTGAAATTTATTTTCGTCTGATTTGAATGCAAAATAAAACGCCAAATGCTGGCATGCTTACAGTAGCTAGGTTTGTGAAGTTCTCAAAAATCATGTGCGCTGACGGGGAAAGTCTGTTAAATTACGGGGCGCAACGTCATGTTCTGTTCAACAGGTAGGCTATCGCGACAATGCGTAATGCGCGTATCACACTACAGGGATTTCGGAAACAATAACGGTCGGATTTTTTTTTTAGTTTTGGTTAAAGTCTCTCCATCTCTCGTCGGAAAGAACCAAATATTTGACAAACTGTGTCAATATACGATCCGTATTAAGGGACTACTCTAGTATAAATAAATAACATGTAGGCTAATAATTGTTTCGTGACGTTAAATCGACCGACAGCGTCACATCACGAAATATACGGTATATATTTTTTTCTAGTCATGTGTGACAAATATTATAATTTACGTTGGTTGGCACATTTTTTCGACCGGAGATGGGGAAGATTGTAACTAAAAGTCATAAAAATCGGACTGCAATCCGAGACCGTTGTAGTGTGACTCGCGCTTAAAAAAGAAAATGTGTAAGATTCATTCCGATGGTGAGGGGTAAAAATGACCACAACCTTTGCAATCGTTGCGATACTTCCTCCACTGTAGTTTAATGGCGATAGTCGAAGGAAAACCCCAAATAAGTTGCTTTTATCACCCCCCCCCCCCCCATCCAGATGAATCCGGCCATGATGCTCGGTAAAACGGACCTATGCAGCTGCTTAAATAATCCATGAGTTTGTAAATACAAATCGTATCCACCTGCCTACTGTTCACATATTTATACATCAATATCAGTAAAATGTTTTTTATCCCTAAAGATAGTTGGGTAAATTTGTTTGAAGCATGAACTAATTGCCCAAAGAAAACCCTACTCATACGAGTCACATACAATAAGTATGGCTATTCTCAGTGATGATGAAGATTTGTAAGAAAGTCTCGAAATATTAACTTTAAGTCGGGTTCGCTTGTCATTCACAGACTCTAAAGAAACACTTATTTAGCAACGAAATGAGTTGACTGGTGGACAATTTGGAGCCGAGGAATGTGACCTTGGGAGAGGAAAACGGTAGAAGCGACCAAAAAGGTTATCATCCTCAGAAAGTTCTTCGGAAGACGAAGACAGAGAATACTTAATTCAAAGAAAGAAGGCAAAGGTATTTGCGAAACATTTTGGAAAAGTTTAAATTCGATCATCGCAACAAAGCCTCATAGTTAATTAATTTCCCTTCAATTTAATGTCTTGACTAAAACATTATTTTTCCAAGTTGATCCTTTTTCCTCTTACTAAACGACAATTCATAACGACCACTTAAAAATATAAAGAAGAGTGCCCATGTGAGAGGCTACTACCTGGAGACAAATTTAAGGAAAGTGTATGACTATCCCCTTCCCCTTGTAGGACTTTGCCCACTTTTCAGTCAAGCAGTTCAGTAGTGGTAAGTAGCAATGGCCCTTTCCCCCTTCCAGCCTTTATGGAAGTGTCTTAAGTCTGAAGAACAATGATCATCTGTTAAATGGGGACCAGTGGCATAGTTGGCGGGGGGGGGGGGGGTGGGGGGATCAGTCCATGCATGCTCTACAGACTTGATGGTGCCGTTTGAAGCCTGGGACTGCGATCTTAGAAAAGGTAAAAGGTCCAAAACAAATGTTAAAGATAATTTTTTAGCTGGAACAGGAAGAGTGTTTAGTGTAAGTCCTATAACAAACTTATATATCATTAAACATACTGAAAAGAGGACAAATAAGTTTGGGTCAGGGTGACTGCTTAAGCCTTTTAAGCAAAACTGTATTTGATCATGAAAGACGAACTCATTCTTCTCACTGGCGTGAAATTTCCTTTCAATTTTGAGATCCAAAGCATGTGAGTGACCCAAGGAAAGCTGGACATAAGCATCTGCTTACGTTGATTTCAATTGTTTTGTTCCCAGCATTGTCACATCTATTGCACTTACGGTATGGTTAAATGAAGTAAAATTAACATGCGTCTCATGCATTCACATTGGGATAATAGGCCTATAGGTACGGTTCAATATAAAATTCCATACAATGAATTACTAATAAAATTATGTTTTTTATTTTTATAATCGCAATCAACTGGAGAAGCTGGATAGACGCAGGGAAATGACGGGAGAAGTCATTTAACTGGACGTGTGTCCATGAGGTGCAAGCCTGCAACCAGGGGGCAGAGGGCGGGGAAAGACACTCTAGAATTGAATATATTTTACACATTAGGCCTCCACTGAAAAAAATCACCCTGTGGAAACCATGTCTCCCACCTTCAATGCCTTGTCTGGCGGGCTACGGTTCTGAAGGAATAGCATCGTAACTTTCCTGATATTTGTGCTTTTTTAAAATTTATGCAGAAAACCTCTAAGAAAAGCAAGATGAAGCAGCCAGAAGATATGGCATAATCTTTGAAAGAACAGATGTATGACAATAAGGGTCAGGTGAGTATGACTGTTTAGAGTTAGTATGTGATCAAAAAAGTGTAAGCGAAAAAAAGATGAAGGGCACTGGCTTGACATTTAGGCTTGTGTAAGTAGCGACTATTACAGCGTAAGCCAACCATGGAAAAGCAATTTGTCATGTAAGTTCCCTATTGGTCACATTCTTCGGGAAAGTAGGCTCGTTAAAGCGGGGGTCCCACAAAACATATATTTCGAATCGGATTCCGGTCCGACTTTTTTATGTCTTTTTAGTTGAATCTTTTTTGAAATAACAAAGAATTTGTCAATCTGTGTAAATACATGATTTTTGTTTGATGACTGTGTATATGCAATTAAACCTAGTTATTTCATTGATGTCACACCAACAGAGAGCTGAGTGTCTGACAAAAGCTGTTGATGTGACGTCACAAAATAATAAGAAAACATTTCTTTTTTTACATTCATGCGATACAAATCACATGGTTCTTTTCGATCACAGGTGAAGATTTTGACTAAAACTCAAAACAATCAGACAGGAATCAGATCCAAAATCTTTGTAGTGTGACCCAAATACGACTTGTATATACATAAGCACAACATTTGTGTTGCAAAAGTGAAGTGTTTGTCCAAACGTTTTGGGATATGTTTTTCAAATCACTAGGTCTTCATGAATCGAAATGATGTTATCTTTGGAGAAACATTTGAACTTTCAGCTCCTATTACCTTAATAATGGTCAACATATGGAATGCAAACCATAACAAGTACGGGCAAAGCACGACAACTTTGCATCACATATCATTTCTATGCTGAAACTAGCATTCCAGATCTGCAAACGTAAAGCCCAAGTTTCTCGGTTACTCAAAAAAAGTAGTTCACCATCGAAGTATTGCAGAGGACCTCAAATATTGCCGCCGCCCCCCCCCCCCACACACACACACACACACAACTAACATTGGCGAACTGCACAGTATCTCCTTTCATTTATAATGATAGAAACTATTGTTAAATCATTACTGTTGTTACTGTTGTTGTTTTTGTTGTAATTCGTAAGAGAGATTTCCGAACTTTAGACACAAAGATGCATACATAGGTGCAAATACATTCCTTGTATTCCCAAAATTTCAACTTTTTGTTTACTTAACTTCTCGAACTGTAGAACACTAGTCAAACAGATTGACTTTGGTTTGATGTAGTACATATTCTGTTGTAGCCTCTCCCTCCAACACTGAAAATTACTATACCACTGCTGCTACTGCTAAGTAGTGATTTAAAAAAAAAATGCAGGACAATATCTTCGAAAACAAAAGATACTTTTAAAATGATAATACAAATGTCATTAAGGGAAAACAGAGAGATGAATAGTTTCAGTAGTGTTTTAAACGTCCGGGTGTAATCCTTGTTCGTAACATTCACATTTCAGTTTTGCCACTGGTTTCCCAGCCTGAAAACAGGGCAACTGTCTCCAAAATATAAATGTTGGCACATGTGGTGTAAGAAATGGTTGCTTTTTTTTATTTTCGATGAAAATGTTGATCCAAGTATATTCCATTTTCTTCTCAGTGTGAAAACAACATCCAAAACCAAAAGGACACTATCGAAGAACTTCAAAGACGGTTAGAAGAATGTCGGAGGGAAAATAAGACGCTAACGAATACCATCAAACTTTTAAAAGGTAAAGTGAACTACCTTTGTCACTATCAAAACTTAAAATTGAAAGGACCATTGTTGATAAACAGATATTATGAAGTATAGTGGTTTCAATTTTGATGCTGAACCCGCTATGCCCTATGCACCACCCCGAGATTCATGCTCATGCCTAGGGGTTTGTATTTAGTCTACTACAGGTATTGCTGAAGGCGTAGAAAGCTGTTCGAGTTGGGGGGGGGGGGTGAATCTTGCCTTACAATAATGCCCAGGAGGGGGGGGGGTCGGCGGGGAACAGATGGACTTGAAAAAATTTGGGTAGGCCTATTTGACGGTCTTCAGATAAAATTTGTTGCAACAAATTTAATTGCTTTTACGAGCAATTACTGCAGAGGTTTATTTTTTTTTTACAAAGGCAACAAATGAGGGGTTATCATCCTTGGATTGAGGGGTCATATTTTCGCCCCTCCACACTTTTTACTTGGGGCTAAAGCCCTCTCCTGCGGCTATGGACATAACCTCTTTTAATTTATGTGTAACTGACTTGTAAAGATTTAAGCGAGAGGACCCTTGAAACCATTCATAAAGGGGATTTACGATTAAGACAAGTCAGACATCCACACGTCGATATGCTGCAGTGGCGTAGCAACAAGGGGGGTTAGGTGTTAGAACCCTCCCCCATGCCCAAGACTAAAAAATTATGGCAAGAAAAACATTATATATATATATATATATGTTGCTGAGTTTGAGGCACAAATATTGGAACATTTGCATCTGGAGACCTAAAAAAGCCATTTTTCTCCAAGGAATATCCACCCTCGAAATTTCTCCCGGGTCGCAATTCACCCCCATGACCTGATGACAAAATCCTGGCTACGCTACTGATGTACTGTTATGCAGTATGAGTTCGATAGCATTTCACAGCGATAGCGATAGCGTGTCACCTCCATTCGGAGAGTCTTCGACCCTATTCAGGAAGCTATTTTTAATCCGACTGTGGGGAAAACAGTTTTTGTGAGCATCTCTTTTGACCAGAATTTAATACTTGCTATGTAAGCAGTAAAGAGTGTAACAAGGGAGTTGCCACTGGTGTAACAAATTACTTTTATTTGAATTATCAAACTGATAACTTTTGAACAGTGTCACATAAAGTCAGAAAAATGTTAATAAAAAGAAACACTGAAAAAACTGAAGACAACACAGTCCTATATTTGAATAGATGGAACTTTAGTTTGCAAGAAATTTCGTTTAATGGCAGGGTAAAAAACAAAATCATTAGAGTTAACTGTGAAAAATGTTTTAAATAAACAATGATATTTCATGCCATTTTCTTTTTGTTTTTATACAGGAATCCCAAATTACATCGAATCATTTGAGGCCTTGGTGAAATCAGCAAAGGTCGCGACTGTTAGACTACAGGTGTGTAAAACTTCCGGTATTTGTCCAAGAGTGTTTATAGTAGTATGTAGTGCACGGTCATGATTTGGGATGAGTTGTTTACATATTAAACTGGTGTTTTTCTTGACAGCCGGCTACCATAATCACAGGAGATGGAAACGTGGGAACATCATCTGCCAGAAAGGAAACAACAGTTTGTCATGTCAAAGAACCAGTTAAAGAAGAAAGGGAACATGTAAGTCAGAATTGAATATCCCTATCAGAATGGTGAAATGTGAAGTTGTGACTTCTTACAGAGGTGGATTTACACCTGTGATGGGCTTTGGACATGACCCTATGTAAGGTCTCTTTTAACATGTAGATGACCCTTTAAATCATAGTTAATAGATGCATAAATTAAAAAGCAGTCGTGATTGTGAACATAAATCAAGGTTGTTGCTTGCAAACAAGTAAATTCAACTGGGAGCTATGCCGGGCTTAACACCGCCTTTCCAGCTTTCCCAGTAGAAAATGGCCAAAATTTATGGAGGCTTGTATTGATCAAGCCAGGTATGCTTAGGAAAAAAATACCACATAATTAAAGTCCCTCTTCAAAAAAATTTCCCACTGTCTTCCTGTGTGTATAGATTAAACATTTGACAGTTAATTTCTTAGTGCATCCCCACATTGCTTTCTTTCAGGAGAAATTTACCAGTGACTTGTTAGTTGCTGTCTTCGGCCGGGAGCAATCAGCAACGCACTCCATGACAGGAGGAAAATCGTGTTAAGTGGGTTTTTTACGTACATATAGAAACGGGCACGGAGAACCAATAACACAACTCAGACCAGACGGGACAAAACATAACTTGAACTATGTACAGAATTCATACCATTACGGACGCAAAGAAAGATTTTGTGACGATAATTTACAAAACCCACCCCAACCCAGGACTCTTTACAAACTCACCTATTTACACATTACCAAACAAAGAGAAAATATGTACAAAACTACCCCTGAGGAAACACAGGAAACACAGGAAAATCGTGTAAAGTGCAGGGAAAGGCAAAGGACCCTCTAGATCCAAAGAAGGTGCAGTTTGTGATGGGTAAGTAAGAGTATTTTAATATGTAAAGGGGGATATATCTATGATTTTGGTCACTGTCATTAAGTTCCCATATGCACCCCTCGAGACAGCAAAAGGAACCATCTGCAACTGTCTGCAGCCGGAGGATGTGGGGACAGGCAGCGCATGTGACATCATTATAGGAATGTTAAATTCATATATTAAAAGACAAATGCAATTACCCCAATTTGAATAAGGATATCAGTCTATATTAGTTTTTGAATGGCTCTTGACAATCATGTGACAATGCGATATGTTTTTCACTGGATCGTGAAATTTACAAGAAGTAATACCTTGGTTAACCTTGTATGTTAACCTTAAATATCCTGGAAGCTTCTTGGAAGAAAAATGAAAGAAAAACGCAAAATTTAGTAGCGACTGATCTTGACCTTTAAGTTCCATGTGCACGTACCAATGTATACAAACAGTCCTTTTAGGCTCCGTTTAAAAAAGTTCATGGTGCATTACAGAAATTCCAGTGTGCCATCAAGGCTGAATTTGCACTCTGCAGACTTTTACTCCTGGTGTAATTATTTTGATACCATGATTTCGTTGTATCAACATTTCCTGGTAGCTGTTTCAGGAGAACTGCTGGAAATGTCATTGAAGCACATTACTCATCAGCCTATACTATAAGTGTACTATACAAACGGAAAAATCGTTTCATGAAATGAAGAAGTGTAAAATTATAACCAATAAATGAAAGGCCTATGAAATATTGTACTTCACCTGTTGCCAATTAAATATGATGTCAACCTGTCACAAATGTGGGCTGAAATAACAGCTGTTTCCTGCTATGTATCAAGAAGGGACCAAAACTTGATGTTAACGCTGAAACAGTACATAATTAATACTTTAAACTGAATTTATATATCTTTCTTTTTCCTCAGAAAATGTTCTCAAGACCTTCCCAGACAGCAGCAAAGAAATTATTAAATTAACAATAATTAATAAACTCAGCAATGAGACTAAAGTGAAGAGAAAACGAGAATCAAAAATTGTTGAGGAAGAGTAACTGTTGATTGAAATTTGTTTTTAAGTTTGTGTTCTATCTCTTTAACTACGGAAAAATGTCCCTGTGTTTCACATGCTTTCGGATTTTCCAAAGATGATGTTAATGGTCATGCAGTCCATTACCGGATATGGCATCTCAGCAAAAACAGAAGGGAGGATTTAGTATGCCAAACCGGAGCCACAAAGAAATAGAAAGGATTATTTGAAGCATGATTTAATTACCATGGTACCTTCAAAAACACCATGGTAATGTTACCGTTGTAATACCATGAAAGTATCATGGTATAATTATGGTACAGTACTACCATGTCAAAATTACCATGGTACCTGCCAATATACCATGGTATTTTCCCATGGTACTTTACCATGGTAGATTTTCAATATATTAAATTACCATGGTAAAATACCATGGTACCTTCAAAAATACCATGGTAATTTTACCATGGCAATACCATGAAAGTACCATGGTACTTTACCATGGTACATTTTCCTAAGGGGGAGTAATCGTTTGGTTTTCGCCCTTGGCTCTTCGCCAGAGAGTCGAGGGGACTTTTAGAAAAAAGCTCCGCTTAAAAGGGCATACCGGGCTGGCCCATTCTCGAAGTCGGCATGACGTCATAAAACCGCGCCATCTTGTTTTGGGGTAAATGGCGGGAGTTTTGAAGGATCGCTAAGTGCATCGCAGGAACCTGCACGTACTAACGTTGTACTGAAGACTTCGTTTCTATTAACGTTAGGCCCAGTTTTGTTGGCCTATGTTAAGATGTAGTTTAAGCAAAACTTTACAAAGATGCAACGTCAAAAATTAGTTCTCAAGCGTTCTGTTATTCCTTCCAGTATCCACCAGTATCAAACAGTATAACGTGAACGTTACCTGCTTACTGTCACTTTTTAAATAAAATAAGTGCTATACGGTTCCATCTACCTTTGTTCATTTCCTTCCTATTGAGGTATAGGCTTTACCATAATCTTCCTTTGTCTCCGCCAGGAACTTACACTCAAAGTTTGATTTGTTTTGACTTTTTGTCTTGGCCTGTCTTTGCTTATTCTTACAATTATTTCTGTCATGTTTGGTTTTCCGTGATTAAATGTTGGAAGCACTGGCCTATATGATCCAATGCAGCACAAAACTATGAGCTTCTCATAAGCTGTACTTTAATCAACTTGTCATGCATTATTTTTTCTGCAGTACAGTACAGAACATGTTGGACAGGTGGGTGTAGTTAATTAGCTATATCAGAACCAGGGATATGCTACTCTGAGTAGCATAAACTAAAGGCGCACACTCTCCCGTCTCTGGTGACTGGGCGGGGAGGGACGGTGGTGCACGACCCAAACCTTTTGGGAAAAGCCTCGCAGCTTCAGGCAAGTAGGCTAGACTAGGCCATCAGTGGTGTTGCTATGGGCCCATGGAGGGCATGTGCTCCCTACAACAAAACCATTCCCACAGGTTCCCCCTTCGACCCAGTGGAAAATTTGGCAATACAGTTTTATCGTAATTATCTTTATGTACATTAGTCCTGTGGAGGAGGGAATTCAGAAATTGTGCTGCCCAGAAAATGCTTGTGACCCCCATGCCAGTTCCTCCTGATCAGAAAGTCCTGACTATATATGTCACAGCAGCTATAGGCCTACATTAAAATTTCTGAAGAGTGCTGCAGCCCCCCCCCGCAGCCTGGAGCAGTGCTGGAAGATTTTTTTTTTTCAGTGTGGATATGGATTTTGTCCAGCTAGGTCGTCTATCTTCCACTTATGGTTTTTGTGTAGGGCATATATTACCTGACAGTAGAGGGCAAGTTTTTGGATGCCAGAATTTAGGGAAATTTCATTTGCTTAAAAGTTAAAAGACCAAACAAATAATTGGGAAAAATTCTTGTGCTTGTTTAAGCTTTCCCCAGGCCCCCCCCCCCTCGCTTTTACAATAAAAAAAAAAATGGATAAAGGAGACTATATGAACTTCATTCCAGAGCATCAAGGCCGGGGGAACATGTCTCCTTCCATTTTTTTTAATAGTGGGAGACGACTGTTCCAGGCCTCAACTTCTTTCAAGAATGCTTGTTTGATTCCATAGCAGTGATATAAGGTGGAAACCACCATTTATTGGATTGTCATCATAAGGAAATGCCTTTAACACCACAGATCGACTGGCCGGATCCTTCTCTCCTAGGGCTTTGCCGGATTTGCCTTGGAAGTAGTTAGATCTGTCGAAGATCATGTACCCCAAGTCTGTGAGCAAGGGTGGTGCCAGCGGGGGGGGGCATCCCTGTCAGGGAAGGTTGCCTCTGTCGGGAAAATTGTCCAATCTCATCAGGGAGCCTTGACCTCAAGTCAAAATATTTCAGACAGCATGAAGAATGAATTCTAACAGTCCATCTTCATAGGACTCCCTAAGCCAAGATATCAAATGTTGAATTTTTTTCACTTTAAACAAAGCAGTCCATTGCACAATAAAGCTTAAAACTTGTGGCTTTCTTGTTGTGCAACTCACACTACCTGCTTTGTTTCTCTTTAAAATTGAAAAGCCTGAATTTCACCTTGGCTAGGCTCCCTGCTCCAAAATTGTGTTAGTTACCAATCATTCGCCCGTTCTGAAGTCTATAAAATGTTACATCACGATGCTCAGTATTTGACCAACAACCACATGCAGTGTGCAAAGACTGATGTTTTAATTACGAGTTTTGGTAACTGCAACTTGCAAGGGTACTATCACAACGTTAACGATGTGTACTAAAAGCGTATGTGATCAGTTACGCGAAACTATTGTTTACCCCCCTTTTTGTGACGTCAATACCGACTTCGAGAATATGGGTCCTGTGTAGGACGTTAAACTGCATCCGGTTATGGAGTTGTTTAAACGTGGGAATAATGAGGTAACCCTTTGTCAGGTGTACCTATATATTTGCCCTGTGCTTTTTCAGTGTTCAGGTCTTTTTTTTTTTTTTACGTACCTCGAAACAAGCACGTTGCAACAAAAGGACAACCCAAACCGCCCGGACCGAAAACGTCTGTCATGAACTTAAGAAGCACCAAACCCCACCCAAACTCACCACCCGACCAACACAGAACAAAGCCAATCACGAACCCCAAACACAGTAAACAAAAACTATGCACAACATCCATGCACAAACCACCCACAAACCACGGAATGAAAACGTCCGTCACAACGAAAAGAACGCAACAAACCCCGCCCAAACAACCCGCCAACCTAGCGCCCGAAGGCCAAACCACGAGGCACCGCTTCTAAGCATCTACCTGGGTTTTGACCACTTTACTCCGTGGACTCGGTATAGGTGCCCTAGAGTGGTCATCAACCGACATGTTCAGTGGAGGCCCCTGAACCCCGCCCTCGCAAAAATCAAACCAGCCCTCCTCTGAAGGTGGATCCTTGGGAGGAGGCTCTGAGGCAGGCTCTCCCCCGCTTGACAAATCAGTTTCAGAATCTGAGGAGAGCCGGAGGTCCTCCTCAACCATCATGATTTCAACCTCCTCAGGTGTTAGTGGGGAGGACGGTGGCGACACAACCTGAACACCCCCACTGCTACACCCTCGCAACCCTTAGAGGCTAGAAAATCCTGCTCCATCTCATGTGCTGCCTCCTCCAGCAAACGTCTGGAACTGATTGCAAGGGTTCTGCAGCCGGCCCCACATCACCTCCAACACGAGCAGAATATGATGTGGGACAGGCACCAAACACATGTCCCTCTTCCCCACAAAGGTTGCACCGCACCTCGTTGGGACAGTCAGTCTTCCCATGCCCCAACTCCAGGCATCTTCCGCAACGTCTATTGGGACACGATTTGGCTTCGTGTCCCTCCACTCCACATTTAAAACAGGTACGGGGCTGCCCCAGATACCTAATGCGAGCCTTTGAACCCCCCATGAAGAGGAAGGATGGTTTATCTTTTTAAGCACCATACGGAACTGTCTTCTACCGTTAAGGATACCCTGCATCTCACCTTCCCCATATTTGCACCACATATCTGAGACAGTTCCGTACTGCCCGAGAACCCTTGCAACCAGGCCCTGATCGACCTCAAAGTTTAGGTACAACACTGTCACCACCACTGAGCGGTCATATTGCGTGACAGTGAGCCCTTCAAGCTATAAACACCCTTCAATAGGGCGACCTGAACTTTTGGTCGTATGTGTTGCGGGACTCAAGTGCCTGCAACATCTCGATTTCCCCAACCTCAACTCCTTTGTTCTTTAACAACATAAAAACTTGCTGGGGTGTAACATTCACCCCGGACCTAAACTCTAACTTAACAATGCTGCTATCCCTACACACGGGTATAGCGGCGATGGGTTTGTGGCTCTAGGCCACACACAGCACCAGGAGGAAAAGCCTTAAAAGGAGGTACCCAACACAGGGGCGTAGCCAGGATTTTCTTGTGGGGGGGGGGGCAAAGTCGACTCATCGTCCCCAATCTTGACCGACGGGACTATCTAAGCGGAGCGCCACCATCGGTTGGCGCGGAGCGTACAAGAAAATTTTTGGTTTTAGAAACCCCTCAGATGGCAGGAAACGGCACTTCCCGAGTGTTTTATGCTGCATGTTCCCAGTCTAGAAATATGGATCTCATTTCTGATATTTCTCAATTAATGCAAAAAAAAAAAAAAAAAATCAATCTATGAAAAATGTTAATACATGTTTCTAAGCGGAGCTCTAACATCGATTGGCGCGGAGCGTACAAGAAAATTTTTGGTTTTACAAACCCCTCAGATGGCCGGAAACGGCACTTCCCGAGTGTTTTAAGCAAGAATACGTTCAGCCCAACTTCGAAATTCTCCCCGCTTCTTAATTGGAGCACTTATTGGAGCAAATATTGAGGGACTGAACATACCTTTAGCCCAAACTTTTTCATTTTTCATCGCCGCCACTGGGGTGTGGCATTTTCTTGAGGGAGCGAAGCGTCCAAGTGAGGAGCCGAGCGACCGAACGGGGAGAAGGTGTGGTTCTCCCCCTCCTGCCCCAAGGAGATTTTACATCAAAATTGAGCGATCTGGTGAACACCTAAGTTGGAATTTTTGGACATTTTCAATCTTGTATCAATGTTTTCCTTATTCCCTCGAGAGTTAGCAGGGTTAGTGTGTGACTGTAAGAAGGTTACTCGGTACGAGTCAATGGGGCCCTAGGGAATTGTGTCGCACTGGAACAAAACAGCTACTCATAAGGCTAACATTTATTTGGCTAAACCAGCGGAATTGACATTTTGCCCTGAAAAACGCCAAAACTCCATTTAAATAAAAAAATTAAAAATAAGAAAAATTAGGTATGGGCGGGACTAAGAGCGAACCCCCTGACCACGGGCCTGTCTCCCTGGGTGTCACCTTCCCCTTTTGGAATGTTTTGCTGTCTCGAAGAGCTTAAATGCAATATGGTGCTATATTTTGTTCTTTTTATACTAGATTCCAGTGTTCTCCATAGGGAGTTTTAGAGGGCCGACACGTCCTCCTAGTGAAATTGACAGCCCCTCCAAAATAGTTGCCGCTCTCCAAAAAATGCAGCTTCCATTTCTAGTTCATTGCTTCATTACACATATACAAGTCATAACTGGAAAAATGTGTCTTCCCTCCAGGCTTGGCGCCAGGATTTGCCCGACGAAGGGCCACTCTCCGAACGGGGGAGGGGCAGGGTGGGTAGCGACCCAAGCCCCGACAGCCAGGATGCAGTCGATGAGTTGATGAGGGAGGTTTGAACTATACCTGTGAACTATACCTGCCATTGCGAGCCATATACGACATCAAATTTGTATATGCTAGAGGAAGATATTTCCGCACTGATTTAACCGTGGAAAAGGGGGCAAAAATTTTGGGGGTTAGCCTACACTAGAAAGAATCTGTACTTATTTAAATCTTATATAGGTCAATAAATTGTCCCGGCATTTGGGCCCTATCGGACACAAATTATATTGTAATTTCTTCTTCGAGTCCGTACCGCACGACTGACACAAGAGATAATTAACTAAGTTTAGCGAAATGAGATGAAATTCCCGACATGAACATTAATCCATTTATTCTACTTATTAATTTACATGAAAAGATGGGAAGGGTTTGTACTTTATTAGCTCTAGGTAACGGAACTGAGGAAGAGTGTGCAAAGCGTACCGAACATTTTGGGTTTTATCGCAGAAATAACTCTTGTGAAAGCCAAAGTAACTAAACCGACCATGAGAAGGCGACAGGTTATCCCCGACAGGGGGCGGGCCATGCCAGCGACCACAAGTTCCACAGCCCCTATGTCGAGAGGGTGGTATGAAGGAGACTAACTATCCCATATCATTGCAGCCTTGGGCACACTTTCCACAATGTTCCTTAATATTTTAAAAGCCGAGTTAGTGTTCTTTTGAATCTGAATCGTGAAATTGCAAAGCGCGCGAAATTTTTGGGTGGGCTCACAAAAATAACATAGCCTATGTAATCATTAAGAACAAAAAGAAAAAAAATAAAAACTGTAGGGGTTGTAGACCGTATCGGGGATAACATACATTGTGTCGAAACCACCTGGAATACCCGATAAAATAGCCAAACTATGCTCCGTGAGTGGCTCACCATCTGACCTATCACATGACACACACAAGAGAACAGCAACTAGGCTTTGTGATATGGGATAAAATTTACGACCTCTGCATAACCTGTGCACTCTGCCTACCAGTTACTTGGTAAGAGGACTTACAATTTCTAGACATGTGGAATGGAAGTACTGAAAAAACTGAAGTGAATCTATAGCGCGCGTAGCGCGCCGAAAATTTGGGGTTCTTGTTAGGGAAATTGTCCCTTGAGAGCAAAAAACAGGTTAACCATCGGGGAGACTAGTCGCCGTCGGGGACTGCATACTTTATCGTAACGACTAAGAGCCCCCCCCCCCCAGGAAAAACTGTAAAAAAAAATGTCCCCGATTCCCTCCCTCCTCTTGCCGTTTATTTTTGTTTAATTTTTTTGGCTCCCCTTCATTTTTTCAACATCGCCCATCGCGTCCCCAAAATTTCTGTGGGGGGGCACTCTGCCCCCTGCCCCCCCCCCCGCTGGCTACGCTACTGACCCAACAACACTCAATATCAAAACAGAGTGCTTAAAAAAGAGCACGACCAAACTCTTGCCGTCAAAGACCACACCACAACGATACGATACTACAGTATGAAATAGTAATATGACAGCACAAATGCGTATGTAATGACATTTTTTTCTGTACATAGTTTTGTAAATACCTGTACATATAGCTTTATTAATGTAATGAACATAATTTTCTGTTTGGTTTAGCAGTTTGTAAATAGTTTGCATTTTTGTTTCTGCGCGATCCGGTTTGAGTTTCGTTTTTGTTTCTATGTGCCGTCTCAATGCACTTAAAGATATAGAGATGCTGCAAGCCCTTGCATCCCGAAATACTTATGATTTGAAGTTCCGGACTGATGCTGCCCGAATAAGGGGGTTTCCTCCCTTAAGGGTGTGGAGGGTCTCACTGTCACCCCATATGATCGCTCTGTGGTGGTGGCGGTGTTGTACCTCAATTTTGAGGTAGATCAGGGCCTGGTGGCGGGGGTTTTAGGGCAATACGGAACTGTCTCTGACTGGCGTTGGGTAAAGTATAATGAAGGTGAATTGGCCGGTCTCCTCAACGGAAAGAGGGAGTTCCGTATGGAGCTGAAACGAGACATCCCCTCCGCCCTGTTCGTAGGGGGTTCTAAGGCCCACATCAGGTATTTTGGCCAGCCCCGCACCTGTTTCCAGTGTAGGGAGGAGGGGCATGATGCCAAGTCATGCCCAAACAAACGTTGTGGCAGATGCCTGCAGTTGGGGCATGAGAGGGCAACATGTCCCAATCAGGTGCAGTGTAACCTGTGTGGGGAGGAGGGACATGTCTCTGGTGCCTGCCCCACATCGTACTCTGCGCGTGCAAGTGCAGATGTGGCGCCGGCAAGTGAACCCTCGCCTTCGGTCCCTGAACCACGGTTGAGGAACCCAGGTGGAACAAGAGTTCTTAGCTTCTAAGGGATGTGAGGTGGTCTGTGGGAACCCTGAGGTAGGCCTGTCCCAACCCTCCACATCAGTACCTGAGGCACAATCCGCACCAGCTCCTCGGGAGGCTGTAATACCAACAGTGGATCCTTTCAAGTCGAGCCTTTGTTTCAACCATTTCACATACCTGGTGGTGTTAAAGTTAACTGCCTTCAGTATGCTGATGACGTCACATGCGTAGTCTCCGACCTAGCTTCCGTCCTGGCGTCGGTTAGGCTGAGGGTTGAGTCCGACTTCGTTCGTTTGCCAAGGTCGGCGTTCGGTAGGCGATGGGGTTCACTCGTTTTGGTGAGGGGGAACCGTGCGGTGGTCAACTTGTAATTGGGTGGGTCTGTAAGGTGCTTATGTTGTTGTAAATAGTCTGTATATATAGCTTATTACTATAATGAACATGATTTTCTGTTTGATTTAGCAGTCTGTAAATAGTTTGCGTTTATGTTTTTGCCCGATCCGCTCCGGTTTGAGTTTTTGTTTTTGTTTTGTACGTGCCGTTTCAATGCACTTAAAAAGCACACATTGGAGAATGACCTTCGACTGTCATCGGACTCGAAGTCTGACACTAACATGTCAGATGTGGGAGAACCTGCCTCAGAGCCTCCACCAAAGGACCCACCATTTTGGGAGGGCTGGTTTGATTTGTGTGAGGCCGTTGAACCCGAGCCTAAGTTGAAAAGGTCGGCCTCAGGGGAGGTGTCCGACCAGGGAGTTTATCCTTCTATGCCACCAGCACCAGACCCATGTAATAAAAAGGCCAGGTCAGAGACGGTTTTGTAATTCCACACTCCACATTTCATGAACGGTCCCTTGTCCCTCATGACCCTGAACGTTAATGGCATGAGGGACAGTCGGAAGCGGTCCAGAATATTCCAATTTTGTAAATCATTAGGTGTGGACTTCGTTTTCCTCCAAGAGACTCACATTGTTAATGAGGACGATGTCTACACCTGGTCCTACGAATGGGGTGGGGGTTTGTACGCTTCCTTTGGTTCCGCATCTTCCTATGGATCTGTCAGTTTAGTTTCACCAAGATGGACTTCCCTGGTAGGAAAAGTTGATCATGATCATGAGGGCCGGTTGGTATGCATCACCATCAAACATTCTTGCGGGAACTTCTTCCTATGTTTATGCACCCAACCAACCTACAGACAGAATTTTTTGCTGCCCTGCCATCCTTCGTTCCTGGCTGTGTCCCTTGTATCCTATCTGGAGACTCCAGCTGTGTCCTTGACACACGGTTCGATCGAATGCCCACCTGCACATCTTCAAGCTGTGGTGTCGGTATGTCGGAGCTGGACATGTTCACAAAGAATCACGATATGGTTGACGTTTGGAGAGTGCAGCATCCTGGCTTGTCTGTGTTCACTTGGCACCGCCCTGATGGCACGGACGCCTCAAGGTTGGACCGGGTGTACGCTCCAACTGCTCTGTCACCAAGTGATTGTGAAGTTGTGGCATATCCAATGTCGGACCATGATGCAGTTACTGTCTCATTCCAACCCCCAGAGTCATGACCAGTAGGGAGGGGGTTCTGGAAAATACAGATATTGTAACGGAGGCTGAATATTGCAAAGATTTTAAGACCAGGTACGAAGGGTGGCGAACTTTGAGGCCAGCCTTTTCAACAGTTTACAGTGGAATATTGTGTAGCAAGAGCTCGTCGAAGAAGGGAGGAGTTCCTTTCACTTTGCTCTAGGAAGAGGAACGGGGACCCCTCCGCACTTCATGGAATCCAACAGTACCTTGGTGGAAAACTACACTGGGCCCGGGTTCGTGCTCGTGTGCATTGTGTGGAGGCGGAGGAGAAACCAACCATTAAGTTCTACCGGGACGTAACAAAGTATGCCATCGATCGCAGTATAAAAGCTGTCCGTGACGCCCACGGTGTGGTACATAAGGACCCTCTCGACATTGTAGCAGAGTATACCCAGGCAGATGTCGATGAAGACTTTCAAAAGTCCCTATTAGATAATATTGACAAGACCCCTTCTAAAGATCAGAATGATGAACTTGGCTCCCCTTTGACTATTGACGAGCTCTGGAAGGCAGTGGCGAAGATGAAAGGCGGAAAGGCACCTGGGTCTGAGGGTATTCCAGTAGAATTCTATAAACGCTTCTGGGGTACCGTAGCACATGATCTCCGTGATGTATTCGTCTCTGCCTGCCTTGCTTGCTCATTGAGCCACTCGCAGCGCACAGGCATAATAACTATGCTGCCTAAGTCAGGAGACCCCCTCGAACCGAAAAACAAAAGGCCAATCACCTTGTTAAACGTAGATTGCAAGATTCTGGCGAAAGCCCTTTGCAAAATGCAAAAGGCTAGGCACAGTTATGCCAGATCTTGTAGGGTCCTTTTAGACTTGTTCGGTGCGGGGACAGTATTCAGCAGAACCTCTGGGTGGTGCGGGACTTAGTTGAATACGTGATGGACCGTGATCTTCCATGCGCGCTTGTCTCCCTCGATCAGGAGAAAGCCTTCGACATGGTTGATCATGGATTCCTCTTTAAAATTTTGAGAAGCTTCTTCAGTTTTGTTTTGAATCCAGCTTTTGTTAAATGGACCTCCTTATTGTATAATGGTGTATCGTTAATGGCCTACCGTCAGACACCTTCAGTGTCCAACGTGGGGTACTGCAGGGTGTCCTCTATCACCTTTACTATACGTATTGTTTAGCGAATCACCAGCAAGAGCGTTTCATGTAGAGCCTTTGTTTCAACTATTTCACATTCCCGGTGATGTTGAAGTGCCTTGAGTATGCTGATGACGTCACATGCGTAGTCTCCGACTTCCTTCCTTCAAGGCCCTTACTGGCACGTTGTCTAAGTTTCAAAGAGCCACAGGTGCCAAACTGAATCCCAATAAGACCAAAGGACTTCGCTGTAATGAACATAATTTTCTGTTTGATTTAGCAGTTTGTAAATAGTTTGCATTTCTGTTTCTGCCCGATCCGGTTTGAGTTTTGCTTTTGTTTGTATGTGCCGTTTCAATGCACTTAAAAAGCACACTTCGCCTAGGTAGGTGGCGGTCAAGATGGTCATGGGTAGATGACGCCATAAGGCCAACGGCGTATGGTGTGCTTTTTAAGTGCATTGGAACGGCACATACAAAGCAAAAACTGAAACCGGATCGGGCAAAAACATAAACGCAAAACTATTTACAGACTGCTAAATCAAACAGAAAATTATGTTCATTACAGTAATAAGCGTTTGGCGTAGGGCGTTTGGTTTGGTTATGGGCAAACCGAGTTACTTACCTGGAATGAGAAAGTGGACCTGGTGGAAGCTAGGTTGAAGGACTTCGGCGAGCGCCACATTAGCCTGTTCGGAAAGGTGACAGTTACCAATCGTTTTATTTATCCCCTTTTGTGGTTCCAGGCACTGTTCTGGCTGCTCCAAAGGATGTCCTGTTGCGTCTCGAGAGGGCTGTGTTAAGGTTTTTATGGTCAGGGAAGACGGAGCTCGTAAGAAGAGGGATGGTATATCAGGATGTTAGGCGTGGTGGGTTGGGCCTTGTGCATTTTCCTTCCAAACTCCGTTTTCTCCTGACCAAGTGTGTTTATAGAGCTGGAGCCAGCAGAATGTCCGTTATTGGGGGGGGGGGGGGGATTATCATTCCGTCGGTTCTTTCCCTCCCTGTTTAGAAACAGTGAACCCCACAGCTGGAGGCCCTCGGAAGCATACAGTCAAATGAGAGAAACGCTCCTTATTATGTCTACACTTGGGGATGTTTCACAGTTAAGTGCAAGGGATCTATACCGGGCTGTTTTTGAAGAATTGGTTGGCCAGGTCCAATCCAACCACTATGCTTCAGGGTCGGAAGTGTGGCGTGTGGTCCACAGCAGATCATTAGATTACCGCAGGCGAGACCTGTTGTGGCGAATCGCACATGATGCGATTGTGACTAATCTCAAGCGTCTTCGGTGGCGTCTTGGAGATGGAATTTGCCCACGCACTGGATGCACAAAGTGGGAAAGTGTGCCAAATGTGTTTTGGCAGTGTGAATTTGTGGCCCTTTTCTGGGAGTGGTTTCAAGTCCTGACTGATCGCTTGACGTTGTGCAACACATGGGCGGTCGGCCAGGACTATGCCTCGTATGGTCTTTCGCCCACGCCGTGCAATACAAGTGTTCAGGGCGTCGTCCTTGCGTCGGTGAGGGCGGAGGTGACGCTGAGGGTTGAGTCCGACTTCGTTCGTTTGCCAAGGTCGGCGTTGGGTGGGGGATGGGGTCCACTCGTTTCGGTGAGTGGGAACCGTGTGGTGGTTAACGTGTAATTGGGTGGGTCTGTGGGGTGCTTATGTTGTAAATTGTTTTGTAAATATCTGTATATATAGCTTTATTACTCTAATTTCTGTACATAGTTTTGTAAATGTATATATATTATATATTTATATATATATATATATATATATATATATATATATATATATATATATATATATATATATCCTATGTGTGTGTATAATTGAAAAATGGTCCACGTGTATTCCAATAAATAAGATGAAAACATGTAAAAAACAACTCATAATTGACGAAATAGGAATACTGGTTAAAACATTTATTGTTGAAATTTTCGATCCACCTAGGATCGTCCTCGGCAACTTATAGACTGGCAAAATTTACAAAGTGACTGTCAAAAGGGCAGTAGCAGCATTGAAAGATTTAAAACCCTAAAAGAATTCAAAATGGACCCCAACCAGTACAGCATTAAAAGAATAAAAAACATTTATAAAGGAACTGCTTAGATAGAAGAAAGCAGAAATGTACAGTAAAAAGTGCAGTGACAAAACTTCCCAGGCCGCAGTAAAAACTATACGTATAAAGGCGTATTATGTTAAACTGATACACCTATTTCGTCAATTATGAGTTGTTTTTTACATGTTTTCATCTTATATATATGTATATATGTATATATATACATATATATATATTTATATATACATATATATATATAGCTTTATTACTGTAATGAACATAATTGTTTGATTTAGTAGTTTGTAAATAGTTTGCGTTTGCGTTTCTGCCCGGTCCGGTTTGAGTTTTTTGTGTTTTGTTTGTACCTGTCATTTTGATGCACTTAAAGCAAACCCTAAGAGGAATTCTCGATCCCAGTGTTCACCACACTGGCGATGCTATATATCTTCATGACGGAAAAGAGTCACTGATAAGTTAGTTAGGTGGGGCTTAACGACACACCAACACGAATAAGATGCTGCCTTGAGGGACACCCATTTCCTGACCATGTAACTCTGACTACACACTCACTAAACGTACACGAAACACTCGCTTTTCCAGGAAAATTACTCTAAGCGGCTCATTAGGTGGATGCATGAAATTCAGCAAATTCTTCCAAAGCTGTTTTCTCAATACATAACATATTAAGATATTGACACACTAGCCCATGGATAACATATTAGAGCAAAGGAATGTGACGTGATCGGTGGTCAATGTCTTTCAGAATTTGAGTTGAGGACAGAAGACAATGAATTTTTCTGGTCATAGGAACCAAAATATTCACACCGCACAAACAAGTAAAAGTCAACAACCCTTTCGCATGAAATCACGATTGATCTCGGGGCCTTTCCTAAAAAATGTACAATGTGACGCGCGTGAAGTACAATTTTAGTCAGCTACTGTTAGCCCGTCGGGCAAGTCCGAATCGTGCTTATTCTTTAAAAAAAAAATGATGGCCCAAACATGAGGTAAGTGATTGTGTGCAACCACACTGCCGGCGAAAATTCAAGATCTGGCGGACAAGAAAAAGTTCCACTTCTTTAAATGATTTCAGAGACCTTAGAGACAGGACTGGGGGAGACTTTAGCCCCAATTTTTCTGCCATAGGCTTTTGGCCACCTTACATTGCTATTATATTGCTGCACATAGTGGGCTGCTTTGGTAAAAAAGGTAATTCGGTCTGCCACCCCTGGATTTGTAGTCCATGGGTTTGGACCCTGAATAAGGTCTTTTGTCATCACATATTTTTTCACTTCTTTTGGTCTTCTTTTACAGGCACCGTCGGCACCGCCTGGCCCTGCCCCAGACCGAGCTGTGCTGAATACAGCCCATCCTGCAGTGGTGACAGTGAATGTGGAACAACCCGTGCCAGAGAATGAGACCCCAAAACTGTGCCAGAAGGACGCCACCGGACCTGTGCCAGAGGAGGATGCGCCCGACCTGTGCCAGAGGAGGATGTCCCAGATAGAGCTTCTCTTAACCAGTTTCCTCCAGATGCTCCACATAGTCCTGTCTTTGACGAGGATGAACTGGATTGGATGGTGGCCCTGATGTTCCATTAGACAGTTTTTGGGCTGCTTCGTTAAAGAGAATGACTTGAAGGAAAGGTTTAAGATTTTTGAGGAAAAGTTTTTTTTTTTTTTTTTCAGAAGCTTATAACAAAGGGATTGAGCTTGTGGGTTAAACGGAACCAGATTCCGTTACAAAGGGACAGGGACTCAGAGGTGATAGATGCACGTATCGTACAGGTCAAGGGTGGCGTACCCACTGTAGCAAGAAAACTTGCAGACTTTGTATTTTCAGACGCTCAGAGGTGTGAAACAAATATGCCAGGGCGAAAGGTTTAGGAGATGCTGGATAGTCTGAAAATTGGGGCGCATTGAAGAGATGACACCCAGATGACACATGGAGAAAAGCGGTCACTGCGACTGACTCTGCAAGTAGGTATATCCGGTCAGAGGAAGGAAGGTGACGGAAAATTTGCAAACCTTTAAAACCGGTTTTTAGCTAATTTGATTGGCGTTATACAAATAATGAATGTCAATGAGTTCCATAGCATGAATTTAGAATTAATTTCATTTGTTGAAAGATTGCACTTCTAACCAACCAGACGAAGCCTCTTTCAAGGACTAAAATAATTCAAAGCAATCACACGAATGAAAACATTCATTTATTTGTTTGTATAACACCGTACCTTGTTTTTAGTATCCGTAGAGTCCCAAAGTTGGGCAAGTTCATCCTCGTTAAGGAGCACAAAGTTTGTACATCCAACCACCATTTCATAACACTAGGAAGAGGGCGGGTTCATGGCTACATGCATGCATAGCCTATATTTCCTCACAAGCCTTACTAGGAATAATGGCGTAACCTGGCGTTCACCACCAAGTTGAGGTCAAGGTTGTCCTATTTAGCACGAATTTCACGTTTTTGCTGAAGCTTTTTCATGACTGTTAAGCATGATCAATGATGAATATTCAGAGTGCTAAGTACATGCTTGTGTCTCACATTTAGTAGCCTATCCTGCTCATATTTTACATAGTACTTCAAACATCTCAAGACTGAACAAAAAAAAAAGGGGGGGGGGGCTAGGGCTTATCTTTTTCACATTTTATCACAATTTTTTCCATATATTGTAGCATCTCAGCATGAAAATGGGAATGGGTGGAAATACTCCCTTCCTAGTGAAGGGGTTTTCTCCTAATGAGGTTTTTCACCTCTTGACTGCAAAAGGCCGTTCCCTTGCCAAATCCCAAACACCGAGGATCCCCCCCCCCCCCAAAAAAATGTAGCGGTCCAAAAGTGACCCCAGGTCACCTCCACTACTCTTGGCGCTCATACTTTCCCTCCAATGTTTTCCGAGGAAAAAACCTCAGATGAGGGGAGGAGGGTGGGATGTAAGAGATGAGAAACCTCATTAGGAGAAAACCCCTTCACTAGGAAGGGAGTATTCTCCCACACTTCGGTTTTTCACCTCTTGACTACAATAGGCGGGGGGATCTGAGTGGACAAAACTACAGCAAGATGTCCATAAAACTCACAGTTATTGGGTTAATCTTGAATTCAGAACCTTCTTTGCAAAGGTGGTGTTCCCCTCTAGAAGGTCCTTCATATAAAAAGCTGTGAATGTGGATACTGAGACCCACGAAGCTGCCTCCATCACTTCTGAGATAGGCATCCCCTGGCTACTTGCCCACGGGGCTGATATTCCCCGTACATCATGTGCTTTGACACGACCACCTGGTACCTTGGCCTGAGCCTTGTAAGCCTCCATAATCACAGAAACTCTCCAACGAGAAATGGATGTGGTAGAGGCTGGGTGATGCTTGCCCCTCAGATATGTGAGAAAAAGTCTATCATGGTCTCCTCTTATATCCTTAGTTTTCTTAATGTAGTACTTAAGTGTCCTGTAGGGACATAGCAGCCTGTCCTCTGGTTCTGCAGAAAACACCCCCATACGAGGTACTGATATGTTTTTTTTTTTTTTTTTTTTTTTTTTTTTTGCCAAATAATTTAACGATTCATTTTTGGCCAAGTGCCCAGGGTTTGGGATTAGAGTCACCTCATCCCTATCCCATCTTATGTGATTCTCCTTTACAGTTAAGGCACGAATGTCAGACCTACGGCCTGATGCCGCAGCTAATAGGAATACTGTCTTAAGGGTTAAATGCTTAAGAGAAGCTCCAACTAGAGGTTCAATGGGCTCTTTTGTAAGGTAATCTAAAACAAGTGAAAAGTCCCAGGAAGGAGCAAGATGCCTTTCTGGGGGTTTCTGATTAAAAAACGCTTTTAGTAATTGTTCCAACTCCTGACAAACGCCAACCTTAACTCCTCCCCAGCCGGGGTGAACCACTGAAATAGCGGCTCTATATCCAGCTACTGTTCTAGGCTTTAAATTCTTAACCATAACAAAAGGTACTCCAAGAATTCAGCCACTTCTCCTACAGTTGCAGACAAGGGATCGATCCCTCTTCCCTCCGCCCAGGAATTGTATACCCGAAGGCGGTAGTCATGGGTGAATGGGCGTCTGCACGCAGTCTTGCCAGAAAATCCTTTCTTAATGAAACTCTTTTTGACAGTTTCCAAGCAACTAAGTTGTAAGTTTCTGGTTTCTGATGAAATACCAGACTGTGAGGTTGGAAAAGTAGGTTCTTGGACCTAGGAAGTTTCACTGGGTAATCGATCAGGAGTTCTAGGAGGAGTGGAAACCAACTCTGTCTCTGCCATAGGGGGGCTATGAGGATTACTACACAGTCCTCCCTATTTTCTCCAGCACTGCTGGAACCAGTGAGAATGGTGGGAAGGCATACGCTGTCATGCCTGACCACTGTGCCGCAAAGGCATCTCTCCCCACTGCTTGTGTATGTGGTAGCAAGATCATGTACCTTGGAAGTCTGTTGTTCAGACAAGTCGCAAAAGGCTCTATGCTGGGCTGTCCCAGATGTTGAAAAATTTTGTTTGCCACTTCCTGGTTGAGTGTCCACTCTGTTGGACACACAGTCCCCCTGGACAGGGAGTCTGCGATTATATTGTTCTTCCCTGCTATATGTGCTGCATGAACCTGAATATTCTGATCCATGCACCAGTGGAAGAGGTCCCATGCTAGATAGCACAACTGCGGGGATCTTGTGCCCCCCCCCCCCCAATGCTTGTTGATGTATGCGACTACTGTTGAATTGTCGGTGTAAACTTACTGTCTTGCCCGACAGGCGGTCCTTAAAAACCTAGAAGGATGTTTATGTGGGCTTTTGCCTGACCTGGAGCCCACACCCCTGATGTTCTTTGACCCTGACAAAACGCTCCCCAACCTGTTTTGGATGCATCTGTTTGAATTGATACTTGATTTTGTGGTAATTCTAGGGGCACGCCTTTGAATACATTTTCTGGTATGGTCCACCACTTCAGATGCTGTCACAGAGGGGTTCTTACTGGGATTCTGTGAAATAGGTCTCTTGTATGGGTCTCATGTGGAGACGTGCCCACGGTATTAGTTCTATGCATGATGCCATGAGACCTAACACGTGCAGTAGGTATATCACCTGAATGTGCTGCACCTTGTACACTAATTGTACCAGTTGGTGTAGATATGATATGCGTGCTTGGGATGGGAGCTAGATTGAATTCTGCTCCCAGAAATAGGATTCTTTGTGTTGGATTTGGTTGAGATTTTTCGAAATTGATGAGGAGACCTAAGTCTGCCAGTAATTTGCTTACGACCTTTAAATCTTGTGTCAACCTGGCAGCACTTCTTGCTCTTGCTAGCCAATCGTCTAAATATGCGAAGACGTGGATTCCCCAGGAGCGGAGGAAGGCTAAAACTACGGTTAAGATTTTGTAAACACTCTGGGCGCACATGTTAGACCAAAAGGTAGGGCAGTGAACTGGTAATCTACCCCTTGGAATCCGAACCTGAGGTACTTTTGGGAACTTGGATGGATGGGTATGTGCAAGTATGCATCGTGTAGATCTATCGATGCTACCCAATCTCCTGGTCTGAGAGTCCTTATAATTGATCTCAGTGTCTTCATTTTGAAATGGACTTTCCGGGGTACACTTCCCTTTACCACTTCTATTGCCCACTTTTTTACCAGAGATTGCACCTCCTCTACCATTGCTTGAGCCTTGAGCTTGTTGAGTGGTAGGGGAGTCTCCCTGCCCCCGGAGGAGGGTGGGACCCTTCTGAAGTCGATTTTGTACCCTTGTCCCACAATTCTCAACACCCAACGGTTGCTTGTTATTGAGTGCCAGTGATTCAGGAAAAATTTTAGCCTTCCTCCTACTGGGAGGAAGGCTAAAATCCCCCCCCCCCCTTCTTATCCCCAGCTGCTTCCAATCGTAAGAATTCCGGTCTCCCTCTTAATCTCCCGGAGGGACGAAAGGACCGCACTCTTGACTGAGACTGTGACGATACTCCCTTTCTAGGGGTGCCCCCTGAGGGACTCCCAAAATGACTTCTAGCATCCCTTGATGAGGATCTAGGGTATGTGCGAAAACGGAGCATGCTATGAGTGCCTTGTGAGGGATAAATCTTAGGAGTAACTCTGCTGCCGCTGTCCTAGCATCCCGCAGAATCTCTGATGCCCTATGTGATATTTTTTTTTTTTTTGAAACTCCCCCTGAAAAGGTGTGGACCCTGTAGGGGTAACTTCAGCAGCTCTTGTTTAGTCTAGGGCTTGCCAAATTCATAGCATCAAGGTAGACCTTTCGTGCCAATATGGAACGAGCTGAGACTCTCACTGCCAAATCAGAGATATCTACCAGACAGGTAGCCAAGGTTTCTAAGGTTTGTTTAAGGAATTCGTCCCCTACTAAAATCTCACCCTGAAGGCCTCTCCCCAGTAAGGAGAGGAGCAGGGAACTGTGGGAAGTTACTCTCTGTAAGTGGCGGATACTCATGTCCGCTTTCTGCCAGTAATCATCCATGACCGCTAGGTCTGCCCTTAGTTTAGGGGGGCCTTGTGAAGAAGCCATGAAGGCTCCAACCAAGAGGTCACATTCTCTTGTTCCGAGCTACCCTTCAAGAAGGGTCACTGACACTTGACCTTGCGTTATCAAAACCCATGGTGCAACTAGCCTAACCTAGGCTAGGCTCGGCCTTGGCTGGGTAGTTATAAGCAAGGCTGCACCTACTGTAAGTAGCCTAGTTATGCTTATGGAAGGATACAAGTAGAATTGATGTTAATTTACACTTCGAAACCGAATGCAAACACTGACTTAGGCTAGGCTAGGCTACGGTTGTGTAGGCTAGCCTAGCCTAGGCTAGGTCTAACTTAGCCTAGGCTTAGGCTACCCCATAAAACTGACAGGTGACAGAAGGGGAAAAGCCCGCAAGTACCGTGATTTCTGACAGGTGACAGACGGAGGTAACTCTTTGAAAATATTAGATTTAGGTACTTCCAAATTTTCTACAGAGTTTTACAGGTTAGTTAGTTAGATGGTGCTTAAAAAACCCTCCTCATCACCTCCACCCACAAGGAACACTGCAAAACGTTTTGAGTAGAGTAGCAGCGTGGTTGTCCGGAGAAGTTTGCTGAAGATCTCCACTACAAGTTTAGTAATTTCCTGAAATCAGGAAATTTTTTCAACTCTTACATCTTTGCATACCCCCGTGCGGGTACGGGGATGTAGAATATACCTGCTGCTTCCCCAGCATGTCGTAACCCAGGTAGCATACCCACATGGGGCCCATATGGGACCCATATCAAATAAGATAAGGGTCCCATATGGGGTGTCCCATATGGGCCCCATTAACTTCTGCACCCAAGAACCATATGGGACCCATATGGGTTAGCCCCATATACCCATATGGGATTAATATGGGACCCTAGGACCCTAGGGTCAACTTGTGTGGGCATCATGCGGGCTTGCCCATATGGGCTCTAAGTGGGTATCACATGAGGCTTCAGTATGTGGGTTTCTAATGGGCCAGCCGATATGGGCAGTATATGGGCTTCACATGGGGCCAATGTGGGTCAGACATTCATGGGCTATCCCATATGGGTTTTTTCAGGGGCCCATGTGGGTTATAAGTGTGTGGGCTTCATATGGGCTAGCCCATATGGGTTATATAAAGGAATCACATGTGGCCCATATGGGTCATCAGTATAATTACGAGCATCACAATGGGCTGGCCCATATGTGAAATATGTGGGATTCATCTGGGGCCTATGTGTAAAACAAGTATGTGGGTTTCATATATGTCATCCCAAATAGGCAATATATGATATGATAGGATGTGTCTAATTAATCTAAAAGTTGTCCACGATATGATACAAACTGTACACTTGAATACCTTATGGATAAAACCATTTTACTTTTTTTAAATCCTGGCTCAATTTAATTAGAGGTTTTGGTCTAAATAATGGGATCAATGATACGTCTACTTAAATATTTCCAAATGGATAATCTCTACTGAGAAGAGGAACTGGTGAATTTTTCAGAAAATATATATATATATGAATTAAGGCAGATATGAAAGAAATGACCATGTATTTAAGTATATGCATGCAAGCCATCCAACATAAATTAGCTAATATATATTCTTTGAAGTGTGGGCATAATAGTACAAAAAAATTACATAACCGTACATGAGAAATGGCCCTAGAGAGCTTCATACACTGCAGAAGGACCCAATCTCCTGAGGCCAGTTTCTGCAACGTTGCCTCAGAAAGGGTTGCAGATTACATGTAAGGTTAAGTACATTACAGCAAAGCTACCATAACTACTGATTTCATCGATTTTGGCTCCTTTCCTGCTAAATAAATCATGGTAAAATTTTTATAACAAATAATAAATGTAAATATATACATATAGGCCTACTGAACAGAACAGGGGCCCGTTCCACAAAGAGTTACGCACAATCTTAAGTATGATTTACTGTTGACTAAAGTATGGGGAATCAAACTTAAGATTGTGCGTAACTCTTTGTGGAATGGGCCCCAGTTCAATTAGGCCAAGGCCTAGCCTATAGGACCTAGGCCTGGGCTAAACTTAAGTCTTCATTAATTACAACTCCAAAGTGCCAAAAAAGACAGTTCCTGAGTATATGCAGTTAAGTCGAAAGAAGAGAACACGAAAAACACAACAAAACAAATTGTCCTGCTGCTGCATGGGTTAGCCCACAGGCGGCCCTAGCGTTAGTAATAGTATAGGCCTAGCGTTGGCCGAACGCTAGGCTAAGCCTATATTATAAGACCTATAGAGTAATATAACTCTTTTTAATTCACTCGAATGTTCCACTCGATCGCTTGTATCAGTCGTCATTGATAATAACGCATCCTCTGATCCCGCTTGCTGTAGGCCTGATGTTGTGCGAGAGTCGAGTACGAGTGTGAACGTCTACAGTACGTACGTACGTTCAGATAACTACTGTAGTATAGTACTAGCTAGCTTGAGTCAACGATTATGCGGCGGTACTATAGCGCTGCATTCATATCATATGCACTAATATACAGCACCATACGCACGTTCGATCGTACAAAGGTAATATCGAAATTGGCGGGAAAGGATATATTTGCATACCACATGCAGAGTGACAGTACAAAGAGTCTATATAGTTGTCTCCATGTATATGTACAGTATCGCTGAATGAATGGCGCTCTTTCTTCTGCTTTCCAAAGATATTATAAACATCTTTGCTGCTTTCCGGTAAAGTAAACATATATAGTACAGTAGTAGTATAGCTAGGGTTCGGGGAAGCAATACTCGATCAGGACTTGAACTTTCCCAGAGAGTCCCCCTATTTAACGGCCGTTCCAGACCTGCTTAAATTTCTTAGTGCAGGGGAAGGGGCATGCGCCAGCTTTTGCTTTCGGCAGCTATATGGGGAAGGGAGGACAGCACGCTAAATTCTTTGCCTACAAAAAGTGAACGCAATGGCTTTTCAGGCTCCTGACGATTTTTGCTTTGCCCCCCGACAATAGTGGAGCCGGCGTACGAAACTTTTCTAATTTGAATTGGGGGGGGGGGGGGGCGGGCGCGGGAGGCAGAAATTTTTTTGCCAGAATCTCAGATTGATAGCCGAATTTCTATCCAGTTAGGGTGGATAAAATAGATCACCAAACACTACACACGCAAGCGAAGCGCGCGAAAATTTTCACACATTTTTGAGCATTCGATCAAAACTTCGGGAACAAATTTTCGGGCAATAAACTGCATCATATGCATCTTGTATGCATTGACCCATCCTATATAGGACGTACCTATGTGGTAATACATATGGATAGGTACGTATATGTCCGGACCGTGTACATACATGAGGGAAAGTCCAGGAAATTCCCATACTGAGCCTACATATGGGGCAGCCCATTTAAAACCCACAGTGGAATAAGGTACCCATATTTTCCTCATGTGATACCTACATGGGGCCCATAAAATACCGATATGGCCAAACCCAGGTGCCCCCATCTGTTACCCATACGGGTTAGCTCATACACTACCCATATGGGCAACCCAACAAGTCTCCCATATGTTTCCTGTATGGGTAAGCCCATATATATACCCATATGGGTAAACCCAGGTGCTCCCATAAGGGCAACCTCAGGAGTCTCCCATGTATGACCCATATGGGTCGGCCCATATAATTCCCATATGGGTGAGCCCATGTGCTCTCAATATGTAACCCATATGGGCCGGCCCATATAATTCCCATATGGGTAAGCCCAGGTGCTCTCCATATGCTACCCATATGGGTTAGCCCATATAATTCCCATATGGGTAAGCCCAGGTGCCCACCACATGTTACCCATATGGGTCTGCCCATATCATTACCATATTGGTAGACCCAGGTGTTCCCCATATGTAGCCCACATGGGTTAGCCCATTTCGATTCCCATATGGGTTAACCCATATGGGTCCCACATGTGTAACATATGGGTTAGCCCATTCCCAGATGTCTCACGTAAAACCCATGTGGGTCCCATGTGGGTATGCTACCTGGGAAGAGGCGACTAACAGGGACGACTTGTTTGCCGTGAGTCGCGACCCGTGTCGGTGAAGGAGAGGGTCCTGGTGGTTGAATGGAGGCTACAACTGCGGTTTGGTCCAAGCAACACCTCAACTTCACCTCGTGGGGAGGTTGAATAGGCCTGGTTCAACCAATCGGCTGGTGGCTTCGTGCCCTGAGATCTCCACTTTACTGCTTTCCAACTTTTTACTGATAAATATTTCTAAAACCTGTCATGTTCTCGTCACCAAGTGGACTTTGCTTGTGTGTATCAGGAAAGTGGTTTTCTCAGAGGGCGGCTGCTTAATCGGGTCTATCGGGGTTATTGATCCAATTAATGGCCTTGAGTATATCACTAGTGTATCCCTGGCATCGGTTTGTGATGGGTTTTCCACTTACCTTTGATGTCCCCTTGTTGGGCTTAATGCCCCCCTGCGGGTTGGGGATGTAGAAAAGAACCGCTGCTTTCCCAGCATGTCGTAAGAGGCGACTAACAGGGCCGAATTGTTTGCCGTGAGTCGCGACCCGTGTCGGTGGAGGAGAGGGTCCTGGTGGTTGAGTGAAGGCCATGACTGCGGTTTGGTCCTAGCAACACACCACTTTGGCCTCAACTTCACCTCGTGGGGAGGTTGAATAGGCCTGGTTCAACCAATTGGCTGGTGGCGCCCTGCCCTGGGATCTTCACTTTACTGCTCTCGAACTTACTGCCAATAAATACTGAATTAACTTCTCACGTCTCCTGCAGGAAATTGCTTTTCTCAGAAGGCCGCTGCTTAATCAGGTCAATCGGGGTTACTGTTTCATACATGGCCTTGTGTATATCGCTAGTGTATCCCTGGCATCGGTTTGTGATGTATTTTTCCACTGACCTTTGATGTCCCCTTGTTGGGCTCCATGGTGGGTGGGGAGCACCGGTGATTAATTTTCATTTTTGCACTATGGATTCTTCAATGTCTCCAGTAATGGCGGCGACAAGACACTCAAGAACCTGTCACTCTTTGCTGTACACAAAGGCATTGAGGGTTTCGTAGGCACCCCAAAGTCCATGAGAAGGCTTTGATCTGGAGTTCTCCTTGTCGAGGTCAGCCGTGCCACCCAGGCCAACAATTAATTGGCAACGAAGTTGCTCGTGGATGTCCCTGTGCAGGTGACCCCTCACCGGTCTCTCAATAGTCGTAAAGGTGTGATCAAGTGCCAGGATATCAAAGACTGCTCTGACGAGGAGATTCTTGCTAACCTGGCAACACACAGCACGTAAGCCACATTTACCGTATCACAGTGCTGAGAGAAGGTGTCCAGAAACCCACCGGCACCTTCATTGTAACATTTAATACACCCGTACTCCCCCAAACACTGAAGATTGCCTTTCTGCAGGTCAGGGTTGAGACCTATATTCCCAACCCTGTCCGTTGCTTTAATTGCCAGCGATACGGCCATTTTAAATCCAACTGTAGCAGGCCAGCAGTCTGCGAGAAATGTGGCAATAAGGGACACTCCGGTGAGACCTGTGAGGGGCCACCTCGCTGCGTCAATTGCCAGGGTTGTCATCCAGCAAATGATAAGACATGTCCGAAGTGGGTCGAAGAGAAACAAATTCAGAAAATTAAAGCCTCAAGTAACATCACATACAAAGAGGCGAGAGATGCATTTCGTTCTGAAGAGTCCCAGCTCAAAAGCTATGCCGGGGCTGTGTAAACAACAAAGGTTTCCACGGCAACACAAACAGATATGACCTGGCCCAGAGGCAGCAGCTTCCCGAAGCCCACGTCGGACAATTTCACAAAACCATCCAATCAGTCTTTAAAAACCAAGACCATACAGACGATGACAGCACTGGCAAATGTTGCACAACAAACACCTACAACTTCACAAAAGAAACCTAATCCACCACCAAAACCAATGAAAATGAAAGAACTGAAAGAAAAAACAGAAACACCACGAGTAAAGAACACACCTAGGATAAAACTACAGACAAAACAGAGCAAAGGGTCGGATGACCCTATTCAACTTTTTAATAAATTTGGAGTTTTAGAGGGGAGAGAGGGAGAAGAGCTGATGGAGCTCAGTGACAGGGACGCTGGGCCTGGGTCAGGGAGCTCCACCAGCTCTAGTATGAAGCCGCAGATTTCCAAAGGATGACCCTTGGGAGGCCTGCGGCTATAATACAATGGAATTGCAGAGGACTTAAACCGAATTACGAGGAGAAATGCCTTATAGCAGACTGGTTTCCCGCTGTAATGTGCCTCCAGGAGACTTTTCATCGGGACACAGATCACATCTCATTCAAAGGATATGACATGTATAACAGAACAGTTGTGTCCCCGGTTGACAATAGGGCAATTGGGGGATCATCAATATTACTTAAAAAACTTCCACACTCCACTATTCATCTGAACACTAATTTGCAAGCTGTGGCAATTCGTGCTACGCTTCACCGCACTATCACTTTGTGCTCGGTGTACATCCCACCGAGGCATAGCGTGAAACAAGATGATCTGGAAATGCTAGTTAATCAATTGCCCACGCCCTTTCTACTCCTGGGGGATTTTAATGCACACAGTGACATGTGGGGCTGTAATTACACCCACCAGATGTGTGGATTGATGGAGTCCATGATTGCTGCCTCGGATCTATGCGTGTTGAATGATGGAGCTTATACCTACATTCATCCGGCCTCTGGTTCTCGCTCAGCAATTGATCTCTCGATCTGCTCCGCTGCAGTCCTGATGGATCTTCAGTGGAGAGTACACGATGACCAATGTGGAAGTGATCACTACCCAGTTTTAATCGATATTGTCCACCCAATGCCCGAAGATAGAGTCCCTAGGTGGCAACTCCAAAAAGCGGACTGGTCTGAATTTGACAAACTTTGCAGAAGCACAATCGTCAAAGATGCCTTTAATGGTGTTGAGGACCAGATCTCTCACCTCACACAACTTTTGGTGAATGCTGCTACTAGAACCATCCCTAAGTCCTCTGCAAATCCACGCAGTAAGCACAAGCCGTTGTTCAACACGGATTGTGAAAAAGCGATAAAGGATCGCAAAAAGACACTTAAGTGTTTTTAAGAAATACCCTAATCATGTTAATCATAGGAATTATCTCAATGTCCGCGCTAGAGCACGGCGCGTAATCAAAACCAGTAAGCGGGAGTCATGGAAACAATATACTTCTAAACTTTCTTCCTCCACCCCAGTCGAAACAACATGGGATATGGTTAGAAAAATAAGTAAAAAGTAGGCTAATTCCCACGTGCAACACATTACCAAACCAGACGGTCTCAAATGCACGGAAAGAGCAGATATAGCCAATTTGCTTGCAGATGAGTTTCAGTATAACTCTTAAAGCGAGCGCTTCTCTGAAACATTCCAGGCTTTCAAGCAACCCGTTGAAAATCAACACGTGAACATCATCTCGGATAACTCTGAGAACTACAGCAGCCTCTTTACCATCACGGAACTTCGACTAGCTATCGATAGAAGCAAGGATACTGCCGCTGGTCCCGATGAAGTTCACTACCAGTTTCTAAAACACTTCCCAGATGATTCTCTATCTCTTTTAGATATTTTCAACGGTATATGGGTTAAAGCCAACTCTCCAACAGCGTGGCGAGAAGCAACCATCATTCCCATCGCCAAGCCAGGAAAAGAACCGACCAATGCTACAAACTATAGCCCTGTCTCTCTTACCAGCTGCCTTTGCAAGACACTCGAAAGAGTGATCAATGCCCGTCTGGTTTGGTATCTTGAAACCAACGAGGTGGTAGCCAGATTTCAGAGTGGCTTCCGACGTAGCCACAGCACCACTGATCAACTCTTTCGCCTTGAGTCTACTGTCCGGGATGGGTTTATCCGTGGACATCACGTTGTGTCGGTGTTTTTCGATCTAGGAAAGGCATACGACACCACCTGGAAGTATGGCATTCTTAAAGACTTGTACAATGCTAGTCTAAGGGGAAGAATGCCGCCTTTCATTCAAAACTTCTTTAAAGATCGTGTGTTTCGTGTACGGGTGGGAAGCGAGTTCTCAGAATTACATAATCTAGACATGGGTGTTCCTCAAGGCAGCATCTTGTCAGTCACTCTTTTTATCATGAAAATAAATAGCTTAGCCAATGTGGTGAATACTGGGATCGAAAGGTCTCGTTTGTGGATGACTTTTCAATTACCTGTTCCTCACGGAACATGAGATCCATTGAGAGATTGCTGCAAAATCGCTTGAACAAGATACAGCATTGGGGTGACCGAAACGGGTTCCATTTCTCTCAGACCAAAACTGTTTGCATGCACCTTTTGCAACCATAGAGGTGCCCATTGTGACCCAGACTTGAGTTTGAACGGGGAAACATACCAGTTGTTCCTCAGACTAAGTTCCTTGGCCTGGTTCTCGACAATAAACTCAACTTCAAAGCCCACATCGAGCATCTCAGGCGGAAGTGCCAGGGAGCACTAAACCTGTTGAAGGTCGTCTCAAAAATGAACTGGGGCGCTGACCGCCCGTTCTCCTTCGGCTTTACAGATCCTTAGTGCGGTCTAAACTTGACTATGGTTGTGTGGTTTACAGTTCTGCACGTGAGTCTTACTTACGAAAACTTCTCCCCATACATAACCTGGGTCTCAGGATCTGTCTGAGAGCTTTCCGCACCTCCCCAATGCAGAGCCTCTACACCGAAGCGAATGAACCGCCACTTGACATAAGATGGAAAAAGTTGTCACTCCAGTTTGCCCTCAAACTGATGAGCCAGAAGAACAAGAACAAGAAGTTAAGTGACATTTATGTGAAGAAACCATCAGCTATCCCTCCATTTGCTATTCGAGTGTGGGAAGTTCTGCCGCAGATGTGCAGCAACCCTCCCCGTGTAACACCGTTTTCGTTTCCCACCACTCCACCCTGGATGTTAAACGAACCGGATATTGACCTTAGCCTTAGGACATATTTAAAGAACTCGACCAATGAACTTGTGTTTCGCGCCAGCTTCAGTGAGCTGAGACATGAATATCACCAGTACCACGCCATCTTTACTTACGGCTCAAAAGCGCCAAAGAGGGTTGCGGCGGCGGCATCAAGCCGCCATGCATCATTGCAAATCAGGCTGCCAGATGATTCATGAATATTTACTGCCGAACTCCAGGCACTCAAGATGGCATTCGAGCTGATTGGAACATCGAGGAGCAACCAGTTCATTGTGTTCACAGACTACTCACTTTCAAGCCTTTTAGCAATAAAAGGCAATGAGCTTAAACACCCTTCGGTCACAGCTCTCCAGGAAACGCTGCACTTCGAAAAACAATTGTGCTAGCATGGGTCCCTAGTCACGTGGGCATACAAGGTAAGGAAAGGGTCGATTCACTTGCTAAAGAGGCTCTACAGATGAATGTCACCAATCTTTCCTTGCCTTACACTGATTACCGACCAAAGATCAATGGCTTTGTTAAATCAAAATGGCAAGAAGTGTGGGATTCCTTTCCCGAAAACAAATTACACCGGGTGAAAGCAACGGTTGGAACTGGGGGAAATGGAACCCACAGTAAACGTAGAGATGATTTAGTCGTGACAAGGGCTCGCATTAGTCATACTTACCTTACCCATGCCTATTTACTTCACGGGGACGAAAGATCATATTGTATCCCCTGTGACTGTGCTGTCACTGTCTGTCACGTTCTTGTTGACTGTCATGAATACTCCCATATTCGCCGAAAATACTACGACGTGCCCGACCTTAAAACTCTATTTGAACAGACGGATTCCTCCCTTATCCTGGGATTTCTCAGGGAAAGTGGACTCTTTTAGAGTTCTTGACTTGACTCCCGCTTTACCCTTAGCATTTTAGAGGAAATTGCCCCCATTTTTACTGTCCAAACTTTTCATTTTTTATCTAGCTGACACTATATAACACAGTCGTGTTGGTGTGTCGTTAAACCTCATCTACAAGCCTTTATCCAAGGTGTCCCCTTTCGCTGTACAGAAAGCTATTGAAGGTGTTGTCGGCACCTATAAAGACGTGAAAAGACTCCGTTCTGGAGATCTCCTTGTCGAGGTCAGCCGCCAAAAACAAGCAGACTACTAAAGACCAAGGTTTTTGCTGATGTTTCCATTCGGGTGAACCCTCACAGGTCACTTAACTCATCCAAGGGTGTTAATCAGATGCCAGGACATCGAGAACTGTTCTGATGAAGAGATTCTTGATGACCTGGCTTCTCAACATGTAAGCCACCTCCACCGCATCTCAGTAGTAAGAGAGGGTGTAAGGAAGCCCACGGGCACTTTCATCCTTACCTTCAACACCCCTAAACCCCCGAAAACACTAAAGAAGGGGGTCACTTAACTCATCCAAGGGTGTTAATTAGATGCCAGGACATCGAGAACTGTTCTGATGAAGAGATTCTTGATGACCTGGCTTCGCAACATGTAAGCCACCTCCACCGCATCTCAGTAGTAAGAGAGGGTGTAAGGAAGCCCACGGGCACTTTCATCCTTACCTTCAACACCCCTAAACCCCCGAAAACACTGAAGATTGCATATTTGCAGGTCAGGGTTGAGACATACATCCCCAACCCTGTCCGCTGCTCTAAATGACAACGCTACGGCCACTTCAAGTCGAATTGTAGTAGGCCAGCAGCCTGTAAAAAAGTGTGGTCAGCAGGGACATACCAGTGAAACCTGGGAGGAGTCACCACGTTGCTGTAATTGTCAGGGCTCTCACCCTGCAAGTGGTAAGACCTGCCCAAAATGGATGGAGGAAAAACAAATCCAGAGAATAAAAGCTTCCAACAACATTACATACAGAGAGGCTAGGGACACCTTCAAATCGCAGGACTCACAGCTCAAGAGCTATGGTGGGGCTGTGAGGAAGCCCATAAAAGTTTCATTCCCAAAGCCATCAGAGCAGACTACAACATCTCAGACCATTCAGACAATTACATCACCGACAAACGTAACACAACCAAACCCAAAGCAAAAGAAACCACTGCCACCACCGACACCAACGAAAATTCAACAGAAACAGATTGAGTGGATAAAAATACAAAATAAAGTGAGTAAAGGGTCGGAGATAGGGAGAAGAGGAGGAGCTGATGGAGCTCAGCAGCCAGGGCTTTGAGAGCTCTACCGGCTCCTTTAAGAAGCCACAGATTTCCAAAGGATGACCCTCGGAAAAATCTGTGGCTATAATCCAGTGGAATTGCAGAGGACGGAGACCGAACTACGAGGAGATCAAATGCTTCATTGCAGACTGGTCTCCCTCGATTATTTGCCTGCATCTCTGGCGGAAGTGCCAGGGAGCACTAAACCGATTGAAAGTCGTCTCAAAGATGGACTGGGGAGCTGACCGCCCCGTTCTGCTTCGACTCTATAGATCCCTAGTGCGGTCTAAACTTGATTATGGTTGTGTTGTTTACGGCTCTGCACGTTAGTCATACCTCAGGAAACTACTCCCTATACATAATCAAGGTCTCAGGATCTGCTTGGGAGCGTTCCGTAACTCCCCAATGCAGAGTCTCTATGTTGAGGCAAATGAACCTCCACTCCATAAGATGGAAGAAGTTGTCACTTCAGTTTGCCATGAAACTGAGAAGCCACAGACACACCCCGACCTTTGAGACGACTTTCAACCATAGGTTTAGTGACGTTTATATGAGGAAACCATCTGCTGTTCCTCCATTTAGTATTCGCATTGGGGGAGCTCTTACTCAGGTGTGCAGTGACCCTGAATTTGTGGCACAGTTTACGTTTACTGCCTCCTCCCTGGAAGTTGTGCGAACCAGCTATTGACCTAAGTTTGAGGAAACATCCCAAGAACTCAACAAATCAGCTTGTGTACCGCAACAGCTTCAATGAACTTAGACAAAAATATCATCAGTATCATGCAATCTATACTGACGGCTCCAAGGCCGCAAACAGGGTTGCGGCTGCCGCGTCAAGCCGTGACGCATCCTTGAAGATTAGACTGCCGAATGATGCATCGATTTCTACAGCCGAACTCCAGGCACTTAAGATGGCATTCGATCTGATTGAAGCCTCACGCAGTTGCCAGTTCATTATTTTCTCAGACTCATTATCAAGTCTCTTAGCATTGTGCTTTTTAAGTGCATTGAAACGGCACATGCAAAACAAAAACTGAAACCGGATCGGGCAAAAACATAAGCGCAAACTATTTGCAGATTGCTAAATCAAACAGAAAATTGTGTTCATTACAGTAATAAGCTATATGTACAAATATTTACAAAACTATGTACAGAAACATGTTCATTACAGTAACAAAGCTATACACACAGATATTTACATACTATTTACAGGCACATTACCGACCCACCCTATTACAAATTGACCACCACACGATCCCCCCTCACCGAAACGAGTGGACCCCATCGCCTACCGAACGCCGACCTTGGCAAACGAACGAAGTCGGACTCAACCCTCAGCCTCACCTCCGCCTTCACCGACGCCAGGACGACGTCCGCAGGCTTCCCCATCCCCCTAAAAACAACGTTACATCGGTCTCTCCATAAGGCCAGCCTTATGGAGGCCGAAACAAAGGTAAGTGGCTTTTTACGTACGTAGAAACGGGCACGGAGAACCAATAACAGAACTCAGGCCAGACAGGACAAAATGATAACTTGAACTATGTACAGAATTCATACCATTACGGACGCAAACCAAGATTTTTGTGTCAATAATTTACAAAACCCACCCTGACCCCAACCCAGTGCCCAGGGCTATTTACAAACACCTATTTACACATTACCAAATCGAGCAGGAAACATTTACAAAGACCGCCTCGAGAAGCAAAACACAGGCCTATTTACAAATTAACTATCACCCACCCCGCCCGCACCGAAACAATTGGCCCCCAACGTCTGCCGAACGTGGACCTCGGCAAACGAACAAAGTCGGCATCGACCCTCAGTTTAATTTCCGTCCTCACCGACGCCAACACGACGTCGGCAGGCCTCCCTTCCCCCCTAAAAACAATATTACATCGGTCTCTCCAAACAGCCAGCTTGATGGAGGCCGAAACAAAAGTCAGTATGCCACGAACACTTGTATTGCATGGTGGGGGCGATAGACCATACAATGCATAGTCCTGGCTGACCGCCCAAGTGTTGCAAAACGTTAGCCGGTCAGCCAGGGCTTGAAACCACTCCCATAGGAGGGCCACAAACTCACAATGCCAAAACACATGAGGCACACTCTCCCACTTTGTACATCCAGCCCGGGGGCATATGCCATCTCCAAGACGCCACCGAAGACGCTTGAGATTGGTTACAATGGCATCATGCGCAATTCGCCACAGCAGGTCTCGCCGGCGGTAGTCTAGTGACTTGCAGTGCACTACGGTCCACACTTCTGGCTGTAAGGCGCTTTGATGGACCCTGCCAGCTAAGTCATCAAAAATGGCCCGGTACAGGTCCCCCGCGCTGGACTGCGAAACCTCCCCTACAGTTGACATCATACGGAGAGTATCCCTCATGTGACAATATGTCTTCGAGGGTCTCCCGCTGTGGGGCATACTATTACTAAACAGGGACGGAAAGAACCCACGGAATGACAATCCCCCCCAATAACGGACAAAATACGCAAAGGGCATCTCACTGTCGACAGCACTAAACGCACACCTTGCCAGGAGAAAACGGAGCTTTGAGGGAAAATGCACAAGGCCCAGGCCCCCATGTCTAAGTTCCTGGTACACAACCTTTCTTCTGACCAGCTCCGTTTTCCCTGACCATAGGAACTTAAAAATGGCCCTCTCAAGTCGCACAAGGGCACCCTCTGGAGCAGCCAGAACAGTGCCCGGGTACCACAAGAGGGGATAAATGAAACGATTAATAACTGTTACTTTCCCCATTAGACTAATGTAGCGGTCCCCATAGTCTGTCATCCTAGCCTCCGCCAGGTCCACCTTCTCGTTCCAGGTGAGTGACCCAGGTGAGCCGTAACCAAACCATATACCATTGATTTTCATGGCATCGTCCCCCCAAGATGCCACGAAGGGCAGTTGTTTCCATCGCCACTTACCCAAACGGAGTCCTTTGGTCTTTGCGGGGTAACAAAGGTAAGTATGCCCTGAATACTTGTATTGCATGGCGGGGGTGAAAGACCATACAAAGCATAGTCCTGGCCGACCGCCGATGTGTTTCCCAACGTCAAGCGATCAGTCAGGACTTGGAACCATTCCCAGAAGAGGGCCACAAATTCACACTGCCAAAACACATGTGGCACACTCTCCCACTTTGTGCATCCAGGGCGTGGGCAAATGCCATCTCCAAGACGCCACCGAAAGCGCTTGAGATTAGTTACAATCGCATCATGTGCGATTCGCCACAACAGGTCTCGCCTGCGGTAATCTAATGAACTGCTGTTGACCACACGCCACACTTCCGACCCTGAAGCATAGTGGTTGGATTGGACCTGACCAACCAATTCTTCAAAAGCAGCCCGGTACAGATCCCTTACACTTAACTTTGAAACATCTCCAAGTGTGGACATAATAAGGAGCGTTTCTCTCATTTGACTGTATGCTTCCGAGGGCCTCCAGCTGTGGGGTTCACTGTTACTAAACCGGGAGGGAAAGAACCGACGGAATGATAATCCCCCCCAATAACGGACAAAATACGCAAAAGGCATTCTGCTGTCTACAGCACTATAAACACACTTGGTCAGAAGAAAACGGAGTTTGGAAGGAAAATGCACAAGGCCCAGCCCACCACGCCTAACATCCTGATATACCATCCCTCTTCTTACGAGCTCCGTCATCCCTGACCATAAAAACCTAAACACAGCCCTCTCGAGACGCAACAGGACACCCTTTGGAGCAGCCAGAACAGTGCCTGGATACCACAAAAGGGGATAAATAAAACGATTGATAACTGTCACCTTTCCGAACAGGCTAATGTGGCGCTCGCCGAAGTCCTTCAACCTAGCTTCCACCAGGTCCACTTTCTCATTCCAGGTAAGTAACTCGGTTGGCCCATAACCAAACCATATGCCGTTGATCCTTAAGGCGTCATCTACCCATGATGCAGCGAAGGGCAGTCTCCTTGACCGCCACTTACCAACGCGAAGTCCTTTGGTCTTATTGGGATTCAGTCTGGCACCAGTGGCTCTTTGAAACTTGGACAACGTGCCAGTAAGGGCCTTGAAGGAAGCTAGGTCGGAGACTACGCATGTGACGTCATCAGCATACTGAAGGCACTTAACTTCAACACCACCGGGAATGTGAAATGGTTGAAACAAAGGCTCTACTTGAAAGGCTCTTGCTAGTGATTCACTAAACAATACGTATAGTAATGGTGATAGGGGGCACCCCTGCCGTACGCCACGTTGGACGCCGAAGGGGTCTGAAGGTAGGCCATTAACGATAACCCGACTGTTTACACTATTATACAATAAGGAGGTCCACTTAACAAAAACTGGATTCAAACAAAACTTCTTCAAAATTTTAAAGAGGAATCCATGATCAACCATGTCGAAGGCCTTCTCCTGATCGAGGGAGACAAGCGCACATGGAAGATCACGGTCCATCACGTATTCAACTAAGTCCCGCACCACCCAGAGGTTCTGCTGAATACTGTGTCCCCGCACCGCACAAGTCTGAAAGGACCCTACAAGATCTGCCATAACTGTGCCTAGCCTGTTGCAAAGGGCTTTCGCCAGAATCTTGTAATCTTAACAATCTTAACAAGGTGATTGGCCGTTTGTTTTTCGGTTCGAGGGGGTCTCCTGACTTAGGCAGCAAAGTTATTATGCCTGTGCGCTGCGAGTGGCTCAATGAGGCAGCGAGGAAGGCAGAGACGAACACATCACGGAGATCACGTGCTACGGTACCCCAGAAGCGTTTATAGAATTCTACTGGAATACCGTCGGACCCAGGTGCCTTTCCGCCTTTCATCTTCACCACTGCCTTCCAGAGCTCGTCAATAGTCAAAGGGGAGCCAAGTTCATCATTCTGATCTTTAGAGAGGGTCTTGTTAATATTATCTAAGAGGGACTTTTGAATGTCTTCATCGACATCTGCCTGGGTATACAGCTGCTCATAAAAGTTTTTATACTCTTCTACAATGTCGAGAGCGTCCTTATGTACCACACCGTGGGCGCCACGGACAGCTTTTATACTTCGATCGATGGCATACTTTGTGACGTCCCGGTAGAACTTAATGGTTGGTTTCTCCGCCTCCACACAATGCACACGAGCACGAACGCGGGCCCCGTGTAGTTTTCCATCAAGATACTGTTGGACTGCATGAAGTGCGGAGGGGTCCCCGTTCCTATCCCTAGAGCAAAGTGAAAGGAACTCCTCCCTTCTTCGACGAGCTCTTGCTACACAGTATTCCACTGTAAAACGTTTGATGCGGGTCTTTACATCATCCCACCACTCTAAATCTGTTGAAAAGGCCGGCCTCAAAGTTCGCCACCCTTCGAACATGGCCTTAAAACCTTTGCTATATTCAGCCTCCGTTAGAATATCTGTGTTCATTTTCCAGAACCCCCTCCCTACTGGCCATGACTCTGGGGGTTGGAATGAAACAGTAACTGCATCATGGTCCGAAATTGGACATGCCACAACTTCGCAATCACTTGGTGACAGAGCCGTTGGAGCGTACACCCGGTCCAACCTTAAGGCGTCCGTGCCATCAGGGCGGCGCCAAGTGAACACGGACAAGCCAGGATGCTGCACCCTCCAAACGTCAACCATATCGTGATTCTTTGTGAGCATGTCCAACTCCACCATACCGACACTACAGCTTGAAGACGTGAAGGTGGACATTCGATCAAACCGTGTGTCAGGGACACAGTTGAAGTCTCCAGATAGGATACAAGGGGCACAGCCATGAACGAAGGATGGCAGGGTAGCAAAAAAATTCCTTCTGTCTGTAGGTTGGTTAGGGGCATAAACGTTACATAAGAAGAAGTTCCCGCAAGGATGTTTGATGGTGATGCATACCAACCGGCCCTCATGATCATGATCAACCTTTCCGACCAGGGAAGTCCATCTTGGAGAAACTGAAATGACAGATCCACAGGAAGATGCGGAACCAAAGGAAGCGTGCAAACCCCCACCCCATTCGTAGGACCAGGTGTAGACATCGTCCTCATTAACAATGTGAGTCTCTTGGAGGAAAACGAAGTCCACACCTAATGATTTACAAAATTGGAATATTCTGGACCGCTTCCGACTGTCCCTCATGCCGTTAACATTCAGGGTCATGAGGGACAGGGGACCATTAAGGGTGCGCTTTTTAAGTGCATTGAAACGGCACATACAAAACAAAAACAAAAACTGAAACCGGATCGGGCAAAAACATAAACGCAAAACTATTTACAGACTGCTAAATCAAACAGAAAATTATGTTCATTACAGTAATAAGCCATATATACAGATATTTACAAAACCATGTACAGAAAATTATACACACAGATATTTACATAGTATTTACAAGCCCCTTACATACCCACCCTTTTACAAATTGACCACCACACGGTCCCCCCTCACCGAAACGAGTGGACCCCATCGCCTACCGAACGCCGACCTTGGCAAACGAACGAAGTCGGACTCAACCCTCAGCCTCACCTCCGCCTTCACTGATGCCAGGACGACGTCCGCGGGCTTCCCCATCCCCCTAAAAACAACGTTACATCGGTCTCTCCATAATGCCAGCTTTATGGAGGCCGAAACAAAGGTAAGTATGTCCTGAATACTTGTATTGCATGGCTGGGGTGAAAGACCATACAAAGCATAGTCCCGGCCGACCGCCCATGTGTTGCCCATCGTCAAGCGATCGGTCAGGGCTTGGAACCATTCCCAAAGGAGGGCCACAAATTCACACTGCCAAAACACATGTGACACACTTTCCCACTTTGTGCATCCAGTGCGTGGGCAAATTCCATCTCCAAGACGCCACCGAAGACGCTTGAGATTAGTCACAATCGCATCATGTGCGATTCGCCACAACAGGTCTCGCCTGCGGTAATCTAATGATCTGCTGTGGACCACACGCCACACTTCTGACCCTGAAGCATAGTGATTGGATTGGACCTGGCCAACCAAATCTTCAAAAACAGCCTGATATAGGTCCCTTGCACTTAACTGCGAAACGGCCCCAACTCTAGATATAATTAGGAGCGTTTCTCTCATTTGACTGTATGTTTCCGAGGGCCTCCAGCTGTGGGGTTCACTGTTACTAAACAGGAGGGAAAGAACCGACGGAATGATAATCCCCCAATAACGGACAAAATACGCAAAGGCATTTTGCTGTCTACAGCACTATAAACACACTTGGTCAGGAGAAAACGGAGTTTGAAGGAAAGTGCACAAGGCCCAACCCACCACGCCTAACATCCTGATATACCATCCCTCTTCTTACGAGCTCCGTCTTCCTGACCATAAAACCTAAACACAGCCCTCTCGAGACGCAACAGGACACCCTTTGGAGCAGCCAGAACAGTGCCTGGATACCACAAAGGGGATAAATAAAACGATTGATAACTGTCACCTTTCCGAACAGGCTAATGTGGCGCGCGTCGAAGTCCTTCAACCTAGCTTCCACCAGGTCCACTTTCTCATTCCAGGCAACTCGGTTTGCCCATAACCAAACCAGATGCCGTTGATCCTTATGGCGTCATCTACCCATGATGCAGCGAAGGGCAGTCTTCTTGACCGCCACTTACCTAGGCGAAGTCCTTTGGTCTTACTGGGATTCAGTCTGGCACCTGTGGCTCTTTGAAACTTAGACAACGTGCCAGTAAGGGCCTTGAAGGAAGCTAGGTCGGAGACTACGCATGTGACGTCATCAGCATACTGAAGGCACTTAACTTCAACACCACCGGGAATGTGAAAGGTTGAAACAAAGGCTCTACTTGAAAAGCTCTTTGCTAATGATTCACTAAACAATACGTATAGTAATGGTGATAGGGGCATCCCTGCCGTACGCCACGTTGGACACTGAAGGGGTCTGACGGTAGGCCATTAACGATAACCCGACTGTTTACACTATTATACAATAAGGGAGGTCCATTTAACAAAAACTGGATTCAAACAAAACTTCTTCAAAATTTTAAAGAGGAATCCATGATCAACCATGTCGAAGGCCTTCTCCTGATCGAGGGAGACAAGCGCACATGGAAGATCACGGTCCATCACGTATTCAACTAAGTCCCGCACCACCCAGAGGTTCTGCTGAATACTGTGTCCCCGCACCGCACAGGTCTGAAAGGACCCTACAAGATCTGGCATAACTGTGCCTAGCCTGTTGCAAAGGGCTCTCGCCAGAATCTTGTAATCTACATTTAACAAGGTGATTGGCCGTTTGTTTTTCGGTTCGAGGGGGTCTCCTGACTTAGGCAGCAAAGTTATTATGCCTGTGCGCTGCGAGTGGCTCAATGAGCCAGCGAGGAAGGCAGAGACGAACACATCACGGAGATCATGTGCTATGGTACCCCAGAAGCGTTTATAGAATTCTACTGGAATACCGTCGGATCCAGGTGCCTTTCCGCTTTCCATCTTCACCACTGCCTTCCAGAGCTCGTCAATAGTCAAAGGGGAGCCAAGTTCATCATTCCGATCTTTTGAGGGCGTCTTGTCAATATTATCTAATAGGGACTTTTGAAGGTCTTCATCGACATCTGCCTGGGTATACAGCTGCTTATAAAAGTTTTTGTACTCTTCTACAATGTCGAGAGGGTCCTTATGTACCACACCGTGGGCGTCACGGACAGCTTTTATGCTGCGATCAATGGCATACTTTGTGACGTCCCGGTAGAACTTAATGGTTGGTTTCTCCTCCGCCTCCACACATTGCACACGAGCACGAACCCGGGCCCCGTGTAGTTTTTCATCAAGATACTGTTGGATTGCATGAAGTGCGGAGGGGTCCCCGTTCCTCTCCCTAGAGCAAAGTGAAAGGAACTCCCCTCTTCTTCGACGAGCTCTTGCTAAAACGTTTGATGCGGCTCTTTACATCATCCCACCACTCTAAACCTGTTGAAAAGGCCGGCCTCAAAGTTCGCCACCCTTCGTACCTGGCCTTAAAATCTTTGCTATATTCAGCCTCCGTTAGAATGTCTGTGTTCATTTTCCAGAACCCCCTCCCTACTGGCCATGACTCTGGGGGTTGGAATGAGACAGTAACTGCATCATGGTCCGAAATTGGACATGCCACAACTTCGCAATCACTTGGTGACAGAGCCGTTGGAGCGTACACCCCGGTCCAACTTTGAGGCGTCCGTTCCATCAGGGCGGTGCCAAGTGAACACGGACAAGCCAGGATGCTGCACTCTCCAAACGTCAACCATATCGTGATTCTTTGTGAACATGTCCAACTCCACCATACCCACACTACAGCTTGAAGATGTGAAGGTGGACATTCGATCAAACCGTGTGTCAGGGCCGCAGCAGAAGTCCCCAGATAGGATACAAGGGGCACAGCCAGGAACGAAGGATGGCAGGGTAGCAAAAAATTCCTTCTGTCTGTAGGTTGGTTAGGGCATAAACGTTACATAGGAAGAAATTCCCGCAAGGATGTTTGATGGTGATGCATACCAATCGACCCTCATGATCATGATCAACCTTTCCGACCAGGGAAGACCATCTTGGAGAAACTAAAATGACAGATCCACAGGAAGATGCGGAACCAAAAGAAGCGTACAAACCCCCACCCCATTCGTAGGACCAGGTGTAGACATCGTCCTCATTAACAATGTGAGTCTCTTGGAGGAAAACGAAGTCCACACCTAATGATTTACAAAATTGGAATATTCTGGACTGCTGCCTGACTGTCCCTCATGCCGTTAACATTCAGGGTCATGAGGGACAGGGGACCATTCATGAAATGTGGAGTGTGAAATTACAAAACTGTCTCTGACCTAGCCTTTTATTACATGGATCTGGTGCTGGTGGCACAGAAGGACCAACTCCCCCTCCCCGGTCGGACACCTCCCCTGAGGCCGACCTTTTCAACTTGGGCTCAAGTTCAACGGCCTCACACCAATCAAACCAGCCCTCCCCAGATGGTGGGTCCTCCCACATCTGACATGGCAGTGTCAGACTCCGAATCCGATGACAGTTGAAGGTCATTCTCCACTGTCAGTATTCCAGCCTCCCCAGGAGCTGGTGCGGATTGTGCCTCAGGTACTGATGTGGAGGGTTGGGAAGGGCCTACCTCAGGGTTCCCACAGACCACCTCACATCCCTTAGAAGCTAGGAACTCTTGTTCCACCTGATGTGCCACCTCATCAGGCGTAGGGGACCTGGGTTCCTCCACCATTGGTTCAGGGTCTGAAGAGGGTTCACCTCCTCCACATCTGCACTTGCACGTGCAGAGTACGATGTGGGGCAGGCACCAGAGACATGTCCCTCCTCCCCGCACAAGTTACACCGCACATCATTGGGACATGTTGCCCTCTCATGCCCCAACTGCAGGCATCTGCCACAGCGTTTGTTAGGGCATGACCTGGCCTCATGTCCCTCCTCTCTACACTGAAAACAGGTGCGGGGCTGACCGAAATACCTGATGTGGGCCTTCGAACCCCCTATGAACAAGACGGAGGGAATGTCTTTCTTCAGCTCCATACGGAACTGTCTCTTTCCGTTGAGAATTCCGGCCAAATCACCTTCATTATACTTGACCCAACGCCAGTCAGAGACAGTTCCGTACTCGCCACCAGGCCCTGATCCACCTCAAAATTGAGGTATAACACTGTCACTACCACAGAGCGATCATATGGGGTGACAGTTAGACCCTCCACACCCTTAAGGGAGGAAACCCCCTTTAATCGGGCAGCATCAGTCCGGAACTTTAAATCATACGTGTTTCGGGATGCAAGGGCCTGCAGCATCTCTATATCCTTTACCTCTACCTTATTGTTCTTCAACACAGAAAAAACATGCTGGGGTGTAACATTCCCCCTCGACTCAAACTGCAACTTAACGATACTGCTATCCCGACCTCCGGGCATAGCAGCAAAAGTTTGTGGCACAAGGCCACGCAGCAACTAGAGAGAAAGCTTCAGCACAGCAGATCAAACCCAGGCAGGGAAAATAGAAAGGGAACCCAACACTACACTACAGACGAGGCGTGCTTAAAAACGAGCACGGCTAAACCACGTCCCCAAGCGTGAGACTACACCCAATACCCAACACTTCAGTAAAATGACAGTAGTATATGTTAGTATCACAAGCAGCACAGCACAGCACAGCACAATGCCAAAATTCAGCACGATCAGCGAGAGCTCCGCGAAAACACGTCCGCTCTCGACGAAGACCAGAACTGAACATTAAGGGTAGTGAATTCAAGCACCCCTCGGTAACAGTTCTGTGTGAAGCTTATTCTAACTTGGTAGAACTTCAGAATCAGTTGTGAAGGCGTGGGTCCCTAGTCACGTGGGCATACCAGGAAATGAAAGAGTCGATGCGCTTGCTAAAGAAGCCCTTCAGATGGACGTCACCAACATTTACTTGCCTCACACTGACTACCGCCCTAACATCAATGGCTTTATAAAATCAAAATGGCAAGACTTGTGGGATTCCTTTCCCGAAAACCAACTGTACCAAGTAAAAGGTACGGTACGAACTGGGGGAAACGGAGTCGCTAATAAACGGAGGGATGATTTGGTGCTGAGTAGGGCCCGCATTAGTCACTCTTACCTTACCCACGCGTATTTACTTCACGGAGAAGAAAGACCATACCGTAAACCCTGTGACTGTGCTGTCACCGTCAGTCATATTCTCGTCAACTGTTACGAATACTCCTATATTCGCCAAAATACTTCACGGTGCCCGACCTTCGAACTTTGTTTGAACAAATCGATTCTTCACGTATTCATGGCTTCCTCAAAGAAAGCAATCTTTATAAAACTTCTGACATGACTCCCGCTTGCTTTCTTTTTTGTTGAAATTGTCCACCAATTGTATATTTTAATTTTTTTTTACCCCAACATTGTACTTTGTCTAACTCGGTGACACTAAATAACACATTCGTGTTGGTGTGTCGTTAAGTCCCATCTAACTAACTAACTACATCTTTGCATAATGTTGTCAGGTAAGTACAGTTCTTTTTGCTTGTGATTTCTTATTCTTTCCATGTCATCTCTTTCCCTCCCCTCCCTCTTTTCCTTTCCTCCTTTGCTTAAACTGTTCACTCTTTTCTCTCAGGAAGTATAAACCTTTTCCTCCTTTAGTGCTTGTTGTTGCTTGTGAATAGTGTTTTTTCCTGACATTACTGTAGATTGTCCTTTTTTCTATTAATCCCCTCGACTCCCTGGCGAAGATCCAAGGGGCGGAAACGAAGCATTTACTCCCGGAGGAGTACTGTAGATTGTAGTTGTTTCTCAAATTTTCTCGCAGGAGAAATTGGGTCATTTTCTCAAATATAGGCCCAAAATGCCGACACAAGTTTTTCATCATCTCAGGGTCATCTCCAAAGTAGCTGCACAGGAGGAGGATTGTACCAACAACTTGAAGCAAATTACTGCTTTGGATTTTAGATGCTTTCCGGATGGAAATAAGAATGTCCTTAAATCCCTATTTGGCGCTTCTGTGCTGTTCCATGTACCTGAACACCTTTGGCACCTTGTTTTCTGCACACTGCTGCATCCTCGCAATCAGAGTAATCCCAATGAATGTCTGAAAGTGTTCCATCATGAAAGTTTCTTTTAGTCATTACTGTTAATCATCTGTCTTTGAGTAGCAAATGTCAAAGTCACAAGCTGGCTGATGAGTTTTTCAACAGATGTTCCTGATTTGTGGATATCTGCAATTGCTCTATTTTTTCCTGCTGTGTTTTCTTGGTTTCTCCATCGGGCAGCCTTTGTGGCTGCCAGTTTATACAACCGTAGCTGTCTGTTTTTTTTTTTTTTTTTTTTCTCTCTTCTTCTTCTACCTCTTAGGAGGCATTTCATTTTGGAGACACATGGGCGTGGTAAGTTTTCTGCTCTGTTGATTTACTGACACAATAAACTATCGTATCCTGACCCAATATCATCTTGAAACAATTTAGGAACGACTCTGGGCAATATTCCCAAGTTGTTGTTGTTTTTTTTTTTTTCGATGAAGCTGGGCCTGCATGGTCAATGATAATACGCACCATCTCTTTCAATAGTCTTGGAGAGGGTCTTTCACCTTTTTTTGAGGGAAGCCAGCAACTGTTGTGACATTTTTTGCTACGGTTTCTCCAAACAATCTACATCCATGTTAGCCTAATCGATTTCGAAAAAAGATTCGGATGATGAAGATGAAAGTGATAAGGTGGATCTTTCTGTCCCTCTTCATACTTTCAAGTTGTACTCTGTCACTTTCTTTGCCACTCAAATCGAAAGCTGCACAATGAATTTAGGTATGAACATCACGTTTTGACAAACAAAAGTTATAGTTAACTCAATCCCACAATATTGAACAGTAATGTGATGAAGCCCCGCGACTCCTCCATGAAAAGTAATGTTAGTACGGGGATGTTGCCGAATGTGTTGGCGATACGAGTTGAGAGTCAATAGACGAGAAGAAGATTTATTTCTGATTCAAGATGATTTATTCGTTTAGTTCCAAAAAAGAATTCTCTAATTTATTCTTCGGCCGGCCTAATAGTATTACTGAGATATATACAAAGGTGGCTACATGCTTATCCTTAAGTGTCTGTGGCACGAGTGACCGGCTAGCTGACTCGGTCTTGGAAACGTTGTGTAAGATCGGAACACATGCAGTCCCCTGATTGGTCAAAAGTTATGACGCACCAAATTACATGGATATATTGATCTAAATGACCACTGAGGAGGCTGCAGAGGGTGAAATTGTCCACACCTTGAAAATATGGGTTACAGCGTGTACGTGGAGCTAAGGCGATGTAAACTCTCACGTTCACCGGTAACACGTGACGGGAAACAGGAATGGCCCTGGGAATCTAGAACAAAAGGAAGGGAGAGTTGCTCGTAAACAACAAGATGGTGTCTGCTAAAGGTCATGGGGAGTTCACCATACTACATAACAATATGAACATCACGTAGTGACAAAAATTATATCCAACTCTATCCCACAATGGATAACTTAACTGCGGTAGTCACATCTTTAAAGTACTGTACAGTGACAATATTTCAATGACCAGTACACATGTTAGATTTTGTTGAGCAGTACCACATAATGACATCCATCAATATCATTATCTGCCTAGATGTTTAATTTGAAGCAAAAGAGCAGCCCCCCCCCCTCATTGTAACAAGAGCAGTGCCCCCCCCCCCCCATTGCAACAGCCCAGTAGCTTTTATGGCTCGTTAGAATCATGTGACAATACTTCGGGGTGTAAATGACGGTAACTCATTGCTTTACCCTGGATATGTAATATTTAACTGAAATCTAGAGAAAGGTACATGGATGACATATAAGACGTGTGAGATTTAGCTGTTGTTTCAGAAAAGTGTGGGGCGACTGCTCTTGACCTCTTAGTATGTAACCCTGGCTGAAGGGATACACAATATTGCCAGTATAACCATACTCTAAACACTTCTTTCTTTTCGTGTAGCTTGCTCACATTTTGAAAATAAATTTTCCCACATATTTGACCATTTAGAGAACTCTGTCAAACACGAAGTAAGAAGTTTAAACAAAAACGAACCCAAAACAAGGGTTAGTTGGGGTAAAATAAACAACCACCTCTCCCTCAAGTCCTTATCAATATAGTCCTTAATGTAGTCGTATTTTTCTAGTTTTTAATTTCGTTTAATTTGTAGATGTATAGTTTAGTTTCAATTCCTTAATACCTTAAAAAGATATAAAATTGTCCCTCGGGACAACACCTTCAAATACAGAAATATCATTTTTCAGGTTTCTGTAGTCGCGAACGCTTTCATCGCTCCAATTGCCTGCTCTGAGGGCGATTATGAGTGCTTTTATTTCACTGGCCCGAGTTGTTTCGCTTTGAACATCTTCAAATTTCATTGCTTTTGACACGGCGTTGCTATAGACACGGCGCGGGTAATCTTCTGTCTTGGTTTTGCATTGCCCAGTATGCCCATGATACCTCGACAGATAGTCTGCCGGATTATCTTTGCCCGCAATATGCTTAACTTCAAAGTCGTACTGCTGTAGTTTCAACAGCCACGGTTCAATTCTTGCATTGGTTTTCGTGCCTTGACTATTTAAAACTTCGAAATTACCAACGTACAAGTAGACTCTGATTCTATTCCAAACTTAATTTCAAGTGCTTCGCGCTCTATTTGGGCATATTGAGATTCTGCTGCAGGCATTGCGCGACTAGCATATTCCAGTCCTCGTCGGGAGCGGACGTGTCCTCACGGAGCTCTCGTTAAACTGTACTGTTGTACTGTACTGCTGTGCCGTACTATAGTATCTTATCTTTGGGGTGTGATTTTAAAGGCAGAAACTTCAGGTTTTGTTGGGTTCCCTGTTTTGTTTACTTGCCAGAGTGTTGAGGCTCTCCTCCTGGTGCTGTGTGTGGCCTAGAGCCACAAACCCATCGCTGCTATGCCCGTGTGTAGGGATAGCAGCATTGTTAAGTTGAAGTACAGGTCGGGGGTGAGCGTTACACCCCAGCAAGTTTTTACGTTGTTGAAGAACAAACGAGTTGATGTTAGGGAAATCGAGATGTTGCAGGCACTTGAGGCCCGCAACACATACGACCTAAAGTTCAGGTCGTATGCAGCCCCCATGAAGGGTGTTTCAAACTTGAGGGGAATTGAAGGGCTCACTGTCACACCATATGATCGCTCAGTGGTGGTGACAGTGTTGTACCTGAACTTTGAGGTCGATCAGGGCCTGGTTGCAAGGGTTCTTGGGCAGTACGGAACTGTCTCAGATATGTGGTGGTGCAAATATGGGGAACGTGAGATGCAAGGTATCCTTAATGGCAGGAGACAGTTCCGTATGGTGCTGAGAAAAGGACATTCAGTCCTTCCTCTTCATGGGGGGTTCGAAGGCTCACGTAAGGTATTTGTTGCAGCCCCGTACCTGTTTTAAATGTGGAGTGGAGGGGCACGAAGCCAAGTCGTGTCCCAATAGACGCTGTGGCAGATGTTTGGAGTTAGGGCATGGCAAAGCTGAGTGTCCCAATGGGGTGCGTTGCAACCTTTTAGGGGAGGAGGGACATGTGTTTGGTTCCTGTCTTTCATCATACTCTGCTCGTGTCGGTGGGGATGCAGGGCCGGCACCAGAACCCGTGCAATCAGTTCCAGATTTTTCCACTCAGGAACTGGAGGAGGCAGCACATGAGGTGGAGCAGGATTTTCTAGCCTCTAAGAGGTGCGAGGGTAGCAGCTCAGGTTGAATCTCCGCCGTCCTCCCCACTGACACCTGGGATGATGAAGTGATGATTGTTGAGGAGGACCTTCGGCTCTCCTCAGATTTCTACTCTGGAAATGGTAGAGAGGCCTGTCTCAGAGCCTCCTCCAAGGGATCTACCATCAAGGAAGGGCTGGTTTGATTTTTGTAAGGGCGGGCTCCGGAGCGTTCACTAAAGAGGTCGATTGATGATCTCTCTAGGGATGACCATTCTTGGCCACCTATACCCGGCCCAAGGAGTAAAGTGGTCAAGCCCCAGGTAGATGCGTAGAGAAGTGGTACCTCGTGATTTGACCTCCAGGGGTGGGGTGAGTTCTTGATTTGTTTTGGAGGTTGGTGTCGGGTGGTAAGTTTGGCGGTTTGTTTGGGTGTTGGGGTGAGGTTTGGTCCGTTTACGTTCATGAGCGTCGTTTTCGTTGGGACGAACGTTTTAATTCCGTGCTTTACTGCATGTGTGGGTGGTTCGTGGTTGGTTTGAGTTGTCTGTTTGTTGCGGCGTTCAAACAAATGGACGTTGTGAATAGTTTTGGTTTACTGTAATTGGGGTTCGTGATTGGTTTTGTTGGTTCGGTGTTGGTCTTGTGTCGGGTGGTGAGTTTGGGTGTTGGGCTGGAGTTTGGTGCGTCTTTAAGTTCATGACAGACGTTTTCGTTCCGTGTTCCTGTGTAGATGGTCAAAGTTAGCCGTTGTGTTTTTGTCCGGCCGGTTTGGGTTGTCCTTTTGTTGCAACGTGCTTGTTTCGATGTACGTAAAAAAAAAAAAAAAAAAAAGCTACGACTTTGTTGTCATGACAAAGCATAGCTGAGCGACCAAACTGGCTCGCATCTACAATCAAAATAGATGCCTTAGTGCTATCAAATTACGTCATTGCCTTTTCACTACTCAGCGCGACTTTCAGTTCTTCAATAGCTTGGTTGCATTTGCTTGACCATACAAACTTTGCATTCTTTTTGTTCAGTTCGCGTACCGGCGCAGTGATTGAAGCGTAATTGGGTATGAATCTGGATGTCACCAATTTTTTCCTGGTGCAGGGCTTATCCCTTTAGCAGAGGAGGTATGTCCAAAATATACCACTTTTGGCAATGCTATTTTACACTTTTCACGATTTAAGCGCGCACCGCACATCACTAGCCGTTGGAGCACCCAGAAGGTTTTCATCATGTTCCTGCTGTGATTTACCGTAAACGATGATGTCGTCTGAAATGTTTATAACACCTGCTAAACCTGCTAGCATCTGTCGCACAGCCTTCTGAAATTTCTCGCTGGCAGCATTTACCCAAAATAAGAGGCGTTTATGTCTGTACAAGCCGCGATGTGTTGTGAAAGTTGTGATATACTTGCTTTCTTCATCAAGAATAAATTGATGATAACCTGCGCTAAGATCTAGCGTACTAAACACAGTAGCGCCATTTATAGCATTTATAAGGGCATCAACAGTGGGCATTGAGAACCTTTCTTTTTTGATTGCCTTATTTGCTCCTCTCATATCAAGACAGATACGAACTCTACCACCATTTTTTTTTTTTTTTCCTAGGTGTTACTATTGGGGATGCAGAGGGTATTGGGCCCTGTACTGGCTCAGTTACATCTAGCAGACACTGGATTTCTGCATCCTCATCCTTTCTCACCTTAAATGGGATAGGACGTAGTTTCTGTGCTTTGGGTTCTACCTCCCTGTCTTATGTAACTTAAGTGGGTCTGTGTTAATTTTCCCAGTACCTTAAAATCACCACTCCTGCAGTGCTTTGAAAAATGGTTTAATTTGCCACATTTCTAACAAACGTTGCCCTTCGCTAGTCATGGACCTTTGTGGGGGCACGCCCTTCCACAAATGCGACATTGTTGTTGTTACCTGTGCACTGATTACTGTTCACTCTGTTTGATGGCGGTTGGTTCTTGGCACCAGTGCTTTGTTGGCTTTGATAGCATGTGCAGTTTGTGCCTGTTTTTTTTTTTTTTTTTTTTTTTTTTTTCTGAAGCTGGGCTGTGTTGTTTGATAGTGTCCATTGCCAATGCTATCTGCACTGCTTTATCAAGTAACAGGTTTTGTTCCGACAGTAATTGTTTCTGGATCTGGGGGTTTGTGAGCCCGCACACGAGACGATCCCTAAGACTCTCTGTTAGATTGTTCCCGAATTCACACGAAGACGCTAAATTCTTAAGCGCTGCAAGGTGTGAAGCAATTGTCTCGTTGGATCGCTGGTTCCTCTTATAAAAACGAAAACGTCCCGAAATAATCAAAGGCTTAGGCGTGAAGTAGTTACAAAGCTTATCTTTTAGCTATGTAAAAGTAAGTTTTTTTTTGGTTTGTCGGGTTCGCACAAATTCCTCAGCAACTGGCAAGTAGCCTGTCCAATAACAGTATTGAAAGCCAATACACATTTTGCATCACTTATGTCATTTGCAATGCGATAGGCTTCAAACCTCTCCTGATACGATTTCCATTCTGAAGATTCTCCGGAAAAATCATCGATTCTCCCTATCAAGGGCATGTTGCTTGAGTTTGTTTGTTACTCGTCGCTAGAAAGATGTGTCGCTAGAAAGACTACACAAAAGATTAACAGAGATTTTCTTAGATTCACAACTGGTTTAATCTGACTTCATTAGCACAGGTGATCTCAGATGTAACAAGATGGCGTCTGTTTTGTTTTCATGATTCAGGGCAGCGTTTACACTTGATATAAGCATAATCCATGCATGCTGACACAAAGGCATTACAGCTGCGGTCCTGCTCATGTATGTTCATTCCTTGCTATAGTTTTAAGTACAAGTGCTGCAGTTTGTCATTTTTCCAATAATCGAATACCCCGCATTTATGTACAGGGGCAGAATGGAAATAGTTAGCGAACACCCGTTTCAGTTTCATGCTTAATGAGTTAATTTCATCTAGTATACACCGACTTGATCAGTGTTGCATTAATTGGACAGTCCAATAAAAATACAATTTATCATCCGAAATATTTTGCTTCGAACCATTTTAGAGACTACAGCCGGATGAGTGAGGGTCCGTATTTTGACCGCCCTTTCCTCCCTGACGGACCTTATTGCCTCCCGACGCCCTTCGTTACTGCCGAACTTCAGGCATTTAAGATGGCATCCGATCTGATAAGAACGTCGAACAGCTATCAGTTCATTGTTTTCACAGACTCGTTATCGAGCCCCATAGCACTAAGAGGCAATGAACTTAAACACCCTTTAGTAACAGTTCTCCGTGAAACTTACTCGAACTTGGTTCAACTTCAAAAATCAGTTGTGCTTTCGCCTGGGTACCTAGTCACGTGGGCATGCCAGGAAATGAAAGAGTCGATCCACTTGCTAAAGAAGCCCTACAGATGGACGTCACCAACATCTACTCGCCTCACACTGACTACCGCCCTAACATCAACGGCTTCAATAAATCAAAATGGCAAGAACTGTGGGATTCCTTTCCGGAAAACAAATTGTGCCGAGTAAAACCTACGGTAGGAACACCCCCCCCCCCCCCCAGGTTTCCTCCACCCCCCCCCCCCCCCAGATTTTTTGCGTCCTGATAAAGTAATTGAAAAAAATAAAATGTTTGAACGGAAATAAACTTTTATGTATTTCCTTCAAACAGTAAATAAATAAAATGTGTAAAAATTAAAAAAAAAATCATGGATGAATGTGTGTAAAACACATTTATTGTGCACGTATGAAATCAAGTAATAACTTCAAAATGCCTACTTTCACTAAATTAGATACCGTTTGTGATCTGCACTGTCGTTTATTGCATTTCACTTCGAAGGTGAAACAAAAGTCGAAAGTTTTATGTGACTTTGTTAGGTTAAGACCCTCTCTGCCTTTCGGATGGCTGATTGATTTACTGAAAATAAGGTAATCTTACACTGGAGACCACTCTTACACCACCATTCCTATACTTTATCATATCATACACAAAATATGCCGTAAGCAGGTAAGGGTAAGGTACTGCCTTCGGATAATTCTTCCTTCCATCCTTAACAAGTAGGCCTATGTCGTGCCTCACTCCTGCCCATGACAAGTGCCACTGTAGGACGATTTTTTTCGACAAGTCCTCTTTTTACTAGTTGGCACTGGCGTCCGGGGGATTTGTAAAATGTCCACAAGGTCCGGATTTCATGTGCTCCCCACATGATCCATACTTCTGCTTTGCGGTTCAATTATTTTGAGAGATTTATTCGTAGTATTTTAATTTTGACTACGTAATGTACCGATGAACAAATTTCGCACATTGTTTCTTATGTAGTATGTACTGTATGTCTCTTGTAAAAACTCTACAAAAACTAAAAATATTTTGATATTTTTCATGCTCCCAAAAAAGGGAAAATCCTTAAACTTACGCCCATAATCAGTTCAAAGTTTTGCCAAACATAGCACCATTTTGCATCTAGGAAATCTAACGCAAAGAAAGTTTCTCAGGGGGGGGGGGGGGGAGGGGCGCAACTACTTTTGGTTTTCCTGTTAAAGGGTAAGGTACTGCCTTAGGTAAGCTGAAATCCATTCAAATATTGCCGCATTTGGGGCTGGGTACATCCAGTTTAAAACACGTGGGAAGTGCCGTTTCCGACCATCTGGAAGGGTTTTAAAGCCAAACATTTTCTCCGCGCCAACTGATGGTGGCGCTCCGCTTAGATTCAAATATTGCCCCTTTTGATATCTACGTCCTGAAGTTTACAATAATTTTCCCAAGGGGAAGGGAGATACCGGTTCCCTTTAGTCTGATCCCCGAGGCCACAGATCAGAAGTGTTCAGTTTGGGGGGCCCTAAGTGTACGTATTACCATTTTTCATAGATTGATTTTTTATTCTCATTATTTGAGAAGTCGCAGACATGAGATTCGTATGTCAAGGCTGTGTACATCCTGCTTAAAACACATGGCAAGTGCTGTTTCCGGTCATCTGGAGGGGTTTCAAAGCCCAAAATTTTCTTGTACGCTCCGCGCCAACCGATGGTGACGCTCCGCTTAGATAGTCTTGCCGTGCCTGACCCTCGGAGGTACCAGCCCCCCCCCCCACTTGTTACCTAGCCCCCCCCCCCCCCCCAAAAAAAAAAATCCTATCCTGGCTACCACCACTGGAACAGGGGGAAACGGAGTCCATAGTAAACGGAGGGATGATTTGGTCCTGACTAGGGCCCGCATCGGTCACACTTACCTTACCCATGCCTATTTACTTCACGGGGGTGAAAGACCATACCGTATACCTTGTGACTGTGCTGTCACCGTCAGCCACATTCTCGTTGACTGTTATGAATACTCCCATATTCGCAAGAAATACTACACCGTGCCTGACCTAAAAACTCTGTTTGAGCAAACTGATTTTTCCCTCATCCTTGGATTTTCTCAAGGAAAGAAGACTTTATAGACATTTCTGATTTGATCCCCGCTTTGCTGTCCTTTTAGTACAAATTGACCCCATGTGTTTTATTCTTTTACTTTTCCTTTTTTTTGGGGGGGGGGGGAGGGGGGTCTACCACAACATTGTTACTTTGTCAGACTTGGTGAAACCATATAACTCGTGTTGGTGTGTCGTTAAACTCCATCTAACTAAATAACTAACCGACAGCTTTCTTTGGTTTTCATCGCCTGATTTGACGCGTTCCTGCTTGCCACAGAAGAAACCTCTGTGCATTTTTATGTAGAGATATATCAAGTGTTTTTGGAAGTATATATGATGATATGGACAGACAGGTGTTTCACTTAAAGGTGTTTGGGTGGAAAAAAGGTAATTTTAAGGGATCCAATCTTTTGCATATAGATACAAAGCCAGAGGGTGGGAAATTCAATTTTGAGAAAATGGCTTTTTCGGTGAGAGGTGTTTCGAGAGGGAGAGTTAGATTCCTTGCGTATAATTTAATGCAAATCTGATATTTAAAGCACGTAAAAGTTATTTACTATTTGTAAGCAGGTTGTTTTAGAAGGAGCTTTGCAGGTAAAATCACATCGTAATACAAGGGAGGAGCAAAGGAATTTTAGTTTGATTACAAATGAGATTAGAATAATAAAGAAGGAACGTGTTAAACAAAAGCTGGTACGTTAGCGGAAATTTAAATTTTTATGTGTGTTTATGTTTTACTTGTCGTGAATTTTTTTATTATATTCTCTTGGGACGTTAAGTTGCATCGAGCACCAACCAACAACTGCTTCATTAATTTTTATTGTCTCGGGGGACGGCTCTCTTTCCTATGCGCCCGCAATTTTCTACCGTTTGAAAAGCTTGGGAATAATGACTCCCAATATTTGAAAAAGATGTTTTAATATCACAATATTTATGTTTACCAACCATCTTTAATAACTTTTCCAGTAGCTATTTGGTTGTGGATATGCTTGAATTAACTTTTAATGCTTTGTAACTTCTGTTTTGAGCCGCTTGGAAACTGTTCAGCCAAATAAGTTACATGAAGTGTACCAATAAAGGTTGGAATTCCATTACTCTTTATGTCGATAGAGATTAGAAAGTAATTAAATGAGCCACGTGATCCAAATGTGCTTCATTATCTCCTACTTAAAATGGACCAACGAAGGACTTGTCAAGTGCTTAACAATTGCAGAAGATAACCATTAATCTCGTAGACTCTTCAAAACATAAAAAGCGCGACTTGACACGTTTTGTCAGAGTTCTGAATTCGAGAGGGATACGGTCGTGCAGTTTCCTAATTTGCTGCTCAGTGCACCTGTACATCATGACGAGTTTAATAATTATCGTTTTATCTGTGTTGCCCTCTTTATTAGTCTCGCAAAGCTATGACGTTAAACTCTCTCAAGTCTGCTTTGATGGCGGTTTCCTCTTCTCTCAGTGAAACGAGAAAAAAAATCAGCAGCGTCTGGATACAATCAACGCCCAGTTTGATAGCAGTGAGTAACTTACTGTGTAAGTCTAATTTGTACACAGGAAAACTCGCCATTATTCCTACCAAAGTTCAGCAAATATTGATCACTTTATCGGTCAAGTACTGTTTGTTCTTGAACGTCACGACTGTTTATTCGCTTATTAAACTTTTATTAATCTTTTGTGTATTTGACTTAATCAAAGTCGGTAGTAATCTAGGCGAGTAGTCAGGATTTTTGACGAGGTCTTTTGAGTGCAACTTGAGGAAAGAGGCCCATTAAGAGGTAACTCCCACCCAATCCCCCTCCCGTGTAAAGGAAGAATATTAACTCGGCTTCGTGAGGTCTCCAAACGCAGCATAGCGCGTATACAGGTTGGCGTCAAACCTACTGCAGTTCACACTGAGTACACGTTTTGCAATGTTGGCCATTTTTCGAACTTTGTCATTTGGGATTTTACGTCCCACCCCTTCGGTTACGCGGGTGAAACTATATGAGCATTACACAATCCGTGCTGGTGTGTCGTACAAAAACACCTGTAACTCATTCATTGTTTCTTTCGAATATGAATACTTAAATCCAACACAGAATTTGTTCACTCATTTAACTACTAAGCGAGTATCCTTTCGACTAGGAGCGTGGTGGTTCAAAAGAGGAAACCGAAAAAAAAAAAAAAATGCACCATATCTCAAAAACATTGGGATAAAACAAAAATTTGTTTAGAGAACTTGTGTAACTTCCGAAAAGATAGCAAACTATCACAGTGAAAGGGAATTATTGGATAAGGGAAAATGTCTTTTTCGCCATGCAGTTGGTCTCCTAGAGTCAGAATCGCTGCTGTAGAAGTTCCCTCCAAAAAACGCTTCAGTAATGGAGTGGTTACATTTCAGTTATTTAACAATCCGCACCTCGAGTAGTACATATGCGACCAGGTATAAGGTCAAGAATTCTCGTGTGGTGTGACCGAAGAAGGGTTGTGTTTTTAGTCACAAGCGACAACATGTGGTAACAGGTCATTATCTCAATCTCAAGCCTGGTAATCATTTCTTGAGTGTGACAAAAAAATATAGCTGTAAGGCGTCGGGTTGAGCGTGCTCGAAAGTGCGCGGCGATGCTCATTTTGTGGGGAATTTTCTAAAGTACAAAGACAAAATTTTCCCAAGGTGAAGATTTTTTTTTAGGTAGTTTTACCTCAACAATGTAACTTTTCCTATCTTGGTGAAACTATATCACACCTTCGTGTTGGTGTGTTTTGCTAACAAACTAACTACCAAGATGAAGAGAACCGTGAGGTGGTCACGATGTTTCGTCAGCTTTTAGGTGCATAAGTGCAGGTGAGGAGTTCAGTGCTATGGGGACGGGCGTTGCACCAGAAATTCGTTTCCTTTAGGCATGCTATCTGTGATCCAAGGCTATGAGCGTAAATACCCTTTGGTAATAGATCTCCGTGAAGCTTACTCGAACTTGGTTAAACTACGAAAATCAGTTGTGCTTGCGTTGGTCCCTAGTCATGTTGGCATACGAGGAAATGAAAGGACCGACACACTTTGGAAGTCACCAATACCTACCTACCTCACACTGACTACCGCCCTAAGATCAATGGCTCCGTAAAATCAAAGTGGCAAGAACTGTGCGATTCCTACCTACGGTTGGAACTGGGGCTAAACGGATTCTCCAGTAAACGGAGAAACGATTTAGTCCTAAGTAGGGCCCGCAATGGGCACACTTACCTTACCCACGAATATCAACTTCACGGAGATGAAAGACCATACTGCATACCTTGTGACTGCGCTGTCACCGTCAGTCACATTCTCGTTGACTGCTATGAATACTTGCACATTCGCCGGAAATACTACACCGTACCCGACCAGAAAACCATGTTTTAAAAAAACCGACCCTTCCCTTATTCTTGGCTTTCTCAAGGAAAGTAAACTTAATTGAAATTTCTAACATGACTCCCGTCTTGCTGCTTTCTTTTTAGAAGAATTTGGGCCCCGCCCCGTTTGAAAATTTTTTTTTTTACTTCTCCCTTTTTAGGTATTTTACCCCAACAATGTAACTTTGTCCAACTTGGTGACACTATGTAACACATACGTGTTGGCGAATCATTAAACCTCATCTAACTAACTGTGATCCAGTGTGCTGTATGATATTGCTAAGATCAAAGAGGGAATCAATGAAAGTCCGGCGAAGAATAAGAATAAGACCTAAGCATGAAACTTTGAGATAGAACTTCAGACGACATCGATATCACATTAAGTCCGTAACAGTTCGCAGTGCGATTAGGTAGCCTTGCTTAGGCTCCAACCATTTGTGGGGGGGGGGGGGCTAGGAATAGTTTAGAACGAGTACAACTGTGTGGGTTTTGTTCGTTAGTTCGTTTAGTTATTTGTTTTATCACTTAAAAAATTACAAACAGATGAAACTTATAGAGGCATATATGCATGACGTGAAGGCAAGTACACGAAAAACCCTGTTGGGCTTGGAATATGGACTCCATAGCAAAACAAAGCAACGTACAAAAGCAGAAACAAAAATTTACCAGATGAGAGAAAGAAAAAATAACAGACCAACCCTCACAAAGATGGAAACGAAAGAAAACACCATGCCCCACCCCGACTAGCCCCCCCCCCCCCCCACCCCCACCCACCTGAGTAACAGCGGAATAACACGGTGTCAGTGCAGTGCAGCACAAGAACAAGCATCACGATTAAAATAGGTCAAATAGGTAACATATGGTTTAAAGCATAGAAAGTTACCATGAACCCATACTGTAATATTTTCCTTAGCAAAAGTCCAATTTTTCTCCGCGCTTCGAGAGTACAAACTTCCGTTCTTCATTATCGAAAAACCTTCGCTTCTGACGGGGCTTTCAGTTGCTAGGTCCCTCATAGGGTATAGCTCGGTCTTTCAGGTACATCCTTTTATGACCCTTGCTGATTCTGCCTTTTTTTACTGTGTTTTAGTGTGTCAGGTAAATGTCTTGCAGTGTCCGTTATTGTCGCCTGTAGTTCTCAATACCGATTTTGAACCACCTACAATCTTGGACAAAACTGTTGGGACACTTTGCAATAATATTCTTGAATTTCATTTCAAAGGCTTACATGAATCCCCCTTCCCCGCTCCCCCTTTCAATGTTGTGCTAAAAGAATGACTATGCCGTGAATAGGCTAACAACACTGCGAAGGGGAGCGGGGTGTCCCAAGGAGTTTTGTCCAAGATTGTCTGAGCTCCACGCGTATTATTTACGAGAACAAATTCAGTAGATAATGGTTAATTTTTCGGGCCGACTTTTTCGGAAAATTTTTTTCGGAAGCTTATAGGTCTGAGGTTTTTAGCGTTATGAAAGTAGCATAGAGGGGTTTTTAATGTGTTGTTTGGTTCATTTGTTTACATTTATTTAGAGTCGGGGCGATAATAAAGATCGAAAAGACTGTTGCAGGTATTCGCGGGGAATTTGCAGCTCGCAAGACATGGGCGGAGGTACCGGCAGAACCCCTAGCAATTCCACCTCGTAATCCAGATGCAAACTCAATTAAAAACATGTTTAAACTTGGAGGAGGCAATTTTAGAGCCAAAAATGTAACATTTGAAAAACGGGAGGCTTTTGAATATTTTCCAGACCCGGATAATCGCCAGGATACGTTCTATTCCGATATATACATATAGCCAAAACAATTTCTTCCATGGATATAAGTCTGATTCCTATTGCAAACTGGTAATAAGGAGACGGGATATTAACTAAAAGAGCGCCACGATCTACCATGAATGTTAAAAATACATCTGAGAGCCAAGCTTTTAATTATATTGATGAAAGATCGTTAGTTAAGGCTTGTTTTTAGCATATTTTGAATCAAATTGCACCCCTGTGACTCCATTTTTCACGTTACATGAAACTGGTTACGCATGCTTCTTTTCCCCCTTTAAACCGAAGCAATTTCATATCGTTTTGCTTTCAAAATAAATGGTAGACCGTTTAAGGATTTTAGCATAAAGAGCTAGTGGCATAAAGAGTGTTGTTTGATTCATTTGTACACATTTATTTAGAGTGGGGACGATAATAAAGAATAGACAGTTGTAAGTATTCTTTGGCAATTTGCATCTCGTAAGCCCTGGGCATAGGTACAGGCAGAACGCCCACTAATTCCTCCTCGTAATCCAGATGCAAAACCAATTAAAAACATGTTTAAACTTGGAGGATGCAATTTAAGAGCCAATAATTTAACATTTGAAATACGAAAAGAGACTTTTGAATATTTTTCAGGCCCGGGTAATCGCCAGGATACATTCTATTCCGATAGATACCATATATATACATATAACCAAAACAATTTCTTCGGTGGATAGAAAAGTCTGACTCCTATTGCAAACTGGTAATAAGGAGACGGGATATTAACTGAAAGAGCGCCACTATCTACCATGAAATGTTAAAAGCACATCTGACAGCCAAGCTTTTAAAATATAACGATGGTAGATCGTTAGTTAAGGCTAGTTTTTGGCATATTTTGAAGCAAATTGCACCCCTGTAACTCCATTTTTCACTTTACATGAAACTGGTTATGCATGCTTTTTTCCCTCTTTAAACCGAAGCAATTTCACTGCGTTTTGCTTCCAAAACAAATGTTAGACCTTTTGGTTAAACTTATCTTTCACTGCCGGTCTCGTCAAGTTCACATGTGCGGCATATTTTTTTCTTGAGAGAACACGATAAATTACTTGAAAATGAAGTAATCGGCAGGATTCAACAGTGCCCCTGGTCTCCAAAATGCGCTTAACAGGTAACACGTCACTGTTTTGAACAAATGTAAAATACATAAGCAGGAACATCTTTTCAATATTCTTTTTATTTTTACCCGCTAAGACAGTGTAAACCAAAAGCAAGTCACTGTTGAGAACAGCTACATGAACGATTAGGCGCTTGCACTTATTCCCTTTTGCAAATCAACCCATCAAGACAAAATGACACTTTCTACTGTGTGACGCGAGTAGTTCTAACTTCTCGAAATTGTCAGACAATCTTGGACAAAACTGTTGGGACACTTGGCCGTAATATTCTTGAATCTCAGTTCAAAGGCTTACAGCTTACATGAATTACCCTCTCCCGCTCCCCCTTTCAATGTTGCGCTGAAAGAGTGACTGTATGCCGTGACTAGGCTAACTGTGGTCAACATTGCGAATGGGAGCGGGGATGTCCCAATGGGAGCGGTGTTGTCCAAGATTGTAGGTTAGCGAGCGTAACGCAGAGACTGGGCATTTGCTTCTTAAGTATACGGTTCCCACTTTGTCCTTTGTCCCAACATTTACTAATTGTAATTTTTAGCTGACACTAAATTATACATGTGGTGTTGGTGTGATGTCAAATCCCATGTAACCAACTAACTGCAGCTAACTTTACTTTTACTGCAAACTTGGGTCCTGGGGGTGGGGGGGGGGGGGCGAAATTCAATTGGGGTAGTTTTCCATGACAATCGCCTATACAATGCCGACAGAGAACCGTTATCACTCACCCCATGGATTGCAGGCACCACACACAAAACCGAGCAATACCGTCATTGTTGTCCCAATGAGTTAGGAGCAGGTGCGTGGCAAAGGCGGTGGGGGGGGGGGCTATGTCGCTCCACTCCTTACCCTCCTTAAGCAAAATTTTGTTATTTATTTTACAGTATTACTAGCGCATCATGCGTATCAGAGTTAAAAAGAACATACCACAACAACTTCAGCTTAGCTATCCTATTTAGGTTGCTAAAACTCGGTCCTGGGTGTATGTAGTTACACTGCATCCAGAGAGGGTGAGGAGGTCGTGTGTGGCGAGTAGTTTGTTCCAGACTATCGCCTATAAGACACAAAAAGCCGTTAGCACTCATCATAGGGTTGTTGGCGCTACGAAACCGAGTAAGTCTCCATGGTTGGCCCCTCTGAGGGTTGTAGAATGTGCCCACGGTTGTCCCCCATGCCGTAAAAGGCGACTAAAGGGAAACCAGATTTGAACTTGAAACTTCGAACTTTAATCGAGTTGACTGACATTATACAACACCCTATTCGTGTTGATTTGTCGTTTAGTCTCATCTGACTGTTTGACTGACATCTCGAGTACCCATTTTCCATACCATATTCTATACCCTGTGACTTTGCTGTCCCCGTCAGTCACATCCTCGTTGACCGTTATGAATACACCCATATTCGCCAAAAATACTACGCCGTACCCGAACTGAAAACCCTGTTTGAGCAGACCGATTCTTTCTTGATTTTCTTTAGGAAAGTAAAGTTTATAGAAAGTTTTGACATGTCTCACACATTTGCTTCATCTTCGTAGAAAAAATTGACTCCAGTTTCGGCCTACCTTAGGTAATTTTACCGAATTATTGTACCTTTTCTTTTTCTAGTTGACATCATTGGAACACATTTCTTGTTGATGTGTCGTTTAATCCCATAGGCTGTAAGTATCCATTTTTTGTATCCACTTTTCGTAGTTCATATCAAGCTGGAACAAACTGTTCACTGCATTTTGAATCTCACCAGCTTAGTAGGACATGTTGAGGTGAAGGACCCTGAACCATCTATCCATACTCCCCGTCGACAGCGTGTTTGGTGTAGTGCTACAGCATGTCCTTTGCAGTCAGGAGGTTCTGGTTTGATTTCCCGATTGAACCGCACCAACAATTCTGAAATTGGACCTACTGGCGGTTTCCATGATGCGCTACATAAACGAAATAAGAAAAGCAAAAAAAAAAAAAAAAAAAAAAAAAGAGGGGGGGGGGGGCTGCAACTAGGAAAAGAACCGCGAGTGCAAATTAAACCGTGTTTCAAGTTCAGGCGTAAAACCATTGTAAACAAAAAGGCGCGCAACTAGAAAAAGAACCATGGGTGCAGATTAAGCCGTGTTTCAAGTTGAGGCGTTAAACCATTGTAAACTAACTTAACTTGCGTCATTTTCTTAAATTATTTGCAGGAGTCGGAATCCGCCTACCGTGTCCACCGGCCTTACAAGATACGAGTTCTAGCGATGATCACGTGGTAACTGTTGGTTTTGGAAATATGACAGCGGTATCTTTCAGTGAAGCCTTGACGGACGAAGACAAGCGTAATGTATCCACAGTTCTTGAAGCCTCTGGTTCAATGATCCCTTACTTGGCATCTGAGGATGGAGGCAGTCGAAAGATGACTTTTCAAGATACCCTCTTTACATCGGGTGAAAATTACATCAAGGTGAACTTGGTTCTTACTTCTGGGGTTGTAGCCGACAAACTAGTCAGAATAGAAGATGGCGTAAATAACGTGATTAGATTAAAAAAGGATGGCTTATTTTTTACGCTTCTGGAATTCATGAAGGGTCATGTGAACAGATTTGCCCTCATGTGATCGACGACGTAAACGAATAAGAAAATGAACATCAAATTTCCATGTGGACCAGACTTTTCCGTCTGCGACAGGTTTCCCGACCTCGATGTCGATTTCTGTGATGTTTGCAGAAATCCTCTGTACAGCCAGATTCTCCAGGAGGCAGGCAACAACGTCTGTATTTACTGGAAACCAACTAGTGATGTGCAGAACTGAAAGAGCAACTTTCGCGTGGAAGCTATGTCGAAGGAAATGAGGGAACTCCTACTCCTTGACAACAAAACGGATGTTCTAGAGGCTGACATTCAAAAGGGCACGTTTGATATTAGACTGGTATTTCCTTGTTTTGATTAAATGCTTAATAGGGACCTTGGAAACCGAAATCTACACTTAAGATCAATTTTACCTATTAAGTCACGTGGTGTTTTGCATATGGTAGTTGGCGTTGCTTCGATCAGACATTACGCTATCTTGAGGATAGTTCCAATTAATACACCGTTCTCGACATGGTAGACTGCGTGAATGAGTAAATACCAACAATCCAAACTTCCGTGGTTTTCACTATGTGGGCTGGGGATGAACCAAAAGCCTACGGTAATGCCTGTCGTAAAAGGACACCAAAGGCAAGGACTTTGACCGTTTTGTCTAGATGACATTAAACGTATTCGTGCTGGTGTGTCATTAAATCTTATCTAACCCAGACTTGAATCCAGTGAGGTGGACTATTCTGTTTCATGAATGGCTCATGAAAATTACACGAGTTGTTTCTCTCAATTAAATTTTGAAATTCTGTGGTTATTTGTTTGGTTTACATTGAGCTTCCAAAATTTAAAACAAGTCCGAGACGACTTCTCCGTAAGTAACCTACAGAACTTCACTTAATTTTAGAAATGTAAAGATATTTACATCAGAAGTAGATATTTCGGTCAAGATTATTTGCTAAAAAAGGTAAGATCACATTCCAGCAAAACGCCTTGATGTAGCCAGACAGTTTAAGACAGCGATTTTACAATTTTAAAGTTGATAGTATTATGTTTGAAGATAAATGTTTCTGAAATATATATGTGGCCTTGGCAAAATTAAGGATGGGGAGTGATTTTACAGTGCTGTCATTATTGAGTAGCTCATCCCTGTTGTTTTTAGTAGAGGTTAAAGGTCATTTGGGGTCATGAGAGGTCAAAAGGTCCAACCAATCTGGTGTGCAGGTTCATCGTATTGAATAGGAGATCCCTGTCAATTTTCGTGGAGGTCAAAGGTCATTAGCGGTCACGCGACGTCAAGTGGTAAATTCCTTAGAAACTGCTTGTAAACACCTTATCTCAAGTAAGGAAGGTGTGACTTATTTGGTGTATGGATTGGCCATATTCAGTAGATGATCCCTGACTTGTTTGGTGGAGGCCAAAGGTCATTTGGGGACCCGATAAGTCTTAATCTTGTAAACACGATATCACAAGAAAGTTGCGAAGTTTTTATTAAGATTTTTGTTGAGGTCAAAAATCATTTTGGGTCATAAGTGTCAAAGTTTGACAAGCTTGTTTGCACAGTGTTACAAAAAAGGTTACTTGAAAGGTCCTCACTCTTGGCATGCAGATGGTCCATACTAAATGAATGACCCCAGTAGATCTTGACGGAGGAGAGGTGTCATTTGGCTTGAAAGGGGTCAAAGTCCCAATATCATTTTAATACAATTTGTCGCAGTTAGAGTCTTGGATACTGCAAAATTTTACACAAGTGATATACTGAAGAGGCCGAGTTCGAGTTGGTGAAAGGTCATCCGAAATCTCAGTCAAGGAAGCTTGTATGCCTTGCATGTGTACTTTGTGGGTTAATTACGGAGCATTGTCAATTTGAAAAACATTATGGAGCAGTCTCGTTTTCAAAAATAAATAAATAAATAAACACTTTTATTTCAGCGGCAAGGAATCACTTTTCTGGGAAATAAGTGTTCTGGCTAGTTCCTCTTTTTCCAGTGATTTTATATCAAATACCCAACTTTGTCGTTTTCATGACACCGGACCTTTTAGAAAACAGATGCGTTGTAGTGTTCATCACTTCAGTCATGTCCAAGCGCATGGGGAAGTTTAAATAAACATGTCATTTTCATATGTGGAAGAGAATTCAAACTACACAGTTTGGTAAAATTTCCATTCACTTGCTTCGTACAAACGAAATAGCAAGAAATGTGGGATACTTTCCCCGATAACAAATTATACGGTGTATAACCAACTGTCGGAGTTGTATGAAAGACAGACTTCCCCAAGTGGAGAGATGATCTAGTTCTTACCATAGTTCACATCGGTCACACTTACCTAACCCATCCCTATTTTATCCAGAGATGAAAGACCATACCTATCCTCTTTGATTGTGCTGTCACTGTCGGTCACAAACACATTCCCCTCTCATATCCTTTGCTTCCTCGAGAAATTTGGACGTGACTCCCGCTTTTGCCCTGACATTTTAGTAATAATTGACCGCATCTTGTACTGCCTTTTAGGTAATTTGTTCGGAAATTTTATAATTTTTTTCTAGGTGACACTACATGACACATTCGTTTTGATGTGTCGTTAAAAATCATCTGTCAGTCACATTCTCGTTGAACTGCGGTGAATACTCCCACATTTGTCAAAGTGCTACACTGTGCCGGTCCTGAAAACGCTATTTGAACACAGATCCTTCTCGCATACTCGGCTTCTTAAGGAAAGTACTCTTTACAGAAGTTTACAACACGACCCTCAATTTCTTACCAAATATTAGAATTTTACGCAAATTTTTGACGTTCTCCCGCGTTTGCCTACATTTTAACTCTTTTATGCAATTTTACCAAACATTGTTCTATTTTCCTTTCTAGATTGCACTATATAACTCATCATTCAAGTTGGTTTGCCTTTAGATCCCATCTCATTAACTCATGTTTTTTTGTGTGTTTTTTATTCTTTCTTCGCATCTTTGCACAATACTTGTTTATCTCAGGTGCAATTAACATTGCTTATTCGTTTTGTGTACTTTGGTGTCCCTTTAGTTCTTCTTCAAGGATTTAGTTACTTTCTTGCTATTCATTGTTCTTTTTTTTTTTTTTTGTTTTACACATGTAACTGCGTCTTTGATCACATTTGGGGAATTGTTGTCCGTTATAAATACATGTGTTATTTTTAATGTAGCTCGGATTCCTATGTAACGCTGTGTTTGCTCTTAAAATGTTTCAATTGGGCCTTAAGAGGTTCATGAGATTTAACGACAAACCAAAGCAAATGTGTGAACAGTTGAACCCAATGTAACCGACACTATAAAACATTCGTGCTGGTGTGTCGTTAAATCCCATGCAACCGTAAAAGGTCATTTTTGATTGTTGCAGGAAAGATGTAATTGAGGTCATGTTGAACTGGTCGAAAATTACTACAAATGGCAATATCTCTATAAACGTCATTTTTTGCTGTTCAGTAAATATATTTTACCTTCATGGTAGCTTAGTAAACTTAAAGGCTTGACTGAACTGGTATTTAATGTGTATTATTTTGCCTCATCTCATTCTGTAAAAAATGTTTTACATAATAGAGACAGATTTTACCATACCGAGCATGCTTTCCGTGGTTGGACCAGGGAGTCTTCCAGCTCCCTGGTTGGACGGACCCCTGTGGGCTGGAGGCTGTAGATTATGCCCACGGCATGTACTGCATGTCAGGGGTGGTGGCTAAACGGGAACACTGAAACTGGATTTGAGCTGTATTTAAAGCCGAAATCTAAGCTCAAGTACAACTTTGAAATTCTGATGAATGTTCCTCTAAAATTTAATGTTTTCAAAGTGCAAGCAAATTTAGGCAGGCACACATGATGCCTTTAACGTTATAATCAGTCTCTTGTTTGCTTTCAACTGTCGACCTAATGAATAATTTTCTCCCTTATCTCTGTACAAAATCTTACTCAAATGTGACAATGTTAGGCATGAAAATTTTAAAAAACCTTCAAATCCCTTTTTATGCAAGAAACAGAAGTCTGCACATTTACATGTAACTCGTAGTTCCGTAGTAATGGTGTAGCATGTTCATACCATATATGCAAGTGTTCTTTTTCTACGGGAATATTAGGGGGTCATCTGTGATGAGAACACTATCGCTCACATGTATTGCCTTTCGTTTGGTACTCACGCTTTTTGCTTTAGGTTTTGTGAACTCCTGCACCTTTAATAAAATATTTTTGTGTATGTTTGAGCCCTGTATATCCGTTTGGTCTTTCTCCCAATGCCTGTATTCGTCTGTTCGTGTTAGTAAATCCAAATGTTTTTTCCAGGTCAAAATTTATGTTTACACTCCCATGTCAATTGATGGTGGTGCTACCCTTTTAAAAAGGTATTTAATTCATAAGCGTCCCACACTGAAATCCACATTCCTGTCGATGTTTCGTTACACCCCATCTAACTTACCCACGGTGAAATCTACCGACGGCCTCATAAGGCAGCCTCTTTGTAAAAGCATTCGTGCAATTTGCATTTAATGGTAAACGTCAATCTTTTGCATCCACAATTCATTAGCTTTCTCAAGTGTTAGGGTGTCACAAGTGTTAGAGTGTCACAAAGTGTTAGTGTCACAAAGAAAGAGGACATTTCTGCTAAAAAATGAATAGGCCTACAGCAGCCCAACAAAGCAAGCTATACTTAAAACATTTATCACTTAAGAAGGCTTCACTTACTTGATGGTATCTGTCACCTCAAAATGAATTTAACAGAACTACAATTTACAACTCGTTCTGTTTTAAACTCCAAAACCAATACGAATCCTGACAGGATCATACCAAACATTTTGAAAATGGAACCTTCTGCCATTCTCTTGGTGCTTAGCATGAACAATGGAGCAGGGACAACAAGCCAGTGAAACACAACTGGAAAAAGGCCTTGACAGGCTCGACCAGAGGTGCCAACTCTCCCTGATTCTCAGGGAGGCTCCCTGAAAATTCAAGGATTTTTTTCCATTCCAACAAGCAAATATGACAATCTCCCTGATTCAAGCAAAGACAGAACGGAAAGCCAAAGTCACACCTAGGATAAAAATACAAACTAAAGTGAGTTAAGGGTCGGATGACCCAATCCAACTTTTCAACAAGTTTGGGGCGTTAGAGGAGGAGCTGATGGAGCTCAGCAGCCAGGGCCCTCGTTCTGGCCTTGAGAGCTCCAGCGGCTCTTCTAAGAAGCCGCAGATTTCCAAAGGATGACCCTCGGGAAACCTGTGGCTATAATCCATTGGAATTGCAGAGGACTTAGACAGAATAACGAGGAGATTAAATGGTTCATTGCAGACTGGTCTCCCCCGATTAGTTGCCTGCAGGAAACCTTTCTTCGGGACACAGACAACATCACATTTAAAGGGTACAACATGTGCAACAAAACTGGTTCCTCCCATTGACAATAGAACAATTGGGGATCATCCATACTGGTCAAGAAAATATTTCCACACTCCACCATCCATTTGAACACTAACTTACAAGCTGTTGCCATCCGAGCTACGCTACACCGCACCGTCACTGTCTGTTCGGTGTACATCCAACCAAGGTACAACCTGAAACAAGATGACTTGGGTATTCTCCTCCGCCAGTTACCCACCCCATTTGTGCTTCTGGGGGATGTCATTGCACATACTGACGTGTGGGGTTGTACTGACACTAACCAAATGGGTGGAGTGATCGAAGCTACTGTTGCTGCATGGGACCTATGCATTTTGAATGACTGTTCTTTCACCTACATTCACCCAGCTTCTCGATCGCATTCGGCAATTGATGTCTCAATTTGCACCCCTGAAATCCTGATGGATCTTCAGTGGAGAGTCAACGATGATCAGTGTGGAAGTGACCACTATCCACTCTAAATCGATGTTACCTATCCAATGCCTGAAGAGAGAGTCCCTAGGTGGCAACACAAAAAGGCTGACTGGTCAGGATTTAGCAATCTTTGTAGAAACGCGATCGTGAGGGACGCCTTTAACGGTGTAGAAGCCCACATCTCTCATTTTACACGTATCTTGGTGAATATTGCTACCAAACTATCCCTTAGTCCTCTGCAAGTCCTCGTAGTAAACACAAACCGTGGTTTAACACGGATTGTGAACAAGCAATCAAGGATCACAAAAAAGCCCTTAGTATGTTCAAGAAGTACCCCGGTAATGTTAATCGTCTTAGTTGAATGCCCGCGCCAAAGCACGGCGCATAATTAAAGTTAGCAAGCGGAAGTCATGGAAAAATTACATCTCCAAACTTAATTCATCCACCCCTGTTAAAAAGTCGTGAGACATGGACAGAAAAATTAGTGGAATGCAGCTTACTGCTCGTCCTATACACATGACCAAACCAGACGGTCAAAAGTGCACAGAAAGGGCAGATATTGCCAATTTGCTTGCTGACGAATTTGAATCTAACTCGTCAAGCAATCAATCCTCGCTAGCTTTTCAGAGGTACCAACATACCGTTGAACAACAGAACTATATCTCGGATAACTCGGAGGCCTACAACTGCCTCTTCGATGTCTCGGAACTTCGTGCTGCACTCGAGAAAAGTAACGACACTGCCACTGGTCCAGATGAGATTCACTACCAATTTCTTAAATCTCCCAGATAACTCGTTACTGGTGCTTCTGGAGATCTTCAACGGTATGTGAGAGAACGGCAGCTTACCAGCGGCTTGGCGGTAAGCCACGATCATTCCCATTGCCAAACCGGGCAAGGTTGCTAAAAACTATCGCCCTATTTCGCTCACTAGCTGTCTGTGCAAGACATTCGAACGGAAGCCTTTTAAGTTCATTGAAACGGCACATACAAAACAAAAACTGAAACCGGATCGGGCAAAAACATAAACGCAAAACTATTTACAGACTGTTAAATCAAACAGAAAATTATGTTCATTACAGTAGTAAGCTATCTAAACAGATATTAACAAAACTATGTACAGAAAATTATGTACGTATGATCAATGCCCGTCTGGTTTGGTTTCTCGAAACTAATGGTCTGATTACCAATTACCAAAGTGACTTTCGACGTGGCCACAGACCAACTTGTTCGTCTGGAACCCACTGTTCGTGATGGCCTTATTCGTGGACATCATGTGGTGTCGGGTTTTTTTTTTTTTTTTCTACCTAGGAAAGGCATTCGACACCACTTGGAAGTATGGCATTCTGAAAGACCTGCACATTGCTGGTTTGAGGGAAATCGAGTGTTTCGTGTACTTGTAGGGAGTGTGTTGTCAGAGTTACATGGTCAGGAAATGGGTGACCCTCAAGGTACCATCTTATCAGTGACTTTTTTCGTCATGAAAATAAACAGCCTCACCAGTGTGGTGAACATTGGGATTGAAAAGCCCTTGTTTGTTGATGACTTACTTATAACCTGTTCCTCACGGAATATGAGATGTATAGAGAGGTTAATGCAAAACTGCCTGAACAAGATACAGCAATGGGCTGACCGAAACGACTTCCGTTTCTCTCAGACCAAAACTGTTTGCATGCACTTTTGCAACCGAAGAGGTGCCCATTGCGATCCGGACTTGAGTTTGAATGGGGTTCACATCCCAGTTGTTAGTTAGTTCCTTGGTCTGGTTGTCGATAATAAGCTCAACCTCAAAGCCCACATCGAACATCTGGTGGCAGTGCGAGGGAGCACTAAACCTATTGAAAGTTGTCTCAAAGATGGATTGGGGGGCTGATTGCCCCGTTTTGCTTCGAATCTATAGATGCCTAGTGCGGTCTAAACTTGATTATGGCTGTGCTGTTTACAGCTCAGAAAGTGAGTCATACCGCAGAAAACTACTTTCCATACATAATCAAGGTCTCATGATCTGCTCGGGAGCGCTCCGTACCTCCCCAATGCAGAGTCTCTACGTCGAGGCAAATGAACCTCCCTTTATATAAGATGGAAGAAGTTGTCACTTCAGTTTGCCATCAACCTGAGAAGCCATAGACACACCCCGACCTTTGAGACGATTTTCAACCAAAGGTTTAGTGACGTTTATATGAGGAAACCATCTGCTGTTCCTCCCTTTAGTATTCGCATTGGGAAAGCTCTTACACAGGTGTGCAGCGACCCTGACTTTGTGGCACAGGTTACGTTTCCCGCCACTCCTCCCTGGAAGTTGTGCGAACCAGCTATTGACCTAAGTTTGAGGAAACGTCCCAAGAAATCAATAAATGAACTTGTGTACCGCAACAGCTTCAATGACCTGACACAAAAATATCTTCAGTATCATGCAATCTATACTGACGGCTCCAAGGCCTCAAACAGGGTTGCGGCTGCCGCGTCAAGCCGTGACGCATCCTTGAGGATCAGACTGCCGAATAATGCATCGATTTTTACTGCCAAACTTCAGGCACTTAAGATGGAATTCGATCTGATTGAAGTCTCAAACAGTAAACCAGTTCATTGTTTTCACAGACTCATTATCAAGCCTCTTAGCATTAAAGGGTAATGAATTCAAGTACCCCTCAGTAACAGTACTCCGTGAAGCTTAATCTAATTTTGTAGAATTTCAAAAATCAGTTGTGAAGTCGTGGGTGCCTAGTCACGTGGGCATACCAGGAAATGAAAGAGTCGGTGCACTTGCTAAAGAAGCCCTTCAGATGGACGTCACCAACATCTGCTTGCCTCACACTGACTACCGCCCTAACATCAATGGCTTTATAAAATCAAAATCAAAATGGCAAGACCTGTGGGATTCTTTTCCCGAAAACAAACTGTACCAAGTAAAAGGTACGGTAATGGAGCCCCTAGTAAACGGAGGGATGATTTTGTGCAGGCTAGGGCCCTCATTAGTCACACTTACCTTTCCCATGCTTCAACGGGGAAGAAAGACCATACTGTATACCCTGTGATTGTGTCTCACCGTCAGTCATATTCTCGTCAACTGTTATGAATAATCCCATATTCGCCAAAAATACTACACCGTGTCCGACCTTAAAACTTGGTTCGAATAAACTGATTCTTAACTTATTGGCTTCCTCACGGTAAGCGGGCTCTATAAAAATTTCTGACATGGCTTCCGCTTGCTATCCTTCTAGTTGAAATAGTCCACCCCTTGTATATTGTTTTTTTTTTTTTTTTTACTTTTTTAGGTAGTTTTACCACAACATTGTACTTTGTCTCACTCGGTGACGCTAAATAACACATTCGTGTTGGTGTGTCGTCCCATCTAACTCATCTAGTACACACCGACTTCATCAGTGTTGCATTAATTGGGCATTCCAATAAGAATACAATTTATCATCCGAAATATTGTGCTTCGATCCTTTTTAAAGACTAGAGCCCAATGAGTGAGGGTCCGTACTTTGACCGCCCTTTCCTCCCTTTCGGGCCTTATTGCCTCCCGACGCCCTTCTTTGGATTTTCATAACCTGATTTGACGCGTTCCTGCTGGCCACAGAATAAATCTCCGTGCATTTTTTATGTAGATATCAAGCGTATTTGGAAGCGTATTTGATGATATGGACAGACAGGTGTTTTTCTTAAAGGTGTTTGGGTGGAAAAGGGTAATTTCAAGGGACGAAATCTTTGGCAGCGGCAGATACAAAGCCAGAGCGTGAGAAATTCGATTTTGAGAAAATAGCTTTCGAGCGGGAGAGTTGGAGTCCTTGCGTATAATTTCATGCAAATCTGATATTTAAAGCACGTGAAAACTAGAAATTATTTACCATTAGAAAGCAGGTTGTTTAAGAAGGAGTTTTGCAGGTAAAATCACATCGTAATACAAGGGAGGAGAAAATGAATTTTAGCTTGATTACAAATGAGATTAGAATAATAAAGAAGGAACGTGTTGTACAAAAGCTGGTACGTTAGTGGAACTTAAATTTTTATGTGTGTTTATGTTTTATTTGTCGTGATATTTTTTTTATTACGTTCTCTTGGGACGTTAAGTTGCATCGCGCACCAACCAACAACTGCTTCATTTATTTTAATTGTCTCGAGGGACCGCTCTCCTTTATATTCGTCTGCAATTTTGTTTGAAATGCTTGGGGATAATGACTACCGATATTTAAAAAATATGTTTTTAATTACACCATATTTATGTATACCTTGTCTACCAACTATCTTTAATAACTTTTCCTAGCTATTTGGTTGTGGATATGCTTGATGAATTAACTTTTAATGCTTTGTAACTTCTGTTTTGAGCCGCTTGGAAACTGTTCAGCCAAATTAGTTACACGAAGTGTCCCAATAATGGTTGTTATGCCATTACTTTTTATGTCGCTAGGGATTGAAAATATTAATTAAACAGGCCAAGCTTACACCACCTATGCTTTATTATCTCCTTTTTAGAATGAGGAATGGGCCAACGAAGAACTTGTCAAGTGTTTAACAATGGCAGAAGGTAACCATTAATCTCGTAGACTCTTAAAAACATAAAAAGCGCGACTTGACACGTTTTGTCAGAGTCCTGAATTCGAGAGGGATACGGTCGTGCAGTTTCCTAATTGCTGCTCAGTGCACCTGTACATCATGACGAATTTAATAATTATCGTTTTATCTGTGTTGTCCTGTCTATTAGTCTCGCAAAGCTATGACGTTAAACTCTCTCAAGTCTACTTTGATGGCGGTTTCCTCTTCTTTCCAGTTAAACGAGAAAAAATTCAGCAGCGTCTGGATACAATCAACGCCCAGTTTGATGGCAGTGAGTAACTTATTTTGTAAGTCTAATTTGTACAAGGGAAAACTCGCCATAATTCCTACCAAAGTTCAGTAAATATTGGTCTTTTAATCGGTCTAATACTATTTGTTCTTGAACGTCACGACTGCTTATTCCATAATTAAACTTTTAGTTATCATTTGTGTATTTGACTTAACTCAAAGTCAGGAGTAATCTAGGCGAGTAGTTAGGATTTTTGATGAGGGTTTTTGAGTGCAACTTGGGGGAAAGAGGCCCATTAAGGATGTCGTGTGTAGCGAGTAGTTTTCCATGACAATCGCCTATGCAATGCCGACAGAGAACCGTTATCACTCACCCCATGGATTGCAGGAACCACGCACAAAACCGAGCAATACCGTCATTGTTGTCCCTAAGGGTTAGGAGCAGGTGCGAAGCGAAGGTGGCGGGGGGGGGGGGGAGCATGTCCCTCCACACTTTACCTTCCTTAAGCAATATTTTGCTATTTATTTTACAGTATTACTAGTGCATCATGCTTATCGATTCAATTTAGCTATCCTAAGGTTGTTATCGCCTTTAAGATGCACACAGAAAGTCGTTAGCATTCATCATACGACGGGTTGTCGGCGCTACAAAACCGAGTAAAGCTCAGTTCAATACTCAGTCGCCGATCTCAATGCGGAACGGAGTTTTTTGTCCGCAACGGTTGCGGCGACTAGGGCCAACAAACTTTTATTGAGCGCCTCTGATCCGCATTGAGTGCAGAAACCCGTTACCGTGGTTTTATTGTCGTTCCCAGTGTACGTGCGTACAATCCGTTTCTGATCCGATCGCGATAAACCGATTTTATCTTTTTCTGCTTTGCGTTTGTGTTTTTGTCCAGCCGGTTTGAGTTTTCTTTTTGTTGCAACATGCCTGTTTCGATATACGTCTAAATAAGAATACTTTTTCCGCTTTGCGCGTCTCAATGAGCAAGTTGAAACACCTGTCTGCATTGCGCATTGTGATAAACACATAGGAGAATAGAGAAGCGATATATAAGATGCGGAGAAATAATGGCTTATGCCAAGAGGAAACCATTTTCCTCTCTGAGGACGATGAAAAATTGTTTGAGGAAGTAAGAAAAGTATCGAAATTTGTATGACAGCAGTTTGGAACAGTACAGAGACTCAAAAAATGAGCATTCATGGATTGCTATAGGCCGCTTGTTCTCAGCCAGTAGCCGGACGTGGAGGCACTGCAAGGACAGACGGAAGTATTTGAGAGACATGTGCCAAAGCAAAACGATCTAACAAGGGGCGTAGTGGAGACCCGGTTGGCAAAATGTTTAACTGGCAGTATTATGATTTAAAGACGACCCTTTCTGATTATGTGAAACATCGTGACAGTAACAGGCTCCAAGGTGGGTATTAACGTTTAACGTTGGCCTGAAACTCTAGAGAAGGGACATGCGATGATCACGTATACGCCCCCCCCCCCCCAAAAAAAAAAAAACAAGCCCTACTGATGCTATGGCTTGGAGAAAAGTACAGAGGGACACAGGGGTAGGAAAATCATTAAAATTGGGGTATTGAAAGTTCCTTCCGGACCACCGTCGGGGGGGGGGGGGATTGACCACCGTCGGGGGGGGGGTGGGAAACTGGAAAATTTTGAATGTTGGAGGGCCCTTAGACGCAACTTTGTGGTGGAATGTTGAGCCAATTTTCCACAAAAGTGCTGCAAATTTTTAACATTTTTTCTACAAAAGAAATAGCTAAGGGGTTTTCGTCCTCGGATTACCAGAGCGAACGGAAGTAATGGCTTCTCACCCCACGGCACTTTGATGACGGGGCGTGACCCCCGCCCCGCTGCCTAATCCTGTGCAAACGTAGTGAAAATTTTTACTCTTAATGACTCGAGGCCTAAAATTAGTATATAGCAACTCCCCCAAGAAAACCCTTCTGCGTGGATGCCTCGATACCCGTCCTATTAGTTGCTCCGGGGAAGGGGGATACGTAGGCAATACGTTTTTTGAAAGTTCATATAAGTTCAGTTAGTCAGTGGTCGTAGTAACTCAATAAACTGAACTGTCTCACAGTTCTTCACCTTGGCAGTCATCAGCTACTGACATGCCCCTAGCCAGACAAGGTACAGGAGTCACCCAATCAACGGGCCCACGTGGGGCCCATCATGGGTTATCTGTGGACATCGGGGGATTTTCATTGGCAGTGTGTATGGGGCCCATGTGGGCGTTATGTGGGTGTTGTGTGGGTGTTGTGTGGGCAGAGGATCGTGGGTAAATAATGAGCTAACTTTAATAGGGCCCATGTGGGTTGAATCTGGGTGATGTTAATGGGTAAATGATAGGTTAATCTTAATCTTAATGGGGCCCATGTTGGTTTTTCATGGCAGATGTTTGTGGGCGAATGATGGGTTGACTATAATATGGCCCATGTGGGTAACGTATGGGCTCTGTGTTGATATCTGTTCACGGGCAAATGGTAGGCTGACTTCAGTGGGACCCATTTGGATTTTATATGGGTAGATGTCAATGGGCTTATGAAAATGGGAGTGCATGACTTTGGTTATTGTATGAGCGATGTTATTGGGAAAATGATGTGTTGACTTAAATGGGCCCATGTGGGTTTGAAATTTGTTCTGCATGGGCATTTTTTCGTGGGCAAATAATGGGCTAACTTTAATTGGACCGGCCAAATTATGAAAATTTTCGAAGTATAATTTCATTGAGGTGGTTAACCTACGTATTTTATCATATTTTGTTTTTGTACTAAACATGTGAAATTTTCGGGGAAAATAATTTAAGAAAAGTCTATGTTTAAAATGGTGTGAAGTTTTATTGGAACACTAGGTTTATATACCTTTCATCTTTATGGAACATTCCGAACTTTTCAAAGGAAATTTTTGTTCATCACTTAATGCAAATCAAATTGAATTAAGTAAAGCATGTTTCTCAATTGCTGGCATTAGCAATGCCGGTACCTTTTTAGGACGTGAAGAAGGAAAGTTACATCAGATTTTCCGTTGCTAACCTATCGGGACCCCCAAGTGGGACCACCATCAACTGGGGCCCGACTTCAGCCCAGCTGCTGGGCAAGCCCAGTTGGGGCCCACCTAGGCAACACCTGACAAATTCCTTTTTTCCTAGCAGAGGCCTAGCATGTAGCCTAGCAAGGCCCAGATGGGGCCCGACTACAGTCCAGCTGGGCAAGCCCAGTTGACAAGCAGCTCCTCCTCCTCCGGTTCCATCTCCCAGAATGCACTGACCATTAATGCATGAACGGTGTCCGCAACTTAAACGCAGAGTATGAATTGAAACGCGGATTATACAGGTGCAGAAAATTTCCGTTTGAGGTCGGCGATAAGCCCACATGAAAACCAGTAGTATGAACGAGTGACAAACTTTGCGCCGACCTCTATCACCGAGTGTGCGGCGACCTAGGTCGGCGGAGAAGTATGGACCTACAATCTTGGACCAAACTAGTTGGAACACCCCCCGCTCCCCCGTGCAATGTTGGAGATAATAAAGCCAATTCGGGACGCACCATTTTCTTAGGGACCCAACATTGTACTGGGAGACGGGGGTTTCGATAATTGCTATTTTCTGTAGGACACAGCTTTTGAAAAGAAACAGAGGTCGTGGAAATAGTACTCGACACCATAAACAACACAATGACGTTAGGTGTTCCAACAGTTTTGCCCAAGATTGTTTGAAAATTCAAGGCACATTTTTCGAAGATTGTCCGAGAATCTACTTCAGCAGAAGAATAGTGTGGGCTCATATTTCGAGTCATAACGATCATTTATCTCTTAGGGTGAATTACACTGGCCGATTCGACAACAAAAACAACATTAGACATTACAGCATTCTATCAACTTGTGACGTAACACTTCAAAGGCGGTGACATACTTTTCATACATTGGCAGCCAAGGAAAGGCATCGTTTGACATGTCAGAAAAATATATTAGCAGTTGTACAAATAGTTTGGCACAAGTTTATACTGCATTATAGTAGTTTGGATTTGACAAGGATACTCTCCTTTTTGACTTTTTTGAGCATATTACACTCTTGATCTGAGCATAAGGTCATCACAAAATTCATTTAAAGGCCCAGTTCTCTCACCCCAAAACAGTACCAATTCTCCTAACCTTCTTACCGAAGCCCCTCCCACAATGTTCTGAAATTCATCCGCATCCAGACACAATCTCAGTTTATTGCTTCAAGGTGAGCATAGAAAATCTCAATTTATATAATCAAAACACTCTCAGTACCGTTCATGCTGTTTAATATAAGCTTTGGTACTCTGCATTGTTTGAGTTAGTTGTCAACCAAAGAGCTGACCCAGTTGAGAATTTCGGTACCAAAATTGTACTTTGGGGTGAGAGGTTTGGCCCTTTAAGTGTGGACTTCATTTAATTACAATAAGTTATTATATGGATATTATAAATTTTGGTCGAGAAACAGATAAAAATGAATTCATTGTTTCGCAGAATAAAGATTTAGAAGAATTGCATGATTTTCCCTGCACATAAAACACAAATAAAAAATAAAGAGATATATATTGAACGAAAGCAACAGAAGAAGCATCCTTATTCAACGATAAACAGTGGCCAATGCTAAAGAATTTCCCAAATTTATGCGATGCTTTTATTTAAATTTTAAGTTTGAGAAAAGAAAAAGTCAACTTACTCCTAGGAAAATGAACTTGGAGCATTTTCGATCCCCCCAATTTTATACCCATTACTTGGCAAAGGCTCAAAAACCGAACTGGGCGAGCTATCAACGATAAACGGCAGTTGTTAGTAAAAAAGTTCACCCCACTGAGTTCTTTGAAAAAGTACTGTTTATCGTGGCGCTATTTCGTTCTGCCAAACTCAGTATATGTTAAGCGTCCAGAGAGTCTATCTTCCATAAAGGCCTTCACTGTCGTGATTTGTGAAATTATGCAAGAGCGCCCTCCCCTAAGGGTATATTATGCAATGACCTAGTGACCTCTTTATGTAGAAAATGATGTTATAGCCAACTTACAGGGCCCCAATGCTCTTTGGAATGTGCCAAAATACACAAAAAACAAATGTCCTGCCATTAGTCCCATTTTTTTAGCTGGCAAAACTCAGACAATCTTGGACAAAACTAGTTGGAACTCCCACGTATGCTTTGTATGGTCTTTCACCCCCGTCATGCAATACAAGTATTCAGGGCATACTTACCTTTGTTTCGGCCTCCATTAAGCTGGCATTATAGAGAGACCGATGTAACGTTGTTTTTAGGGGGATGGGGAAGCCTGCGGACGTCGTCCTGGCATCGGTGAAGGCGGAGGTGAGGCTGAGGGTTGAGTCCGACTTCGTTCGTTTGCCAAGGTCGGCGTTCGGTAGGCGATGGGGTCCACTCGTTTCGGTGAGGGGGGACCGTGTGGTGGTCAATTTGTAAAAGGGTGGGTATGTAAGGGGCTTGTAAATACTATGTAAATATCTGTGTGTATAATTCTCTGTACATAGCTTTGTAAATATCTGTATATATAGCTTATTACTGTAACGAACATAATTTTCTGTTTGATTTAGCAGTCTGTAAATAGTTTTGCGTTTATGTTTTTGCCCGACCCGGTTTCAGTTTTTGTTTTTGTTTTGTATGTGCCGTTTCAATGCACTTAAAAAGCAACTCCCCCGTGCAATGTTGGAGATAGTGAAGCCAATTTTCCCCCGTGCAATGTTGGAGATAACGCACCATTTTCTTTGGGACTTTGTGTTCCAACAGTTTTGTCCAAGATTGTAGCTTAAGTCTCCATGGTTGGCCCCTGTGAATGTTGTAGAATGTACCCACGGTTTCCCCCATTCCGTAAAAGGCAACTAAAGGGAAACCAAATTTGAACTTGAAGCTTCGAACTTTTTATCGAGTTGACGGACATTATACAACACCCTATTCGTGTTGGTGTGTCGTTAAGTCTTATGTGACTGTCTGACTGATATCTCATTTTCCATACCATATTCTATACCCTGTGACTTTGCTGTCCCCGTCAGTCACATCCTCGTTGACCGTTATGAATACACCCATATTGGCCAAAGATACTACGCCGCACCCGAACTTAAAACCCTGTTTGAGCGGACAGATTTTTCCCTTATCCTTGATTTTCTTAAGGAAAGTAAACTTTATAGGAAGTTTTGACATGTCTCCCACATTTGCTTTACCTTCGTAGTTAAAATTGACTCCAATTTCGGCCTACATTAGGTTGATTCCTTGACGTAGTCAGAGGAATTTATGCGATTGTGATACCGTGTGTGTGTATGTGTGTGTGTGTATGTATGTGTATGTGACGCTTTGCTGGTAAACGCTCTATCTCAAGAAGGGTAACTGTGACTGACCTCATACTTGGTGTGTGGGTTGGCCATATTGAGTAGATGATCCCTATCGTTTTTGATGGAGGTCAAAGGTCATTTGGTGTCACGACAGGTCAAAAGGTCAAAACCTTGTAAACACAACAAGTCAAGAACGGTACATATGACTATGCTCTTATTTAATGTGTCGGTTAGTCATATTGAGTAGATGATCCCTATCGTTTTTCGTGAAGGTCGAAGGTCATTTGGGGTCACAAGAGGTCAAATGGTAAATTCCTTAGAAATTGCTTGTAAACACACTATCTCAAGAAGGGTAAGTGTGACTTATCTCATAACTGGTGTGTGGGTTTGCCATATCAAGTAGGTGATCCCTATTGTTTTTCATCGAGGTCAAAGGTCATTTGGGGCCAAGAGAGGTCAAAAGGTTAAAACCATGTAAATACGATACCTCAAGAACGGTACATGTGACTATGTTCATATTTCTTGTGCGGGTTTGTCCTCTTGAGTAGATGATCCCTATTGTTTTTGGTGGAGGTCAAAGGTCATTTGGGGTCACGAGAGGTCAAAACATTGAAAACACGATATCTCAAGAACAGTACATGTGACCATGCCCATATTTAGTGTGTGTTGGTCATATTGAGTAGACGGTCCCTGTCGATTTTCGTGGAGGTCCAAGTTCATTTGGGGTCACAAGAGGTCAAATGGTAAATACCTTAGAAATTGCTTTTAAACAAGATATCTCAAGAAGGGCAAGTGTACCAGATCTCATATTTGTTGTGTGGGTTGATCCTATTGAGTAGATGATCTTTTTTTTTTTTTTTTGTGGTGGTGGTGGTGGTCAAAGGTCATTTAGGGTCACGAGAGGTCAAAACCTTGTTAACACGGTTTTAATCAGAACGGTACATGTGACTGTGCTCATAATTGGGTGTGTGGGTTGGTCATATTATCCATTTTCGTGGAGGTCAATTGTCATTTGGGGTCACAAGAGGTCAAATGGTAAATACCTTAGAAATTTCTTGTAAACACGGTATCTCAAGAGTAAGTGTGACCAATCTCATATTTGGCGTGTGGGTTGGCCATATTGAGTAGATGATTGGTATTGTTTTTCGTGAAGGTCAAAGGTCATTTGGGGTTAGCAGTGTCAAAGTTTGACAAACTTGCCTGCATAGTTTTACTCTACAAGAAAGGTAACTTGTAGGGTCCTCATACTTGACATGAAGATGATGCATGGTGAATAAATGACCCTTTAGTTTTTGGTGGAGGTCAAATCTCACTTTGGTTCACATGGGGTCAAAGTCTCGACATCATATTTACACAAATTTCCCATGGTTGGAGTCTTGAATACTTCAAAATTTCACACATAATACGTGGATGTGATATCATGAGCAGAACACTAGTTTCTTGTAGAAAGCTTCCGTGCCTTGCATGTATACTTTGTGGGAGTACATTACGGAGCACTGTTAATTTGAAAAACATTACGAAGCACCGTCAATTTGAAAAAAAAAAGGTTTAAATTTCATTGGCAAGGAATCGCTAAGCCTTTTGGGTTTCTGGTCTAGTTGACATCATTTGAAACACAATTCGTGTTGATGTGTCGTTAAATCCCATAAGCTATAAGTATCCATTTTTTGTATCCACTTTTCGTAATTCATATAAAGCTGGAACAAATTGGTCACTGTATTTTGAATCTGAGCAGCTAAGTGGGACGTGCTGAGGTGAAGGACCCTGAACCATCTATCCATACTCCCTGTCGACAGCGTGTTTGGTGTAGTGCTCAAACATGTCCTTTGCAGTCAGGAGGTTCTGGTTCGATTTACAGGTGGAACCGTACCAACGATTTAAAAATTGGGACATACTGCCGGTTTGCATGATGCGCTACATATACATCGAAATAGGAAAAGCAAAGAAAAAGAGGCCCGCAACTAGGAAAAAACCATGGATGTTTTAAGCTGAGGCGTAAAACCATTGTAAACAAACTAACATAACTTGCGTCATTTTCTTAAATTATTTGCAGGGGTCCGAATCCGCCTGCCGTGTCCACCGGCCTTACAAGATATGATTTCTAGCGATGAGCACGTGGTTACTGTTGGTTTTGGAAATATGACAGCGGTATCCTTCAATGAAGCCTTGACGGATAAAGACAAGCGTAATGTTTCCACAGTTCTTGAAGTCTTTGGTTCAATGATCCCTTACTTGGCATCTGATGATGGAAGCATTCGAAAGATGACTTTTCAAGATACCCTCTTTACATCGGGTGAAAATTACATCAAGGTGAACTTGGTTCTTCCTTCTGGCGTTGTAGCCGACAAACTAGTCAGAATAGAAGATGGCGTGAATAACGTGATTAGATTCAAAAAGGATAGCTTAGTTTTTCACGCTTCTGGAACTCAGGAAGGGTCATGTGAACAGATTTGCCCTCATGTGATCGACGACGTAAACGAATTAGAAAATGAACGTCAAATTTCCATAAGTGGACCAGACTTTTCCGTCTGCGACAGGTTTCCCGACCTCGATGTCGATTTCTGTGATGTTTACAGAAATCCTCTGTATAGCCAGATTCTCCAGGAGGCAGGCAACAACGTCTGTATTTACTGGAAACCAACTAGTGATGTGCAGAACTGTAAGAGCAACTTTCGCGTGGAAGCTATGTCGAAGGAAATGAGGGAACTCCTACTCCTTGACAACAAAACGGATGTTCTAGAGGCTGACATTCAAAAGGGGACGTTTGATATTAGACTGGTATTTCCTTGTTTTGATTAAATGCTTAATAGGGACCTTGGAAACCGAAATCTACACTTAAGATCAATTTTACCTATTAAGTCACGTGGTGTTTTGCATATGGTAGTTGGTGTTGCTTCGATCAGACATTACGCTATATTGAGGTAGACTGCATGAATGAGTAAATACAACAATCCAAACTTCCGTGGTTTTCCCTATGTGGGCTGGGGATGAACCAAAAGCCTACGGTAATGCTCGTCGTAAAAGGGGACCAAAGGCAAGGACTTTGACCGTTTTGTCTAGATGACATTAAACGTATTCGTGCTGGTGTGTCATTAAATCTTATCTAACCCAGACTTGAATCCAGTGAGGTGGACTATTCTGTTTCATGAATGGCTCATGAAAATTGTGTGACACGAGTTGTTTCTCTGAATTAAACTTTGAAATTCTGTGGTTATTTGTTTGGTTTACATTGAGCTTCCAAAATTTAAAACCTGAAATATCGTTAAAGATCTTGAAAGTGAAATAAAAGATTGTTTATCTAGCTTTTATTGTCAATCAAGTCCGAGACGACTTGTCCGTAAGTAACCTACAGAACTTCACTTTATTTTAGAAATGTAAAGATATTTACATAAGAAGTAGATATTTCGGTCAAGATTATTTGCTAAAAAAGGTAAGATCACATCCCAGCAAAACGCCTTGATGTAGCCAGACAGTTTAAGACAGCGATTTTACAATTTTGAAGTTGATAGTATTATGTTTGAAGATAAATGTTTCTCAAATATATATGTGGCCTTGGCAAAATTAAGGATGGGGAGTGATTTTACAGTGCCGTCATTATTGAGTGGCTCATCCCTGTTGTTTTTAGTAGAGGTTAAAGGTCATTTGGGGTCATGAGAGGTCAAAAGGTCCAACCAATCTGGTGTGTAGGTTCATCGTATTGAGTAGGAGATCCCTATGAATTTCGTCAAGACATCAAGTGGTAAATTCCTTAGAAACTGCTTGTAAACACCATATCTCAAGAAAGGTAGGTGTGGCCTATTTGGTATATGGATTGATCATATTCAGTAGATGATCCCTGACTTGTTTGGTGGAGGCAAAGGTCATTTGGGGACCCGAAGGGTCGTAACATTGTAAACACGATATCACAAGCAAGTTGCGTGTGACAATCCTCATATTTGGTGTGTGCGTTGGTTGTATTTAATTTTTTTTCTTAAGATTTGTAAGGTCCTCTTGGCGTGTAGATGGTGCATACTAAATAAATGACCCCAGTAGTTCTTGGCGGAGGAGAAGTGACATTTGTTTCACAAGGGGTCGAAGTCCAGGTATCATATTTATATAATTTGTCATTGCTAGAGTTTTGGATACTGCGAAATTTCACACATGTGCTATAGTGAACGGAGGCCGAGTTCGAGTTGGTGAAAGGTCATCCAGGATTTCAATTAAGGAAGGTTGTATGCCTCGCATGTGTACTTTGTGGATTAATCACGGTGCATTGTCAAATCGACATTCGACGGGGCAGTGTCGTTTTCAAAAAAAAAAAAAACCCAAAACAGACTTACATTTCAGCGGCAAGGAATCACTATTCTGTGAAATAGGTGTTGTGACTAGTTTCTATTTTTCGAGTGATTTTATATCAAGTACCCAACTTTGTCATTTTCATGACACCTGACATTTTAGAAAACAGATGCGTTGTAGTGTTCATCACTTCAGTCATGTACAGGCGCATTCATTAAGATTTGATTTCTTTTAAAGGGGAAGTTTAAGCAAACATGCCATTTTCATATGTGAAAGAGAATTTAAACTACAGTCTGGTAAAAATTTCCATCCACTTGCTTTTTAAAATCAAGATTGCAAGAAATGTGGGGCACTTTCCTCGAAAACAAATTGTGTAAAACCAACTGTCGGGACTGTATAAAAGACAGACTTCCCTAAGTGGAGAGATGATCTAGCTCTTAGCATAGTTCACATCGGTCACACTTATCTAACCTATGCCTTTTTAATCCAGAGATGAAAGACCATATCTATCCCCTTTGATTGTGCTGTCACTGACAGTCACAAACACATTCCCCTCCCATTTTTTTGCTTCCTTGAAGATATTAGACTTCATAAAAATTTTGACACGACTCCTGCTTTTGCCCAGACATTTTAGTAAAAATGGATCCCATCTTGTACTGCCTTTTAGGTAATTTGTCCCCAACTTTCATCATTTTTTCTAGGTGACGCTATATAACACATTCATGTTGATGTGTCGTTAAATATCACAGTGAAAACATAGACTGAGCGCTTGACCAACAAAAAGTTAGTCAAACTGGTGCGGCATTTGACTAACAGGTTATTAGGCAATCCGACTTGACTAATTGGATTGACTAATTTTTAGTCAGTCAAGGCAAGTTAGTCCAGCATGCTTGACTAATGTCAATAGAGTGCTTGAGTAGCATATGACTAAGTTTAGGCTGGTCAAGCCGGTGCCTTTTTTGACTAACTTACGGTCAGTTAGTCAGACAAAGGTTAGTCATGAATATTCTATGTTAGTCCAGGATGTTTGATCAATTCGCTTGAATAGTTCGTTTGTTTTACTTGTTTTTTCACACTGAAGCACAACCAAACATGCACACAAGAGAAAGCAATATTCACAAATCGCCCAAAATTACTTTTGATAGGCTACATTATTTTATTAACCACATCATACAACAGTTAACATTGCCGTAATTATGAAGTCATGCAGTGAGGAAGATACACATTTGCTGAGGTGAGGTGTCGTTTCACACACACATTATTTTGCAATGCCCTGTATTATCACCAAAACGTTTCAGATTAAAACTGTATGGCCATTCATTACGGAAAATGAAGAAAGTTATCCAAAGCAAGAGAAAACAAAAATCCCAAGAAATTAATGTCAATCAAAAGCTGGTACAACAATTCTTTTTCACTCTGCTTGTCCTCCAACATTTCAGGATGAATTATAACCCGAAAAGTTACAAACAAGGTGAAAGTCTTATCCGGTTTTGAAATAGTTTTCACTACTCCAATTCACTCGCCCAGGGCAATAGCTGGTATGGTATTTGATAGTCCAAGACCTCAATAAAGAGTTGACTTGTAAATCAAGTAATATGATCAATTAGGATTTTCAAACCTATTCCCCTTTTTCATGGACATGTAGTAAAATAGTACTAATTGTTTTCATATAGATTTTATCCTTGTTTTTTTCTAAATGTTTGTTACAAAAGCCAGATGGGCGTTGTGTTGCAATATCCTCGTAACAAATCAAAATCCAGGGTTCAAATAGCTGCAATAATCCACTGTCAAGGTCCAGGAACAAACATTTTACAGTATACAGGGACATCAGTCACTGTCTGTCATATAGGAAATTTCTCTGCTTTGGCAGGAAGAATGTTAAGCTGATGACACTTCGGTTGCTGAAATGCTGGTGATTAACACAGATTCTGCCCAAGTTATTCGGGGTCTTGTCCAGTCACTCCAGTGAAACTTGCTTTGCTTCAACAACAATAGGATTCGTCCCACTTTTAGCACTTCAATGACTATGAAACAAGATTTAAAGAATGTCCACTGTGTCCATGTCCTGTTGTAACCACATAATGCCAGTTCAGTTTAGTACCTCCAATCAGGAAGTTTTAAATTGCTCATTTACATTTGGAAACGTATGTACGCCCTGTGATGTAAAGAATAAAAAGCACCTGTAAATAATCCGTACCTCTTTCAATGGTTGGCCTAACTGTAGGCCTGGTAGTGAAAAATATTAAATTTCATTGTTTAGGGAACTTGAAAAGATAGTAAAGGCCTAATTACACCCTCACTTTTGGTACAAAAACAACAAGTGCTGAACAATCTCTCATGTACTGTAACAAACTATGAGAACTTCTTTCACTTGAACGTTCCAAATAGATTTCAGTCCTTTTTACCGCAACCTGGAATGAACTATCATATTTACAATACAGCGTTAGGCCAGGGCTCATACTTATAGGCCACCGTCGGTATAACCGGTATAACATCATTATGATACTGGTATTACTAACGATGGTATGTAATGCACGAAATACTGGACGCACGAAAAAACAACTATGGAACGAGATATACAAAATCCCGAGGGCCCAGTCCACTAGCTTTAAAATTACTGAAACATTGTAAGACAACTTACCTCCTGCCGTGTGAGGACATCGCCAAAAATCACGGACGGTTTACACTCGGTTGCTAGCTTGAAGTTACCTTCGTAAACAATAAACGGTCGTCTATTAACTGAAGGTAAACTGCAGCGACCGTACCGTACATTTCCAATGTGCAGTGTTGTATGAATTGTATGTTAACAGCATCGTTGCTATTTTACACTGCCTGTGTAAACATACACCGTACTAAATTGCCGATTAAAAGTTAGTCTAGCCAATACCAATAGGTTAGTCTAGCTAATAAGTTAGTCCATCACTTGAGTTAGTCAAGCTTTCCAATTCAAGGAGTCTACTCAGGCTAGTCCAGCATGACATTTACAGTTAGAAAAGCAATGGAAATTAGTCGTTCCCTAATACGGGTTAGTCCAGCTTCTGTCATCAAAGTTTATTGGTAAAAAACCTTAAAAATGTTAGTCAATCTGTCTTGACTAATTGCTGGACTAACAAATTGCTAGTCACGCTTGCTTTTGACTTACTTATGTTTTCAGTGCATCAAAGTAACTGTCAGTCACATTCTCGTTGAACTGCGGTGAATACTCCCACATTTGTCAAAGTACTACACTGTGCCGGTCCTGAAAACGCTTTTTAAACACAGATCCTTCTCGCATACTCGGCTTTCACAAGGAAAGCACTCTTTACAGAAATTTGTAACACGACCCTGATTTTTTTTTTTTTTTTTGGCCAAATATTAGAATTTTACGCAAATTTTTGACGTTCTCCCGCATTTGCCTACATTGTAACTCTCATATGCAATTTAACCCAACATTGTTCTATTTTCCTTTCTAGATTACACTATATAACTCATCATTCAAGTGGCTTTGCCTTTTGATCCCATCTTATTAACTCATTTCTTTTTTATGGTTTTTTTTTTCGTCGCATCTTTGCACAATACTTGTTTATCTCTGGTGCAGTAAACATTACAATTTACATTACGTTTTGTGTACTTTGGTGTCCCTTTTAATTCTCCTTCAATGATAAAGTTACTTTCTTGCAATTCATTGTTCATTTTTTTACTGTTTTACACTTGTATCTGCGTCTTTGATCACATTTGGGGAATTGTTTTCCGTTATAAATACATGTGTTATTTTTAATGTAGCTCGGATTCCTATGTAACGCTGTGTTTGCCCTTTGTTTCAGTTGGACCTTAAGAGGTTCATGGGATTTAACGACAAACCAAAGCAAATGTGTTTGGTATTTTGGGCAGCCCCGCACCTGTTTCCAGTGTAGGGAGGAGGGGCATGAGGCCAAGTCATGCGCAAACAAACGTGGCAGATGCCTGCAGTTGGGGCAGGTGCTGTGTAACCTGTGTGGGGAGGAGGGACATGTCTCTGGTGCCTGCCCCACATCGTACTCTGCGCGTGCAGGTGCAGATGTGGGGCAGGCAAGTGAACCCGCGCCTTCGGGCCCTGAATCAATGGTGGAGGAACCCAGGTCCCCTACGCCTGATGAGGTGGCACGTCAGGTGGAACAAGAGTTCCTAGCTTCTAAGGGATGTAAGGTGGTCTGTGGGAACCCTGAGGTAGGCCCTTCCCAACCCTCCCTCCCCATCAGTACCTGAGACACACTCCCCGACAGCTCTTGGGGAGGCTGGAATAACAACAGTGGAGAATGACCTTCAACTGTCATCGGACTCGGAGTCTGACACTGCCATGTCTGATGTGGGAGAACTTGCCTCAGAGCCTCCACCAAAGGACCCTTCATCTGGGGGGGGGGGGGGGGCTGGTTTGACTTGTGTGAGGCCGTTGAACCCGAGCCCAAGTTGAAAAGGTCGGCCTCAGGGGAGGTGTCCGACCGGGGAGTTCATCCTTCTGTGCCACCAACACCAGACCCATGTAATAAAAAGGCCAGGTCAGAGACAGTTTTGTAATTTCACACTCCACATTTCATGAATGGTCCCCTGTCCCTCATGACCCTGAATGTTAACGGCATGAGGGACAGTCGGAAGCGGTCCAGAATATTCCAATTTTGTAAATCATTAGGTGTGGACTTCGTTTTCCTCCAAGAGACTCACATTGTTAATGAGGACGATGTGTCCACCCGGTCCTACGAATGGGGTGGGGGTTTGCACGCTTCCTTTGGTTCCGCATCTTCCTGTGGACCTGTCATTTTAGTTTCACCAAGATGGACTTCCTTGGTCGGAAAGGTTGATCATGATCATGAGGGCCGGTTGGTATGCATTACCATCAAACATCCTTCTGGGAACTTCTTCCTATGTAACGTCTATGCACCCAACCAACCAACCTACAGACAGAAGGAATTTTTTTGCTACCCTGCCATCCTTCGTTCCTGGCTGTGCCCCTTGTATCCTATCTGGAGACTTCAACTGTGTCCCTGACACACGGTTCGATCGAATGGTCCACCTGCACATCTTCAAGCTGTAGTGTCGGTATGGTGGAGTTGGACATGTTCACAAGGAATCACGATATGGTGGACGTTTGGAGAGTGCAGCATCCTGGCTTGTCCGTGTTCACTTGGCACCGCCCTGATGGCACGGACGCCTCAAGGTTGGACCGGGTGTACGCTCCAACTGCTCTGTTACCAAGTGATTGTGAAGTTGTGGCATGTCCAATTTCGGACCATGATGCAGTTACTGTCTCATTCCAACCCCCAGAGTCATGGCCAGTAGGGAGGGGGTTCTGGAAAATGAACACATATTCTAATGGAGGCTGAATATAGCAAAGATTTTAAGGCCAGGTACGAAGGGTGGCGAACTTTGAGGCCGGCCTTTTCAACAGGTTTGGAGTGGTGGGATGACGTAAAGACCCGCATCAAACGTTTTACAGTGAATACTGTGTAGCATCGATCGCAGTGTAAAAGCTGTCCGTGACGCCCACGGTGTGGTACATAAGGACCCTCTCGACATTGTAGAAGAGTATTAAAACTTTTATGAGCAGCTGTATACCCAGGCAGATGTCGATGAAGACCTTCAAAAGTCCCTATTAGATATGATTGACAAAACCCCCTCTAAAGATCAGAATGATGAACTTGGCTCCCCTTTGACTATTAACGAGCTCTGGAAGGCAGTGGCGAAGATAAAAGGCGGAAAGGCACCTGGGTCCGACGGTATCCCGGTAAGTTCTGCAAACGCTTTTGGGATACCGTTGGACACGATCTCCGCGATGTATTTACCTCTGCCTCCCTTGCTGGTTCGTGGAGCCCCTCGCAGCGCACAGGCGTAATAACTTTGTTACCCAAGTCCGGAGACCCCCTCCAACCGAAAAACAAACGGCCAATCACCTTGTTAAATGTAGATTACAAGATTCTGGCGAAAGCCCTTTGCAACAGGCTAGGCACAGTTATGCCAGATCTTGTAGGGTCCTTTCAGACATGTGTGGTGCGGGGACACAGTATTCAGCAGAACCTCTGGGTAGTGCGAGACTTAGTTGAATACGTGATGGACCGTGATCTTCCATGTGCACTTGTCTCCATCGATCAGGAGAAGGCCTTCGACATGGTTGATCATGGAGTCCTCTTTAAAATTTTGAAGAAGTTTTGTCTGAATCCAGTGTTTGTTAAATGGACCTCCTTATTGTATAATAGTGTAAACAGTCGGGTTATCATTAATGGCCTACCGTCAGACCCCTTCAGTGTCCAACGTTGCGTACGGCAGGGGTGCCCCCTATCACCTTTACTCTACGTATTGTTTAGTGAATCACTAGCAAGAGCCTTTCAAGTAGAGCCTTTGTTTCCACCATTTCACATTCCCGGTGGTGTTGAAGTTAAGTGCCTTCAGTATGCTGATGACGTCACATGCGTAGTCTCCGACCTAGCTTCCTTCAAGGCCCTTACTGGCACGTTGTCTAAGTTTGAAAGAGCCACAGGTGCAAGACTGAATCCCAATAAGACCAAAGGACTTCGCCTAGGTAAGTGGCGGTCAAGAAAACTGCCCTTCGCTGCATCATGGGTAGATGACGCCATAAGGATCAACGGCATATGGTTTGGTTTCGGGCAAACCGAGTTACTTACCTGGAATGAGAAAGTGGACCTGGTGGGAGCTAGGTTGAAGGACTTCGGCGAGCGCCACATTAGCCTGTTTGGAAAGGTGACAATTATCAATCAATTTATTTATCCCCTTTTGTGGTATCCAGGCACTGTTTTGGCTGTTCCAAAGGGTGTCCTGTTGCGTCTCGAGAGGGCTGTGTTTAGGTGTTTATGGTCAGGGAAGACGGAGCTCGTAAGAAGAGGGATGATATATCAGGATGTTACGCGTGGTGGGTTGGGCCTTGTGCATTTTCCTTCCAAACTCCGTTTTCTCCTGACCAAGTGTGTTTATAGTGCTGTAGACAGCAGAATGCCTTTTGCCCATTTTGTCCGTTATTGGGGGGGGGGGGGGATTATTATTCCGTCGGTTCTTTCCCTCCCAGTTTAGTAACAGTGAACCCCACAGCTGGAGACCCTCGAAAGCATACAGTTAAATGAGAGAAACGCTCCTTATTATGTCTACACTTGGGGATGTTTCACAGTTAAGTGCAAGGGATCTATACCGGGCTGTTTTTGAAGAATTGGTTGGCCAGGTCCAATCCAACCACTATGCTTCAGGGTCGGAAGTGTGGCGTGTGGTCCACAGCAGATCATTAGATTACCGCAGGCGAGACGTGTTGTGGCGAATCGCACATGATGCGATTGTAACTAATCTCAAGCGCTTTCGGTGGCGTCTTGGAGGTGGCATTTGCACACGGACTGGATGCACAAAGTGGGAGAGTGTGCCACATGCGTTTTGGCCGTGTGAATTTGTTGCCCTCTTCTGGAAATAGTTCCAAGTCCTGACTGATCGCTTGACGTTGTGCAACACATGGGCGGTCGGCCAGGACTATGCCTTGTATGGTCTTTCACCCCCGCCGTGCAATACAAGTGTTCAGGGCATACTTACCTTTGTTTCGGCCTCCATAAAGCTGGCCTTATGGAGAGACCGATGTAACATTATTTTTAGGGGGTAGGGAAGCCTGCGGACGTCGTCCTGGCGTCGGTGAGGGCGGAGGGGGGCTGAGGGTTGAGTCCGACTTCGTTCGTTTGCCAAGGTCGGCCCTCGGTAGGCGATGGGGTCCACTCGTTTCGGTGAGGGGGAACCGTGTGGTGGTTAACGTGTAATTTGGTGGGTCTGTAGGGTGCTTATGTTGTTATAAATCGTTTTGTAAATATCTGCATATACAGCTTTATTACTGTAATGAAAATTTCTTCTGTACATACTTTTGTAAATATCTGTATATATAGCCTTATTATTGTGATGAACGTAATTTCTGTACATAGTTTTGTAAATAGCTGTATATATATAGCTTTATTACTGTAATGAACATAATTTTCTGTTTGATTTAGCAGTTTGTAAATAGTTATGCATTTATGTTTCTGCCCGATCCGGTTTTGTTTTTGTTTGTATGTGCCGTTTGAATGCACTTAAAAAGCACCAAAGCAAACGTGTTAACAGTTTGATCCAATTTAACGGACACTTTATAAAACATTCGTGTTGGTGTGTCGTTAAGTCCCAAGTAACCATAAAAGGTCTTTAATAAGTAGTCCAGAGTTTGGCTATTGCTAGTAACCAAAACACAAACGTATTGCTGGGCATACAGACTTTTTTCTTTCAAATCTGACATACTAACATTTCAAAAGCCTTGCCTCTCAAGTTTGTGGATTCATAAGATCAACCAAAGAAAAACGTGCTTCTTTCATGGTACTTGGATTGATAAGTTGTAACCTTTAAGCACCCCAAAAATGTTCTGAACATGAAAAGTGAGGTAACATCAAAATGTATAAAGAGATAAAAGTGACAACTGATCTTGTTTCTTGCAATTTTGTAGAAGAGAAATGCCCAGGTTTTTCCGTTGTACAAAAAAGGAAGGGAAAACATGTTGTGGAAAGTATTAGTATTGATTTTTTATATCATACATGAATTATTTCAAAACGAAGAAAATGTTCTTTTTCTAACAAAGACTTTAATTGGGAGCATTCTGGTGAAACAGTCATTTAATTTCAAGAATAACCCCCTAAGGGTAGAACCCTTTTCAGTCAAAAGTTAAATCAAAGTAAGCTTGATACATGTAATGGCTCACACAAATGACCAAAGTATTTTTCCATGTTACTAGTACCTACTGCCTTAATTTGTCCCGTGAAAATTTTTAGGATTTGCTTGCACTGTATATCATAGATCAAAAGTTGTTACTTAACTTTAAGTCAATTCTATACAAATGTAAATCATGGTACTCATGTGAAGCCATATCACGCAACTCATGTCTGCTTCGAATTCTAATTGAGGACATTATATTAAGCTTCCATTGCGAATAACAAGGTTTGGTATCAATTTGCATCTGTATAATACATCTAATCTGTGCACTTTTCCGACATCACGATGTGCACCATAATTCTCTCAAAGCAAATTTGATTTATGTGCAGTAATGAATATATTACCTCACGTTTAGTCTTTTAAACTTACGCGGTCTGCGTCTATGGAATAAAATGCGGTCTAAGATAAGAAACATTAATTTTACATGTTGCTATTTCGCTTTCCGTTCCAATTTCCGACTTGCAGCCGGAAGGTCTGGGGTTTGGCTCCTGGCCGAGTCACACCAATGACATAAAAAATGGAACCTACTGCCATTGTGCTTGGTGCTCAGCGAAGGCAATGAACTAGCGACAACAAGCCATTCAGCCACAACTAGAAAAAGGCTGTGACCAGCCAGACTTTAACCATTTGATTAGAAACTGAGCCATAAAGCCTCATCTAAATAGCTAATTCCGTCCAAAATGTGTTCGTGCTCGCGTGCATTGCGTGGAGGCGGAGGAAAAGCCAACCATCAAATTTTGGCAGGAGGTCTCAAAGTATGCCATTGATCGCCGTATAAGAGCAGTCCGTGACGTCCATGATACCGGACAGAAGGACCCCCTCGACATTGTCAAAGTATATCAGAACTTCAAAAGTCTCTATTAGATAATATTAACAAGTTCCCCTCTACAGAGCAGAACGATGAATTGGTTCCCCCTTGACTGTCGACGAGCTCTAGAAGGCGTTGACGAAAATGAAGGACGGAAAGTCGCCTGGGTCGGACGGTATCCCGGTAAGTTCTGCAAACGCTTTTGGGGTACCGTTGGACACGATCTCCGCGATGTATTTACCTCTGCCTTCCTTGCTGGTTCGTTGAGCCCCTCGCAGCGCACAGGCGTAATAACTTTGTTATCCAAGTCCGGAGACCCCCTTGAACCGAAAAACAAGCGACCAATAACGCTGTTAAATGTGGACTACACGATCCTGGCGAAAGCCCTTTGCAACAAACTAGGTACTGTCATGCCGGATCTTGTAGGGCCTTTTCAGACATGTGCGGTGCGGTGACACAGTATTCAGCAGAACTTCTGGTTGGTGCGGGACTTGGGAAAGTATGTAAAAGACCGTGATCTTCCATGTGCGCTTGTCTCCCCCGATCAGGAGGAGGCCTTCGACATGGTTGATCAGGGATTCTTTTTTAATAGTGTATAAAGTCGTGTTATTGTTAAAGGGGAGCAATAGTGGCCATTTGACTCCCCACATATGTGTAGTACATATATCAACATTAGATATTAACACTACTGTGTTGTTTTTCCACAAAAAACTCATACCGAAAAGAAGTTTCAAATCTCCCGCTCCTCAAGACATGAGTATGGCCATACTCGAAGAAACACGACCATGGATCAGCTGATTGATGACGTAAAGCCTGCACCTGATCAGATTTCACAAAAGTGGTTACCAACTTACGTACACTTACAGCTGAATTTATAATTACCCTTTACGAAGCTTAAAAAACTTCATAGTTGCTTTTGCTTTACTGATAAAAATTTTTGATAACCCAATAATTTTTTGTTCTTGTTTTTGTTTCATCCTCAAATAAAAAATACTCGTTATTTCTGACGGCTTTTGTACAAACCGAGATAAGTTACTTCCGGTAGACCCTGGAACTACAAGCTGTAACGACAACAAGCTGTGACTAGCGAGACCGTATTTTAGCATGCTTTTCGGTGCAACAGTTACGTTCATTTTCACTCATTTTCGCAAAGATTCGATTTAGTCGAACCTTTTGTATTTCTCGTAAGTAATTTTGGATATTTGTGGACACTTAAACGTTTAAAGAAGGCAATCGCGAAGAGAAATCGGCTAAGACACCATACACATCGACCGGTGTTATTGTTATACGGCATAGGCTACGTATTGCTATACTAAGCCAATACAAAACGTACTGACCCTTGGTCTAAAGTTAGCTTGTATAGGCTGTACGGCTGGTTCGCTGCGGGTGCTGGTCACATCGCTCGCAGGTGCACGAGTTTTCCTTGGTCGAACTGGCTCAAAATCATATGCACTTGGCCCGGAAGAGACATCCATATTCTTTTAAGGAGTTAATCTTTTGATTTCTGAACCTTTATCTCAAACTCAACCGTTGAAACGTTTGTAAAATGAATTAAACGATGGGCAGTTGCGCTAGTCTTCAGTAGTGTTACGAGCGTTTGTGCAGTATAGTATATATGATATTCCGCAATAGCAAACAAAAGTATACATTGGGTGCAGGTTTTACGTCACTGTTCTGTTGCACTTTGGGTAATTTCGGAGAAATATGGTGCTTTGCACTGCTTTGCTTGACTGCCTTTCAGACTTGCTTCGGAAAAACTCATACTACGTTTGACTTGGGATAAAATAGGTCTTTAATGATGCTACATTGCTTGGAATAATTATATTAAATTTCTGTGCTGTCTAGAAGGCTGTACAATTGCTTCCCTTTAATGGCATACCGTCGGACCCCTTCAGAGTCCAACGTGGGGTACGGCAGGGATGCTCCCTGTCACCTTTACTCTATGTATTGTTTAGTGAATCCCTCGGAAGAGCCCTTCAAGAAGAGCCTTTGTTCCGACCTTTTCACATTCCTGGTGGAGCCAAAGTCAAGTGCCTCCAGTATGCCGATGATGTCACGTGTGTAGTCTCTGACCTACCTTCCTTCAGGGCCCTGTCTGACACCCTGTCTACCTTTCAAAGTGCGACTGGTGCCAGACTGAACCCCGCAAAGACCAAAGGACTCCGTCTGGGTAAGTGGCGGTGGAAACAATTGCCCTTCGTGGCATCTTGGGTTGACGATGCCATGTAAATCAATGGTATATGGTTTGGTTACGGCTCACCTGGGTCACTTACCTGGAACGAGAAGGTGGACCTGGCGGATGCTAGGATGACAGACTATGGGGAGCGCTACATTAGTGTAATGGGGAAAGTAACAGTTATTAATCGTTTCATTTACCCTCTCTTGTGGTACCCGATTGTAGGGGAGGTTTCACAGTCCAGCGCGGGGGACCTGTACCCGGCCATTTTTGATGACTTGGCTGGCCGGGTCCCTCCAAGTGACTATGCTTTTCAGCCGGAAGTGTGGACCGTAGTGCACAGCAAGTCACTAGACTACCGCCGGCGAGACCTGCTGTGGCGAATTGCACATGATGCCATTGTAACCAATCTCAAGCGCCTTCGGTGGCGTCTTGGAGATGACATATGCCCCCGCGCTGGATGTACAAAGTGGAACAGTGTGCCCCATGTGTTTTGGCAATGGGGTTTTGTGGCCCTCCTCTGGGAGAGGTTTCAAGTCCTGGCTGACCGGCTAACGTTTTGCAGCACTTGGGCGGTCAGCCAGGACTATGCATTGTGTGGTCTATCGCCCCCATCATGCAATGCAAGTGTTCGTGGCATACTCACCTTTGTTTCGGCCTCCATTAAGCTGGCTGTTTGGAGAGACCGATGTAATATTGTTTTCAGGGGTGAAGGGAGACCTGCCGACGTCGTGTTGGCGTCGGTAAGGACGGAAATTAAACTGAGGGTCGAGGCCGACTTTGTTCGTTTGCCGAGGTCCACGTTCGGCAGCCGTTGGGGGCCAATTGTTTCGGTGCGGGCTGGCGATTGATAGTTAATTTGTTAATAGTCCTGTGTTTTGCTTCTCTGTGGCCCTTTTCTGTTTGATTTGGTAATGTGTTAATAGGTGATTTTGGAAATATCCCTGGGTACTGGGTTGGATTCTGGGTGGGTTTTGTAAATTCTTGACACAAAAATCTGGTTTTGCGTCCGCAATGGTATGAATTCTGTACATAGTTTAAGTTATGTTTTCGTCCCATCTGGTCTGAGTTCTCTTATTGGTTCTCCGTGCCCGTGTCTATGTACGTAAAAGTCACCGCTAATTGCGTTCAAAATTCAAAAATTTACACAATGTATCAGCAATAGCAAGCACTTACCCTGTGTAAGTACTGTTATGTCAAGCTTGGGAATACATTCTTCCAGCTGGAGCACATTAGGATGGAAAAAACAAAATCTGTTCTGTCATCTCCCACCTGTCAGAAAGCTTAGATGGAGCATGTGCAAGCAAAATCTCAAAATCTTGTTCATTCTCTAAACAGGAACATTTTTGTACAATAACAATTACAAGACTTAAAGTATTAAATTGTAATAGACAATTTGAAGGACAAGAGCATCCCCCCCCCCCCCAATGTATTTTGAAACAACAGGTAAGTTAATTTCTTCTTTAAACTCTTTTTCTTTTTAAACTTACATCGAAACAGGCACGTTGAAACAAATAGACAACTCAAACCGGCCGGACAAAAAAATCTAATCATGTACTATCCACACACAAATCACGGAACGAAACGTCTGTCACACACGGAAAACGACGCACCAACGGTACGAACCATTTGTGGATCCTCGGATACTTCTGCAAGATTTCTTGTAGGCTTTTTGCATCATGCTTCATGAAGGAAGCTCTTTTAAGTGCTGTGTCTTTCATGCAGTTTGCCTTTTAGCCATCGAGTCTTTTTCTTTACTTCCATATCTTCATGTTCAACAGAAGAAGCTGCCCAGTAAAAAAAAAATCAAGGAAGCATACATTGTTGCAAGACCACGTAACAACAAATCTCGTTGAACGGGACAGATTCTTTCAAAATCTTTGAAAAAATTAGAATTTAACTAAATGACATTGATCCATATCAAATTCCATATGGGCCCTATATTCCTTTATGTTTTATCAAGTTGTATCTGCCCAATTTTTGTTAAAGCCAAATACAAATTCTATACCTTGACCAGTTCTGGGCCAGATATAACTTTCCATATATAGCCTACGTATGAATTTTGAGCAAGGGGAAAGATACTTTGTCCCCATTCGATACCTTGTCTGACAACGTGTCTGATTTCCAAATATCAGAATCATAAGGCACAATCTTGTTACGGGCATAGTAAATATCTGTCGTAGAACAAATCAGGGACCAGTAAGGTGCTTAACTCTTTACAGCATACTCACTGCACACTCCACACTAAGTCTATGGGAACGATTTTCTGTACTGTATGTGCCTAACGTCACTAACGTTACTGCCAAACGTTACCAAACTGTTAAAATTATCAAAAATTTTGACAAAACAATCTAAAAAAGTTACCCAGAACATCCCAGAAGTACTACCTAGCCACGTTTTGTTCCAAACAGGTTCACAAACCCCGTTTGGAATGATTTTTTACCCCACTTGTAGCTCATCTTATGAAGATGATCTTGTCACCACGCTGTTCCATATGATGGTCTTACATATGTGTGGAACCAGCTTCGCGATTTTTTTTCCAGATTTTGCGGGGGTACTTTACTATTAGCTCTCCTCTACAAATAGATGGCGCTAATCACATTTTGCTTAGGCTGGCAGAGATCCCCAAGCCTGTGCTAAGTTGAATGGTGCAAAGATTTTGAAAATCGACCTTAAAATGACATAGATAAAGTTTGTTTTTGAGGGCTGTTTTGGGGGGCAATTTTTGATGATTTTCGAAGGATTTTTGAAGGATTTTTCAAGCACTCAAAAAAAAACAAAAAAAAAAAAACAAACAAACAAACCCAGATATGCAAAAATCTTTTCTTTTTAGTATCTTTGATGTGTAAAGTATTACCTGAAAGGGTTTTCATTTTTTTGTGCCTGCACGATTTTTTTGTAAATTTCACATATTTTTCCACTTTTTCGCACTTTTTTTAGGAGACTCAAACTAGGGCTGTGAACGTGTAACGATTAATCGCTAAACGATCGCATGTGGAACAAACGTTTAGTACAAAGCTACAAGTGATTAATCGCAAAACATGTTTTTGACAGTTTTTAATCCATTTGTATACTCTGATGATCCCTGCTTTTAGTTTAATGAAACATTATGGAATTTCTGGGCATATTTGAACCTTGTACTGTAGGCTTCAAGTTTCAGAATAATTTGTTTTTTCCATGTAACATATCAACTGTTATTATTTTTGCATTACAATCGGTATCACTCACTACACACTGTATTGAAATTATTTTTTTGTGTGCGTGATAAGGTAATCGCGATTAATCGCTAAACGATCGCAAATTTTTGAGGTTAAACGTTTAGTTATTTTGCTAAACGTTCACAGCCCTAACTCAAACATTCGGAAGGATTTTCCCAAAAATTCTTCGGGGACACCACCTGTGAATGCGTCTCCTACATGCATTCAGCCAACATATTATAGATGTTAGCTAGCTGTCTTTCGATTGAGAGGATCAGGATCGCAAGACAGCCTATCTTGACCCATGTTTGTCCGTCGTTCACACTTGTTTATGTTTAGTTTAGGAAAACTTCTCTCCGAAGAAGCAGTTGGTGCCGGAATTGTCAAGAAAATGGTATAGTATCCGTATACAAAGGGCATCACAAAAAATTGCCAATAGTGAAATGTACTTGAAGAGGTCGCACATAGTTTTCGGGCCTCCTTGGAACACCTCGTCCTTTTGTGTCTTCTTACATGGGTCCTCCATGCAATAAACTGATTTTTAGATTCATCCTTATCAATTTCCGGCTTATGAATAATTGATTAATGAAAGCAAAAGTTAACAACACTTAATTTACACAGTTTTACGTTAAATTTTAAAAGCTGGTTAAGGAGACCAAACGGACGAGGCACAGTTGATGATAGTACGTGTACCTGCACCATGGGCCTCATAAAGCCTCCTGACTTTTTATTTCCTGACGGGCGATAGGAAGAGCTGGATCCTTCGGTAAAAGACGAAGTCGAAACGCTGTGAATACTAAAAGTTTGAATACTCAGAGTGTCTCTTCAGACTTTTCATATTCCACTTACCAGTACTCTTAAATCCTCCGTCTGAGTGATTTCCCCCCGACGGATTTCTGAAGTCGGGGGCGTGGGGGGGGGGGATGCATCGGTTGAAAACAAAACAGGAAAGTGAGAGTGCTTGCCCCTCTGGAAAACCTCTAGCTTCACCACTGGACACAATATTAGGTAATTCTCCCTTTGTACGTCGTAATTGACTTCTGTTGAAAGAACCATGCCTTAAGGAAACCGTCATTAACCCTTTACCGTTGTGCTCCGATCGGGGCATATTTGCGCGCCTCGGGATTGGGCGGAAAAGCGGACGTAGCCCGCCCCGCATCGGCTTCCGTAGGCCATTGACCCCGTGACCTTAAACTATTGTCTCTCTCGCTCTTGTGGCCGAATTTTCGGGTAGCTACTCGCAGTTTTCGAGCTCCGCGTGAAACAGTAAAGATGTGTGACAGCCGAGCTCTCCGCATGGGTCCAAAAGGACCCAAAGGGTTAAGTTTGCATGTGACAAAGATTAATTGTGTTACTTTGAAATTTGGGGACAGATGCTGCAAGTGACATCCATGGCAGGGTTAATAATAAAATCGAGTTGACGGATTAATCATCTATTGGAATATAAAAACCTGTACATTTTACTGGCAGTCCCTTGATCCAAATGGTAACCGGTGCATTCGTTTCTCCTATGACTGTCGTATGTATGGTTTGGTGCTGTATGTCTTCAGCTTGTTTATAGAAATCTCTGACATGACTCTCGCTTGCTATTGCTTCATAAGAAATTGACCCCTTGTTCTTTTTACTTCTTCAGGTAGTTTTACCCTAACCTTGTTACTTTGTTAAACTTGGTCACACTGTAAAACATAGTCGTGTTGGCGTGCCGTTAAAACCCAATCTAACTTAACTAACTTCAGCCTGTCAGTGCCGATTGTCATATTTGGAAAGATTATGTCCTGCGTTAAGCCACCTCTATACCAAACCAAAGAACAAAGCCTAGAACCACGCCTGCCTAAGGTTTAACCCCTGTATGCGATCAGAGAAGCTAATCTCCCTACTTGTATTGTAACGGCTGCAAGATGACAATTATTTATGTACAAAATAGCAGAGGTTACTGCTGTCATTGCAAGCCTGCCTTTAACGACAATCGCCATTCGTCATCCCCAAACCGCAAATTTAACAGTAGTCTCCAGAAATTCGCAATTGACGCACATCTTTCATAAACATCATACTCACAATATACAGATCATGCACTGGTCGTTTTGATCATAAATGAAGGTCTTACATTCCCACCAGGGCGTGGCCGTTAGCATACTTGCCAACATTTGAAAGTGGAAAAGTGGTAGATCTTGCGAGGGAGCGAAGCGATCGAGCCCGAGCGCGCTTCCGCGCGAGGAGGGGGGGTGGGAGGGGGGTGTCCCAGAACACAGTATACGTACGTACGTACGCGGCGCGCGGTTTTCGATCGATCCATATCTCTCAGCTCAAGCTCGATCGATGGATCGTATTTTTATTAACATTTTCTGAGCTGTTTTATGGTGAATTACACACAACACGCACGCTTAAACAGCAAAGTGTAACTTAAATCTTACTTTCAATAAATATTATGAGTAAAAAATCGGTAGCCAGTTCAAATCTCTAAAAAGCGGTATTCTACCGCCCAAATCGGTAGAGTTGGCAAGTATGCGTTAGAATGAAACAGATGGTGTCTGGAGAAGGGTGAGTTAGAAACAGTTGTGGGAGGAGCCATAATTTAGTGGGTTGGTGAGATAGGGAACTGTTTTGGGTGATGAATAACTGCCTTAAAAATGCAATATGAAAACAAAATTTTGTACGACAGATCCGTTGCCATCCCTATCTATTAACGAACTTTCGCATCTATCATGTAAGTAATGTAGTTTAGTTCAACAAATGAAAGGATTTATCAGTTGTTTACACAAGACCGTCTGTGGAATCTTTAAAACATACAGTTAACCTTGGACCCTGTCAAACGTAGCTGTAGGGAGCAATGGTTTTACAAGGGTACATTACTGCTTTGAAACATTCAGCAATTCGGGGGACCCTGGGAAAGCTAGCTGCAGGGAACAATAGTTTTAACGAGGGTACATAACTGCTTTGATGGTTTATCTTTATCTCGTGACCTTAATCACTCCTGCAGCAATTTTTATAGCTTACGCTTTGTTTTGTGTAACACTACTGTCAAGTTATTACACCTTTAGTGTCGCGATTCCTATCACGTCATGCAGTATTGTTTCAAACATATATTCCATTACGTTTATGTGTTGCTTGTTTGAATATCATACACATACACATGATTGTACACAGGATTGTTTGTAAAAACATATTTAGATTATAACTAAAGCCCTGTCTAACAACACAGTATTTACTGTAGCAGGTAAGAGAGGTTTCCGTTGTTTAATTTGAAACAGGTTACTTATTTGTTGTTTATATCCAACTAGGTTATATTTAAGTTAAAAAAAAGTATTAAGAAGGCCGTTACTTTAAAACTCCATTTACCTCGTACCCAGGATATCAGGCATTTGGATGGGGGCACTGGATTTGTTCCAATTATGAAATTCAGTTCGAAGTCACCCAAGCACAAGCAAAGATAAAGCAAAAATTTGCGCTGCTGTTACAGTGGTCTTGTTTTGTTTGTACGGGTGTCCGCTTTAGCATTAAAAAATGAACGCTCTGCTTGTAAAAGCAAACAATCTCCCTGCTCGCCGATGTGATACAGCAGAAGATTGCACCGGACCATTTTAGATTAATCACGGTTTTGTGAGCTTAGGAGCTCTTTGTCCACTACGTAGTGAATTTAATTCTGATAAATTATTAACAAAATGATAATTGAAAGTTTAAGTTCCTACTGTGATTTCAATGATTCTAACGGCGGTGTCAGCGTCAATCTACAAACAACTGAATTAACTACCATGGTTAAAATGAAAGTTTCCATACTTTACGATGCAAGATACCTCTATCGTTAACTTACGAAGCAGCGTATTTTAATTCAGCGTAAAATTTTACTGCAGGAGAATCGCTTCAACTACTCTCAAATGTAGATAACAGCTTCAAGAGAGTGCCTACACCACTGTAGGGCAGTCCATTTACTCTTTTGAAAACGAAATAGAAAATAAACTGATACTCAAAACCAGACCGGACTAATCTTTTTGAAACGCACATAGAAACAGGCACGTTGCAACAAACAGAAAACTCAAACCGGCCGGACAAAAACACAAACGCTAACCTTCAACCATCCACACAGAACGCGGAACACAAAGGTTTGTGCCAACGGAAAGGACGCACCAACCCACCCCAACACCAATAATAACCCACACCACTCTTCAAGATCACCCCACGGCCGGAGGAACCTCCGAAGGCAACAACACGCCCGAAGCACGAGCAAATATACAGGGACACCCCGCACAGTGTAGATTTTTCAGATTTTTTATGTTAACTATGATCTCTACAGGTTTTAAGGTTGATAGTGCACGATAGCTGAGAGACTTTATTTTGGGGGCGGGGGATTTCAAATAGAAATAACTCTGGAAAGAATTGATACTATTTGATGAATGGCCCATCAAAATGCTTGCCTTGATCAACTCTACCAAACAAAAAAAAAGTAAAAATGCAACTGCAAGTGAAATATGAGGTCACCACAGGTCAAAACGTCACCAATTTCGAAAGATCCCCATTTTCTACCCTGGATTTGTACAAAAACACTGCTAACAACATCCCTGGAACATCCCTCATTCCATCTTCAATCCGCAAGGTCGTGCCCCCGTTGGGGAAAGCTGCCCTTCCCATGTTGTTGAGAAAATTGGATTTTTTTCAACAACAGAGGGAGGGCAGCTTTCCCCAACTTTCATCTCACATGCCCACGGTAAACTGATAAAAAAATGCGAGTCTGATAAACTTCAGTCACCCGGACGAGCCTCTTGATTTTGCTTACTTGAAGACCACCTTTTTCAAGGAAACTCACAATTCCGAATTTTCCTTACAAAAATGGACAAGAGGTTGTCGATGTTCTTGCAGTACCCAATGCTCTGGCATCTGGTCTTCCCCGACAGCCGAATTCTAGCAACAGTAAAGAAAATCGGCCGGGCCGTTTCAGCCACACATAATGATAAACAGTAATGAGAGAGTGTCCCCAATAAGTCTGACTGGAAATTCATTTGAATCCACCTTGTAACGTGACAAATTTTCAAATACGTAGGAAGTAAAATCATATATAGTCTGGAGTTAGGGCACTGACATAGAAAATCTCATCTATAGCGGACCTTTCAATTGAATGCAACGAAGATTCTTTAGAGAGTAAATTGTAGGACTACTTTTTATCTGCCAATTTTCAAATTACTTAGCAAGTTGGTCTTTTGCTTTTAACAGTGAAGTATTCATTCCAAAGGAAAGCTCAAAACAACGACTACTTCATTTTACTACAGCCTTTTCCGCCTTTCTGAGGGGTTAGATATTTTCCACAATTTTTCTGTACGCTCCGAGCCAACTGATGGCGCTCCGCTTAGGAAGTGTTTTGGTCGAATAGGTCTTTTTTTATTGTTCTTCGTTTTGGAGCAACATCATGAAGTGAAAATTTTATAGCAAACGAAAAAGCTTAAAAAAATGATTGCTTTGTGTTTAGTTACGAGCTCGGGAAATGCTATTTCCTGCTGTTTGGGAGTTCTCAATTTTTCATGATTTCTGTGGTCTCCACTTTGTTTTTCGGTCGGAATTACATTTTTCGGACAAAAGAACAAGTCTGCCCCTCCCAAACTGAAACGCTCCCGTGCGTCTCTGTCAAAATGTAAAATAAAAACTTCAAATATATGTGAAGCCAAACTTTTTCCGCGAGAAAATTTTCCAATAAGGTCCGAGGACCTAAATCTGCATGAAGTATATTCAGTTACCCCAACAAAAGTACAGAACACCCCATACTGCCATACTTGATTTTTCTTACATAAAGATTAAATTTTTCCGTGAAACTCCCAAATCTGTCATAAAATTACAATTTTTTCCAATAAAAAGCTTCAGATAATTGAAAGTGGCAAAATGTTCAATTTCGATGCATACTCCATACAATAAATAACCATCGTCCTATCGACGTCTGTTAATCACCCTGTACCAAAAAGCAAATTTTCTCCCATTAATCCAAAATATGTCCCATATCTGGACCATATATGACTGGACCAAAGTTTATTAGTGCACTACCTTTGTGTAAAGCTTATCAGAAGCCTTCTGAGCCTTTTTTCTAAAAGTCCCCACGACTCTCTGGCGAAGAGCCAAGGGGCGAAAACCAAACGATTACTCCCGGAGGAGTTCTGCTCCCTGAAGGAGCTTAACGTCCCAAAAGGACAAGTACGCCCTCCAAAGGGCAAACACTGGGTGGTCAGAAGCCTTCTGAGCCAGCATAATGTTAAGGGCTATCTGAACATCTTTGTTGAATGCACATTGTATAACATTGACTTAAGTATTTGAAGTTGTTTAATTACTTAATAGTGAAGAAAAAACTGCTTTGAAATTCCTACTTTTAAATGTTTACACCGCATTGTTGGTTTAAATTATCATATGGGGCAATATCCCAACATAAATTTTGTTGAAGGTTTCATGATTTTTCACATATTACCTCCTTAATAACAATAAAAAGAAAATCAGGGCCCTAACTTCCTGACCACGCCCTTATTTGAAAGTCATTTGCATATGTTAGTATAATATGGCCGAATATGTTTTGAATGTCCTCATTTTGGTTTGCTGATACTTCAGCTTCCAGAGAAGGTCTTTATGTAGGACAGGTACACAAATTAAACCAAAAAGTATTAATATGGCTAGGTAAAAGTTGTGATTAAAAAAAATATGTGATTCTGTCATGGTATTTAAATCAGTTATATCTGGCTTGATATGGCCATATCAAACTTAATTTGTATATCTGGAAAGGTATTTCATCAATTAATATCTGGCTTGATATGGCCATATCAAACTTCATTTGTATATCTTAGAAGGTATTTCATCAATTTATATCTGGCTTGATATGGCAATATCAAACTTAATTTGTATATCTGGGAAGGTATTTCATCAATTTATATCTGTCTTGATATGGCCATATCAAACTGTATTTGTATATCCGGGAAGGTATTTCATCAATTTATATCTGGCTTGATATGGCCATATAAAACTTTATTTGCATATCTGCGCCTTCCTTGAATCAAGTTATATCTGACTTTATATCGCCATATAAAACTTGATATATCATATCAAGGCATATAAATCTGGCTGTATATCTTGCTTGATATGGCCATATAAAGGCTTTACTTAACCAGGTATATCCGGATATCAATCCATATCTGGATTTGGAGTAAGGGTCAAAAGTTATCCAAGTTGTATAACGCGAGACATTAAGACAGGTGTGAGCGTATGCAGTCATGTGCTAAACGTCTCGGTTAGGATCAAATTTAACAGAAGTGTACCTTGTTTTTCTCATTTGTGCTCTCCATTAGCTCAAATAAATTCACGGCAATATGAATATTGATATTAGACGATCGTTCTCCTTCTTGATTGGCGAACCAAACTTTTTTTGGTTCGTGAAACCACTTTTGGTGCTATATCTGCTCGCTGTCGTCGGGATGTATAAACAAGTCATGGTTACCGTATCACCCTCGACGGGAGGGCTACCCTGACTAGGGACTGTCAGAGATCATATTGCAAAGAGCTGGAAATTCAAACGAATCGTTTCATGAACCGTCAAATGTGAAAATTGCGCTATCTCTTTTTTCTACAGGTGTATAACACAAAACAATCAAACAACAAATATTTATGAAGCTACAATAACGATCCCACAAGCAGCAAAAGCAAACATCCCCGTCCTACCTAAGGTGAAAGACAAAGGCATCAATTATCATTGTTAATATGCCTAGTATAATTACTTCGGAACCGAGTTAGGGCTGGTTGCCTTTCCGATAATTGGAAATCGTGTATGTTATTATCGTTTTCATGTGGTTTTGTGTTGGCGGTTTGATTGCAACGTGACTGAAGGGGTTGAAAGACGGTTGGTGGATATGAGTGTCTAGTTTGAGAATTATTACCTTACTTATTTTATGACTTTGAGTTGTTTACAGTACACAGTATGATATCCCTTAACCTTTAGTTATCCGAGGACCTGGAAAAACTGCTTTTACAGACCTGGTTTTTTAGCATGAATTCCTTCAATCACGGTTTTAAGCTTAGTGACCCGAATCACCTCTGCATATTTGTACACATTTCGTGCCCCAATTCACGTGGCTGTATTGTTCATGGGTATGTTTACGTGTTTGAATGTTACACGGGTGCGTACTCATAAATTCACATGACCTGTGTGCTTGGATGTTATAGGCTTACATACGCAATCATGAATTGATTGAAACAGTATAACTCTCAAGATACTAATTTGCTTAGCAACACTGCAGAAATTCCGGTGAGTGATTCTCATTGTTTTGTTCATATATCTAAGTAGCCTAGGCAAATTTTTATTTAAAACCTTCGTCCCAATTACAGGCAACTGTTATAAAGTCGAGCATGCAAATCCTTACTTCAAATCCAGATATTATCCAGATATGAAATTCCATTTATAGGCCAGATATGGATTTCATTTCTGGCCCATATCTGTTGCAGATATGCGATTAATATCTAGGCCAGATAAGAAAAAAAAAAAAATGGGCAGATATAACCTTGATCTCTGCCAGAATCAGATCTAATCCATATATGGGCCAGATAAAAATTTTATCTGGAACAGGTCTTAATCTGGAACAGATATGAACCATATAATGCCATACCATATATGGTTTATATAAAGCTATTCCATACTGATCCCATATAAAGCAGTACCATATCTGGTTTATATAAAAGGTGTGTTGTACTGATCCCATTTTAATGCAGACAAGTATGGTGCATAAATATACCATGCATATCTGGACGATATATGACTGGACAAAAATTTATTAGTGCACTATCTTTGTGTAAAGCTTATCAGAAGCGCTTTTTGAGTACATCAAAACGGGCACTGAGAAACAAAGGGAGAGGAACTCTAACCAGACCGGAAAAAAACACAAAGGCAAAGGCTATTTACAGCACCTTAAAATGCACCAAGAAGCCTTCTGAGCCAGCATAATGGTAAGGGCTGTCTGAACGTCTAAACCAAAGGTAAATACCCATTGTATAACAGTGACTTAAGTACCTGAAGTTTTTAAATTACTTAATAGTGAAGAAAAAAAGACTGCTTTGAAATTCCTACTTCCTGCATTGTTGGTTGAAATTATCATTTGAGGCAAAACCCCAGGATAAATTTTGATGAAGGTTGCATAATTTTTCACATATTACTTCTCAATTACAATAATAAGAAAATCAGGCCCCTAAATTCCTGACCACGCCCACATTGGTAAGTCATTTGCATATGGTAGTATAATATGGCTGAATATGGTTTGAATGTTCTGATTTTGGTTTGCTGATACTTGTCCAGCTTCCAGAGAAGGTCTTTATGTAGGACAGGTGCACAAATTAAACCAGTAGTATGTAGTATGGCCATGTAAAAGTTTATACGTAATTCTGTCATGATATTTTAATCAGTTTTATGTGGCTTATTATGGCCATATCAAACTTTATTTGCATGTCTGGGAAGGCATTTCGTCAATTTATATCTGGCTTGATTTGGCCATATCAAACTTTATTTGCATGTCTGGGAAGGCATTTCGTCAATTTATATCTGGCTTGATATGGCCATATCAAACTTTATTTGCACATCTGGACAAGGATCGAATCAAGTTATATCTGGCTTGATATGGCCATATCAAACTTTATTTGCACATCTGGACAAGGATCGAATCAAGTTATATCTGGCTTGATATGGCCATATCAAACTTTATCAGCATATCTGGGAAGGCATTTCATAAATTAAGATCTGGCTTGATATAACCATATGAAACTTGATATATTATATTAAATATATAATATAAATGATATATTTTATCTTAATATATAATTCAACAATCAGGACTGCTCCTACTATGGGATAAAGATAACAGGCTTTGTGGATTCAAACAAGAAAATCGCTATCCAAAAGAAAGCAGGCCATGAAAGGTTATCAGTACATTGGTGTCACAATTCAATAGCAGGATAACTTGTTCAGTCCATGGCTCCATGTATGCAGTAAAATTTCCTCACTCTCTAAATGATTATGCTTGACTCTGCTACATGGTACACAGCAGTCCACACATAAATGAAAAGTAGACCCACTGACAAATAACTCCATCAGCTGTGCAGGAGACGGTGTCACTACTGTGCCATCCTGTTTGTGAAATGAAAAATGAAATTTTAAAACAATGTAAAAAGTTGTACAACTTACTTGGTTTTAAAGGGTAAAATGTTCTAAACAAAAGAAATAACTTACACACTTCTGCTAGTCATATCGTCCCTTAAAAAGTGAGACTTGCAGTTATAGGAGAATACACCCTGCCAACACATGTCCTCCTAAGTGCTTTGCCCTGTGTGAAACTTAAGCCTTTAAGGTCAAGAGCAGTCCCCCAAACTTATTTAAAGCAGCAGCTAAACATCAAAGTTTTGTTCTTATTTCTTGACCAACGCATTCATGAACAGTCAGATGCCATATGCACACCACATACCTGACAAGAAGTAAAATTTTGGCATAGTTTTTACAATTACAAATTTCCAATAGATATCACGAATGATGGTCCCCAAAATAGGATTTTACTGTTTAGCATACCATCTTTTCTTTTGCTATTCTTGGTCAAATGTCCGCATATTTCACAAGTCGAAACTGACACTGTGAGTGAAGATATTTTGATGATTTAATTTTAATTTTTAATTAATTTTTCACAAGTTTGGTTTTCCGGGGGGGGGGGGAAATCGGCCCCCTTGCCCCTCCTTGCGGACGCCCATGTTCATCATATGTTTAGACTTCAAAATTGCATATTCTGGGTAAACCAAGCAGTAAATTTCAGATATGAAGGGAAACAAAGTTGTCACATGATCCAAACAGCCAATCATGAAACAGGACAGTCTACTACACTACTTAAAGTTGGGGTGACTGCTTTTGTTTTATTAAAGACGGTGTCTCTGTTTGTTTGGGACTGTGACATAGGCCTGCAATCAAATTTTGCAAGAGGCCACAGGGAGACTTTGTTGAGTTTGGAAACGAATTATTTATCAAACGTACACAAACAAAAATAGGCCTAGGTCTACAACAAATTGTGTACCTGTTTGTTATTTACGCCCGATGCTACAGAACTGTACATAGAGATTAAGATGGAAAAATGCAAAAAGGAAATCCTTTTCCTTACTGTTATTTGAAGTTAGCACCCAAAAGTACAGAAACAGTCTTCATAACCACAAACCTTCGCCCCCCCCCCCCCCACCGAAAAAATCCCCATTTTACTCCAATTACAAATTATACCATGATTATTGGTTTAACTATTTTGAGTATGACTAGGCCAGTAATAGGCCTATGGCTTTTCAAAACCCTAAATTTGGTTAACTTCCTTTGATGAACTTGGATTCCGTAACATTGAACTTGGTTGTAAATTTTGTCAAGTTCGAAATTAATGAAGATTTTAACTGTAAGGGGAAAAGTAAACAAAAATCACATTAACTGTGCACCCGTTGAATAAGAATTATGACTATACATTTAAATTGTAAGATTGTGTGTTCTGTGGAATCAACTTCTCATGATAATAGCCATGTCCGATCCTGATGTCATAGCAACTACAAAGGATAATGTGATACAGACTAAATACACATCCTCACAACATCAGTAAATTCATTTGTTATAACAAAAAGATAATCTGTAATAAAAATGATCATTTATCATAAACTAAAAATTTGTGGTAGGTTCAAAATTAATTTTAACAATAAAACACTATTTAATAACACAACTATGCATAATTCCTTATTGCAAACTAATTGTTTGTGTTTCAAACAACTCGATAAAGTCAATTGAAGGTATATTTTTACAGTACATCTAAAGGTGGCTCAAACTTTATCGAGGTGAGGTTAGTGCTTTTTAAGTGCATTGAAACGGCACATACAAAACAAAAACAAAAACTGAAACCGGATCGGGCAAAAACATAAACGCAAAACTATTTACAGACTGCTAAATCAAACAGAAAATTATGTTCATTACAGTAATAAGCCATATATACAGATATTTACAAAACCATGTACAGAAAATTATACACACAGATATTTACATAGTATTTACAAGCCCCTTACATACCCACCCTTTTACAAATTGACCACCACACGGTCCCCCCTCACCGAAACGAGTGGACCCCATCGCCTACCGAACGCCGACCTTGGCAAACGAACGAAGTCGGACTCAACCCTCAGCCTCACCTCCGCCTTCACTGATGCCAGGACGACGTCCGCGGGCTTCCCCATCCCCCTAAAAACAACGTTACATCGGTCTCTCCATAATGCCAGCTTTATGGAGGCCGAAACAAAGGTAAGTATGTCCTGAATACTTGTATTGCATGGCGGGGGTGAAAGACCATACAAAGCATAGTCCCGGCCGACCGCCCATGTGTTGCCCATCGTCAAGCGATCGGTCAGGGCTTGGAACCATTCCCAAAGGAGGGCCACAAATTCACACTGCCAAAACACATGTGACACACTTTCCCCACTTTGTGCATCCAGTGCGTGGGCAAATTCCATCTCCAAGACGCCACCGAAGACGCTTGAGATTAGTCACAATCGCATCATGTGCGATTCGCCACAACAGGTCTCGCCTGCGGTAATCTAATGATCTGCTGTGGACCACACGCCACACTTCTGACCCTGAAGCATAGTGATTGGATTGGACCTGGCCAACCAAATCTTCAAAAACAGCCTGATATAGGTCCCTTGCACTTAACTGCGAAACGGCCCCAACTCTAGAAATAATTAGGAGCGTTTCTCTCATTTGACTGTATGTTTCCGAGGGCCTCCAGCTGTGGGGTTCACTGTTACTAAACAGGGAGGGAAAGAACCGACGGAATGATAATCCCCCCCAATAACGGACAAAATACGCAAAAGGCATTTTGCTGTCTACAGCACTATAAACACACTTGGTCAGGAGAAAACGGAGTTTGGAAGGAAAGTGCACAAGGCCCAACCCACCACGCCTAACATCCTGATATACCATCCCTCTTCTTACGAGCTCCGTCTTCCCTGACCATAAAAACCTAAACACAGCCCTCTCGAGACGCAACAGGACACCCTTTGGAGCAGCCAGAACAGTGCCTGGATACCACAAAAGGGGATAAATAAAACGATTGATAACTGTCACCTTTCCGAACAGGCTAATGTGGCGCGCGTCGAAGTCCTTCAACCTAGCTTCCACCAGGTCCACTTTCTCATTCCAGGTAAGTAACTCGGTTTGCCCATAACCAAACCAGATGCCGTTGATCCTTATGGCGTCATCTACCCATGATGCAGCGAAGGGCAGTCTTCTTGACCGCCACTTACCTAGGCGAAGTCCTTTGGTCTTACTGGGATTCAGTCTGGCACCTGTGGCTCTTTGAAACTTAGACAACGTGCCAGTAAGGGCCTTGAAGGAAGCTAGGTCGGAGACTACGCATGTGACGTCATCAGCATACTGAAGGCACTTAACTTCAACACCACCGGGAATGTGAAAAAGGTTGAAACAAAGGCTCTACTTGAAAAGCTCTTGCTAATGATTCACTAAACAATACGTATAGTAATGGTGATAGGGGGCATCCCTGCCGTACGCCACGTTGGACACTGAAGGGGTCTGACGGTAGGCCATTAACGATAACCCGACTGTTTACACTATTATACAATAAGGAGGTCCATTTAACAAAAACTGGATTCAAACAAAACTTCTTCAAAATTTTAAAGAGGAATCCATGATGAACCATGTCGAAGGCCTTCTCCTGATCGAGGGAGACAAGCGCACAACTAAGTCCCGCACCACCCAGAGGTTCTGCTGAATACTGTGTCCCCGCACCGCACAGGTCTGAAAGGACCCTACAAGATCTGGCATAACTGTGCCTAGCCTGTTGCAAAGGGCTTTCGCCAGAATCTTGTAATCTACATTTAACAAGGTGATTGGCCGTTTGTTTTTCGGTTCGAGGGGGTCTCCTGACTTAGGCAGCAAAGTTATTATGCCTGTGCGCTGCGAGTGGCTCAATGAGCCAGCGAGGAAGGCAGAGACGAACACATCACGGAGATCATGTGCTATGGTACCCCAGAAGCGTTTATAGAATTCTACTGGAATACCGTCGGATCCAGGTGCCTTTCCGCTTTTCATCTTCACCACTGCCTTCCAGAGCTCGTCAGTAGTCAAAGGGGAGCCAAGTTCATCATTCCGATCTTTTGAGGGCGTCTTGTCAATATTATCTAATAGGGACTTTTGAAGGTCTTCATCGACATCTGCCTGGGTATACAGCTGCTTATAAAAGTTTTTGTACTCTTCTACAATGTCGAGAGGGTCCTTATGTACCACACCGTGGGCGTCACGGACAGCTTTTATGCTGCGATCAATGGCATACTTTGTGACGTCCCGGTAGAACTTAATGGTTGGTTTCTCCTCCGCCTCCACACATTGCACACGAGCACGAACCCGGGCCCCGTGTAGTTTTTCATCAAGATACTGTTGGATTGCATGAAGTGCGGAGGGGTCCCCGTTCCTCTCCCTAGAGCAAAGTGAAAGGAACTCCCCCCTTCTTCGACGAGCTCTTGCTACACAGTACTCCACTGTAAAACGTTTGATGCGGCTCTTTACATCATCCCACCACTCTAAACCTGTTGAAAAGGCCGGCCTCAAAGTTCGCCACCCTTCGTACCTGGCCTTAAAATCTTTGCTATATTCAGCCTCCGTTAGAATATCTGTGTTCATTTTCCAGAACCCCCTCCCTACTGGCCATGACTCTGGGGGTTGGAATGAGACAGTAACTGCATCATGGTCCGAAATTGGACATGCCACAACTTCGCAATCACTTGGTGACAGAGCCGTTGGAGGGTACACCCTGGTCCGACCTTGAGGCGTCCGTGCCATCAGGGCGGTGCCAAGTGAACACGGACAAGCCAGGATGCTGCACTCTCCAAACGTCAACCATATCGTGATTCTTTGTGAACATGTCCAACTCCACCATACCCACACTACAGCTTGAAGATGTGAAGGTGGACATTCGATCAAACCGTGTGTCAGGGACACAGTTGAAGTCTCCAGATAGGATACAAGGGGCACAGCCAGGAACGAAGGATGGCAGGGTAGCAAAAAAATTCCTTCTGTCTGTAGGTTGGTTAGGGGCATAAACGTTACATAGGAAGAAATTCCCGCAAGGATGTTTGATGGTGATGCATACCAATCGACCCTCATGATCATGATCAACCTTTCCGACCAGGGAAGACCATCTTGGAGAAACTAAAATGACAGATCCACAGGAAGATGCGGAACCAAAAGAAGCGTACAAACCCCCACCCCATTCGTAGGACCAGGTGTAGACATCGTCCTCATTAACAATGTGAGTCTCTTGGAGGAAAACGAAGTCCACACCTAATGATTTACAAAATTGGAATATTCTGGACCGCTTCCGACTGTCCCTCATGCCGTTAACATTCAGGGTCATGAGGGACAGGGGACCATTCATGAAATGTGGAGTGTGAAATTACAAAACTGTCTCTGACCTAGCCTTTTTATTACATGGATCTGGTGCTGGTGGCACAGAAGGACCAACTCCCCCTCCCCGGTCGGACACCCCCCCTGAGGCCGACCTCTTCAACTTGGGCTCAAGTTCAACGGCCTCACACAAATCAAACCAGCCCTCCCCAGATGGTGGGTCCTTTGGTGGAGGCTCTGAGGCAGGTCCTCCCACATCTGACATGGCAGTGTCAGACTCCGAATCCGATGACAGTTGAAGGTCATGCTCCACTGTCAGTATTCCAGCCTCCCCAGGAGCTGGTGCGGATTGTGCCTCAGGTACTGAGGTGAGGTTAGTTACAATGAAATTAGTGTCAAATAATCAGGCTAATCGCCGTGGACTTAAATACCTCACCTTACATTCTACTTTAGGGAGTTTACTTTTCGAATTCAAGCAGACAGGTGGCCGACAACGTTGTCTGGAGACCACCATAGAGCTTTTAAAGTTGTAGGTAACTGCCTTCAAGGGAAGAGTAGGAAATACACATTAACACAGTAAGGATCAACTTAAGAAAATACCCACAGCTCCGTGTCTTTTGCTAAAGGGTCAATCCTGCTGGACTCCGACAGCTATACTTTCAATTCTCTTTTAACTTTGGAGTAGTTTTATAACAACCAGGTTTTACATTTAAAGGAAGGAATCTTTGATCGATCAGAAAAAGGTTTTCTCCCTGACTTAGAATAAACATCAGTCAACAGTGAAACTTGGTTCGAGTCTTTTTTTCTTGAATCTTTTTTAGAAAAGTACCATGTCGTAGCCTTCACGATGTGGTGGGCTTAACAACACAACATCGCAAGACTGTAACATTTCAGGTGAATTGTCTTATGAAAATGCATTTAACGCATAGCCGAATTCTGGATGACGTCACAAAATACTCTTGTTGTTAATTCTCTTCTGTACTGATCGGACGCAACGTCGATAATTCGAACGTTTTTGATGCGCTGTCACTGAAGTGACATTAACGTTAGTGAAATGAATCGGTTCTCCAATCAAAGTTTTTTTTTTTTTTTTTTCCTTCTCCTTTATTTCATCTCATTTATCAAATGGTATATATAAACATATTGCAAATGAATTATATTAATTGATACACAAATTGGAAAAGAGTACAATGGAGAATAAAAACCAAGAGGCAATGTAAACACATAATCGAGGAAAATTCTTCAAAGAAAGGATAAAGTTAGCTTTGATACTTGAGAAGAGCAATGGTGTTCGGATTTCGAACGACTTTGAGCTTCAAAAAAAAAAAGATAATAAAAATAGCAACATAGCACTAATCATTTAAATGTCTTGCATTCCTCAAAGAAATGAACACTCTGCAAAATAAAGTATATATATTCATGAATTCAAAATGGAAGATATTGATTAGCGTCATTACAAAAATACGGGAAAAGTACCATCGTAGAACCCAGAGAAACAAAGGGAGGAAAACGGTGTATCCATGAATCAATTAAAAAGGTTTGGACATAAAGCAAAAGCTCTTTGAAGATCACTAAAACTTACTTTCGATTTTACTTGAAATCTTTTTCGTTGCTCAACTTTAACAACAAATTTAAGTTTCTAGAAGAAATCATTAATCAACGGTTTTTCGTTTCTTAGTTTACAGTCAAAAATAAATTTCTTCATGTGCATAGTTAAAAAATTATAAGGATGCGAAGGACGGACATAACAAAAATAATAATCTTGCTTTGAAAAGAAAAATTGCTCACTCAAAAACATATTTTCTACATCCAAAATGAAACTAGACGTGAATCTACAGTCCCAAAATAAATGGCCTATACTTTCCACTTCAGTCTCACAAAAAGTACAAAGGGGATTTTATGATTTACCCATTAAAGAAAGGAGTTTATTAGTAGGCAGGATTCTATGGAGGAATCTAAATTGGAAATATCGGATGGTTGGGTCCGAAGTGGAGCTCCAAGGAGTACGGAAGAAGCGTGACCAATCGTCGGTATTAATGTTGTTAAAAGTAGCTTGCCATTTAACACACGCAGTAGGTATTTCTATAACTTTCTTAAGTAAAATACTATAAATAAATTGCGAACTGCTCTTTGTACCCAACATCTTGTCAAATAATTCTTCGTTAGCATTCCTTTCGTTACGAATATGAATAGACTCACGCCAGTTGAGGGGAATACTATGCACTAGACCCCAATACAGAGTAAAAGGTAATGTATCAACGTTATATTTAGTGATAAAAGCTTCAAAACTTAACGGTCTACCAGTGTCGTCAAAGAAATCACTTACATACTGAACATTCTTTCCCAAAAGTCTAGGATAAAATACAATTTTACCATTCACACGGATATTTGAATTATTCCAGATATGCTGGATACCGAAATCCCCTCGGGGGTTTGTAAAGGAGGCACGACACCAAGCCTCTATGACTTGCCTAATAAAATTGTTTTTAATACTTATAATGTCACGTGGACTACATTAAAAAAGAGAGAAAAATTCCCATGGTCCATTCAACTCATCTACATAACGGCGAACCCAAGTACATCTAAGACTATCAATAAAAGTACTAGTATGAGTAACCTTTAAGCCACCATCACTCATTGGATTAATAATTGAGGTACGCTTAATCTTATCCGGATTCCCTGCCCAAATGAAATTATAAATAGTGTTTTCTACCTCTTTAATGAACGAACTCGATGGATTTGGGAGGACAAGGAAAAGACACACTAATTGTGAGAGTCCAAAGCTTTTAACAATAATATTTCGGCCAATCGGAGTTAAGTCACGACTAGCCCATATGCGGAGAGTGTTTTTTAGACGAGATAATTTAGGCTGGTAGTTAAGACGAAATAAATCATCTCCCTTATTCGTGAAAACAATACCTAACATGCTGACAGAGCCCAATGTTACCTCGAAATTAAAGTCATTTAAGTAAAGTGGCCTTCTCTTAATAAAAGAGCCTAGTGGAAAAAGTTTAGGCTTTGCTCTATTAATTTTAAGACCAGAAGCTTCTCTAAGGCATTCAAGAATATCAATAATTACGCGAAGGGAACTTTTCCTGTGGTCTAAAATAAAAGTAGTATCGTCTGCATATTGGAGAATCCTATTTTCATCGGCTCCAGTAACAATCCCGTGAATTTCATTACACTGATTTACCTTGAGAGCAAGGGTTTCAACACAGAGAATAAATAAATAGGGGCTTAGGGGGCAACCCTGACGCACACCTCTTTTAATGGGGAAAAAACCTGTTGAAAAACCGTTGTTCAGCACACAAGCGTGTGCATTCTTATAAAAAGTGCTAATCCAAGTTTTGATACTGTTCCCAAAATTAAAAAAGAAAGCGTCGCCTCAATAAAATCCCATTCCAATGTATCAAATGCCTTTTCAAAATCTACCAAAAAGAGAAAACCAGGTATATTATTAGTTGAAGTGTATTCAATCAAATCAAGAATAAATCTAATATTTTCACCAATAAATTTTCCTTTCAAAAAACCAGTTTCTTGAGGACCTAATAACGATTTAATAACACGTTGAAATCTATTAGCAATTGCCTTTGCACCTATCTTGTAATCCACATTCAAAAGCGAAATTGGACGATAGTTTTGAAGGAGCGTAGAATCTTTACCAGGCTTTGGAATAAGAGTTATAACACTCCGAGATTGCTCAGGGGACAGAAACCCATTACGGTAACCATAATTTAAAGAATCAACAACAAACTGCCCAATTAATGGCCAAAAATGTTTGTAAAAGTTAACAGAGAAACCGTCACTTCCAGGTGACTTGTCGTTTTTCATTGAATTAAGGGAGATGAAGCAATCATGAAGCGTAAGTTCCCCTTCCCACTGAGCAGATTCGTCCATTTCTAGGGAAGGGTGAATTAAATTCAACAGGAAGGGGACGGGAGAAGTATTAATAGAAGTGTAAAGAGATCGGTACCGGACGGTAAAGTAAAACCCTCCATTGAAAGCAATGCTGTTTGTACGGTGAACAAAAAGGTAAAGGAAAAAAAATTTTAGAGCCTTTCTCTGGAACCTACAATGCAAAATTGACACTCAGCAATAATTAATCGTACCCCTCCCCTTTCTCCGTTTTTTACAGCAAGTGCAATTACACTTTACTGTCTTCCCATATACTCTCTATGATAGCCATATGTACCAGAGACAATCCCCGACAAAAGTGAATGAAACAAATCACCTTCCCCGACCCCCCTTTCAATGTTGGCTACAACCATTCAACTATCAGCTGGGACACAAAATTGAAAGGGGGAAGGGAGGATTCAAGGGAAGTTTGAGAGTGTGAGTGCATTTTGTTACCGTACCAACGATTTTGTTTCATTTGTTTTGTCGGGGATTGTAGCTAGCACTAAGCTGCCATGCATATGTTGTACAAGTTTGTCCTCAAACGTGAAGTAATTTTACTGAGAATGTGTCACATATACAAAATTGATGTGATTAACCAAAAAATTCGAATTTCATCGGAACTTAATTAGTTTACCTCTTAAATCCTTAAATGCCGTTCTGAATAAAGAATAAAAATTTAATACGTGCATCATGAGCTAGCACTAAGCTGCCACGCATTTGTGTACAAAATTTTCTTCAAATGTGAAGACATTTTGCTAACAATGTGTTTCACATACAAAATTGATATAATGAACCGAAAAGATTAAAATTTCATTGGAACTTCAGTATTCTGCCTCTTAAATCTTGAAAGGCAACAAAGGTATGATCGGGTGGGGAGGGGTTGGAACTCTGTATGGAGAAAATGGAGGGAGGAAAAATGAGTACAATGATTTAGGAGGTTGTGTCTCTGGGCTGCAGATGACAACAAAAACTTGTAGTATAAGAATGGCAGGAAGAATTTCCTATTCCAATATTACAGTATCTCTGTGTAGCCTTTCTAAGTTAGGGTAGGGGGGTTTACCGTTGTACTGTTATGGGAAACTCAAGCTAAAATTTTCAGGGAAATCCAGGGGTGCGATTTGCGGCCCACTCGAGTTGCTTTGGATGGCTCTAACTGTAACCCCCAATTTATTTGAGCCCCCCAAAATTTAATAAGTGTACCCCGCCTCCTCAAAAATTACATTCCTATAAATAAAATGTGTCTGGGGGTAATGATCTGGGAAATTTAATACACTGAGAAGGAGCTAAACTGATTTAGACTACAAGTTTCTAAATTTGTTTCATTGAGATATAAATATCCTTTTAAATGAATTTGCGACAGTTAGGCTATAGGCTAATACCAACAGACAACTTGATCATTTGCATTATGTACATGCATGTTGAACTGAACATGTTCCACTGATGAACATAATATACCATTCACTGACTGGTTTCCATTTTGAACCATTTGGAACCATTTGTGAATACCAAAACCATTCGCGAACCATTTGCATTCCATACAGCTATGTGATCAGAAAACATTCAGATGTACATTTCCATTCATGTACCATGTGAAATCCATTTGAGACCATTAAGGAACATTCGGGTCCATTCGGAACAATTCAACTTTTCCAAATGGTTTCGAATGGAATTTAAACCTGGGTGTAATCTTCGAATGTACCAAACGTTTTGTCATTCAAATCATTCCTAGATGCACATTTTATGTAAAAAATATCTATCTCAGACCAAAAAGAGATGCGCCGTTGTCTCATTTACTCCATTAAAAAGAGGCCTTATTTAACCTATTGAGAAAAACATTCCATCAAATATTCTCTGCAAGAAATGGAACTGAATAAAATGCGATTCCGTGTACTCTCAATGCAGAATAGACGAGTCCAATGAATCAGGTGATGGTCCCATAAGTTGGTGATAGCTGAGGTCCTTAAGGTTTAATCTTTCGAATTTTTTGCCTAAATGTATCATGGATGATTGTACACTAAAAATCTGATTCCCCCAATTTTGCTGAATACGGGGGTTTAGTGTTGCATATATAGACAATTAAGACGAGGCTGATGAACCCCACTAATGGTCGCCTTCACTAGGTGCAAGGATGATTGTGCACTAAAATTCCTCTTGATCCCCTCACTTTCGCTAAATGTGAGAAATATTATTACCGTGGATGATTGTAGACTAAAATGCCTCTTGATTCCCTCAATTTCGCTGACTATCGGGGGTTTAGTGCTGCATGTATAGATAATTAAGACTATTTAAGGCTGATGAACCCCACTAATGGCCGCCTTCACTAGGTGCTCGGATTCGTCTGTATTAGGTAGCATAAAAATTGTCTTTGCAAAGTGTTGGTTATTTTAAGTAGTCACTCAATTTCAAATTGGATAAAGACAGTAGCGTCACCAGACTTTTCTTTCTAGGGCGCACTGGGGTGGCCCAACAGTTTTGCAGGAGGAGCATTGCTTAACTCTACTCACAGCTCCTAAGGGCCTGTGGTTGGGTCAAGAAGGCAAAGTCCCGGTGGGGGTCCAGGAGGCGAAGCGTCCTGAAGCTCCTTGGTTTAAGGGTGTTGGTGAAAAACAAAAGTCGCTATTTAAGGGTTATTCTGTGATAAACATTGGTATTAAATCTATTTTCAGGGTAACTTCAAGTAAGACTTTTGGTTAAAAAAAAATTGTGATTCAACTACCAAGAGCAGATCCGGCTGACATTTTGAAAAAAGGGGAGATGAACTTTAGAGAAAGAAGGGGACGGGCAGTTCAATGTGAGTTCCGGTGGGTCTAAAGGACCGGAAGCTTCTGGGTTTTAAGGTGTTTGTGAGGTGCTAAGGTCGTATAAGGGTAATTCTATTGTCTTTTCACTGGTCTGAAAGGTACTTCCAGGGCAACTTCAAGTAAGATTTTACTGGTAACAAAACTAGTGAATCTACTACCGAGAGCGGACCAGGCTGTTATTTTGAAGAAGGGGAAGTTGAACTAGAAAGGAAGCAGTTAGTGTACAGTTAAATATGATTCTTTTAAGGAAAGATGTAGGCCTTATCCTGCCTGAACGTTTACCTTAGGTGTGCACCACCTTCAACTGGCGTAATCTTAAATGTGCAGAAAAATTTGAAAAAAAAAACGCAACGCCTCAGACAGCCGGAAATGGCATTTCCCAGGTATTTTTACGATATTTTCTTTTGAAAAACATGCAAATTACTGCCTATTGGTAAAAGAAGATTCAAATTTTAAAACAATTTGTTGTCACGTGTACTCTGACTACCGAAGACACCTTTTTTAAATCACAAATCCTAGTTGGGGTGCAAAAGTTTTCCCAGGGGGACACGTGCCCCTAGCCCCCTCCCCTTTATATACGCCACTGGAAACAGACGCGACTCATACATTTTTAAGACGACACAATTGCAGAAAGGAAACCAAGAGTGAATGGAAAAGTGTTCAAATCATATTTCATACAAGCAGTTGTAACCCAAAGCATTTATATATTGATGGAAAAGTTATGTAATTTGAAAGCGTCCTTGCTTCTGAGAATATTTTACGAAATAAGCCTGTTAGCAAGTTTTATAAACTAGTTGTTCAAAACGCTCTGATCGCCGTGAAAATTCCAACCTGGAGACCTTAAAGTGCATGCATAAAAACATCTCGGACAACAACATTTGAAACATTGATTTGCAAGGCATTTTATTGGAAATTGACCGCATTTTTACTCTGTTTGGTATATTTTCCCCAACATTGTACCTTTTTCTTTTGCAGACGAGACTTTATAACACATTCGTGTTGGTGTCTCGTAAAATCCCGTCTAACTGTGATAATATTAATACCATTTATTTATGGGGGGGGGGGGGGGCTGAATTTCAATCAAAAGCTTGTAAATAACCAAACTTCAAAATCAATCAAAGATGACCTTTCGTCTCTTCGATCTCTTGAAAATGCCAGATTTTGAATGACGTAACAGATTACCCGTGTCGTAACTCTGATTGGAAAACTGACTGAAAACTGAACAATGTCACACCAGTGACAGCTTATAAAAAAACGTTGACATTATCAACGGTCCGTCCAATCAGTTCAAAATAGAATTTAAAACACAGAGAATTATACGACGTCATCCAGTATTCGGCAAAGTGTTAAATGTATTTTCATGAGACAGGTCATCTTAAAATGTATTGTAACTAACGTGACATGACATCGGTAATATTTAAACAATCTTTAGATGTACTGTAAAAATATTTCTCCAACTTTGTCAAGTTGTTTCGAACACAAATAATTAGTTTGTTATAACGAATGATGCATGGTTTTGTCTTAAAAAAAATTGTTTATTTTTTTTTTTTTTTTTACTTTTTAATTTATCACAAGTTGTGAGTTTATTACAAATGATTATTTTTTATTTCAGATTATCATTTTGTTATGACAAATAAATTTAACTATGGCTGAACGATCTGGCCTTAATTTGTACCCCAATATCTTCTGTAGTTGCTATTACTACATGATGAGTGGTCGGGGGAATAATTGAGCACATTTTGGCGGTAATGTCCTGGTGTAAGGTATCACGTTACGAACCAATTACCTGCATGGTTGTGAGATTAACACGATGAAAATGACGCATTTCCTATTGTTTCCTGTAAACCTGTTTTCCGAAATAACATTCATCGCAATCAATCAAGTACGTCAAAGACTTAACTTCGAGGGGTGAGGAAATTTCCTTGGTAAGAAATACTAGTTAAAAAAGACAAGAGGGTGTTAGTAAATATACTTTGTTGTGGACAGTGCAGCAGGTGAAGGAAATAGCCAATGGCATAGGATTGGACAAAGTTCTTTGTTTCCCCCTCCTTTCTGGCAGCCCTGCACCATTAATCTTTCCCCTCAGTGCCCCCTAATAATGACAATTTGTAAGCAGCAAATGGTTATAAAAAATAATACTTTTTTATTACAAATTGATACTTTGTACTAACAAATCGATAATTTGTTGTACCAATTACTAATTTAACGATCAAATTTAATCAAATTTGTGACAAGAATGACAATTTCTATGCCAATAGCTTTAATGAACTTTCGTGGTATAATTCGTTTCTATCGTTTTATCATAGAGAAACGTGTCTAATCTGTACTTAAAGCAGACAACTGTCACTGGTCATTAGCGGTACGCGCTATTTCGTCTGTTAGGTATCCCGTCAGTCAGTTAGTTAGATTTGGGTTGAGTCGAACCGGCCACGGGCTTTTTCGGGGCAATGCGCACTGTTAAACAAGAAAGTCCTTTACTGGCAAACGATAGCCTTAATCCCTAACGTAATCCCTAAACTGACAAAGAATACAATAGATACAATACAATAAAAACAGTTGTGGGAGTTGGTTTCATTTCTGAAATCTTTGGTATGACCGGGCCAGGCTTGCTTGTTTAAAGCCAGGTGTTTTAACCATTTGTTGATCCACGTGTTCACTGTCGGTATCGTAGACACTTACTAAAGACCTCTTCATCAGCAAACTTACATGCATTTTACCTGAATTTTCCGTCCAAGGCTTTATCCAGAGCTAACGTTGAAAAAAGAGAGGATTTAAGATGGTTGAACTTTCAGATTCTGCAACAAATTTCGCAAATTCTACGTCACTGACGTTAGTTTCCATAGCAGCAGCTTTGGGGGCAATGTTCGCATGGAGCCAACAAAAACCCAGAAAAGATTTTCCGCCTGGACCACGAGGTTGGCCAGTGATTGGCAACTTGTTAGGTGAGCAAAAACAAAATCTTGTTTTCGTTTTCATGGTTATCTACTCAGTTAAAGAGTTGTAGCGATCTCTGGTAATAAAGAATGTGGCAACAAAAAAGCAAATCAAATTTTATTGGAAAACAAATGCTGTTGAAGTATGAGAAACCGTTCCTTATATGTCGTTCAATAAGACTTGATGTTGTTTCAAGTCAAATTACTTTTTAGCCACAATCTTGAAATATAATGTCTTGGCAGTTTGGTTCGTGCTGTTAATTTGGTTCGTGAAATTTATCACACATAGCATCAGGTTTAAACATTCCTCTCTTGTGGTTTCTTTTTCATCGCCTATGCCTTTAAATTTTGTCGGAAAGGTGAGACTATCGGAGACATGGTGTAGTCAGTAATATAACATAGATTTTGCGGCCCAGCTTCTTACAAATTAGCTTAAGTCGGGACCTCCAATGGCCACTGGCCTGTTTTCCTTACTCCATTCAGTATGGTGAGCATCGAACAGAATAACATTGGGGGCCTTTTTAAAGCCTTTATAAAATGTTAATATTGTAGATAATGTTAACAAACAGGATGAATCTTGTATGATCATGTACGAAAATTTTTTTAACCTCTGACCACCTGGGTGAGGGACATGTGGTATACCAAATTACTCTGCGGAAGAAAGCAGAATAAATTGAACCCATTCGGCAAGAAGTATTAATAAAACAAAAACCAAAAAGTACACGTTATTTTGATTCTGATTTAATAATACGTAAAATGATATTTATATTGATAGAGTTTCTATCATTACCTGATGTGACGTTTAGCTTAGTCAGCTTAATAATGCATGTGCTGGGGGAGGGTGGGGGGGGGGGGGGGAGTATGGCTTTAAATCTAGTCGTTCTACTCTCATGACACTATTAGAGAGGAAATCGATACATTCTTGGACAATCGGAAATCAACCCCTGGAGTCTTCATTGAGCTAAGTAAGGACACTATTGACTTTGACATTGTCGACCTCAGTCCGTCTATTACTTAGGAAAAAAGACAATCATTGAGGCCTGTGTACACGTGGCACATTTTAGGCCTCATGTGCCGCAACATTTTGCCGTAATAACTGGACACAAAGATTTTGCTCCTGCGTACACTAGACACATGTTGCCACTTGTGTCAGAACACATTGGAAATATTTTCGAACACAAAGTATTTTTGCAACTTGTGTCCAACATATGTGTCTTGAACTGTGTCCAGTGCCCACAGGGCTTTCGGGTTTTCGCGGGATAGCTCATAACTGGTTGTCAAGCTACTTAAAGGATAAATTGCCGTTTATACAAGTGAATGTTTTATGTCCAGAATTAAAAAAGGAAGACCGAAATTCGTATTTTATTCATAACTGACATTTGCAATGTATCCAACTTAAAGTTTGTTCTATTTTCAGATGACACATACATATTTTGTTCTCATAATGATTTATATTTGTTATGCAGAATGATTGGAAATTAATATCTTAAATGTAATAAATGGTTCACAGTGAATAAGCTCATAGGCTTAGGAAGCGGGTGGGGGGCTGGTTGGGGGACTCGCTCGTCGCAAAGTGCAATCTGAAATACAGGAGTGCGCGTCCATATATTAGTTTGGTACACTTTTCGAGCTCTAGAAATGACAAAACCGGATTTTAACATACGTGACACCTAATCATCAAGACACGCCCGCGACTGCAATGCTATTTTTTTTATGAATTGTCTTTCATAAAATTCCAAATTTTGTCCAGTATAAGCTCAAGATTTTGAAATATTTCATCTAAAAAGGACAACGAACTTCCAACGGAGAGTGTCAGTTCGTAGGCCTTAGATAACCTTATGTTGTGTCCTACCTTCAAATCTTAAAGGACTCTGATGAGAGGTTTTTATTCACGTTAAACTCAGAACTTTATTTACAACATGACATCTACTCTGCACGTTATCTCGAGACTCTTTTTCGAGGTGTCATAACACTAATATATTGCACAGTTCTTCTTGAGGTGCCACTACACTAAAACATCACAATTCCTCCCTCTTTGGTGAGGACATGGCTTCCCAATACGCAACATGCTAATGAATACGGATATCATTAGAGTACATATTAATTGACTACCGCAATATTTTTCTAAAACTAATTTTGCAAGTCATCATGGCCGGTAAACACCCAAAGGCTATAACTTTGTTTTGAAACTGTTCTCACGGCTAAACTTTTCATGACTACTTTTGGCATTATACTGAACTTTTGACTTTTGGTTTAACTTTAGAAATGCAAAACAACATTAAACCTTTTTTCTTTTATATTTCAACTAGACGAAGTATTTAATACTTTTATTGTCTTCAAGTTCTCCTTTGATAACATATTTACTCTAAATTTACGACATCTGATACCCTCTACTTGTCAAGAAGGCTACATAATACTTCAATAAAACTGAGGGAAATTTTCTCACTTGAAGATACCCTCGCACTAACTTGATCAGTAAAGTTTTGCTTGTCAGGCTCTGCTTGGTCACTTAGTTGCCAAGGAAACTGACGCGCTTTATCTGTGCTACTAGCCAAGTCGGCACTTTCAGAATTGGTTGCTGCGTCTGCTAGCGTACCAGTAGGGGTGTCAACTGACTGGGCTAATGTTAAAGGCGCACTCCCTGTTTCTCTGTTTGCAACATTTCCACTAACATTGCATGCCTCGAGATCAGTACCCGTTGTGGCGGACAACCTCAATTGGTCATTATGCCTTGGTATCTTTCGCCCATCTTTAGAGTCTACGACACACAAACATGGATTTAAGATTTCAGCGACCACTCCTTTCAACCACGTTAATCCTGTTGCAAAGTTTTTGGCAAGGACAGGGTCTTTTACACAGAAGTCTCGACTCTTAGCTTCCATGTTTTTCCTCTCAGTCATACCACTTTGCTGCAAATTGACTTTTCGAGCAATGTTTGGCCGAACTTGGTCCAGGCGGCTCCTAATGCGACGTCGAAATAGTAACTCACTTGGGCTTTTACCTGTGGTTGCTTGTAGTGTGAATCTGTATCTCATCGAAACTCTTTGGAGTTTTAATTCTAGGTCTCCTTCTCTGACCTTCTTAACACCAAGGAGTTGCAACAGATGGAGTTCTGACTTCCTTTTTTATTGCTTCCATCACTCAAACCCTACTTAACCCCCAGCAACTGCTTCTCTAAAGTCTTTACATTCCTGATTCACCACACAGCCCCCATGGGACCCAAAACTCTACTTTGGAGTGTAACTAGTAGCCGCCAACAAGGGTTTTTACCATTACGCAATAATTAGACTGGCAGAGGTGATATCTTTGGTGCTGAAGCTGTCTTCGGAATACACGTGCGCAGAAGGTAGGGGATGCAAATGCATATAATAAACACTTGTGCAGTAATTTCTAATTCATGCAAAAAACCGCATTTTAATCGGATTTTCCGTTAAAATTCTATTGCAAACCGAAGAGGATTTGTTTATACCACATAAAGGTTCGAAATTCGAAAGTTTTCACTCCCGAAAAGTGGGATTTTCGTGACATTGCGCATCAAACCGCATAACTAGACCATGTTCAAACGATTGCTTACGAACTACTCTAAAATACTATCGTATTCGCGATCGCGAACACTGGCGACCAAAATTTCAAAAATAGCTCTCAAAATATAGCTTTTTTGAGCTTTTTAGAGTTGTAACCATGGATGCACCATTTAAGACTTTGATCGGAAGCCATCTGTTGCTCTATTGGCATTATAATCGGTGGTTTTTGTTCGTTAGATTTTCGGCAAAAGACTTCATTCTAAGTCTGCATATGAAAAAAGACCTTTGTGCTTACATTTTTCAAGCTAGCCAACATTTTCAATTCCCTTATCCAAACGGTAACAAAAAATGAGTGAACAATCAATAAAGCTGAGAAAGTTCGCATCGGTTTGCACCTTGGTTTTGTTTTCATGATCCGACTTTATCATGTCCGAGTCCAAATTTCTTCCCTAGCTCTTCGGGAAAAATAGTTTCTTTTAGACCTTTTTTCGATCAACGTAGGTTAGAGTGAATAATATTTCCTTAGGTATTCCTGTAAGATACGGATCAACACATAACACATGGATTTGTAGTTGTATGAATGGAAATGCCTGCTTAAAAGTTATATCGTCGCTACACAAACACTGTCCACAAATTACTGTGTGGCCTCGTGCCACAACCTTTTGCTACTATGCCCGCGTGTAGGGATAGTAGCATTGTTAAGTTGTTTTTTGAGTCGGCGGCGAATGTGTCACCCCCTCAAGTGTTTAGTGTTCTAAAGAAAAGTGGTATTGAGGTGAAACAGATTGAGATGTTGCAGGCGCTTCAAGCCCGCAACACGTATGACCTGAAGTTCAGGTCAGACGCAGCCCGATTGGATGGTGTGTCACGCCTGAAGGGGGTACAAGGGCTCACCGTTGCGCCATATGATCCCTCTGTGGCGGTGACGGTGCTGTACCTGCCCTTTGAGGTGGGACAGGGTCTGGTTGCGAGGGTTCTTGGGCAGTACGGAACTGTCTCAAGCAGTATGTGGTGCACCTACGGTGATGGTGAGTTAAAGGGCATACTGAACGGCAAGAGGCAGTTCCGTATGGTATTGAAGGGGGACATTCCATCCTTCCTCTTCATAGGGGGTGCCAAAGCCCACATTCGCTACTTTGGGCAGCCCCGCACCTGTTTTAAGTGTGGAGAGGAGGGGCACGAGGCCAGGTCGTGCCCAAACAGACGTTGTGGGAGGTGCCGGCAGTTGGGACACGACAAGGCTGAATGTCCCAATGATGTGAGGTGCAACCTTTGTGGGGAGGATGGGCACATCTCTGGTGCCTGCCCCACATCTTACTCTGCCCGTGTCAGTGGGGCCGACACCTGACCCCACGCAACCAGAACCAGAACCCATGCATGAGGATTCAGATGCCCCTGAGGAACTGGAGAGGGTGGCTCGTGAGGTAGAGCAGGAGTTCCTCGCCTCAAAGAAGTCTGGGGAGGGGACAGGGACCCCTGAGGCAGACTCTCCATCCCTGGCACCTGAGGAGGCTGGAGTGAAAACGGTAGAGGAGGACCTCCAGCTCTCCTCTGACTCTGAGTCTGGCACTGTCATGTCAGATGTTGGAGAGTCTGCCCTAGACCACCCAATTAGGGAGCTACCACTGGGAGAGAGCTGGTTTGATTCAGGTGAAGGGGTACCTGAATCCTCATTAAAGAGATCTGCCTCTGGTGAAATGGACCAGGATGTTCAAGTTTCTGAGGCCCCCATACCACCCCCTCGTAATAAGGTCAGTAGGCTCCAGACAAATGTTTAGACACCCACTCCTCCATGGCTGTGCCCCTGTCCCTCTTGACCCTGAACGTCAATGGTATGAGGGACAGTCGGAAGCAGACCAGAATATTTCAGTTTTGTAGGTCACTAGGTGTGGACTTCGCTTTACTCAAGAGACGCATATGGTGAATGAGGACGATGTCCACACCTGGTCCTTTGAGTGGGGTGGAGGATTGCATGCTTCCCTTGGTTCAGCATCTTCGTGTGGAACAGTTATTTTAATTTCACCAAGGTGGACCTCCCTGGTTGGAAAAGTTGATTCTGATCACGAGGGCCGTTTGGTATGCGTTACCCATAAAGCACCCCAGTGGTAGCTTCCTACTATGTAATGTGTATGCGCCAAATCGGCCCTCCCACAGGAAGAACTTTTTCACCATCCTACCATCCTTTGTCCCCGGCGGTGCCCCATGTATCCTGGCTGGAGACTTTAACTGCGTCCCCGACACCCGGCTCGACAGACTGTCCTCGTGTACGTCTTTTGGTCGGGTTGTTGGTATGTCGGAATTGGACATGTTCACAAAGAACCATGACATGGTTGACGTTTGGAGAGCACAACACCCGGGTTTGTCCGTGTTCACTTGGCACCGACCAGATGGCACGGAGGCCTCAAGGCTAGACCGGGTTTACTCTCCACTGGCTCTGTCACCAACCAACTGTGATGTCGTGCCATGTCCAATTTCGGATCATGATGCAGTTATTGCCTCCTTTCAACCCCCCAAGTCATGGCCAACAGGGAGGGGCTTCTGGAAAATGAATATTGATATTTTAACAGAGACAGAATATAACGAACAGTTTAAAGCCAGGTACGAAGAGTGGCGGACATTGAAGCCGGCCTTCCCAACGGGTTTAGAATGGTGGGATGACGTTAAGTCCCGCATCAAGCAGTTCACTATTGAGTACTGTGTAGCAAGAGCTCGGCGAAGAAGGGAGGAGTTCCTCTCGCTCTGCACAAGGGAGAGGAATGGGGACTCCTCCGCTCTTCACGCAATCCAGCAATATCTTGATAATAAACTGCATGGGGCCCGTATTCGTGCCCGCGTGCATTGTGTGGAGGCGGAGGAAAGGCCTACAATCAAGTTCTACCGGGATGCCTCGCAGTACGCCATTGACCGCCGCATAAAGGCGGTGCGAGACGCCCATGGTACAGTACAGAAGGATCCTCTCGACATCGTGGAAGTATTTAGAAGCTTCTATGAGAAGCTTTACGCAGGTAGATGTCGACGAGGGACTTCAATTACCCCTGTTAGATAATATCGACAAGTCAACCACTAAAGGGCAGAATGATGAACTTGGCGCCTCATTGACTGTCGTCGAGCTCTGGAAGGCAGTAGCAAATATGAAAGGAGGAAAGGCACCCGGATCCGACGGTATACCAGTGGAATTTTACAAACGCTTCTGGGGTACCGTTGGTCATGATCTCCGTGATGTATACGTCTCTGCCTTCCTTGCTGGCTCATTGAGCCCCTCGCAGCGCACTGGCGTAATAACCCTGCTACCCAAGTCTGGAGATCCGCTCGAGCCAAAAAATAAGCGGCCGATCACTCTGTTGAATGTGGACTACAAGATCCTGGCGAAAGCCCTTTGTAACAGGCTGGGCACTGTTATGCCGGATCTTGTAGGGCCTTACCAGACATGTGCGGTGCGTGGACACAGTATTCAGCAGAACCTCTGGTTGGTGCGGGACCTAGTTGAGTATGTGAAGGACCGTGATCTGCCATGTGCGCTTGTCTCCCTCGATCAGGAGAAGGCCTTCGACATGGTGGATCATGGATTCCTTTTTAAAATATTGAGAAAATTTAAGTTAAGCCCATCCTTTGTTAAATGGGTAACCCTATTGTATGATAGTGTATATAGTCGGGTTGTGGTTAATGGCCTACCGTCAGACCCTTCAGGGTCCGACGTGGGGGTACGTCAGGGGTGCCCACTGTCACCCCTACTTTATGTGTTATTCAGTGAATCTCTAACTAGAGCCTTGCAAGTGGAGCCTTCGTTCAAACCTTTTCATATACCTGGTGGTGCCAGAGTCAAATGCCTCCAGTATGCTGATGATGTCACTTGTGTGGTCTCCGACCTACCATCCTTCAGGGCCCTTTCTGACACGCTGTCCACGTTTCAGAAGGCGACAGGTGCCAGACTGAATCCCACTAAAACCAAGGGACTCCGTCTAGGCAAGTGGCGGTGGAAGTCCCTCCCTTTCACAGCATCGTGGGTTGACGACGCCATTAAAATTAATGGCCTATGGTTTGGTTATGGTTCACCAGAGTCACTTACGTGGAATGAAAAAGCGGACCTGGTGGAGGCTAGGTTGACGTCCTTTGACGATAGATATCTAACTCTTTTGGGAAAGGTGACAGTAATCAACCGTTTTGTTTACCCTCTCTTGTGGTACCCGGGCACTGTTCTGGCTGCTCCAGAGAGAGTCCTGATACGACTTGAGAGGGCTATTTTTGGATTTCTGTGGTCAGGAAAAACGGAGCTAGTCAAAAGAAAAATGGTGTACCAGGAATGTAAGTACGGGGGTTTGGGTCTTGTGCACCTTCCCTCGAAGCTCCGTTTTCTCCTGACCAGATGTGTTTTTAGCGCCGTCGAGAGCCAGTCGCCGTTCACATATTTCGTTCGTTATTGGGGGGCGTTATCCTTTCGTTGGTACTTCCCTCCCTTTTTGCCAACAGTTTACCCCACAGCTGGAGGCCAACTGTGGCATATTGCAATATGAGGGACACTCTTCGTATTATGTCAACAGTGGGGGACGTTTTGCAGTCCAGTGCGGGGACCTGTACAGGGCCATTTTGATGACATGGTCGGACAGGTTCGTCCCAACAACTATGCGTCGGAGCCGGAAGTGTGGCGTGTAGTCCACAGTAAGTCACTTGATTACCGCCGGCGAGACTTGCTGTGGCGAATCGCACACGACGCCATTGTTACTAACCTCAAGCGCCTTCGGTGGCGTCTTGGAGATGGCATTTGCCCCCGGACTGGATGCACAAAGTGGGAGAGTGTGCCTCATGCGTTTTGGCAGTGTAGTTTTGTGGCACTTCTCTGGGAATGGTTTCAAGTCCTGGCTGATCGCCTCACGTTTTCCAACAGCTGGGCGGTCAGTCAGGACTACGCTTTGCATGGTCTTTCACCTCCGCCATGCAATACCAGTGTTTGCGGTATACTTACCTTTGTTTCGGCCTCCATAAAGCTTGCCTTGTGGAGAGACCGGTGCAATGTTGTATTTAGGGGAGAGGGAAGGCTTGCGGTCGACGTTCGGCAGGTGGTGGGGTCCGCTTATCTCAGTGCGGGGTGGCCGGGTGATGGTTAACCTGTAAATAATAACCTACCTGTACATAATATTGTGTAAATAGCTCGAGTGTGGGGTGGGTGTTGTACATGTATGCTGAAGTTTTGTTTCCCAGCCCATGTAAACGGGTATGTAAATAAAAGGGGTCTATTATTTTTCATTATTGTTATGAACATAATGTTGCATCACCTTTCTTGAGAACAAAAGAGGAATTGTGTAGTTACACAAATTTTGTTTCTTGGTGCATGTTAGGGTCCTGTAAATAGTCTTTGCCTTTGTGTTTTGTCCGGTCTGGTTTGAGTTCCTCTCCCTTTGTTTCACAGTGCCCGTTTTGATGTACTTAAAAAGCACACAGTCAGGTGTTCATAATATACACATACCATGGAGCTGGGCATTGTGCTTTTTAAGTGCATTGAAACGGCACATACAAAACAAAAAACAAAAACTGAAACCGGATCGGGCAAAAACATAACATTTACAGACTGCTAAATCAAACAGAAAATTATGTTCATTACAGTAATAAGCTATATATACAGATATTTACAAAACTATTTACAGAAAGTTATACACACAGATATTTACATACTATTTACAACTATTTACAAGCCCCTTACATACCCACCCTATTACAAATTGACCACCACACGGTCCCCCCTCACCGAAACGAGTGGACCCCAAGGCCTACCGAACGCCGACCTTGGTAAACGAACGAAGTCGGACTCAACCCTCAGCCTCACCTCCGCCTTCACCGATGCCAGGACGACGTCCGCAGGCTATCCCATCCCCCTAAAAACAACGTTACATCGGTCTCTCCATAGGGCCAGCTATATGGAGGCCGAAGCAAAGGTAAGTATGCCCTGAATACTTGTATTGCATGGCGGGGGTGAAAGACCATACAAAGCATAGTCCCGGCCGACCGCCCATGTGTTTGCCCATCGTCAAGCGATTAGTCAGGGCTTGGAACAATTCCCAAAGGAGGGCCACAAATTCATACTGCCAAAAAACATGTGACACACTCCCCCACTTTGTGCATCCAGTGCGGGGGCAAATTCCATCTCCAAGACGCCACCCAAGACGCTTGAGATTAGTCACAATTGCATCATGTGCGATTCGCCACAACAGGTCTCGCTGGGCATTGTACTAAGTGTGCTGCCATTGACTGCTGTACTGATTTATACATTACTGTATACCTCTACAGACAGGCCCACGTACAGCACAGTGTTAGTCTCTGGCAAGAATAACACTATTACGTAATACTCAGGGCGGATAGGAGTGAGAGCGATGACACATTGATATGCTAACGGGCCCTCGGGCAGTAGTTTATCACGTAGTTAACCTTGAATCAAACTAGTTCTTTTAAAAACGTACATAGAAACAGGCACGCTGCAACAAACGGACAACTCAAACCGGCCGGACAAAAACACAAACGCTAACCTTTAACCATCCACACACACAAACACGGAACACAAACATCTGTGACAACGGAGAGGACGCACCAATCCACCCAAACAACCCGCCAACTCACCCACAACCGCCCCCAACATCAACCCTACACCAACTCCCAAGACAACAAAAACCAAGAATACCCCACACCACCCTTCAAGGTCACTCCATGTCCGGAGGCAACGCCTCCCCCGAAGGCAACACCACGCCCAAAGGCAACAAGACGCCCGAAGGCAACTTAACAACACGTAAAAAGCACAGGGCAAACATACAGGAACACCTTGCCCAAGGGTGCTCCGGAGGCAGTTGTGGCAAAGGGTAACCTCATTATTTCCACGTTTAAACAAACTCCACGGCCGTATGCAGTTTAATGTCCTACACAGGACTATTAGACTCAAGGAAGAAATGGAAGTCAGGACTCAGTCTGTTGCAACTCCCTGTTAACACCATCCTTTATGGTCTGTACCGCTCGTTCGGCTAGTCCATTACTGGCTGGGTGATTCGGTGCTATTTGTACATGTTCAAAGTTATTATAAATTGTGTGAAATCCTCACTGAAAAACTGTGTCCCGTTGTCACTCACAATAGTCTCTGGTAATCCATACGTTGCAAACATTCTAAGCATGGCTGCGATATTTGCTGCTGCGGTCGCGTTCTGAAGTCTTACCAGGGAGGTGTTATTAGACACCTCCTTGGTCTTACAGCTTGAATTCATTTGCTGCGGGAATTCACAACTATCAACACCTCTCGGTTAGAAATACTTGCCTAATCTATGTGTCCGGCCGGTATGAGTTGTATTTTTTAACAACGTGCTTGTTTCTAAGTACGTTTTTAAAGGAAAATCTATGTGTAAGCGAATCCATGGGTTTTCTGGAAATTCCCAAGGCAGGATTGGTGTTAGCTGAGGTTGTTTCTGATGTTCCTGGCAGGTATCACCCAGTTTGCATTTTTGCTCCAACTCTCGGTCATAGCTGGCCACCAAAAATAGGATCTTGCTAAAGCTTTCACTTTTTTCTATGCCAGGGTGTGTAGCGTGCAGTTCCCCAAGAAGTGTGCTCCTAAGGTCTTTGTCATTTGGTATTACTACTCTGTGTCCCCAGAGAACAGTACCATCTTCTACACTTAATTCTTCCGTCCTTTGAGAAAATAGCGCAAACTCCTCTCCTAAATTTCGCTTTTCTGGTCATCCCGCCATAATATTCTCCCTTACTCGAGCTTCTCGGTTAATGATTTGATTTGCTGCTTCCACTGGACGCTGGTCTACTTCATTGAAGAAGTTAACGTGTTCTCTGCCAGTCCGTCTGGTGTTGATAGTAACGTTTCAAACGCCCAGTCTTCTTTCTCCTCATCATCTGATGGTAGGCGAGATAATGCATCTGCATTACTGTGATTATGACCTACTTCGTTTTCAATGTCGAAGTCATAAGCTGATAATATCATGTTTTTTCTGGTCACTCTTGCTGATGATGGTTACCAAATAATGCTACCAGTGGCTTATGATCAGTCACTATTGTAAAGTGTCTTCCGTGAAGGAACTAATGAAACTTTTTCAGTCCAAAGACTATTGACAACCCTTCCTTCTCGAATTGAGCATACTTTTTCTCAGCCGAATGTAACTCCCTAGATGCAAAAGATATAGGTCTTTCACTCCCATCATCCACTTTACTCCCATCACCCATTTTGTGGCTGATGACTGTTCCTAAACCATGCGGACCTGCATCAGTCTGTAACGATATTGGTTTCGCTGGATAGATATGCGCTAGGAGACTATTACTTTGGACTTATTCTTTGACTTTGTTAATGGAACGGAAAACTGAAAGATTACAAATTTCACGATTTAAATTGTAACGTAAAACCGTTTCCCTTAAAATAGAAGGGAACATATGAATGTGGCTCGACAGTTCTGTAAACAATTCCATGGAGTAACTGAAAAATGAACATATTACACATGTATTTGCCAGTATCATCAATCGCCTATCACCTTCGAAAGTGATCATCCATAAGTTTATTTCTCTGTTTGAGATGGAAGGTAAATATCCATTTATTAATAGATATCCTAATTAAATGACTTTCACATGCAGTGAAAGCATAATACTTAAATGCCATGAAAATTGCAAAAGACTTCTTTCATTGCCCGACGCTCCGTAAAGTTTTTTGGAAGATTTAATTTTGATACAACTTGGGCTTCTGCTTCTCCAGATGATTTTTTTTTTGGGGGGGGGGGGTTCTAAGGAAGAGATGTGTGTTTGTATGTGTATATGTGCATGTGGGTGTGGATGTGTGTGTGTGTGTGTTTGTGACACTTTGCTTTTCAACACGATATATCAATAAACGAAAGCCCGAATGTTCTCAAATTCGGTATATAGATGGCCCATAGTAAAAGAAAGAACGCTATTGTTTTAGTGGGGGTAAAGAGTCACATGGGGTCAACAATGGTCAAACTGAAAATCTAGTTAACACGATATCTTGAGGTAGAAAACTTGGATGGATGTCATACTTGTTATGTAGATGCGCTGTTATTAGAGGAAGAGCCCTTTTGCTTTTGGTCGAGGTCAAAGGTCAGAATGCTAATAAAGGAGGGTGTCAAACTAAAGGCAAAGGAAAATGTTGGGGGCAAATATTTTCGGACGCAGCGCGAAACTTAGCTTAAAGCTCTTGTTCATGGGAGTGGGACTCAAGGAAGGCAAAGCCCACGGAGGTTTTGGCATATCTCTGGAACAAAGTGTCAGAAGAGGTTTATTATTCATTTTGTACGTTAATCGAACGCCTTAATGATTTAACTCTGGGGCAAAGACAAAATCAGGGGTGCAATTGCCACCTTTTGACCGTAGCGCCACTGGTCATTCCTTTTTTTTTTTTCTTTTTTTCTCTTCTTTTTTTTTGGCATGACTGGTTTTTATATTTTTTTCCCTTTGTAAAGTGTTTTTTTTTTCACTCTGTCGGGTAGCTAATGCCACAAATTCAACTGCTTTGCCTTGAGGTCGGGGTAGCACTTTGTCAAAGATGGAGATTTCATCGGGGTTGACTGTTGCTCCCGCTTTTGTTTTCGATGTAACAAAAGAATGGTGCACTAGTTAAGGATGGCAATTTACCTGTTAATTTGGGGTTCAAAGGCCCGTGTAAGGTATTTTGGGCAGGTCCACATCTGGTTCAGGTGTTTAAAGGAGGGGCATGAAGCCAGGTGGTGTCCCAACAGACAATGCGGCAGATGTTAGCAATTTTAGTGTCCCAATAATATCGTACGCTTATGGTTGGCCACAGTGGACATAATTCCTTATTTAATGCTGACATTAAATCGAATTTATGTCCGCATTAATTCGATTTAATGTTAGCATTAAATAAGTTTCAGTATTGACCAATCACAGCACATACTTTAATGTCGGCATTAAATCATTTAATGCTGGCATTAATTCGATCTAATGTCAACATTAATTCGATTTAATGCAGACATTAAATCGATTTAATGCTAGCATTAATTCGATTTAATGTCAGCATTAATTCGATTTAATGTCAGCATTAATTCGATTTAATGTCTGCATTAATTATTTAATGCTGACATTAAATCGATTTAATGCTAGCATTAATTCTATTTAATGTCAGCATTAATTCGATATAATGTCAGCATTAATTCTATTTAATGTCTGCATTAATTATTTAATGCTGAAATTAAATTGAATTAATGCTAGCATTAAATTGAATTAATGCTAGCATTAAATCGATTTAATGCCAGCATTAAATAATTAATGCTGACATTAAATAGAATTAATGCTAGCATTAAATCGATTTAATGCCAGCATTAAATAATTAATGCTGACATTAAATAGAATTAATGCTAGCATTAAATCGATTTAATGTCAGCATTAAATAATTAATGCAGACATTAAATCGAATTAATGCTGACAATAAATCGAATTAATGCTAGCATTAAATCGATTTAATGTCTGCATTAAATCGAATTAATGTTGACATTAAATCGAATTAATGCCAGCATTAAATGATTTAATGCCGACATTAAAGTCTGTGCTGTGATTGGTCAATACTGAAACTTATTTAATGCTGACATTAAATCGAATTAATGCGGACATAAATTCGATTTAATGTCAGCATTAAATAAGGAATTATGTCCACTGTGGCCAACCATATACGCTGCCCGTATCAGTGAGGATGTCAAGGAGAAACCTGAACTTCCGCAAGCAGACCCAGGGGTCTCGCCGGCAGATTCTATACCTTCATTTAAACACTGTGAGTGTGAACCCCCCAACACCCCCCCCCCCCTTAATCAGAAGTCCACCCGAGGAGGTTGGTATATCTATACAGAGAACAGTGACCTCAAGCGCTCCTCGAAGTCCTAATCAGACACCGACGGTTGAGGGGGAAGAAAGGAGTTTCTACTTGAGGGATCGGCCTCTAGTAAAGGATTAGATAGGGCTACCCGGTTTGTGAAACCTACGCCAAGCCCACGGAATAAATATTTATTTTTTTTTTCGGTGCCAGTTGCCATGTACATTTTTTAAAGAACTAGACTTAACATAAAGGACATTTCACCTACTAGGTAACGTCAGATAGTACCCCCACCACTTCACTAACATAAGGACTTGTAGTTTGATGGGGTTCTCCTCCCCTTAGATCCTCTCCCACAGGTCGTTCGTTGATCACTGCTGGCAGCGCCATGATCATATAACATACTGCATGCCCTCCCTTAGGCAAAATTCTGTCCAGTACCCTCTTTAGGTAAAAAAGGTTAAAAGTTATAAGGTTTACTCCAAAAGGGTGGACCTTTTACTCCAAAAGAGCAACGTTTCAATCTTGTTGGAGCACCTACAGGTACCACTCTTAAAAAAGAGTGGTCCCGCCTCATGCACTCGGTAAGGAGTCAAGTTTTACTTTTCTTCGAGTAAGTTCAATGCTTTTAGAGTGCAACCGACTACGCTTGGAATGCATTCAACTACTCTTTGGAGTGACTTTAGACTGTGAAAGTTGTGCATTACTCAATTTTAGAGTGGTCTAGGTTCACTCTTGTTAATAGAGGTTATACACCGACGTCACTACGGTTGCGCATGTCTCTGTTTTCCCTCCAGGCGTCCATTTTTCAACAATTTTTACTAAGGTGTTGTTGTAACACAACGACTTCGTATAACCAGTTTCATCGCATGCCAAATTGAAACACTCTGACGTCACGTTTATAACCACTTCAGAGTGTTCACTTCTGATTGGGACGATTGTATTTTTATATGAAGTTGTCATGAACTCTATGCCATGGAAAGTTCTTGTCCTTCCTTCTTTTAACTTTACAGATTTTAGAAGCGAGAAAGCCCCTCATGATATCTTTTTGGAATACGCCAAGATATATGGAGACGTTTTTTCAATCAGAGCTGGGCAGAGATGGACCGTTGTCCTGAATAGTGCACAAATCATCAAAGAAGCCCTTTTGAAAAAAGGAGTTGACTTTGCTGACAGGCCAAAGTGTATCTCAAGTAATTATCCTGTGTGTATAAGATTTAAGTCTAGGTGAAACAATGTCGCACTAAAGTGCACTTTCATTTGACTAAAACTTTGAAAACCTACACACACACACACACACACGCACACACACACTCACACACACACATAATGTATGAAGATATACATGTATGTATGTTTATACACAATCCAATGTAGACCAACTGACATATATGTTTTCGTTAACACAAATGCATGGGGTGCCACATGAAAAAGCGTGTATGTTTATATCTCAAAACGCTTACGTTTAATTCTTATATCTTAACTTTAACCTTCTGACGGTTTACCGATTTCCCTCTATGGGTCGACCAAGCGTTATATATATAGCTAATGGGGCATCTCAAAAGTAAGATACTTGGAAATATTTAATTTTTGTATGCGGATGTAGGTCCCTGTCGTTTATGGTGGACGTCAAAGGTCATCTTGGGCCAGCTAGAATCAAAATCTGAAAACCGTGTTTGCAGAATATCTTAAGGCACTTTCTGAAGCATTGATTGATTTGGGGTTTTTAATGTAAATGCGTTATCATTAGAAGCAGTCCCACTTAGTTTTTTTTTTTTCTGGAGTTAAAGGTCATCGGGGGTTAAACGCATTGTTTGGAATAGAACATGTGTGTTTCATCGAAACCTCAATGCAAATTTGCATTTTGGTTGGGGGGATATTTATGAGACTGTTTGAATTGGTCTGTATTAATATATATTTCGATGTGATTTTCCATTACTTTGGGCGATTCAATATGTTTTAGTCTTTAAAATAAAGGGGTGATAATCACTAGAAATTGTGTTTGCATTTCCTTCAAAAGAGATTATGACTCGGAATTGAGTAGACCTTTTCCCTGCGCTTGCTCATGGATTGTGATCCGTGTTTACATAATGGACTCTGCAACATGTTCGCGCGTAGTTGGAAAGTAATGGTAATATTATGATAGCAAAGAAGTACCACATATAAGTGTTTCTGTAAGATAAAATAGCTTTGGTGACCCTACTCTTTCATAAGATAAGGTTATCCTTCTTATCAAGATTTAGCACTGAAAGTATACACTGTTAAAAATTTTTCTATAAATTTACATAATTTTTATGGCATTTTTTTTTCCAACCAAATTAAGTTTTTTTTACAGCCAGACTGTAATCATGAAAAAACGTTAAGTGTTTCTTTTTTCTTTTCAGTTTTTGCATGTAAATTAGTTTACAAAAGTCTACTGTAAATCGAATTACAGAATTGTTCTTTTTTTTTTACCTTAATTTTATGTGAATTAACAGCCTACTGTTTTCATTCTCGGCGTTTTAATATTTATTATAATATCGCTTTTTTTCTTTCATATGTTATTACGTAACCTCACCATTACGTATATCAGGTATTTGCTTATCAACGTAATGTGTCGTTACGAAGTTGTTTTCAATCAAAACACAATGAGGATGCTTTGTTGTCATATTATTGTCAAGTAGACTGCTATCTCTAGGAACTTTGCAACTGGAAAGTCACATTTTTTGTACAATATAATAATTGTTTTTAAAATAAATATGACAAAGAATGCAAATACATCTGTTGCAAACATTTCCAGACAAGGTAAACAACAAGTTTATCACTTCCTGATTTAAAAACGCCAAAAAAGATATTATTCAAAGCAACAGCAATCCTTTTGTTAGGAAAATGCCTACAAAATAAGCTCCACCCTTTTATGCAAAATGAGATATACGTCATAAAGTGGTAAATTTACGGACTCTTTCAAGTAAATTTGTGAAGCGTTTTTAATTCGATCAAGTGCATGAGCGCCTGTGGCGATGAGTTGACATCAGTATACCAATTGTCAGTGCTCTGAAATTAGGGCCTTACAATTTCTTTTCACTTAAAAATGTGTGACAAAACACCAGTTGTATGATATTTATAACTAAGAACGTAATAACTAAGTATGCTTTTATAATAAATGTAAGTTAATTTTCAAATAGGGCCATAAATTTGCCAAAAATGTTTTCTTTTTTAACTGAAACTTCGCAGAACGATGCATGTTATATATTGAAAATTTTCTGGCTATTTCTTATTTGTTTGTTTGTTTGGGCTTATTTTTGTTTCTTTTTCAGCTTAAAAACAAAATGAATGTTTTTTAAATGACAGTATATTTATGTGAAATCAGAAAAATACAAAATACTGTTAAAATTTCTGTAAATTTACAGAAAAAGTTTTACAAAGAAGTAAAATTTGGTTAAAAAAGCAGACAGAAATGGTTTTTTCAATAAAATTAAAATACATGTTAAACAACTTTTTTTTTATTGTAGCAATACAGAGTGTCTCTCTATCTCTATTAAAAGTAAAATACAAAAAGTTTAAGTTAAAAAAAGTCTCTAAATTTACAGAAATTTTTAACAGTGTAGATAATGGTGATTGTATTAGCATTATCTGGGCATTTGAACAACATGAAACGATATGTAATGAGAAGCATGCAGTGACTGTGATATTGCAAGACTGCAGAAGTCAAAAGCCTAAAAAGGGTCCTCGGTAGGCAAGTTTGGTCCATCGAAAGCCTTGGGCGACCGCCTCCTTCCGAATTCAGGTAGTCATGATGTAGGCAGCTTATAATCAGGCTGCATATACATGTACATGCCATTTTTTATTTTGTTTCTAGTTGAAATCTTTTCCCAAGAACAAGACCTAATGTTTAGCAACTACAATCCGACATGGAAACTCCACAGGAAACTGGCCTTTTCAGCTTTTAGGTAATTTAGAATATTATGGAAAGGTTTCTAAAAAAATTTGTAATTTTCAAGTTATGCAATAATCAAACTTTCTGTGCTAATGTGTATAACTGGCTAACAGGATATGTGCCTCTTTTCTCTCCACAATATAGTTTACACACTTAAACTCATGTCAGAAAAAAAAAAATAAAATCATTGTTAGGTTACATTGCATGGAGTTTGATGCCCCAGGTTTAACCAGTTGGTTGATGTTGAGCCTGTTACGGTTCTTTTCTAGTTGTTACTCACTGGCTTGTTTTCCATGCTCCATTGCCTACGCTGAGCACCAAGCACATCGGCAGCAGGTTCCATCTTGAAAATCTTCGGTATGACCCAGCCAAGAGTCGAACTCCAGACCGTTCGACTGCAAGACTGCAAGTCAGATGACTTACCATTGGTGAATAAGTCTTTTTTATGCGGTCGGTCATCATAATGTCAATGGGAAATGTTTGAGATTATTACCATTCTATACCATTCAATTTATCAATTTTAATGCACCAGCGTGCAATCACGGATGGTGCTAAAGGAGAGTAAGAGTCTTATATTGTGGGATTTGTGAGCAGCAAGAAAAGGTCATCATTGTTACAAAATGTATGCCCGTTCTACAGAAAAAAATTATTATTGTTCAGGAAGACACTGCTAAAACCAAAAATGTCCGGGGGGGTTTCGCAACACCAGAGACAATTAAATATCACGTTGTTCGACCAGGGAGCTGTGTTAATAAGAGACCCAAACAACATGTCACAGGTTCAACCTCTATGCCTAACTAACCCTATCATTGCGTGAAGTTTTTCAAGTGATTTGATACTACTGTAAAATTAAAGCTGATCATGATTTTTACGGTCCCTTTTAGACAATACTTGCTAAAATCAGCTGTCCACGATGACTCATGTAGTCGCGTTGTTATGCTTTAGCCTAATACCATATAGTACAATAACTATGTGACAGTAAGAACATGTATTTGTAAAGCATGGCCTAGCCTAACTTTAATTTAAGGCCTGATGTCCCCATACCTTTTTTTTTTTTGGTTTAACGGTTGTGCCGGTTATGATTATTCACGTCCATAATTTTGTGAGTCGTTTCCTGGTTAAGTCTGGATAGTTTTACTGGGGTTTCCTCCACAAAATGCTTAATTTCTAAATGGTCTTTGCGGAAACGATTGCCGTTGTCAACCTTATAAAGCCACGTTTCCCCTATATAGCTGCCGTTTTCGGGGTGCTTGCGAGGAATGGAGAAATCTCTTTTCCTTCCCTCCCCTCCTCCCCCTGGTTATTGCAGTCAAGTCAGTCAGTCAGTGTCAGTCAGTCAGTCAGTCAGTCAGTCAGTCAGTCAGTCAGTCAGTCAGTCAGTCAGTCAGTCAGTCAGTCAGTCAGTCAGTCAGATAAATTTATCGACACACCAACACGAATGTGTTATATTGTGTCATACTGTTTAAATACTGTATACTGTTCAAGTACTCCCGTTAAGTCGCCTCTTAAGACAGACAGGGCATACCGTGGGCATATTCTTCAACTCCCACCCAGTCGGGGATAGTCGGGGACAAAGTTCTCGCCACACACGAACTCCTCAGCCCACCTGGATGCAGTTTTACGTCATAACCAGAACCGTTATTGCAGTCAAGTGCTTGCCACTCCAAGATTATCTTTCAAGCAGTTTTCTGACAATTCAGAATTGTATTATTTGTTACGCTGGATAAAGACTGCTTTAATTTATGTACTTTCCTAAAGTTGCCGCTGGATACAGTAGTACTTTGTAACGTACAATGTAATAGTTAAATGAAGCGCAGGAGATTTAAGACGTCGAAATTCATAAAAATTGAGAAGGCGCAGCAGGGTCTGTGCTCAACGTGTTCGAAAACATCACGCCAAACACGGGCATATGTTGTTAGCAGTGGTGTTTGCAATATTTCGAAGGTTGGGGGCACAACCTGTGATTCCCCCTGACTGAAACAGACTTTTTTTTTGGGGGGGGGGGGGGCTCTTCTGGCACTTTGCAGTTCTTGGCGGCGATACTTGTGCTATCAGAACATTCGGGGACTTTTTTTTCTATTTTTTTTTTTCAACTATTTTTCTGCCGCCACGAGAGCTGGGCTGGTGCGTGGTAACGGTTTGAATGCTCAGTGTGTCTCTTCGAACTTTTCCTCTTCCTCGAACCCGTAAATCCCCCGACTGAGTGATATTTCCCCCGACTGACTTCGGAAGTGGGGTGCCTGTGCCCCCACTCCCCTCACCCTTAAGACATGCTACTGAAACTAAGGCTATATGAACCATGCTAAAAATTCTTCGACAAGGATGTAGATTTTGTATACTGAAAATGCTGAGAGGTCCATAGCTATGACGGAGAATTTCTGTTAACATCGCATAGAGTATGTAAAAGGAAAACAGGAGCTAACCGGCACCATTCTTTAAACGAACTTCGTTCTTCGTCCGTCTTGCTTGTAGTGAGAATAATATTTTTTTTACCATTTTCATTGAACAGGAATCTTGCAACCGGAAATAACGAGCGTTTTGAGAAAATCGTTTATTCTGTCCTACCTGACCTCACCAAGACTTTAGAATCAATGGGATCTCAACCTTTCAAACCCAGAAAAGCCTTTTCCACTGCCATTATAAACATCGTAGCAACCATCTGTTTTGGAAAACGGTGTGCATTCTTTTGTAATTTTTTGTTAATGTAACGTTATAACAGCACATCATCAGTATGGGACTGAACTATTCGAGCGCACGGTTGACCTGTTTAAAAAAGAATGGTCTAAGGTCATATCAAGTGCTGATATGTGAGAGGGATACTTATTCTAAGCATTTTGGTGAAAATTGCATTGAAATCCGATTTGTGGCTCTCAAGATATTAAGTACAATTGTCACTTTTTTTACAAGACGTGAACTTGAAGCAAGCACATGATATCATTCCCCACATTAATAGTCAATCATCTTTTATTTTCCTTAAACCTTTACCGCCTATTTTCTCCTAAATATTCCCATACTATCAGAATGTGATTGCATTTTTCAAGGTCAACACAGTAGAGTGAAAAACATAGGGGAACAAAGCATTTCTTGTCAATGTGAAGCAGTAGAATAACTTCTGCTGCCCTCAAACTTACGTTTGAACACAGATCTACTGAATTTATTTACTAATATCTCGAGAAATGCATGTCAGATTTGAATAGCAATTTCACCTTACTATGTAATTTTGGTTCTTCTTTCAACCCGTTATAGTGATTTTTTTGCTCAATCTTCCTCTTTAAACTAGAATGGTTGACTAGGCTCATCGATGACTGTTTGTATCTTAGTCGGGCGATTTCTAAGAACAGTCCACCAAGTCGTGCCAACTTTCAAATGCTGACATATTAGCTAGGCGTACTTAACTAGAGACATTTGCCCCATGCCCGACTAGCTTTGGCTTTAAACGTCCATACTAACTAGCTTGACAAACATAAGCCTATTTGTCCTCTGACCGGACTCAAGGCGCGAAAATATAAAACAGCTAGTTTACGGTTAATCTGGTCTCTTGTGTGAAGGAAGTGAAATTTTAATTTAATGGGTTGTTTCGGATAAAATCCATTGTTTTTAAACCAAAATATGTAACTGTTCATAAGCTATTTCCAAATACAGGATGAATACAACTTTTTTCAGTAGGAGTGTGGGGAATTAAAATACAGAGTAGGCAATACAGAGTAGGCCAAATTTATAAAGCGTCAATTAGGTTTCATCTGTCTGGCAATCCTCACTGCCGAGAGAAAGAGGCTAGTCAAACTTGTAAAAGCTTTAACCTATACTGAAAAAATATTTGTGAGAATTATTTCCAAAGATGAATACAACTCAATCTACAAGGAATCCTTCTAATTGTGGGTTGCTTTGTTTCAAACAATTCGCACTTTTTGGACGGCACGATGTTTTATCATTCGGAACAATCCGCAACAGTCGAATGGCCGAGCATTTTAGTCTAGCTTTGTGACTAGACGTTAACTTTTGTGCAGTAGGATCTAGTTCTACAAGAGATGCAACGCACAGCAATAGGCGAGTTTGGTAATTCTTCGCCGCGTGGGACTGTGGGGCACAGCGTGGGATAAACAAACCGAGCTGAGCACATATGATACGGCGTTCCCTTGTTTTCGCCAGCACTTGCCTACACCACTAAATTCTAGCCAACAAAAAGGGAGTTTAGACACAAACCACTGCACTACACCACGTTTGAGATGCCTCCCAATGTTATGGATTCAGAAAGTATGGTTTTACGAAATGTTCATGTGAACCCAATTTTTTTAAATAGGTGTGGTGGTGGTAAAGGTTCCTTATATTCTCATATCAAAGCAATGGGTGTGAGGGAGTTGCAACGCTAATTTCCCATATGTTTTGTTGTTGATATGGCGAAAAACGGAGGACCGGGGCCGTGAAAGTCCCCCCCCCCCTTGGATCCGCACCTGAAAACTATGTGGTGAGTCGCTTTAACTATGTTAGATAATCAAAGGGAATTCAACTGTGGCCATTCTGTCAACCGGATCATTTTTTTTTCAAACCAGTGCGCGTTCAAACCCACCAAAACTTTCTTCGGTTTTGTATCCTTTCCTCGAAATGAGAGTATGGGATTGACATCGTTAGACATGTTTTTACTTCCGTTGAGAATACTTCCGTCTACAGTCCTAACTTAATTTATAAAGAAATGCTGTTGTTCCGAGCAGCAACTATAACGTCACGGTTAAACACTAGAATGCTCTTCACAAAGGCTTAGTTGATGAACAGTCGTGATCGAGTTATGTGCCTGTTCAGAATGGTTTCGATCAAAACTGTACGATAGCTCTTCCATTTTAAAGTGTTTCCTTTATGTTTTTAAAATTGCAGAGGTTGCTCTTTGAAAGTTCCTACGCCTTCACCCCTCCCCCAGGCTGTGCAAATCCTTGTCTGTCCTTGTGAAAGGTAAAAATGACATAGAACTGTTCCGAAGTGTTTCGAATATCATTTCTCCAGAAAATTAGTATCACCAAAGTTTTATACAGTTGTTGGCATCATACACCTTGCCTCCACTCCTTGTGTAAGACATAACTAGTCTGGAGTCTCTAAACATGTATGTATGTATGTATGTATGTATGTATGTATGTATGTATGTATGTATGTATGTATGTATGTATGTATGCATGCATGCATGTATGTATGTATGTATGTATGTATGTATGTATGTATGTATGTATGTATGTATGTATGTATATGTGTGTGTATGCATGTATGCATGCATGCATGTGCATGTATGTATGTATGTGTTTGTGACATCTTGTTCGTTAACACAATATCCCTAGATAGGAATGTCTGACAGTTATCAGAATTGGTACATAGATGCCCCATATTGTAAAGAGAAACTAGTTTGTTTTTGGTAGAGGTCGAGGTCATCTGGGATCACAAAGGATCAGACCCAGAAAACCTGGTCAACACAATATCTTATGAGGTTAAACCTCGGTGGGTTTTTTTATGTTTAGTGTGTGTATGCATCATTGTGACAGGATAATTGCTGTCGTTTTGGGGGTAAGTAAAAGGTCATTTGGACTCATCAACAGTCAAAGCCTGAAAACTTTGTAATCGCAGCATATAACGGTAGGAAACTGAAATAGTTTTCATAGTTGGTGTGTGGATGCTTTACAGTCAGAAAATGGTCCTTATCGAATTTTGCGTAGGTCAAAGGTTATCTTGGGTAACCAGTGGTCAAATTCCGCAAACCCAGTTAACACAGCATCTCCAGACAGACAATTTAGATTTTATAATGGCTTGTAGATGTGTCATGGCATGAACATGGTCCCTCTCGTCTTTGGTGGAGGTCAAAGGGCCCCGAACTAGGGGTCAAACCCTGGAAACATTGTTAACATGATAACAAATAGGAGAAGAGGATACCTTTCATATGGATGCATGATAGTGAAAGGAAGGTCCATATTTTTGTGTGGAAGTCAAAGAACATCTGGGGGTACTAGGGTTCAAACTAGTAACAGTTTGTTAACACAATATTTCAAGATATAAACCTTGGATGGATTTCCTATTTAGTATGTCAACACGGAGTGGTGCCCTATTGTTGTTGGTGGAGATCAAGGTTATTTTGGGCAACACAAAGTTATTCTTCAAACATGTCAGTATAACATTTGACTGACAGGATGTGGGATATTACGGAATTATTTGGAATGAAACATAGAAACCTCAAATGCAGTTTTGCTTCTGATTTACATATAATCTTTAATTTAGTTAAAGGGCACTAACAGGATGTATGTATGTGTGTATGCATGTATGCATGCATGCATGTGCATGTATGTATGTATGTGTTTGTGACATCTTGTTCGTTAACACAATATCCCAAGATAGGAATGTCTGACAGTTTTCAGAATTGGTACATAGATGCCCCATATTGTAAGGAGAAACTAGTTTGTTTTTGTTAGAGGTCGAGGTCATCTGGGATCACAAAGGGTCAGACCCAGGAAACCTGGTCAACACAGTATCTTAAGAGGTTAAACCTCGGTGGGTTTTTTTATGTTTAGTGTGTGTATGCATCATTGTGACAGGATAATTGCTGTCGTTTTGGGGGTAAGTGAAAGGTCATTTGGACTCATCAACAGTCAAAGCCTGAAAACTTTGTAATCGCAGCATATAACGGTAGGAAACTGGAATAGTTTTCATAGTTGGTGTGTGGATGCTTTACAGTCAGAAAATGGTCCTTATCGAATTTTGCGTAGGTCAAAGGTTATCTTGGGTAACCAGTGGTCAAATTCCGCAAACCCAGTTAACACAGCATCTCCAGACAGACAATTTAGATTTTATAATGGCTTGTAGATGTGTCATGGCATGAACATGGTCCCTCTCGTCTTTGGTGGAGGTCAAAGGGCCCCGAACTAGGGGTCAAACCCTGGAAACATTGTTAACATGATAACAAATAGGAGAAGAGGATACCTTTCATATGGATGCATGATAGTGAAAGGAAGGTCCATATTTTTGTGTGGAAGTCAAAGAACATCTGGGGGTACTAGGGTTCAAACTAGTAACAGTTTGTTAACACAATATTTCAAGATATAAACCTTGGATGGATTTCCTATTTAGTATGTCAACACGGAGTGGTGCCCTATTGTTGTTGGTGGAGATCAAGGTTATTTTGGGCAACACAAAGTTATTCTTCAAACATGTCAGTATAACATTTGACTGACAGGATGTGGGATATTACGGAATTATTTGGAATGAAACATAGAAACCTCAAATGCAGTTTTGCTTCTGATTTACATATAATCTTTAATTTAGTTAAAGGGCACTAACAGGATGTATGTATGTGTGTATGCATGTATGCATGCATGCATGTGCATGTATGTATGTATGTGTTTGTGACATCTTGTTCGTTAACACAATATCCCAAGATAGGAATGTCTGACAGTTTTCAGAATTGGTACATAGATGCCCCATATTGTAAGGAGAAACTAGTTTGTTTTTGGTAGAGGTCGAGGTCATCTGGGATCACAAAGGGTCAGACCCAGGAAACCTGGTCAACACAGTATCTTAAGAGGTTAAACCTCGGTGGGTTTTTAATGTTTAGTGTGTGTATGCATCATTGTGACAGGATAATTGCTATCGTTTTGGGGGTAAGAAAAAGGTCGTTTGGACTCATCAACAGTCAAAGCCTGAAAACTTTGTAATCGCAGCATATAACGGTAGGAAACTGAAATAGTTTTCATAGTTGGTGTGTGGGTGCTTTACAGTCAGAAAATGGTCCTTATCGAATTTTGCGTAGGTCAAAGGTTATCTTGGGTAACCAGTGGTCAAATTCCGCAAACCCAGTTAACACAGTATCTCGAGACAGGCAATTTAGATTTTATAATGGCTTGTAGATGTGTCATGGCATGAACATGGTCCCTCTCGTCTTTGGTGGAGGTCAAAGGGCCACGGCCTAGGGGTCAAACCCTGGAAACATTGTTAACATGATAACAAATAGGAGAAGAGGATACCTTTCATATGGATGCATGATAGTGAAAGGACGGTCCATATTTTTGTGTGGAAGTCAAAGAACATCTGGGGGTACTAGGGTTCAAACTAGTAACAGTTTGTTAACACAATATTTCAAGATATAAACCTTGGGTGGATTTCCTATTTAGTATGTCAACACGGAGTGGTGCCCTATTGTTGTTGGTGGAGATCAAGGTTATTTTGGGCAACACAAAGTTATTCTTCAAACATGTCAGTATAACATTTGACTGACAGGATGTGGGATATTACGGCATTATTTGGAATAAAACATAGAAACCTCAAATGCAGTTTTGCTGCTGATTTACATTTAATCTTTAACTTAGTTAAAGGGTACTAACAGGACGGTCGATCAAATGAGCAACTCTATGCATTTTTGCTGTCATTCTTTCTCTCAGGTACAAGATTGATGGTCCAGAACTTAAACTATGGCTAAAGTACAGTGAAGAAGTGTACGAAGTTTTTGGGAATGGAACACTGGCAGATTACATCCCTTTACTAGAGTATATTCCTTCTAGAGGAGTTAAGCGGGTAAAAGGAGTTATGAATGAGTTCCACGGTGGAATAAAAACGGAGGTGAAGGCCCACCGTGAGAGATATGACGGAGGTGAATGCAGTTTTTCTGGAAAATTTGGTGGAGTTGGTTTTTCACGTCTTTCCGGCGTCGCTGACTTCGTGCTAGTAAAAGCCTCCTGACCACAGCGTGCTTGATCACTCCGAAAGTCGTGCGTGTGATTGGTCAGTCAGGCCTACTGCACTCGTAACTTATGTTAATATAACGTACACGCAGAGAAACCTATAAATATGCATGTTATGCAGTCGGGACACAATTATTTGCATTGCGAGTGCTACAGGTTCTTTTTGTGTGGCATGTTTGCTATGGTGTATAACCACATGTGTAACCACACGTAACCGAAGCAAATTGAATGGAATCTTTTTGTGACCTGGTATTTGTAAAAAGCGTGTTAACCGGAGAATGTGCTATTCTTCAAAAGAAAATATCTATAACTTTGCCACCTATATATCTTTCAAAATGCTTAAACATACCCTAGTAACAAAGTTTCAAATAATTGCCCATTCGAAAAGACGACAATTTTGATGATCCTTAAACGTTCTTAACCATAAATCTATTGCTCTATTGTCAATCAGGTGAGCCAAAGGACCTGATAGAGATGTTGTTCAAAGCTCGTGAAGAGATGGAAGCCGAAGGAAGTGAGGATATGTCGATGATTACGGAAAAGCGCATCGTACTGACAGTTGCAAATGTGTTTGATGGTATGCGATCGTTGCACATACATCGTTCAGTTTTTTTTTTTTTTTTTTTTTTTTGTCGACGATATCTGGGAAATTACAGTCTACTAAAATGAAAAAAAAAGTGTATTTTACGTACACAGGTACACTCTTATCAACATCAGGTATGGTGATCGGACAAATTTTTACTTTGCTGTTGTGTAGCAAATGATTAAAATAGATCCACTTGGCGAGGTCGACAATACATAAATGGATGGCATCGGGACCGTGGTGGACGCAAGTCTTACTGTTTGAAACAACATACTTAATTCTCTGACTGATTACGTCTTATCACACGGGTCGAAATGGGACACACTATACATGCACATTCAACACAGTCGGCTTTCCCAACTGGCTAACTAATTGACAGTGCCAGATCTACAAAAATACACAAAAGGTTGTAACTATTGAGGTTAGCTTGCTGATAAGTTTATATTAAGCAATAACTTCTTTTTTTTTTAGCTTAATATATTACATAAAAAGTACGACTTATGTGGCACAATGTGATTTTTAGTATAAAATTATTACAAATGTTATATCATTCACCTTGTCCAATTTATATCTTTGTACTTTTTGTTCCATGGACGTACGGTGAGGAAAGACAGGACATTTATTAGTCCGAGTGCCTTAGACATCCAGTAATAGCTGAAAACAGCTGGCCAAATGATTGAATAGTTCCCCAATATCATAGTTTCCTACAGCATACAAGTATCCTATACCAGTGGTCCAGTCGTTTAAAGTAGCTTACGTAATGTTAATATTCGATAATTTATTTTGAATAAGCTGGCATTGGCACCTCCGTTTTGACTATGATGTGGTCTGTTGGACTCCTCGTTCAATATCCTGAAATCCAGGCCAAGGTAGCTGCCGAAGTAGATAAAGTTGTGGGGAGAGATCGACTGCCAAGTCTGAACGATCGGGACAGTCTCCCATACACCACTGCTACACTATATGAGATAATGCGGTACAGCTCCATTGTACCAATGTCTCTTCCACATGCTACATCTGCAGAAGTCCAGATCGGTGAGTATAAATTGTAAATACACTTAGGGGAAAAGATAATGTTGTTAGATCTACCATAGGAGCAGTGGCGCACTCATGATTTCATGAGGGGGGAGGGGATGTCAGTATGTTGAGTGATCGCCGGCCTGGGGAGGGGTCTGACGGGCCCTCCTCTTTAGCCTTTTCAAGGATTCTAGATACGCAATGGTGCAAGATTTTCGACTTTGACAGGAACAGTGTTGAAAGTTGAATTATGGTGGTTAACGGGGATAAATTAAAAATTCTGTGTCTTTACACGCAATCTAATGCCATGTACGCTGCCTTTCGAAGTAAAATTTGTTTTTAAATTTGAATAAGGAAACACGCAAAATAAAAGAGCATCGTTAATCGGCATAGGGGAACGGGAGCATTTCATTTTGGAATTTTCTCCTGCCCAGAAACTTAGGTCTGCAACACCCTTAAACATCTAGTCAATTGACGCACGACCGGAATCTTGACAAGAATTGTTTCATAATTGACCAGAAATGGCTTAAAATGAAACTTATTGTTTCGATTCTGAGTCAAATCCAGTCAAATATTTGACAAGGTTCCGGTTCGTGACCCAAATGATTAGATTCTATTCAAATTTGACTAGGACGATTTTAGAATTAAATAAGGCTATCTAAGCAGAGGTCCACCATCAGTTGGTGCGGAGCGTGCAGAAAATTTCCAAAAATCAGACCTCAGAGGTCGTTAATAGCATTTCTTTGACTTATACGAAGAATCTAAGCAGTCGCTATCTTTCTTTTGCAATAAAATGCTCAAAATAAGTTCGCAAATTGCAAAGTGATCAGAAATGTATTAAAAAATATTTTGATTCGAAAAAGTGCCACGAAAACCGGTATCTAAGGGCCGAACGCCACCATTGGTTGGCCCCGAGCTTACGAAAAATCGCGGCCTTTCGGATGGAACCAATAGTGTTGTATTAAATGGTCAATCTTACCGGTGGAAATCTGTACAACGGAACTGGGAACAAGCTAATGTTTCTCTGTTGTGACTGTTGGCTAAATTCAAGATAAGCTGAATTCATGATCTTTTAACGCTAACATCCCTTGCATGATAAATGGCAAAATGTTGCTAGCCGCACCTGAACACTCAGCTCCTCTCATAGGCACCGTCTATGTCGACCGGGGATGGAGTGAAAGGGATGAAACTCCCCTTTTGAGAGCTCTTGAAAAGGTAGATGTCCCTACATGCAATCGGTGCAACGCATGCTACCTTTTGAAATAAAATTTGGAATTTGACAAAAATTTTCTATTTTTTTTAGGAGTTAAAAATAAAATTGGCCCACTGAGGAGTCAAAGAGAAACATCCTTCCCCTTTGAAAATTTTTGAAAAACTGGGTGTCCTTAGATGCAATCTGGTGCCACATATGCTACCTTTTGAGGTAAAATCGTGTTACCAAAGGACGTATGGCCTTATATTCCTCCCACGTACGCCACTGCACAGGGGGGAAATAAGGCAAAAATCCCGTTTTAAATGAAAGCCGAAAATTTTGCATAAAATTTTCCATTAAACACAGGGTTCTGTGTGCTTCGTTTCTTTACAAAATCTGTCGTGATAAAAATTCTTGAAAATAAGGAGCACTTTTGACGATGGATTAACATTTCCTAATTAAATACCATGTGCATATTTGAAGTTGAGGGAAATCCCAGAACATATGTTTTTATTCTTTCTTTACTGTAATATTTATTTTTCATTTGTAGGTGGTTACACAATTCCAAAGGGAACATGGGTCCTTTTCAACCTTCATTCGATGCACTTTGACGAAAAATTGTGGGACGACCCGCATCTTTTCAACCCAGGTGTGTTATTAAGTTTATTAGTAAAACGGTTAGTTATTTAAACCCATTGGTGTCGATGTGAGTTTGAAAATGGGTTGGATGTTACTTTGGCCAAAAAACTCTCTCATACCCTGGCGAGGACAGTTAGAGGAGGGACCTCCTAACTGCGAGAAAATGGTAAAACATCTTCTCATTAACTATGGATTAGGTTAGGTTAGATGAAGTTTTACGGCCCAGTTTCCAGGCAATTGGCTCAAGTCGAGCCACACACGGCCTCTTTTCCAGTTGTGGCGTAGTGGCTTGTTTTCCCTACTCCATTGCTTATGCTGAAAGCCAAACACAACGACAGGGGGTTCCGTTTTCGTAAAGTCTTCGGTATAACCAAGCGAGGACACGAACTCGCAACCTCCCATTAACCTCCATAAACTATGGGAACAAATGAATACACAATGGTGAAAAACCCCTAGACCTAAAAGAAGTGAATTCAATTGGCATACGTTTGATTTTTCTGGTTTTATGTCTCCTCTTTGGACACGTATGGCAAGTATTTGAGACTCCTAACTTTGCCTGGGACTACTCTAGCATAGGCATATGCTAGGAAGCCTTGGAATGAGGGATTCCTACTAAGTTTTATATGGGATCCTTATGGGCACCATACGGGGCAGTATGAGTTGCAACATACATTTTTCACCGATGATATGGATCCGTCCATTTGACCCATATGGGATAGTCCTTGGAAACGTTCCCATTGTTTACGATACCAAGTGGTTACCACATACCAGCCTAGTAACTGTCCAACGGCAATTGCCTTATGTTTTCCCATTCTGGTTTACCAACACAATAAATGCATACTTGCAATAAGCAGTGGTAAGTGTGGAGTAAGTAGCCCGGTTGAAACTAACATGTGTCCGGGGATGGTGTTATTTGCTTGGCGGTGAAGGTTCCAGATATTCTCATATCGACACGTCTTCATTAAAAGCTTACCTACACTAATCTAGGTCCTGGAAACTGGCAGGAAAACGGTTAAGTGGTGGGTCGCTTTTTGTAAAATATTCTTAAGGGTATTCATTCGGTCACCGGTCAATCATTTTTTTCAAACCAGCGTTTACAATCCACCAAAAGTTCCTTAGGTTTTCAGCAGCGTAGCCATGATTGTGCCATGGGGGGGGGGGGGGATGGGAGGATTGGAACACAAAATGATGGAAAGTCTAAGGGGGGGGGGAGCCAAAACCACCATTTTAGGCGGTTTTTGCCTTTGAAGTTTGGGAAGGTCACCGGGTGGATTTCATAAAAATCATAAGCGTCAAACCCAATCCGATAGGGCTTTGAATTTGTTGGGTGTCAACGTCCACCTAATCGAGCTGACCTGTCAGCACCTATTCTGTTTGGATTCCCAAAGTAGACTCCCCAAAGTAGAATTTCAAGGGGAGGTTGTCTTAAGTGCATGGCGTTTAACCATATTTTTTGAAAATACTACATTTTGTGAGTGCAACCACGGGTCCTAATACCTGTTCCTCGTGTTAATCAAGACGGGGAACATGGAAATGGTATTTTGTTGACAAGGAGCGGGCAAGTTGGCATACACTGCTTATTAAAAGTCATATGAACAAATAAATTCCAGTCCAAAATGGTAAAAGCACCGGTTTAGGATACATTTTCCTTCTATGCAAACAACTTTTACGACATGAATTTTCCGGGGGACATAAATACTGTCTCTCAACATTTGCAGAGGCCATATTTCTGATGTTGGTGTTAATTCCTCCTTCAAACTTGTTAATGGATAATTAAAACCATGCACAAACTTCAATAATCCAACAAAACTGGAAAAATCTAACAATCTGTATGGGCAATGTTCCCTTAAGTATGGTGCCAATGTTTTACATGTAAATGGGTATATCAAAACTTACACAGGGAACAAAGTTTTGTCGTACCACTAAGGCAGAGATATTGTGGATTGTTCGAGAAAAAAAAAGGTTGTAGTAAAAATTGATATACTGTCATCCTTTAATCTCAAACACAGAGGGAATTGAACCTAAAAATTAGAGAAAACCAGTGTAAGTTTCAATGGCTGGTTTTAATGTGACACTTTTGTCCCCTTAAATGATTTGGGATCCTTTTTACCCTTATAATTTCATCGTTTAGGTATATTTGCAATATTTTTCTAATTGATTCATCCAGATTGATAATATTGATGGAATAAAAAAATAAATATGACCATATTTATCAAACTAAAATAATGACACCCATTTCATTCTCATATTCACCATTGGTACCCAAATAGACTTCGAATCACCCAAGTACTGCGATGAGAGTGTTTTACACATAATTTACTCACCCTGAAGCAATAAACTGGGATTGTGTGTGGATGATGATGAGTCTTAAGCTAGCCGCACACTACACGCCGCAACTCAACTAGATCGTCGCTACGACTGTGATTGACAATGTTATCACCAGTTTAAAGTCGCACCGACTTCAGTCGGGAAGAACCAACATGTTGGCCCTTCCCGGCTGAAGTCGGCGTGACTTAAAACTGGCCTGGCCACTGTCAATCGCAGTCATAAACTCACGCACATTACACGACTGTTGGAGATGCGACGATCGAGTTGAGTTGCGGTGTGCAAAGTCGTGTAGGTGTGCGACTAGCTTAACAGAGATGTGGGAAGGGCTTAAGTAGGAAGGTTACGTGAACTGAAATTTCCTGGGATGAAAAGATTTAGCCTTTTATCCAGATTATTACAGTTATCTTTTCAACAGAACCAACCCCAGTCTTTTGTTGATTACAGCTCATCTAAAGCTTGTCTTAAAATTAATGAACATTTGTCATTCCAGAACATTTCTTGGATAGTACTGGTAAAGTAAGGATCCATCCCGAGGGATTCCTACCTTTCTCTTCTGGGAGACGTGTGTGTATTGGAGAATCCATTGCGAAAGGGGAGTTGTTCCTCCTCTTCTCTTGGCTTTTTCAACATTTCAAATTTGCTAAAGCTCTCGGAATGGAAGGATCTGACTATACAGGAAGTACATCAACGTTGCTTGGAAAAATGGTTGTTGAAAATGATGTTGTGGTGGAGAATCGATTCTAGAATATCAATTAAAGGCTGCCTTTACAAGACTGTTGCTGTCTAGTTATCTGCAACCTGCGCGCCTCATGTTAAAGCAGTTTACGTACAAATTGTTGTTTTGGTAATGTTAAAATTTGTTGAAGGTGTCCAATTGATTATATTTCAAACTTGATAATATTAAATGGTGCTTGCTTGCTTGCTGTTTTGTTTCTGATTTTCATGAAAAGAGAAAACTTTGCATAGGTGATGACATGCGTGCGCGTGTGCGGTTGTGGCACTTTGCTCGCTAACACGATATGTTAAGAAGGGAAGTCTCCTGAAAATACTTTTACTTTGTTTTTTGGTAATTTTTAAATTTGTGGAACGTGTCCAGTTGATTGCTTTTCAAAGTTAATAAAAATTAAAGGCTGCTTGCGTGCTAGCTGTTTTGTTTTTAGTTTTGATGAAAAGAGAAAACTATGCATACATGATGATAGGCTTGCGTGTGAGTGTTTGTGACACTTTGCTCGCTTACACGATATGTTAAGGACGATATGTTAAGAAGAGAAGCCTCCTAAAAACTTCAAAATTGGTACACAGATGACCCATACTGGCAGGAAGAACAGATTGTTTTGAGGGAGGTGAAAGATCGTCTGTGTCACAGGGAAACAATATCCGAAATTTTTGTTTACTCGATATCTCAAGATGTGGATTTATTTCAAACAAAGTATGTTGATGGATTATGATAGTAGAAAGGACTCTATCGACTTTGGTAGAGGTCAGAGTTCATCTGGGGTCGCAGGGGTCAATCTTGGAAAACTTCGTTAACACGGAAACTCAAGGTTAACAGCCTGGATTTACTTTTGATATGTTGATGTATTATGAAGGGAGTGAGGACCCTATTGATTTTAGTAGAGCTCAACGTTCATCTTTTGTCACCACACAGGGTTAAATTCCATTCGAAACCATTTGGAAAAGTTGAATGGTTCCGAATGGTTCTGAATGGACCCGAATGGACCTGAATGGTCTCAAATGGATTTCAAATGGTATATGAATGGAAATGTACATCTGAATGGTTTTCTGATCGCATACCTGAATGGAATGCAAATGGTTCACGAATGGTTTTGGTGTTCGCAAATGGTTCCAAATGGTTCAAACTGGAAACCATTCGGTGAATGGTATATATTATGTACATGTCCAGTGCATGTACATGGTGCAAATGGTCAAGTTGTCTGTTGGTGTTAGCCAACCTGTTGCAAATTCATTTGAAAGGATATTGTAAAGCTCAATGAAACAAATAAGTTATAACCAACTGGATTTGATACATCTCTCACAATTTGTACACAGGTACAATTGAAGGTGTAGACAGGAAAGTAAGAAACTTTGTATTAACCTAAACCAGTTTATATTCTTCTCAGCCTGCATATTTCCCTGATCATTTCCCCAGTCACATTTTACTTATAGGAATTTTGGAGGGGCGGGGCACACTTATCAAATTTTGTGGGGCTCAAATGAATTGGGGGTTACAGTAAAGCCTTCCATAGCAACTCGAGTAGGCAACAACCGCACCCCTGGATTTCCCTGAAAATTTTAGCTTCAGTTTTCTCTAACAGTATACCCCCCCCCCCCCTTGGAAAGAACACACAGAGGTACTGCAATGCACAGCACGGATATCAGCTGGAATAGGAAATTCTTCTTGCCATTCCAATACCCGACCCACGCCCGATACCTCTTGACTCCCTTCCCCGCTCCACTTTCTGGCACTTTCTGAGCCCGTACTTGATATCCTCGTATACCCCAACAACACTTTGAAATTTTGTAGTTGTAGCTTTGCAGCCTGGTATCATCTACAGTCCCGAGACACAACCTCCTCAATTATTGTACTCATTTCTTCTCTCCATTTTCTCCATACACAATTCCAATCCCCCTCCCCACCCCATCATGCTGATGCATATCTTTGTTGCCTTTCAAGTTGCTCATCCTTATGATAACCGTGACACTGAACAGGATCAAAGCACAATGCAATTCGTGTTCGAATGGAGCTATTACGTAATAGCTCGGCATGCAGACAAAGCATGATAAAGCACTGCACCATACAAAGCTCACAGATGCTGTACACCCATGTGTATGTCAGATGTATATGCTCGGCCATCAGGGCAAGAAAGACAACACCGCGAAACAGAAAAGTTAAAACCCAAAAGGAAAAAACAACGCCGGAGGGAATATTCAAACGTCTAAAGAAAAAGACAAACGTCAAAAGGGGAAGACAAACCCCGAAAGGAAAAGACAGAGGCAAAAGGAAAAGTTAAAACCCAAAAGGAAAAGACTAACGTAAAAGTGGAAAACAACAAACGCCAAAAGGAGAAGACAACGCCGAAAGGAAAGGACAACGCCGAAAGGAAAGGGCAACGCCGGAAGGAAAGGTCAAACGCCAGAAGGAAAAGATAAACAGGCAAAAAATACAACACAGTAAAACGGGAAAGTGAACGCTAAAAGGAAAAGACAATGTCAAAAAGAAAAGACAAAGTCAAAAGGAAAGGACAATCACAGAAAAAAAAAAAAAAAACACAAACGCCGAAAGGAAAATACACGAGGCAAAAGGAAATGACAACCGTGTGGAAAATAAAGTCAAAGAAAAAGGCAAAAGTGAAGTGGAAACGATCGAATAACATAATGTGACAAAGACAACGAGCAAAGAAAAAGACAAAGTAACGTCAAAAGGACAAGAGAACATCAAATGGAGAAGAGAGAGAGAAAGTACTAACCACTGACTTCCTATATACATAGGCAGAGCATGTAACGCGTATGTCCTATCTGTAGAATGTCGCCACCGACTGGGATAAAAAAGGGCACCAAGATAGCCGCCGCGAATCTATAATTGGTATGATTTGAAGACAACTCTGTAATATTTTAAACAGAAGTTTAACTTGAATGAGAAACAATATCATTTTCCTGCAGTACATGTAGTGATATTGACCTACCTTGCGTCATTCCAAAAATATTTCAAATTTCTTGCAAAATCTGTTGATTCTAACTACTTTAGCAAGGCTGAACTTTCACACACAAAACCAAAGCAGACAGCCATCTCGCTACGCCTATACTCACACGTACCCGGCGAGACTTTCTAACTTGCAGTATACTCTGTCCACGGACTTATATACATGGACAGAGCATGTAACGTGTCCTATCCGTAGATGGTCGCCACCGACAAATAGGCACACAAGATGGCCGCCATGAGGCTATAATTTGTGTGATTTGACGACGACGCTGTGATATGTAAAACAAAATTTAAACTTGAATGAGGAAAAATGTCATATTCCTGCAAAAGGTGAAGTGATTTTTACCTAACCTTGCCATATTTCAAAATTATTTCAACTTTCTTGCAAAATCTGTTGATATACTTGAGCAAGTCCAAACTGTCACACGAAACCATAGCAGACAGCCATCTTGGTGCGCTTTTTCTCACGCTAAGGTAGCGACAATCTGCCGTAGGTATGCTCTGTCCATGTGTAGGAAGTCCGTGACACCGTCCATGTATAGGAAGTCCGTGGTATTAACCCACACTGGGTGTAATGAAACAGTGCTTCCACCTATCCGAAAAGCTCGCCACAAAAATGAGACATTTTGGCAATTTTAAACAGTTCAGGAAATATCTGAGATGCTTCAAGTTATAATGAGAAACGTATCTTTACATATCCGACAGTTACTAGATCTGAAAACCGGTGAACTGTGGGAAATGATCACCGGATTTGATGAAGTTTATTCTCACTTGGTGAAATTAATCCTGAAATGTGGAATTACTGTATGCACAAGCATTCTATTCGAGCGAACTGACGTTAGGCTTAAAGTTATACTAGGCCACAGTGTGCACAGTGTTAAAGTTAGGCTGCGTATGTAACTTGTAAGTGGACCATTAACACAATAACCTTTAATATTTGTTAGGAACTGACAATAAACACACCGAACAGTGTGACTGGCTAAGTCTTTCTTGAGGTTTTCTTTCCCAGCGCAGGGAATTTCCTGCGCTCGACCTTCTCTTTTAATATTTGTAGACTTTTTCATTAGCGTTTGCCTTTTTCTGTCGACGGTCGTCTTTTCCTTTTGACTTCAGTGACGTACACAGGATTTCTATGAAGGGGGGGGGGGCATGCAGTATGAGTGATCGCTGGCCAAGAGGACGGGAAAATTTTTGGCCTTTTCAAGGAGCTTAGATGAAAAATAGTGAAAGATTTTCGACTTTGACCGGAACAGTGTTAAAAGTTAAATTGTGGTGGTTCATGAGGATAAAACTAAAACCGTTTTTACATACAATCTTATGCCCTTTACGCTACCTTTCAAAGTAAAACTTGTCATTAAGTTTGCATACTTCTAGGAGTAAAAAAAGAGCATCAATCGGTATAGGCGAACGGGAGCATTTTAGCTTAAGTTTTTCTTCGCCACAAAACTTTATTCTGCCATAAATATAAAATATTATCTAAGCGGGACGCCACCACTGGTTCGCGCGGAGCTAAGAGAAATTTCGAAAAGTCAGACCACTCAGATGGCCGGAAATAGCATTTACCAGACTTATATGAAGAATCTAACAAGTCTCTATCTTCTTTTGTCGTTTGCAATAAAAACGATCACTTCAAAATATGTCCGCAAACTGCAAAGTGATCAGAGAGTTGTTAAGAGCTACTTTGACCACAAAAATATAATTTTGCCCGAATGACTATCTTAGTGGAGCCCAACCATTAGGAAATAACCACGACCCCTCAGATGGCCGTAAATTGAGTTTCTATTCTTGTAAAGAGAATCTAAACATGCAGTCTTTATATTTAGCTTTTGTTTGCAATAAGAATAAAATCATGAGCATGCTAAGTGATCCAAAAATTACCAGGTAAAATGTACTACCGCTATTACATTAAATTGTCTTTATTCTTTCCGGGGAAATTATACAACGGAATTGAAAATATGCTAATGCTTCTCTATTGTTACTCTTGGTTAAATAAAGATCCGCTAAATTGATGAAACTTTCTGTGACTGCTCGAACTTCCGTCTGTAAATGATCTTACCCTTAGCATCTCCTCTTGCGTGATAAATGGCAAACTATTTCTCAACGCACCTGAATACCCTCCCCTCCCTATCGCCGTCTCGTACGCGTCTATGCAGGAAGGGAAAGGGATGGGCCACTCCCTTTTGAACATTCTTTAAAAAGGTAGGTGTCCTTAGAGTTAATCGGTGCCACCAGCTGGATTTTGTAGTTAAATTTGGAATTTGACAAAATTTTGCTATTTTTAGGAATTAAGAAAAAAAGAAGAAGAACAAAAATGGCAACACTGAGGGGCCTTGCAGAGACAATCCCCTCCCTTTGAAAATTTTTGAGAAATTGGGTGTTCCAACATGCTCTGGTGCCACTCATGCTATCTTTTGAATTAAAATCCGTGTTACTAAAGTATGGCTACGTATTTTAAGGACCTTGGCATCCGTGAGGGAGGGGGGGGGGGAGGCATAGCCCAATGCCCCCCCCCCCCTCGTACGCTTCTGTTAGACTTTGTCACAGTGGAAACGATCGAATAACATAATGTGACAAAGACAACGAGCAAAGAAAAAGACAAAGTAACGTCAAAAGGACAAGAGAACATCAAATGGAGAAGAGAGAGAGAAAGTACTAACCACTGACTTCCTATATACATAGGCAGAGCATGTAACGCGTATGTCCTATCTGTAGAATGTCGCCACCGACTGGGATAAAAAAGGGCACCAAGATAGCCGCCGCGAATCTATAATTGGTATGATTTGAAGACAACTCTGTAATATTTTAAACAGAAGTTTAACTTGAATGAGAAACAATATCATTTTCCTGCAGTACATGTAGTGATATTGACCTACCTTGCGTCATTCCAAAAATATTTCAAATTTCTTGCAAAATCTGTTGATTCTAACTACTTTAGCAAGGCTGAACTTTCACACACAAAACCAAAGCAGACAGCCATCTCGCTACGCCTATACTCACACGTACCCGGCGAGACTTTCTAACTTGCAGTATACTCTGTCCACGGACTTATATACATGGACAGAGCATGTAACGTGTCCTATCCGTAGATGGTCGCCACCGACAAATAGGCACACAAGATGGCCGCCATGAGGCTATAATTTGTGTGATTTGACGACGACGCTGTGATATGTAAAACAAAATTTAAACTTGAATGAGGAAAAATGTCATATTCCTGCAAAAGGTGAAGTGATTTTTACCTAACCTTGCCATATTTCAAAATTATTTCAACTTTCTTGCAAAATCTGTTGATATACTTGAGCAAGTCCAAACTGTCACACGAAACCATAGCAGACAGCCATCTTGGTGCGCTTTTTCTCACGCTAAGGTAGCGACAATCTGCCGTAGGTATGCTCTGTCCATGTGTAGGAAGTCCGTGACACCGTCCATGTATAGGAAGTCCGTGGTATTAACCCACACTGGGTGTAATGAAACAGTGCTTCCACCTATCCGAAAAGCTCGCCACAAAAATGAGACATTTTGGCAATTTTAAACAGTTCAGGAAATATCTGAGATGCTTCAAGTTATAATGAGAAACGTATCTTTACATATCCGACAGTTACTAGATCTGAAAACCGGTGAACTGTGGGAAATGATCACCGGATTTGATGAAGTTTATTCTCACTTGGTGAAATTAATCCTGAAATGTGGAATTACTGTATGCACAAGCATTCTATTCGAGCGAACTGACGTTAGGCTTAAAGTTATACTAGGCCACAGTGTGCACAGTGTTAAAGTTAGGCTGCGTATGTAACTTGTAAGTGGACCATTAACACAATAACCTTTAATATTTGTTAGAACTGACAATAAACACACCGAACAGTGTGACTGGCTAAGTCTTTCTTGAGGTTTTCTTTCCCAGCGCAGGGAATTTCCTGCGCTCGACCTTCTCTTTTAATATTTGTAGACTTTTTCATTAGCGTTTGCCTTTTTCTGTCGACGGTCGTCTTTTCCTTTTGACTTCAGTGACGTACACAGGATTTCTATGAAGGGGGGGGGGGCATGCAGTATGAGTGATCGCTGGCCAAGAGGACGGGAAAATTTTTGGCCTTTTCAAGGAGCTTAGATGAAAAATAGTGAAAGATTTTCGACTTTGACCGGAACAGTGTTAAAAGTTAAATTGTGGTGGTTCATGAGGATAAAACTAAAACCGTTTTTACATACAATCTTATGCCCTTTACGCTACCTTTCAAAGTAAAACTTGTCATTAAGTTTGCATACTTCTAGGAGTAAAAAAAGAGCATCAATCGGTATAGGCGAACGGGAGCATTTTAGCTTAAGTTTTTCTTCGCCACAAAACTTTATTCTGCCATAAATATAAAATATTATCTAAGCGGGACGCCACCACTGGTTCGCGCGGAGCTAAGAGAAATTTCGAAAAGTCAGACCACTCAGATGGCCGGAAATAGCATTTACCAGACTTATATGAAGAATCTAACAAGTCTCTATCTTCTTTTGTCGTTTGCAATAAAAACGATCACTTCAAAATATGTCCGCAAACTGCAAAGTGATCAGAGAGTTGTTAAGAGCTACTTTGACCACAAAAATATAATTTTGCCCGAATGACTATCTTAGTGGAGCCCAACCATTAGGAAATAACCACGACCCCTCAGATGGCCGTAAATTGAGTTTCTATTCTTGTAAAGAGAATCTAAACATGCAGTCTTTATATTTAGCTTTTGTTTGCAATAAGAATAAAATCATGAGCATGCTAAGTGATCCAAAAATTACCAGGTAAAATGTACTACCGCTATTACATTAAATTGTCTTTATTCTTTCCGGGGAAATTATACAACGGAATTGAAAATATGCTAATGCTTCTCTATTGTTACTCTTGGTTAAATAAAGATCCGCTAAATTGATGAAACTTTCTGTGACTGCTCGAACTTCCGTCTGTAAATGATCTTACCCTTAGCATCTCCTCTTGCGTGATAAATGGCAAACTATTTCTCAACGCACCTGAATACCCTCCCCTCCCTATCGCCGTCTCGTACGCGTCTATGCAGGAAGGGAAAGGGATGGGCCACTCCCTTTTGAACATTCTTTAAAAAGGTAGGTGTCCTTAGAGTTAATCGGTGCCACCAGCTGGATTTTGTAGTTAAATTTGGAATTTGACAAAATTTTGCTATTTTTAGGAATTAAGAAAAAAAGAAGAAGAACAAAAATGGCAACACTGAGGGGCCTTGCAGAGACAATCCCCTCCCTTTGAAAATTTTTGAGAAATTGGGTGTTCCAACATGCTCTGGTGCCACTCATGCTATCTTTTGAATTAAAATCCGTGTTACTAAAGTATGGCTACGTATTTTAAGGACCTTGGCATCCGTGAGGGAGGGGGGGGGAGGCATAGCCCAATGCCCCCCCCCCCTCGTACGCTTCTGTTAGACTTTGTCTTTTTCTTTTGACTTTTGTATTTATTTTGACTTTCGTCTTGCCTTTTAGCGTTTGTCTTTCCTGTTTTGCTGTGTTGTCTTTTTTGCCTGTTTGCTTGTCCTTTCCTTTCGGCGTTGTCTTCTCCTTTTGAGGTTTGTTGTTTTCCATTTTTATGTTAGTCTTTTCCTTTTGGGTTTTAACTTTTCCTTTTGCATTTGTCCTTTCCTTCCGGCGTTGTCCTTTCCTTTCGGCGTTGTCTTCTCATTTTGGCATTTGTTGTTTTCCACTTTTATGTTAGTCTTTTCCTTTTGGGTTTTAACTTTTCCTTTTGCATTTGTCCTTTCCTTCCTGCGTTGTCCTTTCCTTTCGGCGTTGTCTTCTCCTTTTGACGTCTGTTGTTTTCCACTTTTACGTTAGTCTTTTCCTTTTGGATTTTAATTTTTCCTTTTGCCTCTGTCTTTTCCTTTCGGGGTTTGTTTTCTCCTTTTGATGTTTGTCTTTTTCTTTAGACGTTTGATTGTTCCTTTCGGCGTTGTTTATTTTTCCGTTCCACATTTGTCTTTTCTGCTTCGCGGTGTTGTCTTTTTTGCCCTGATGGCCGCCCATAGATGTACAGTACAATGTAACAAAATAGGCGCGGGCACAGCTGGTACAAGAGCTATTGTACTTACACTACAGAGAGTGCTATGTAGTGGTGTGCAGGTGTCGTGAATTCAAGAAACGTGAAGTGAAAGGGCAAAACTGCTTTCCTTAGAGGACTTTCATGAAATGCTGAAGCACAGTAAGTAAAGAAAGATGTTTTTAAAGTTTTGCACCAGAGAGACCAATAAGCAATGAACAAATGTTAGTGAAAATTAAGAGCCAAAGGCTGCATCAATGAAGGGGTGCTGCTGTGTTAACAGTCAGGCCTAATGTTTATAGTAGCGGTTCCACAAGACAATTCGTAGCACTAACTTACTGTAGTACTGTAGTAGTATACAAAGACTAACGTTAATTTATGAAGCAGACCGTTTTACTGGGGTGGGGGGGGGGGGAGGGGGGTGTGTGGACATTTTATAGCCTGCAAGGAGAAGAGGGATGGACATATTTTATGCTAATAATACACGCAAAACCCTCTACAAAGACAACCCAACTTAATTTTATTGGATCCAAGTTCATTAACCAAATTTAGGGTTTTGAAAAGTCATAGGCCTATTACTGGCCTCAGCCTAGTCATACTCAAAATAGTTGACCCCAGATCATGGGAGTAAAATGTTTTTTTTTTCTTTTTTTTTGGGGGGGGGGGTGGAGGTTGGTTATGAAGACTGTCTCTTTCCTTTTGGGTGCCGACTCAAAAATAACGGGATGGAAAAGGAATTGCTTTTTGCATGTTTCCATCTTTATCTGTAAGTAAACTTCTGTAGCATCGGGCCTAAATAATAAACAGGTTCACAATTTGTTGCAGGCCTAGGCCTATATTTATTTGTGCGCGTATGATAAATAATTAGTTTTTGAATTCAACTAAGTCTCCATATATGGCTTCTAGCAAAATTTGACTGCAGGCCTAGGCCTATACCACAGTCCCAAACAAACAGAGACACCTTCTTTAAAAAAACAAAAGCAGTCACCCCAACTTGAAGTAGTGTAGTAGACTGTCTTGTTCCATGATTGGCTGTTTAGAGTTATGTGACAGCATTGTTTCTCTTCAAATATATAAAAAAAAATTACTGCTTGGTTTGCCCAGAATATGCAATATTGAAGTCTAAAAATATGATGAAAGATACTTTGAAGAAGAATAAAATTGTGATGCTTAGCTGTTGCTTTTAAAAAAATTGGGGGGGGGGGCTGTTCTTGACCCTAAAAGTTTTCTTTTATCAAGAACAATTTACCCTTTAAAACCAATTTTGTTGTACAACTTTTTATATACTTTAAAAATTTTATTTTTCGTTTCCCAAACAGAATGACATCATAGTGAAACTGTCTCCTGCTTGTCCTGCACAGCTGATGAAGTTATTTTTCAGTGCCTTAAATACTTTTCATTGATGTCTGGACTGCTGTGTAGTATTTTGTACCATGTAGCAGAGTCAAGCATAATCATTTTAGTGAGTGAGGAAATTGTACTGCATACATGGAGCCATGGACTGAACAAGTTTTCTTGTTTGAAACTACAAAGCCTGTTTTCGTTATCACATAATATGAGCAGTCCTGATTGTTGAATTATAACATATCCATGACATGCAGCCTACTGTACCTTTTGATGTTCTTGCTGTGGAGTGAGAATGAATCCTGAGGTTGGAGAACTACAGAAAAGTGTTGAAGTAGATAATGTAAAGCAGTTACAGTCCTTATGAGAGGCATCTTTGAATTGACCACAACACTCAAAGATATTTGCTACAGATGGCTACGGACCAGTACCAATTTACAAAGGAAATGCTGGTGTCCTAGTTTTTGTGCCTCATTTATCGTAATCTGATAAATTGAACGGTATTGTTTAAACTGTCAGGATGATGTAATTAAGAAGTGTTGAATCCTTGGTGTGGAATATTTCCTTTACTCAGGAGTAAATGGGAGGATCGGACGAAGAATACAGCCATTGGATTTGGACACAAAATAAATTTTCCCCTACGTGGACCTTTCATGTGCCCTGTGTGCAACCTCTAAAGGCATTTGATTGTGTTAAAACATCTTACTTTTTTAACTTGGATAACTATGAGAATAGTTTTTCATGGACCAAACATTTACCAAAGTTTGTTTTATCTGGGAAGTGTGAGAAGACTGAAGCCTACTCAATGATTTTTCATGAAATGCATTTTACCATGGTCCCTATTATTTTAACTGCAAATGTGAAATAACTGGTGCTTAAAGTTACAGTATAAATTACTTGGTGGACCATTTTAATATTTTGACCGAATTTTGATTTTAGGTTGAAAGTCAGAAGTTTTTTTTTCTTTTTACTATGGACAAAACATTCTCGTCGATAATTTTTCTACTTTTTCTTCCTTGGAAAGAAATCCTCCAGTGTGATTTTTTTCATTCCTTCAGTTTATTGAAAGGTGTACCCTACAGTTCATTTAAATTACAACGAGCTATATTTTTTGTCTATATTGTGTTTGCATATGAGTGCGTATTACATGATTTTGGACACCATGAACTGTTTCTACATGCGTTTAAGTTTGTAACAAACTTGCCAAGTATCAATTGACTTTTGAATTTGAGTGAAGTTGTACTCATATGGACTATTTATGTTGTTCTTCATTTACCTTGTAAGTATCAGATCATTATTACTGTTCTGTAAGCTTAACAGAATGCCATCAGGGGATAATAAATGTACACTCTGTTGCTACTATATTTAAATTCTTACATTGTTAATTTTGGTTTTACAGCAACTGTACAGTATTTTCCATCCCAAACTTGCACATAGAAACCATTGCAGACCATTTGTGGGTGGTTTGAACTGTTGAGATGTATAACATGATGAACCATTCACAAACCATTCGTGAATGGTTCTAGTCATTACATTCAAAAACCATTTGCATGCCAGACCATTTGAAGACCATTTGCAAATGGTACCATTCAACACCATTTGGGACCAGTTGTTCCATTTAAAGACCATTTGCATACCAGACCATTTGAAGACCATTCGCAAATGGTACCATTCAACACCATTTGGGACTAGTTACAAACCATTTGCGCACCAGACCATTCGCAGACCATTTGCAAATGGAACCATTCGGGACCATTCAGAACTGTCGCGATTTTAGGCAGAAGGTTGTAAGAGCTTTTATGAAATAAATAATTGGTGTAGGTGACGATTTCAGCCAGATGTAGTACAATTACTTAAACTGTAACAAAAATTTATTTCACATAGTACTGGAATCACTTATTTAATGCAGAAAGTCCATGTCAGGGGCGGAGCAGATTTTTTTTTTTTTTTTTTTTGGGGGGGGGGGGGGCAACCGCCCCCAGTTGAGCAAAGTTTCGGTACTTGGTATATTTTTTATTTTACAATGCAAGTTGTGTTACTCCTTTGTAAATGCGGTAAATAAACCTGAGAGGAGCTATTTCCAGACATCTGGGAGATATTAAGGACCAAAATATACTCACGTTCCGCGACAACCCATGGAAGTACCTACGGCTTACATGAAAAATTCTGCTGTTATCGTAAGCACCTGCTTGAATCCGTTATGTGATTCTCAACACCCGAGAAAAAGGTCATGACATACATGAAAAATTCTGCTGTTATCGTAAGCACCTGCTTGAATCCGTTATGTGATTCTCAACACCCGAGAAAAAGGTCATGACATACACAATAATAGGTCTCCTTATACTGCCCTTTGCATGCACAATACCGTATAAAGTATGCGCCAAGTCACACACTCACATTAAAAAAATCACGGCGTGGCAGGGGGGCCACCCCTTTCACATCCTTCTACTCGTCGCCTCTGTCGCTTGGCTCCCTCGCGATATGTTCCACTCCCCCCCCCCCTTTGATAAATTGCCGGTTACCCGCCTGTGTCTTGTAGAAAGATCCGAGATCCATCAAGTCCGTAGACAAGAGGGGTGGAAATGAGGACGGAACGCCTATAAAATGATTGAAAGTACTATTTCCGTAATGTGGTTTTATACATTTCAGTCCCAAAGATGAAAAAGGATATTCAAAATTTTCAAATCAGTGCTTTGCGATGGTTTAGTTACACTGTTAAAAAGTTCTGTAAATTAACAGACTTTTTTTAACTTAAACTTTTTGTATTTTACTTTTAATAGAGATTTTCTGTATCTTTCTTATCTTTCTTATTTTTCTGATTTCACATAAATATACTGTCATTTAACAAACATTCATTTTGTTTTTACGCTGAAAAAGAAACAAAAATAAGCCCAAACAAACAAACAAATAAGAAATAGCCAGAAAATTTTCAATATAACATGCATCGTTCTGCGAAGTTTCAGTTAAAAAAGAAAACATTTTTGGCAAATTTGTGGCCCTATTTGAAAATTAACTTACATTTATTATACTGACAATTGGTATACTGATGTCAACTCATCGCCACAGGCGCTCATGCACTTGATCGAATTAAAAACGTTTCACAAATTTACTTGAAAGAGTCTGTAAATTTACCACTTTATGACGTAAATCTCATTTTGCATAAATGGGTGGAGCTTATTTTGTAGGCATTTTCCTAACAAAAGGATTGCTATTGCTTTGAATAATATCTTTTTTGGCTTTTTTTAATCAGGAAGTGATAAACTTATTGTTTACCTTGTCTGGAAATGTTTGCAACCAATGTATTTGCATTCTTTGTCATATTTATTTTAAAAACAATTATTATATTGTACCAAAAATGTGACTTTCCAATTACAAAGTTCCTAGAGATAGCAGTCTACTGGACAACAATGTGATAACAAAGTATCCTCATTGTGTTTTGATTGAAAATAACTTCGTAACGACACATTACGTTGATAAGCAAATACCTGATCTACGTAATGGTGAAGTGTATGTTACGTAATAACATATGAAAGGAAAAAAGCGATATTATAATAAATATTAAAACGCCGAGAATGAAAACAGTAGGCTGTAAATTCACATAAAATTAAGGTAAAAAAAACAGAACAATTCTGTAATTCGATTTTACAGTAGACATTTGTAAACTAATTTACATGCAAAAACTGTAAAGAAAAAACAAACACTTAATGTTTTTTCATGATTACAGTCTGGCTGTAAAAAAAACATTATTTGGTTGGAAAAAAAATTGCCATAAAAATTATGTAAATTTTACAGAGAAATTTCTAACAGTGTAGTTAGTTAGATAGTTACTTAGTAAGTAAGTTAGTTTAGTTAGTTGTTTGGTTGGTTTGGTCGGTGTTAAGTCGGTCGGTTCGGTCGGTCAGTTAGTTACAGAGAGTTTTACGGTCCTGTTACCAACCTATTGCGTTTTCCCTACTCCATTGCTTATGGGTTTTGTATCCCGGTAAACAGGCAGACAGACACACCCAAAACAACTAAATCAAAACGTGGAGATCGATGTCTATATTCTCTGGTGGCCAGGACTAGACTGGCCTCTGTATTTACACAAATACACTCAATCGAAACTAAGCATGTTTGGAACATAGAATGCAAAGATACATATGCAAATAAGTGGACACGAAACGGAATAACTTAAATAGACTGCGGAACGGACTTTAATATACACACAATACAACATTCCCCCCCTGTAGTTTTAGAATAATATGCATAAACAATTACAACATCAAAAATACATTTCAGCATTTTAGGAAACTCTGAAATATACGAAAATAGATTTTTATAAGAACGCATTATCTGCGGATTTTTGTTTTTCAAGATATCAAAACTACATCAAAATTGCACGTTTAGGATACTATACAATCTACTTCAAATATATAGCAAAAATAGAAGACAATACATCAAAATTTCTTACACAAAACACCTACAAAAATACTCTTCTCACAAATTCACAAATCCAACCTGTCAGGAGGTCGAACAACTCTACCAGACCTAGTTTTAACCAGTTCCCCACTAGGTGGTAACTGATCGGATCTCGACTCCCCGCGTGTCTCTACATCCGGCGATCCCGCGCCTGGTCCACTGTCTATTAAGGGAGAGGCAGGACCCTGTGGCGATGACGCAGAGTCCGAGTCTCCCGCAGGGACTACGGGTATTGACTCAGTCGTTTCTGTCGAAACAGGGGGAACTTCAGAAGTAAGACCAGGTTCCATACTGGCAGAACCTTCGAATGTAACATCTGGACTTGGACATACCCTTGAATCATCATATCTCAGATGATCTGAGTGCACAAACCTGCGTCTATTACCGGGGGTTCTAACTATGTAAGTTAACGGACCCTTAACCTTTACAATTGTCCCTGGTACCCATTTCTCTTTTCTTCCCCTCATTTGTCTAACAAGTACCGGTTGAAAAAGATCAAATCGTCTTAAGGTTGGATTGCTACCATCATGGTAGTGTTTTGACTTAACCTGGCGACGTTCCACTGAACGTTGTAAAGAAGGCTTGACTAAACTTAACTGGGTTCTGGGAGCTCTCTTTACAAATAGCTCTGCAGGCGTCTTTCCTGTGGAAGTATGTGGCAAATTTCTATAGCAAAATAATACATGTGACACCTTATGTTGCACACTACTGAACTCAGACTCTGACTTATACATCCTTTTGAAAGTATGAACATGCTTCTCTGCCAACCCATTACTAGAGGGATGGTATAGTGGGCACAAAGTGTGTTCTACCAGATTTCTTTTTAGAAAAGACTTGAACTCGTCAGAGATAAATTGAGGTCCATTATCTGTAACTACTCTTAGTGGTAAACCAAATTGAGCAAAAAGTGTACGTAACCTAGATATTACGGCTTCGTTGAGTAGTCTGCTGAGTAGGTTTTTTACGTCCGCGATCCGTTGTCTTCCCTAGTGAACGGCATGCACGTTTTAAATGTCCTTTCTTACCACAATTATGGCATACAGCGTCCTTGTGAGGGCAGTCCGACCTTCTATGCTTTCCTCCGCAACCATTACAGTTAGGCCAACTATTACTCTGATTTCGACTCTCGGAAGGGGTGTGGACATGAGATTTCTTACCATGGTAAACTGCGTAAGTGTCTTCGGTTTTAGACGTCATACACTCCTTAGATGCTGCGATCGCCATTTCATCTGCGACACATTTTCGTTTCGCTTGTCCAAAGGTCAAATCTGCTTGGGTAAGTAGATGCGTTTGAGTCTTCGTTATCTTTCCATGCAACCCAGATACGAGGCGGTCACGCAGAGCGTCTTTAAGAAAATCGCCAAAGTCACACCAAATACTCAAATTTTTCAGGCGGACGATAAAGTCTGAAACAGACTCATGTTCTCCTTGAGTTGCAGTCCAAAATTTGTGTCTTTCGGCAATTTTAATCGGTTTGGGAGAATAGTGGTTTTTTAGTAACTGCTTCAGCTCTGTGTACGTTTTAGTATTCGGTAGACTTGGGCTACATATGTCCTTCAGCAATTTGTATGCACTAGCCCCGACAGTTGCCAGTAAGAAATGGGCTTGTTTCTCCTTAGCAATTCCGTTAGCTTCAATAAAAGCGTCACATCTATCGGAATAGTCCTCGCAAAAGCTCCGTTTTTTTTCGTTATAAGCACCGATATTTCCAAAGACGGCCATGGCTGAATAGTATGCAGCTAGTTTAACACTTCAAAAATACTCGCTAAATTTGTTGTTCACTAAATCCCATCCTCGTCGCCAATTTTGTATCCCGGTAAACAGGCAGACAGACACACCCAAAACAACTAAATCAAAACGTGGAGATCGATATCTATATTCTCTGGTGGCCAGGACTAGACTGGCCTCTGTATTTACACAAATACACTCAATCGAAACTAAGCATGTTTGGAACATAGAATGCAAAGATACATATGCAAATAAGTGGACACGAAACGGAATAACTTAAATAGACTGCGGAGCGGACTTTACTATACACACAATACAACAATGGGGAGCATCACTCACAACGACAGAAGGTTCCATTTTTAGAGTCTTTGGTATAACTTGACCTGGGAATAGAACCCAGCGATGGGACTGCTTTAAATAAATAGGTCAAGTGAAAGGAAAATGAAATAAGGGTATGTAGTCGAAGTTATATAGTAAAGATTAACTCTTTGCCAGTAGACCGCGATGTATGCCTAAAGGTCAACGTAAGTTTTAAAAGTCTGGCCACGCCCCGGGTAACGTATGGTAACTGTTGTAGTACTTGCATCTATACAGTCTTCTGTAAGAGACCTTACAAAGCTAAGGATTGAGCGGGGCTACATAAGCGAGTGTTTTTATTACTAGATGATTGACATTACACCTAGACCTCTTCTGTTGACCACTATCACTTGTGATAAGTCAGATATCTATAAGCGTATTTGGTAATTCTTTTGCAGCATAGAATTGCGGGGCACAGCAAGAGACATACCAACCGAGCTCAGCACATAGTGTTCGGCGTTCCCTAGTTTTCGTCAGTACGTGCATACATTACTACGTGTCTAGCCAACTCGACCGTAAAAAAGTGTCGGTCCTACTTTAAGTCAAAATGCAACTTTTCACCAAAATGACGATTTAGATATGATCCACTGCACTAAACCACACTTGAGATCCCTTCTCATGATATGGATGGAGGAAGTAAGAATGATTTAACGAAATGTTTATGAGAATTCAAATTGGGTGCGGGGCTGGTTTCTGTGGCCGATGAATTGGAGTATGTGCGCATGTGCATAGCTACCTATACGAATTACTAAACTCGCTTATTGGGGAACACTTCTGTGACCAACCATTCAAGCCACCTTTTTCCTTTAGAGGGAGGAATGTTTCACATTCACAGTCATTCTGACTTCATGGCCCTTTGCTAACTTGAGACCCCTCATTCAACATCGCTATTAAACCCACTTAACAAACGAATTCAATACATTTAAAGTAAACCAAAACCCTCAGTCGCCCCACAACATGCGTGATTTTGCTCATTGGAATGGTCAAGTTCTTTGTTAGAAAAACCAAATTTCCTTATAGAGAACCCCCTTTGTTTTAGGTTTCTTTTTTTAAAAATCTACATGTTTTCACGATTTCTAAATTAATCTTTAAGTTTTCATTTTAATTTCTGGATATTCCTTCCTCATCTCTTCGGCAGCTCATCACCTTGGTCGCTGCATAAGATTTTTTTTCTCCACTTGGGAGAGCCCCCCCCCCCCCCCCGCCCGTCGGGTAATTTCAAATTGCAACTGCTTGTAACATACTGATCTTTATTTCGGTCTCCATTAAGCTGGTCGTGTGGAGAGACCGATGTAATATTTTTTAAGGGGGGGGGGGGGGCTGCAGATGTCGTCCTTGCTTTGGTGAAGACCGAGGTTAGGCTCAGGGTTGAAGCTGACCACGTCTGTCTACCGAGGGCGACTTTCGATAGGAGGTGGGGTCCTCTTGTTTCGATGAGGGCGGACCGGGTGATGGTTAATCTGTAACTGTGTGTTTCCTTTTTTTTTCTGTTTGTGAACGGTGGGTGGGGGAGTTATGTATGTTAGCCACAGAAATTTTTGTTTGTTGCGTTTAAGTATTATTAAGTGTAAATATTTGGTAATAGTTCATAGTTGTGTTCTGGCAGGTTTGGGGTTTTTCCGTTTTGACAGTGTCCGTTTCCAAGCATTTAAAAAGCATTCCTGCGTCCCCCCACCCCCCCAAAACGGACGCTACACTAACGATAGGCTTATTTGACTGTGGAAACAGTGTCGCTCAACTGTAGTTTTCTCCACATTAATGGGTTAGTCCTATGTACCCTTACTCCAAATCCAGATATGGGCCAGATATGAAATTCCATATATGGGCCAGATATGGATTTCATATCTGGCCCATATCTGCTGCAGGTATGGGATTTATATCTGGGCCAGATAAAAAATTGGGCAGATATAACCTTGATCTGTGCCAGAACCAGATCTGATCCATATATGGGCCAGATAGAATTTTATCTGGATCAGGTTTTTATCTGGAACAGATATGAACCATATAAGGCAATACCATATATTAGTTTATGTAAAGCTATTCCATACTGATCCTATATAAAGCAGTGCCATATCTGGTTTACATAAAGATTTACTGTACTGATCATGTATTAAGGAGACGAGTATGGTGCATACATGTCCCATATCTGGACCACATATGACTGGACCAAAATTTATTAGTGTAGTACCTTTGTGTAAAGCATATCAGAAGCCTTCTGAGCCAGCATAATTTTAAGGGCTATCTGAACATCTATAACAAAGTTGAATGCCCATTTTATAACATTGACTGAAGTATTTAAAGTTGTTAAATTACTTAATAGTGAAGAACAAAACTGCTTTGAAATTCCTACTTTTAAATGTTTACACCACATTGTTGGTTTAAATTATCATACGGGGCAATATCCCAACATAAATTTTGTTGAAGGTTTCATGATTTTTCATATAGTTCTTCCTTATTTACAATAAAAAGAAAATCAGGACCCTAAATTCTTGACCACGCCCACATTGGAAAGTCATATGCATATGTTAGTATAATATGGCGGAATATGGTTTGAATGTTCTCATTTTGGTTTGCTGATACTTGTTCAGCTTCCAGAGAAGGTCTTTATGTAGGACAGATACACAAATTAAACCAAAAAAGATTAATATGACTATGTACAAGTTTATATGTGATTCTGTCATGGTATTTTAATCAGTTATATCTGGCTTGATATGGCCATATCAAACTTTATTTGTATATCTGGGGAGGTATTTTATCAATCTATATCCGGCTTGATATGGCCATATCAAACTTAATTTGCATATCTGGGAAGGTATTTCATCAATTTATATCTGGCTTGATATGGCCATGTAAAACTTAATTTACATATCTGGACAGGTATTGAATCAAGTTATATCTGGCTTGATATGGCCATATCAAACTTTATTTGTATATCTGGGGAGGTATTTTATCAATCTATATCTGGCTTGATATGGCCATATCAAACTTAATTTGCATATCTGGGAAGGTATTTCATCAATTTATATCTGGCTTGATATGGCCATATAAAACTTAATTTACATATCTGGACAGGTATTGAATCAAGTTATATCTGGCTTGATATGGCCATATCAAACTTTATTTGCATATCCTTGAAGGTTTTACATCAAGTTATATCTGGCTTGATATGGCCATATAAAACTTAATATACATATCTGGACAGGTATTGAATCAAGTTATATCTGGCTTGATATGGCCATATCAAACTTTATTTGTATATCTGGGGAGGTATTTTATCAATCTATATCTGGCTTGATATGGCCATACCAAACTTAATTTGCATATCTGATAAGGTATTTCATCAATTTATATCTGGCTTGATATGGCCATATAAAACTTAATTTACATATCTGGACAGGTATTGAATCAAGTTATATCTGGCTTGATATGGCCATATCAAACTTTATTTGCATATCTTTGAAGGTTTTACATCAAGTTATATCTGGCTTGATATGGCCATATAAAGGCTTTATTTAGCCAGGTATATCCAGATGTCAATCCATATCTGGATTTGGAGTAAGGGTAGATACTAGCGAGAAACCTCGACAAACTGTTCGCAGTCTCGCGGATTATTTGCACCGATGTGACGCTATTTCGAATTGTACTGTCCATGACGTCATGGACAGTAACTTGGGAACGCTTCTCATTTTCGAGGGACAGTTCTTTGGTTCAATGTTTCTTGATTCTCAGTGAGTTGTTTGCTCTTCAATTGAGTTCATTATGTAGAGTGAGTCATGTAGACGGGAAGGAGGCTTCATGGTCACTTTTGGTTATGATATGGCCCAAAATGAGCGAGTTTTTTATAGGCATTTATGCATTTTATTGTTTTGTAAAAGAATGCTTGAGTAAGTCAAATTTGTATACAGTATGCTTGCTCATCACACAACGGCCGCATTCCCGCATTGTACCTGTAGTATATCGCGCAGTGTCGCTTAACGCGAACAAGCTAAAGAGCATTGTAGTATTGTGACACAGTGCACACACACTGTACTGTCGTATCTCGAAAGTGCTTGTAGTTCGGAGAACAACCTTGACATCTATGTTCGCATCTAGGCCCAGGTTTAATCATTAATCTTAGCATTTGACGTTAACTTTTTCTTTAGTGTTATATTTCTCTCTTGGAAGTAGTTATGTAAACCTTGACTTAGGCTTGTCAAATGCAAGGTGTATCTTGAGAAGTAATAGGAACTTATCCTTCTCTATGCACAAAACCACAGCAGGCAGTCATCTCGTTATAGACGAATCCGATTAGCGCTTGTTTTTAGTGACTGTAGGCCGCCATTAGTGGGGTCCATCAGCCTTAAATCGTCTTTAATTATTCTTTACATGAATTTCAAACCCTCATATTCAGTGAAATTGGAGGAGATACAAAATTGAAGTAAGATACAAATTAGTAAACAACCATCTATGATAGAGGTAAGCGAGGAATTTTAAAGATTTAAAGGTGACGTACCCCAGTTATGGCCGACTGAAGTCAGTCCATCACTTGTTGTCCCGATTCAGGACAACAAATGTACAGTAACACGTACGGTAGCGACAATCTACTCATAGGACGTTAGCGCAGTCTGCTCTCTCAATGAATATTGGAAGTCTGAGTTATACTTAGCTTTTGTTGGGTCTAGCACTGGCAGTCGGTGACAGTACATTATCACCCACGTACGTATGATTTTGTATAAGAATTTGGACTTTGTCAGTGGCTAAAATCGACAGATTTTGCTAGAAAGTTGTTACATTTGTGGAAATAATGTAGTACGTTTAGATCAAAATTACCAAACAAATTGAAAGACATGATATTGATTCCAATTCACGTCCAAATTGAAGTTTGTTTGAAATATTGCAGGACTCGAAGTTCGTCGTCAAATCACGCAAAAAGTTAAAGCTTCTCGGCGGGCATGCTATCTTTTGGTTCTAACGGCGGCGACCAATTTTCCCATGATCCTCTGTACATGTATATATAGGAAGTCCGTGGGAATAACATACGCTCAAAGACCCACGGCTGTTTGCAGTGTATTTTATCATTCTCAGAATGATGGTCATTCTCAGAGTTAGCATAGGGGTCTATACTTTTCTTTTTGTCTGCACTTAGGGTTACCATAGGCCTAATTGTTTTCTCGCAAGGAGGACATGCATCGCCACCCTGGTGAAGAGGTCTAACTTAGGAGTTGTGGCGTGGTGAGTTTGGAAACTTTGTTGGCTTTCCGCGATGGTGTCTACATGCAAAAGATGGTGCCATAAGTTGTTGCTCTTACTAGAATTTCCTCTACTGTAACTTGATTGAAGCAAAATTAGGGAAAGTCTGTCAGATCATTAAATACATGAAATCCGGACACTCATGGTGGCGGTAATTTTACAAAACCGCCCGGACACCAGCACGAAACAATAAAAACAGGACGTGTCCTGGTAAAACCGAACGTCTGGTAACCCTACCTGCAGTGCCACTGTGAGCACTGTAGGCATACTTTACGACTCCCGGTTGATCACTGCCATGCCATCGGCATTGCATGAAAAGCCTGAAGGCCTAGGTGGTGATTCTTCAATTAGCCTGATGAGCATTATGAGAAATAGGGCAGTCCTGCATCATTCATGTGCATCACGAGATTCCGAGTCGAAAAGTAAAAAACGGTCGATATCTACAACAAGCAACCAACACATTATGCATTGATTATGTTCAAGTATATCACATCGGCCTCAAAAATGTAAAATTACGATGTTCCAAGTTTTAGTACGTACCCGGTTACATTGGCACAGCACTAACAATCATGGACAGTAAGTGGTTAAGATTTTCGTAACCACATTTCTAGTTATGAGTTAGTTCTCATAGTCTGGGTTTAGTAGGGCTATATAAATGAGTAAACTGTGCGTACTTCTCAAAAACTGCCAAGTTAGTGGGTGTAGAGTGTTGAATGAAACAGCCCGCGCAAGAAATGTTTTGGTATAGACGTGACAAAGAGTAGGTTACTTTATTTTGCCATATTCTTTCTAGGTTCATTTCTATAGCAGCAAGCTTGTTGATCTGAATCGTGGGCGCCTTCTTTTTTTAAAAAGATAAGCTGGTCAAAAGTGTAGGCCCGGTTCTAAAGTGACTTGGTGGCTACGCTCCTGATGACAAAGTTTTAAAATGGGGTTAGAACCTGGTTTGCAGCTGGCATGCCCTATAAAACTCAAACCGATACATTCTTCAATACTCTAAACCCTTAAATACATTCCTTTACAAACCGCCAGGATGACATGTAAGGTGTTACATTAAATTCTGGTATCTGAGTTTTGAAGAAAAATAGTCGATATAAATAATCTAGTTTGTTATCCACTTTACCCCAGGTATAAGGCAGATATTCATAAAATGGGCTTCTGCCTTAGTTATGGTGGCTTTGCCTCGAACCAAGACCTATGATTTAAGGTTTGACGATGACTTGAAATCTACGTATTCTTTTCCACTGTTAATAATATTTGATCAAGGAAATACAACACAGCAGCAGATAATCAAATACACACATATAGGCTAAAACAATTGCATTGTTCATAATTTGGGACATGCATGAACTTCCTGGCAAAGAAGCAACAAGAGTTTTTATATTGTTGACAAAATCTGAGAATATTCAAAAAAGCTTTGTAGCTTCGTCTTAGTTTACTTAATTTGCCGGTAAAAGTATAAAATTCGCATGAAGGGTCGGGTAGCTTAAGAGGAGCCAAAATTATATTCCTTTTCGTCAATTTAATATTAATCAAAAGGATATTCACCTGGACTTCCTTCCATAAACGAGTGACATTAACAGCCTATACATACCCAAAGGAGTGATGAATATTTTCGGTTTCCCACAGTGGTGGAGCTACGCATATGATCAGGGGGCGAACGCCCATCCTGACGGACCAAAATTGCATGCCAGCTCCCTTTTTAGATTCCTAACACCCCGCTTTAACACAGCCCATGCAGGCTGTTCCCGCCTCCTCCGAACAAAATCCCTAGCTACACCACTGGGTCTCTTTCTTACGAGAATTACGTAATTCGGAATTTGCAATGCGTATTTGAGCTTCTATCTTATTTTCTTGTGAAATGCTATGACGTCAACTTTAAATCAATTTGTAGGAAAGTTTTACTGCCTCGAATTTTCGTCCCGAAAGTGTGGTACTTATCTGCGATTGAAATTGTTCGTCGGTTTATTTTCACAGCAACTTTAAAATGAAATTCTTGCACTTGACCACTGAGGGGCAAGTTTCAAAGGGCTGGAAATTAAAAAAAAACTCTCCGTGGACCATCAAATGCGATATCTAGCTCTTTGACAAAACGTATCGACTATTTAGATACGACATAAGACTTAACCCTTTACCGTTGTGCTCCGATCGGGGCATATTTGCCCGCCTCGGGAGTGGGCGGAAAAGCGGACGTAGCCCGCCCCGCATCGGCTTCCGTAGGCCATTGACCCCGTGACCTTAAACTATTGTCTCTCTCGTTGTTGTGGCCGAATTTTCGGGTTGCTGCTCGCAGTTTCGAGCTCCGCGTGAAACAGTAAAGATGGGTGACAGCCGAGCCCTCCGCATGGGTCCAAAAGGACCCAAACAACGGTAAAGGGTTAACATAAGCCGAATTTGTAACTTAAGTTGCATTAGGGCTGATGTTACAGTTGAATTTATGTTGGGGATTTGATTACAACGTGACTGAAGAGGTTGAGTGATGGATGTGTCTAGTTTAAGAAAGATTATCTTACTGATTTTATGACTTTGATCTGTTTAAACCACACAGTATGATACCCCCTTAACCGTTAGTAATCCAAGGACCTGGGAAAACTGCTTTAACGATCATGATTTAGAGCATGAATTTCTTGTATAACGGTATATATTTTCTGTAGTTTGGTGACCTAAACACCTCTAGCTCAAGGTTGCACACAGCTTGTGTCTCAATGCACAGTGTTTGCGTTGTTCACGGGTAATGTTTGCGTATTTGCATGCAATGCATACGTACTTACACATTGATTGGAAACTCCGACTGCATACTCATAAGACATTGCTTTGCAGCATAACAAAGTTTCCGGTGAGTGATTTTCATTTTTTTTTCTCGTTATTTATTTAATAGCCTAAGTGGAATACTTAAAACCTCTGTCACAAAATTACAGGTAACTGATATATATGCCTAATGATGGAAAAAGAACCAAAAAACTTATTTTGAAACATTTATCGATACCGAAGACATTACGTACGCGTCATGATAGCCTATGAAGATTAGTTTCTTAAAAGGGCAATATCAGTCGCCTTAACCTATTTGTGAAGCAACAGCTAAATGCTACAATTTTTTCTTATTTAAGTTCTTTCAAAGTAGGCCTACTCTTAATATGTTCTAAGGTTTTATTATTGCATATTGAAGGCTAACAAAACACGAATCCCGATGGGGAAGAACACTGTCGCATGACTCTCAAGAGCCAACCATAAAACAGGAAAGTGTACTATGACGCTACTTCAAGTTGAGGTGACAACATATTATTACTCCTTAAAGGTCAAGAGCAGTCCCTGCAAACTTAGTTTGAAGAAACAGCTAAATATCACAATTTTCTTCTTATTTCTCTTCAAAGTAACTTTCATAATATTTTATTACTTTAATATCGCATGTTCAAGGTAAAACAATCAGTTATTTCTTGTAAGTTTCACATTTGAAGAAAAAATTTGTTGTCACATGAATCTCAAGAGCCAGTCATGAAACAGGGCGGTGTACAATGACGTTACTTCAAGTAGAGGTGAAAGCATTTCTCTTCAAAGTTATCTGAAACTGCATTTCCTTTAAGATAAGAACAAATGTCAAGTAAAATCTGGCACTTCACATATACAAGCGTAAACGGACCTTGTCCAAGTTACATAGGGAAGCAGGGTTGTCGATCCTGGAAAGAACAGACATTTATAACACCCAAATGTGAATATACTTGGGGGCACTGGTGTAGCCAGGAATTTTTTTTTATTGGAGGAGGACAATTGCACAGGTTCTGATCGCCGGGCTTGGGGAAGGGTCTAAGGGGACAGGGTGTCCCCTTCTCATTTTGAGATTTTTTTAATATGAAAGTACCCCCAGATCCAATCTGGTGAAACATTGAGAATCATTTGAAGTCATCTTTCCGTTCCATTACAAAAACAAAAACAAAAAACAAAGGCACCCAGAATCCAAGCCATGAGCTGTCATGGGAAAATGTTTGCTAAACAAATCAAAGGTTGTCGGTACATTGATGTAGTCGTACGTTTTCCGAGGGGTATAGGCACTAGCCTTCCCAGATTTTTTCCGGGGGTGTATAGGTATAAATCAGTCATAAGAAATAAAATACGTACAAATAACCAAAGGTCATCAGTTTTACAACTGAACCTGATTAGTATCAGCTTCAGAATATTGACAAATTTTGCTAATGCAATTGGCACATTCATATTTAATTACCCCGTGTACGGGGAACGGAGAGGTTAGTAGCATTTGTCATCAAAAGATATTGAAAACCAAGATCATTGGTTGAACTTTCACAGCTAAGAAATGCTTTTGGATCTAAAACAATTTTGAAAAATGAGGTATTAAGTAAGGTTGCATTGCACTCAGTGGCTGCGGAAGCATAAAAATTTAGGGGGGAGGGGACAATCAGTGAACAAGATGGAATGGTTGAACTCGTGAAACGAACCCTATGCGCGCGTATAGGCTATTTTTTGGACATCAACAGTTGCGTTGTTATGTTTGTAAATTTGGTTTTGTTAAAATTATTTTTCAAATCCAAAGTAAAAGAGGCGCAGTTACCTAACTACTCTAAAATCAGTTGCCCCTCCGTACTCGCCCTTGGTTTGGTACTGCACATGTAAGTTTGTTTTGATTTTGTATTTTAATTAAAGGTCTATTTCTTGAAATTCTTGTACTTTCACCGGGATTCATTTCAACATTCAGTCTGGTGAAAATTCATTAATATTTACCTCGGAATCAGTTTGAATCTGCCTATACAGAGCTATCTGATCAGGATAAATCCGAACTTCTGATGTGTAGGCTACCTCGGTATAATACCGCGGTAGCTTACTCTTCCACAGTTCCAACCGGACGGTCATGTACCTACGCACGCGTCATGCGAACGGAGCTACCATTCGGCGATTTTCCCATAGATATAACGCAGCGACATAAGCCTAAGCATGTGACATCACTTACGCAACATTACATTGGATGAACAAATGAAGTGGAAAAAGCCTACTGTAAGTGAATGACTCACCTATGATGAGTGAATACTGGTGAACTGTTCGTTCAGGTGATGGCAATGGCAATGCTTCACTTCTCGCGGAGGGAAAATACCAGTACAGTGAAGGTTCGGTTTCACTGGACAAGTGACATACTACATACACCTGGTTTGCGGACCGGGCGAGGTTGCCAGATTCTTGTAATGATTTGTAGCCAAATACTGGGCCACAGGCATAGAGCATGGTCGCAGGGGACCGTGACAAGAATCAGCCAAACAATGGCAGAACATAGGCTAAGTCAATTCCGGCTGCTCTGTTCGGTGGTAGGTTAACTATAGTCTCAACTTTGAATTGGTTCAAGGCTTCCATGTTTCTTTTACTTCTTCTCTGATTTTTTTGGGGGGACGTCCCCTCGCTAAGAATGTTAGAGGGGACGTCCTCTCGCTAAGAAATTTAGGGGGACGTGCCCCCCCCCCCCCGCTTCCGCCGCCACTGGATTGCACTTACTTTGTTTTAAGTAAAATTTGAAATTGAACTTCAGACCAGTCATAACTTGAAATTAATTCTCCGTGATGACGGAATGGCAAATCTGTAGATTATTGATTCCGGGCAGCAGTCATCCCAATGTCTCTCATTACCAGCTTGCTGAGTGAATTCCATACCTTGGAAGAAGGTAGGCTAGTAATCCTTAGTTTCATAATCTATTGCTGATGTGATCCAAACCTGTGCTTCAAGTCTTCAATAATTGAGGCTATGGCTGGATAAAAAAAATCACCCTTTAACAGCCTTTGGTGGTGCTGTCCGCTCTTTCAGTACTTGGTCGGTATGAGCTTCTATCTGCAATGCGTATTTTTTGCAATCCCCCCTGCACCGCACCTCGAGCGACTAAATCTGCCTTTTGATACAAGTCACAATATTCCCGTTTGCTTCTCAATTCTTTGAGAACAGACTAGAGACGGTTTACCGGGGCTAAAGCTATGGCAAGTCACCCACTTCTGCTTGTAAGACACGGTGGTATTACCGACCAAGTGGTGAAACAGCGGACAACACCACCGAAGGCTGTTATAGACACTGAAAACTGGCAAATCCATAAGTAAAAAGTGAAATTTTTTAATTTCCAACCGTCGAAGCCAGCTTTCGACATATATAGGCTAAATCTGCTACAAACTGGATGCTTGCGTCCTATTTGTGGAAAGTTCGGCGTGACAGTTAGCGTAGCATTTCTATGGGTATTTACGCATTTTGTTATATCCCACTTTTACTGGAGATGGAAACTACATTTTTTGCGATGATCATGTAATTCTCACCGCATAAGATACTGAGAAGTATTCGTGGAATTCTGTGCCCAAAATTACGAACTGTAAAAGGAGTTAGAAAAGTAAACCTGAGCGTGTCATTGCAAATCTAATAACGGGTGGCAAATTGACATCTCAAAATGCCGTATATACATCAGTATTTTGTTTACATAAACTATTAGCAAAAAGGGCCTTCTGCTATAGAACAGCTGACTTGAAAAGTTCTTGTGACTGAGACAACAGAAAAAACTCTTGCCTATTTCAAGAAAAGAAGTAAAACGTCAAAAAGATTTTCAAATAATTTCGTTTTCTTTTTATTTTATTTGATTTAGTTATATTTTTATTTTTTGCAGGTGAAAGGTCACTTCCAAGGGCCCAAGTAATAAACGTTGACGAAGAATTTGTACTTCTTTCAGTTGTGCATTGGCCATACGTAAAGGCGTATAGGTGTACGTTCTAGTTAGTGTGGAGGAATTGCTTAAAGAAGAGTTTGGTCCAGTACACGATCAAGGGTTCTGGCTGTTGGAGAACTTTTGTCCCCAATCCACAAACCTGATCGACGCCCCTTTATTGAAGCAGCATATTTTGAGAAATATCCTCCTCGACTGGATATACTTTTGAGCCCTTCGATAAAAACAAACAAAGTAACACAAAAAACAAGCAAAAAAGAGAGAAACAAGTGTATCTAATTACAGATCAATCATCGCATCAGAATAACCACAAAATGAACATATTTAGCCTACAATGCACAATACATTACTTTTCATATAACTATTTCAAAGTCCGACGTATTTACACTCATTTTACGAGACTGAGCAGGAACCAATGGGCCCATTGTTTGTTGAACGTACACTTTTCGTGGTTAGCCTGAGAAAGGTTTTAAAAAATGTAGACTAATTTAAATTTAGTCCGAACACAAGCAGTGGCGTGTGGGGGAAGGGGTAAAATGGAGGGCATGAGAAATTGTTAGACCAATACTTTGGTGCGAGGCGCCAGTCTGTGCGGTTGGAATCAAGAGACCGCCTTGGGGCCCGTTGTGGGGTCGAGGGGCTAATCCCAGGCTGGCGCACAGGTGCGAGGCCTCATCAAGTTCTAAGGTGCTAGAATATGTCATGGTAAGCATTTAGCGCCTAGATAGGTAAATTAAAGCTATTATTGTTTGCTCTACAGTAAATTTCGTTGGACTGTACAAATTACAGTTCAGTGGCGTACCTTAACGTCTTCCCGGGAGGGGGGAGGGGTGAGCAAGCACCCACATTTTCCGATTTTTTTCTTCTAAAGTCACCGTATAAATCGAATGTAATTTGCGACGCACGGAGAATGCCGTAAACTGTGGGTACTTTTAAACAACTAGTTGTAAATATGGAGCTGGTATTGCAGTGAATAGGCTATATTCTGTGTTACCTGTAAGGAAATTTGGGGTACTGTTAATGATCTGATGAACATATATTTGAGACACCATGTCGAATGAATAATTGTTGTTGTTCCTATGTTATCTAAGAAGTGCGGGTTGAGGTTTCTCGCACGACTTGGAAAAGGCTTCCGAAACTTTTTTGCCCTTTTTAGAAAAAAACAATATTTCAAAATTAGAGCCTGTATTAAGAAACTGTTGGGGAACGACATTGTAGCGTATCGGAAAAGCTTAGCAATAGACTGGCTGCGACCGACCACTTACCGTGACTGCATTAGAGATTGCAATCTGGGGAGCGCAAGAAGAATTTACCTTTTTGAAAAAAGGTATTTAGAAAGAACTCGGAATTTTAGGTAGGAAAAGTTAGAGAAAACGCACTGTACTTGGCTGGTATCTCAATTGGCATCCGGATTTTTCACTTTTTTTGAGCCGGGAGGGGAGGGGGGGGGGTGGTGCAATCTCCTTCTCTCTCCCTGTTGCTACGCCTTCGTTACAGTTTTCGTCCTGTAAAATTAGTTTTACGGTACACTGCGTGACCTTTTAAAATTTACAGTAATTAACTGACAGCTCAGCTGCCAGTACTTTACTGTAAACTTTAGATGGAATTTTTACAGTGCATATACTTAGAAGTAAATGATAAGTGAGTGGTGCAAAGGCTTGCTATAACAGGTACGGTTCTGAAGGCAGCTATAGCATTTTAGGGCGATTTAATCAAAAAACTATATGCGTGATGAGAGTAGCATTTTTGGTATGACGCTAGTGGGCCAGTGGGTTGAATTGCCACCACACAAGGTTGCTCAGCAGCGAAAAGGTTTAATAACAGTAAGATTAAACAAAAACGTGGCTTACAAATTTTTAGCTTAAAGTTTCAGGATGTTTCAACATGTTTGGGGGATCATTCCTGAACCAAATTGCCTAGAAAACCTCTTTTAGACCAATGTTCCTTAAGAACTGGTAGTAGCCAAGTAGCCGAGAGCAGCATGATGAGACGTTCCTTCTTACTTTTTGTTACATCCTCTTTCTCTGCCTGATGAACCTATATTGCTTCAGCTGGAAAATGAAGCTCGCTACACACAGACTTGATAGAATCACGTTTCACATGTGCTTAACTGATTGTAACAGATGTATTGAGATACTCAAAAAGTCACGTAACATTTGAGGTTAGCTTACAAACTGGTCAAGCACGTTTTAATTGCTTTTTCACTCAGTATGAACACAGTGAAAGAATGTCCCGTCTGAGGGCAAAGATCATGGGTCGAACTCGGATACTAAATACACCCCACACGGCCTTTGATCTACTAGGGTGTCTATGTTGCTATGAGGCAGCGTAACAGCATGAAAGGTTCTGGCTGCAAAGGGGACTTCCCAAAAGAATGAGTTTGCGGTGAAGAGCTTATCAACGAATGTCACAAGGTGCCATTAGTGCGGACAAATATTCGACTTGCGCGATGTCATCAATAACGTGTCATGTGTTTGGGGTTTTAGTGAGTCCCCGACATAGAAAATGTTTACCTTTATACAGATGCGTATTGGCAAATTTCCCATGTGGGGAGGGTGGGCCAATCATTCAAATTTTTATTTTTTATTTGTTGGTCTGAAGCAGGCCTAATACTGCTCTAAAAGCATATTATAACACGAAATATACCAGGGGCTTTTCTTTCCAAAATAGGGGATTTATAGGGATGTTTATCGGGCAAATAAAGGGTCTTCACTATTTCCTATATTTGACATGATTAAAACAGTTAACCATGCAAAACCCAAGCCTATATTGGCTATAGACAAATCCTGACAGTCAAGTGATGGTCTGACTTGGGTGGACACAACTGGGGTCTATCACCTTTAGTCATTCTTTCATTTGCCTTGCTTATTGTATCATGGATGGTTGAACACTGAATTGTATCCTGATTCCTTCAATTGCACTGCATATGAGGGTTTGAAATTCCTGGAGAAAATGAATGAAGACGATTTAAGGCTGATGGACCCCACTACTAGCTGCCCACAGCCACTAAACACAAGCGCTTGATTCGACTTGTTCACAGAATCTGTCTACATAGAACTTGTCTTCAAACATAGTACTTAAAATAGGCTGGTCCTTAGAGTGCCATAGTTCTAGCACTCTGCCATAAGGCACAGTCATTTCCACACATGTGTCCACTTCATCACCAAGATGTCCACTAGTGATTGACTTAATTGCTTGACAAGATGTTCCAATAACACCGACGACAATAAGGAGGAACTTTTTCCTAATCTAGTGACTGTATGTAACCAATAATATCCGTTCTTAGTCGTCCTCTGAGGGCTGGGGTGTGCAATATGTCCACAGTATTTCCCGCCTGTCGTAAGAGGTGACGACTGAAGGGATGGACTTGGACTATTTTATCTAGATGACACATAAAAACGCATTCCTGTTGGTGTGTCGTTAAATCTCGTCTAACAAATAACCAACAAACGGATGACATTTAAAACGATACGAATTTTTGTTGACTTCTTAGGCAAATATTTCAAGACCAAGAGCTTATATTGGGGAAATTTGGAAACCTTGGGAAAAGAACTTTGTAGCTACTGGTGTCATCATGATCTGGTGTTACATAAACCTAGTACGGTAAACGTTCTACTTTTTTATTTTTTTTCAACGTGGAGAACTCGGGCGTATAATTTATGGTAGCGGAGGACTGCGTTCGCGCTATCCTCCTTTATTATACTGACTTGAAATGAGACAAAAGACACGCATTGTCCTTTAGTGGACGTAAAAAGCTTCTTCCGAGACTCGCAGTGAAAGTTTGTGCCAGAGGGTCGGGAGGACTTTAGAAATTGAAAATTGTACTTTAGGAATTGAAAGAAAATGGCAACTCAATTGAAGTTTCCTCAATTCATGATCTCCTTTTGAAGATGTTATCTTGACTTGATCAGTTTTACTGAGCAAACCGATCACAGTCGTTTTTAATTCGACGGAGATGACAATGAATGCTGTATACTTTTTACAGTCACTGACAATAAACAGTTCATAACGCGTTTCCGAGGTTGCAAAACGTATTCGGTTAAAATCGAAGTTGATGCGAGATTGACTTACAATTTCGTTTCGCGCAATCCTTGGGAAGGGCTACATGACATTAATTACATCAAAAGAAAGTTTGGACTAGTAATATACAATGTGAAGATGATATGATCTAACTGCAGGTGAAACAAACAACAAATTTTATACATGACGGGTTTCCTCGTGTGTATGATGAAGTTTTCTATTGTTGAAAATATTCGTAGTTAAAACAGGGGAGCCCCTTCCCTGTCCGAAAAGGAAGTAAAATATATAAATAAAAAGTCTACGGCACCCAGTATTCCCAGGCGGTCACCCATCCAAGTACTGACTGGTCTCGACGTTGCTTGACTTCGGTGATCGGACGAGAACCGGTATTTTCAACGTGATATGGCCGTAGACAAGAGTAGTGGAGAATAACAATAATTTACAGAATCTACTTTCTTACCGATATACACTGCAGCGAAGATGTCTTTTTGTCAGAGATTGAAAAAAAAAACAAAGGGGTGAGGGGGGGGGGGGATGAGAAGATATAACAATCCCTTGTCAGTTACCAAAATATTGTACCAGCAAAGCAACTAACAGCGGATTTGGTTATTTAACGGAGGTGATATTTGTGTCACTCGATATTTCTCCAACCAATCCATGACGTTACAAAAAATTTGGAGAAAACCCGAACTGTGTTCGCTGCAGTAGAATTTGGGTTCACTGAAGGATGGTCCATGTGAGCACCTGTACACAGCATACTTACCTGGCGCAGGAGTGACCGTGATCACGGCCGTGATCACGGAGGCGGAGCTCCCAGAGATGTACACAGTTATCCCGTTGAATGATGTTATGATGTTATGATTTCGTCATCCAGGTAGTGGCTTCTGTTCTATTTAGCCAGTCTAGAGCAGGACCACTTAGTGTTTGCACTTTAGAGGGCGAACTTGTCCATTTGGGACGTTAAGCTCCTTAAGGGAGCAAAACTCCCCCGGGAGTAATCGTTTGGTTTTCGCCCCTTGGCTCTTTGCCAGAGAGTCGTGGGGACTTTTAGAAAAAAGGAGCCCCCAGGATGAGGCCTGAGTCCGAAAAAGTGAAAGCTGATTTTTGCGCTTCTAATACTGCATTTGGGATTACAATTTGCGCTCAAAAGATGTTTTCCCTTGCAAATAAGTAAAAACAGAAATGTTTTTTGTAGATAATTCGGAACCTTATGAAAGAAAAACAGGAAAGCTGCTGCACTGTAGGTGACCGGTGTTAGCGGTGTCACAATATGGCAGATTTCCTATTAGTTTCATTTTTCAGAGCGGTGAGTGCATGGGTCAATTTCCCATTCCCTCTTGCATTCTAAAGCAGTTCGGCAAAAGTAGCACATTAAACATTGTTGGGGAAAAAATTGCTAAACGTTGGGCAAAACATCACGATTTTGCCTTATTATTATATACATTTTGTCCAATAAATTTAGCGAAATTTTTCAAAATGTATGTCATCACGTTGTTTCTTAAATATGCAACACAGGCACCCAGTACGGTAGATCAAATCCTGTGTGAGGTGCAAATGGTATATGAGTTTGTTACATGATCTGTTCCCTCTGGTGATCTTTGCTTTTATTTTTTTCACCTTGACTGTGTGGGGAGCAATTAACACATACTTGACTGGCCCCTTGGCTAACCCCAAAATGTTACGAAACTTTAAATTTGTATTTTGGTATATCTGTTAAAAGAAGGGTTTAAGGTCACAACAGGATTTGGTATGTTAGAGGAATACCTATTCTGAGAATTTTGGTGAAATTTGCATTGAAATCCGATGTGTGGTTCTCAAGATATGAGCACGTAAAGTTTTCACATTTTCAACAAAAAGTGAACTTGAAGCAAGCACATATGACATCACATCCCCTCATTAATGGGCAGTTTTTTTGTTTTTCTTTAAACTTTATACTCCCTTACTCCAAATCCAGATATGGGCCAGATATGAAATTCCATATATGGGCCAGATATGGATTTCATATCTGGCACATATCTGCTGCAGATATGGGATTTATATCTGGGCCAGATAAAAAATTGGGCAGATATAAACTTGATCTGTGCCAGAACCAGATCTAATCCATATCTAATCCATGGGCCAGATAAAATTTTATCTGGATCAGGTCTTTATCTGGAACAGATATCAACCATATAACGTAATACCATATATGTTTTATATAATGCTATTCCATACTGATCCCATATAAAGCAGTGCCATATCTGGTTTATATAAAGATTTAGTGTATTGATCCCATATTAAGGAGACAAGAAGGGTGCAAATATGTCCCATATCTGGACCATATATGACTGGACCAAAATTTATTAGTGCACTACCTTTGTGTAAAGCGTATCAGAAGCCTTCTGAGGAAGCATAATGTTATGGGCTATCTGCACATCTATAACCAAGTTGAATGCATATTGTATAACATTGTATAACATTGACTTAAGTATTTTAAGTTGTTAAATTACTTAAAATTGAAGAAGAAAAAACTGCTTTGAAATTCCTACTTTTAAATGTTTACACCACATTGTTGTTTTAAATTATCATATTGGGCAATATCTCAACATAAATTTTGTTGAAGGTTTCATGACTTTTTCACATATTACTTCCTAAATTACAATAAAAAGAAAATCTAAATTCCTGACCACGCCCACATTGGAAAGTCATTTGCATATGTTAGTATAATAGGGCTGAATGTGGTTTGAATGTTTCATTTTGGTTTGCTGATACTTGTTGAGCTTCCAGAAAAGGTCTTTATGTAGCACAGATACACAAATTAAACCAGAAAGTATAAATATGGTTATGTAAAAGTCTGTATGTAATTCTGTCATGGTACTTTAATCAGTTAAACCTAACTTGATATGGCCATATCAAACTTTATTTGCATATCTGGGTAGGCATTTCATCAATTTATATCTGGCTTGATATGGCCATATCAAACTTTATTTGCATCACTGGGAAGGTATTTCATCAATTTTTATCTGACTTGATATGGCCATATAAAACTTTATTTGCACATCTGGGAAGACATTTCATCAATTTATATATGGCTTCATATGGCCATATAAAAGTTCATTTGATTATCTGGGAAGGCATTTCATTAAAGTTATATCTGGCTTGACATGGCCATATCAAACTTTGTTTGTATATCTGAGAAGGCATTTAATCAAGTTATATCTGGCTTGATATGGCCAAGTAAAACTTTATATCTGTGCAGGCATTTCATCAATTTATATCTGGCTTGATATGGTCATATTAAACTTTATTTGCATATCTAGGAAGGCATTTTATCAGATTATATCTGGCTTGATATGGCCATGTAAAACTTCATTTGCATATCTGTGAAGGCATTTCATCAAGTTACATCTGGCTTGATATGGCCATATCAAACTTTATTTGCATATCTGGGAAGGCATTTCATCAAGTCATATCTGGCTTGATATGGCCATATCAAACTTTTCATGTATATCTGGGAAGGCATCTCATCAAGTTATATGTGGCTTAATATGGCCATATAAAACTTTACTTGCATATCTGGGAAGCCATTTCATCAATTTATATCTGGCGTGATATGGCCATATCAAACTTTATTTGCATATCTGGGAAGGCATTTCATCAAGTTATATCTGGCTTGATATGGCCATATCAAACTTTATCTGTATATCTGGGAAGGTATTTCATCAATTTATATCTGGCTTGATATGGCCATATTAAACTTTATTTGTATATTTGGGAAGGCATTCCATCAAGTTATATCTCGCTTGATATGGTCATATGAAACTCTATTTGCATATCTGGAAAGGCATTTGATCAATTTATATCTGGCTTGATATTGCCATATAAAACTTTATTTGCATATCTGGGAAGGCATTTCATTAAAAGTATATCTGGCTTCACATGGCCATATGAAACTTTATTTGTATATCTGAGAAGGCATTTAATCAAGTTATGTCTGGCTTGATATGGCCATATAAAACTTAATTTGAAGTCTGGGAAGGTATTTCATCAATTTACATCTGGCTTGAAATGGCCAAATATACTTTATTTGCATATCCGGGAAGGCATTTCGTCAAGCTACATCTGGCTTGATATGGCAATATCAAACTTTTCATGTATATCTTGGAAGGCATCTCATCAAGTTATATGTGGCTTGATATGGCCATATAAAACCTTATTTGCATATCTGTGAAGGCATTTGATCAAGTTATATCTGGCTTGATATAGCCATGTTAAACTTTATTTGCATATCTAGGAAGGCATTTCATCAAGTTATATCTGCATTGATATGGCCATATAAAACTTTATTTGCATATCTGGGAAGGCATTTCATCAATTTATATCTGGCTTGATATGGCCATATAAAACATTATTTGCATATCTGGGAAGGCATTTGATCAATTTATATCTGGCTTGATATAGCCATGTTAAACTTTATTTGCATATCTGGGAAGGCATTTCATCAAGTTACATCTGGCTTGATATTGCCATATCAAACTTTATTTGTATATCTGAGAAGGTATTTCATCAATTTATATCTGGCTTGAAATGGCCATATATACTTTATTTGCATATCTCGGAAGGCATTTCATCAAGTTTTATCTGGCTTGATGTAGCAATATCAAACTTTATTTGTATATCTGGGAAGGTATTTCACCAATTTATATCTGGCTTGATATGGCCATATCAAACTTTTCATGTATATCTGGGAAGGCATCTCATCAAGTTATATGTGGCTTGATATGGCCATATAAAACTTTATTTGCATATCTAGGAAGGCATTTCATCAAGTTATATCTGGCTTGATATGGCCATATCGAACTTTATCTGTATATCTGGGAAGGCATTTCATCAATTTATATCTGGCTTGATATGGCCATATAAAACTTGATATGTATATCTGGGAGGCATTTCATCAAGTTATATCTGGCTTGATATGGCCATATCAAACTTTATTTGCATATCTGGGAAGGAATTTCATTAAAAGTATATCTGGCTTGATATGGCCATATCAAACTTTATTTGCAAATCTGGTAAGGCATTTCATCAAGTTAAATCTGGCTTGATATGGCCATATCAAACTTTATCTGTATATCTGGGAAGGCATTTCATCAAGTTATATCTGGCTTGATATGGCCATATAAAACGTTATTTGCATATCTGGGAAGGCATTTGATCATTTTATATCTGGCTTGATACGGCCATATGAAACTTTATTTGCATATCTGGGAAGGCATTTCATCAATTTATATCTGGCTTGATATGGCCATATCAAACTTTATCTGTATATCTGGGAAGGTATTTCATCAATTTATATCTGGCTTGATATGGCCATATTAAACTTGATATGTATATCTAGGAAGGCATTTCATCAAGTTATATCTGCCTTGATATGGCCATATAAAACTTTATTTGCATATCTGGGAAGGCATTTCATCAATTTATATCTGGCTTGATATGGCCATATAAAACTTTATTTGCATATCTGGGAAGGCATTTCATCAATTTATATCTGGCTTGACATGGCCATATCAAACTTTATCTGTATATCTGGGAAGGTATTTCATCAATTTATATCTGGCTTGATATGGCCATATAAAACTTTATTTGCATATCTGGGAAGGCATTTCATCAAGTTATATCTGGCTTGATATGGCCATATCAAACTTTATCTGTATATCTGGGAAGGTATTTCATCAATTTATATCTGGCTTGATATGGCCATATAAAACTTGATATGTATATCTGTGAAGGCATTTCATCAAGTTATATCTGGCTTGATATGGCCATATAAAACTTTATTTGCATATCTGGGAAGGCATTTCATTAATTTATATCTGGCTTGATATGGCCATATCAAACTTTATCTGTATATCTGGGAAGGTATTTCATCAATTTATATCTGGCTTGATATGGCCTCATTAAACTTTATTTGTATATTTGGGAAGGCATTCCATCAAGTTTTACCTCGCTTGATATGGTCATATGAAACTCTATTTGCATATCTGGGAAGGAATTTCATTAAAAGTATATCTGGCTTGATTTTGCCATATAAAACTTTATTTGCATATCTGTGAAGGCATTTCATTAAAAGTATATCTGGCTTCACATGGCCATATGAAACTTTATTTGTATATCTGAGAAGGCATTTAATCAAGTTATGTCTGCCTTGATATGGCCATATAAAACTTAATTTGAATTGTGGGAAGGTATTTCATCAATTTACATCTGGCTTGAAATGGCCATATATACTTTATTTGCATATCCGGGAAGGCATTTCGTCAAGTTACATCTGGCTTGATATGGCCATATCGAAATTTTCATGTATATCTGGGAAGGCATTTCATCAAGATATATCTGGCTTGATATGGCCATATCAAACTTTATTTGCATATCTGGGACGGCATTTCATCAAGTTACACCTGGCTTGATACGGCCATATTAAACTTTATCTGTTCATCTGGGAAGGTATTTTATCAAGTCATATCTGGCTTGATATGGCCGTGTCACACTTTATATGTATATCTGTGAAGGCATTTCATCAAGTTATATCTGGCTTGATATGGCCATATAAAACTTGATATGTATATCTGTGAAGGCATTTCATCAAGTTATATCTGGCTTGATATGGCCATATAAAACTTTATTTGCATATCTGGGAAGGCATTTCATTAATTTATATCTGGCTTGATATGGCCATATCAAACTTTATCTGTATATCTGGGAAGGTATTTCATCAATTTATATCTGGCTTGATATGGCCTCATTAAACTTTATTTGTATATTTGGGAAGGCATTCCATCAAGTTATACCTCGCTTGATATGGTCATATGAAACTCTATTTGCATATCTGGGAAGGAATTTCATTAAAAGCATATCTGGCTTGATTTTGCCATATAAAACTTTATTTGCATATCTGTGAAGGCATTTCATTAAAAGTATATCTGGCTTCACATGGCCATATGAAACTTTATTTGAATATCTGAGAAGGCATTTAATCAAGTTATGTCTGCCTTGATATGGCCATATAAAACTTAATTTGAAGTGTGGGAAGGTATTTCATCAATTTACATCTGGCTTGAAATGGCCATATATACTTTATTTGCATATCCGGGAAGGCATTTCGTCAAGTTACATCTGGCTTGATATGGCCATATCGAAATTTTCATGTATATCTGGGAAGGCATTTCATCAAGATATATCTGGCTTGATATGGCCATATCAAACTTTATTTGCATATCTGGGACGGCATTTCATCAAGTTATACCTGGCTTGATATGGCCATATTAAACTTTATCTGTTCATCTGGGAAGGTATTTTATCAAGTCATATCTGGCTTGATATGGCCGTGTCACACTTTATATGTATATCTGTGAAGGCATTTCATCAAGTTATATCTGGCTTGATATGGCCATATAAAACTTTATTTGCATATCTGGGAAGGCATTTGATCAATTTATATCTGGCTTGCTATTGCCATATAAAACTTTATTTGCATATCTGGGAAGGCATTTCATTTAAATTATATACGTGGCTTGACATGGCAATATGAAACTTTATTTGTATATCTGAGAAGGCATTTAATCAAGTTATATCTGGCTTGATATGGCCATATTAAACTTAATCTGTATATCTGGGAAGGAATTTCATCAATTTATATCTGGCTTGATATGGCCATATCAAACTTTATCTGTATATTTGGGAAGGCATTTCATCAAGTTATATCTCGCTTGATATGGCCATACAAAACTTGATATATTATATTAAGGCATCTAAATCTGGCTGTATATCTGGCTTGATATGGCCATATAAAGGCTTTATTTCACCAGATATATCCAGATATCAATCTCTATCTGGATTTGGAGTAAGGGCTGGATTTTCTCCTCAACTATCCCATATTATTAAAATGTGATTGCATAAGTGGCATGAGAATTTCACAAACTTTGCATCCCCCACAGGGAGGTCATACTCCTATTAACTTCAAGGTCAACGCATCAGTCTGATAAAACAAAGGGAAACAAAACATTCTTTGTCAATGTGAGGAAGTGATATACGCTCTGCTGCCCTCAAACTCACTTTTGAACACAAATCTACTGACTTAATTTACTTATATCTCAAGAAGTACATGTCCGATTGGAATGGGACTTTCACCACACTCTGTAGATTTTCTTCCTCTTTCACATATGAAAATTTTATTTTTGCTTAAACTTCCCTTTTAATGTCAGTCAATTGAGTCGTGTAATCTGACCGTATCAGTCATGTGCGTGTGCAATGTGCTTCATTTTTTCCCTGAGGCGAAAGAATGTAATCAGGCAAAGTAGGCTTATGTTTAAAAAAGTAAGAAGCTTCATCATGGTTTCATGTGCTATGTTTCCCCGACTATCTTTAATTTTGCCCATCTGTTCTTACAGTGTATAGCTACGCTAGCCTGGCGTCTTCTTCCTTCACAAAATAGTACAGCATGCGTTATTCCAGTTCATGAAATTTCCTCACTTTAATTGAATAATCATTTTCCAGCAAATTGAAGCCGACTTTGATTATCAGCTTTCTTTCGACACTAGTCACCACTAGGCTATCCAGCATTAATCAAACTAGGTGTCTATGTAGAACCTTATTTGTGCATTCAACCTAAGAATTCTAACAATGCTTAGATCTGATATCTTGACAATGACAGAGACAACTGTTAAGTACACACAGTGAGTTTACTATGCAAATTTGGTTTGACAATATTGCCAATGTGTTGGGTGTTGTGCTTAGAATTAAGTAAAATGGGCATAGACATGTCAATAAGACGTTTTATGACTAGCCATTTTGACATTGGTCAATGTGACAACTACACCTTTTAATATATATATCTATATATATATATATATATGTGTATATATATATATATCTATATATCTATATATATATATATATATGTGTATATATATATATATCTATATATATATATATATCTATATATATATATATATGGAAAAAGGGCATGTGGAACATTAGCTCTAGTCAACCAAGAAGAAACCATACCATAACATCGCCTCCAAAAAGTTTGTATTACAGGCGTGGTACAGTCAAATACACTGGGGCGGGGGATATGTATCCGAACCAGTCTGGTGAACACATACCTACATAAGCCATAGAGAAGGGAAATAAGCCAGTGAGTCACATCTAGAAAAGCCAAGTGGATAGAAAGTGGGTCTTAAAACTCTATCTAAAAAACTAACTAACCTACGCATCAATTTTTGATAACCACAAATGACATAAGGTGGTTTTCATTCACAATAACCTGTACAAGGACTTTGCCCTTATTTTATAGCCACGGTAATTCACATGTAGCCAAATGCTATGTACATTGCGCTTACTGTTATAGTAGTTTTAGCATGAATTGGTTGATATAGGCAATAATAACTTGCTAAAACAGCGAAAGTAGTTAGCCCGTAGTTGTCACTGAACTGGTGAAGGTATTTTTGCCCTGCTAAAATCACTAGTCAGTGGTACGAGCATGACTTCATTTTCTGAAAAAAAAACCACCCGTTTTGTCACTGAATTCTGATGATTCATACTTATCGGCCCCTATGCCACAGAAATGTTTAACCACAGAACTGTTTAACCAGGGAGCTTACAGCTCCCCATGCTAATTTAACCATGGAGCTAATACTTCAAAGTATTAGCTCCATGATATAACAGTCACGTTTCAGCATATTGTTTTAGTTTTATTTTGCATTTCTATCGTGGGACACATACTTTCAGTTTTACCTGCCATGGTCCCATTTTTTGGGTATCCCTATCCCTGCCTGTCCTGTACGTATTACAATGTAGGCCAGCACAGCCCTGAATGGATCGTGTTGAGGTTATAGCAATAGTCCTAGTCCTAGAGAACGTGCAGTACAGGATTAAAAGCTAGGTTTAATCAATGTACGTTGCCAATTACATAAGCGGCTAACGCGGAAGCGAATATATGTTTTCGCCAACTTCACTACAACTATACTACAGAGAAAACTATTCCCAATCTTTAGTTAACGAATCATTGTATTACTGGTTTTAATCATACTAATCATCACGCATATGTGAACCTAACATAGGAGTATCGTAGCAGATTGGTAGAACAACAAAGGGATTTCGGTATATTATAGCTAAACGGAATTTGAATAATCTCAAACTTTGTGAGACGTGGACTTCTGAGAACAGCAAATACAAACAATTTTACAGGTGTAAACTCTGTTCAATAACTACAATGAGCAATATGATCTTCCGTGCACACTTGCCTGATAGTATCTTCTTCACTAATAAAAAAACTGTCACAAAAGAACACACATTTACGTTTATATTTTGACAGGGTCGGTAGACGGGTTGTCGTCACGAATCATCTCTTTAGTGACTGGTCTTGGCAGGGCCCATTCATTTGGCTTCAGTATTTCTTTTTGCAATAAACCATTACAAACCGCGAAAGTGTGTTTTCCTGCTTTTCAGAAATCTGACAAGACTTCATTTACTGAACTAACGTTAAAGCGACAGGCGCAAAGATGATTGGACTTGGAGTAACTGTCCCGGATTTAACGTCATTGACGTTTATTTCCATATCATTAGCTTTGGTCACGATCGCAATATTTGTGTGGAGTCACCAGAAATCCAGCAAAGCTTTTCCGCCTGGACCCCGAGGATGGCCACTCGTTGGCAACCTTTTAGGTGAGGAAATAATTAATGTGTGTGTTTTAATGCCGTGAAAATATTGATAAAAGCTCAATGGCACACCCTGATTACACATAAAGCAAATGTAATGAAGGTAAAATTCTCAACCTGAATATGTTTTCCTACAAGGTAGTTTGTGCTTAAAGATGGTGTTTCAGATGGTGCTTAACGTCATTTGTCAACGTTAATTCATTGCTATTATTTGGGGTTAACGCAAAATATCACACGAAAATCCCCCGTTCGAGAAATTGACCTTAAGGCATAAGTTTAACCTTAACCTTGAAAACACGGATTTGCATGCCCTGACGAAGCTACGGCGAGGCGGGGGGGGGGGGGGTGTCGAGGGGAATTTGTCCCTTCAGATTGTCCTCTTGCCCCCTAGTTATTGACCAACCCTACACCAGAGTTACATGAGAAAGGAGTTGAGTAAACAGAAGGAATACCTGTAAAATATCTCACCTGAGAATTAATTTTTCCCAGAGATATGATAAAACCCCGGAGCTTCCGGGGGCTTCCACCATGCACCCCACCACACATTTTACTGGACAACACCCGCAGGAGCGCGAGCTTCGCGTTCGGTTCCCTGTGTGATTTTCCCTCAACATTTTCCTTTTCCCAAGCTTGCCGCCCCTTCTTTTGAAATCCTTGCGCATTTACTATTTTTCTAACACACAAAGTATATGCATTTACATCACGGAACACCAACTAGGCGCAAGTAAGCCCTAGAGCGATTGAGATGACGCACATATAGCTCTGTTTTCCCTGAACCGTAATGCTACGTTAACACTTTGTTCTCTGCGCCCACGGTAGCACCTATCAGGTCAACAAAGGGGCAAGGATGAAGGGTTGGAATGGAGATGCATGATAGGATTTGACTGCCTCAAAAGTTGGAACTGTCAAAAACTTTTCACGGCAGCCATGGTGGGGAAGGGAACGTATAGCCTAGTACATGAAATGTCGAAACACAAGCACGATTGAAACTGCTGTTTAATTCACGCACTGACTCACCCCTCATCTGCAGTTGCAGAAGAGGCTAAACAGGATGCTCCCTTTGACATGGAACGCAACAAAACACGAGCTCAGAGTACATATTAGGCCGTAATTCAACTTGACTGCCGTCCCTTGTGAAAAGGGGGCTGTGTCTTCATCGGCGTCCCATGGTCCGGTCAAGTTTTATTTTTAAATTTCTGTCGCTTTAAGTAGTTCTGCTGTACGTTTTGTAATTGTTATTACGGTTAGCTTTATGACAGCCGTCTCATTTCAGTTAGGGCTCGTTGCGCGGATCGTGGGGGTGGGGGATACATTGGCTCTGGACACCTTGTCCTCGACCAAACAATTGAAACGCAAATTTTAAACATGTACGCCAGAAGGACGATTATCCTCACAAATCAAGTGTGTTTTTCCATTAGGCCAAATGAACTAAAAAGTGCACGCGACCTCAAAAATGCCTTCAAATGATAACTTAAAAGCAGGGTTGAAAGTCACAATAGGATTTGGTATGTTAGATGGGTGCTTAGTCTACGCATTTTGGTGAAACTTGCATTGAAATTCGATGTGTGGTTCTGAAGCAATGAGCATAAGGTTTTTCCATTTTCAACAATAAGTGAACTTGAAGCGAGCACATACGACATCATATCCCCACATTAGTGCACAGTCTTTTGTTTTTCTTTAAATTTTCGAGCCAATTCTCTCCTCAACAATCCCATAATATTAAAATGTGATGTAATGTTGTTGTTGTTGTTTTTTTTTTTTTTTTTTGTTCGTTTGTCACAGCTGAACACTGCAATTGTTTTTTTTTTCTTTTGCCTAACATTTGCCTAAATATATTGTGGTATAGGGTAATTTTCATTTCAAACTTTTTTTTCTCTCATTTTGCAGAATTCAGGACTGACAAACCCCTTCATGTTATCTTTGTGGAATATGCCAAGAAATATGGTGACATATTCTCGATCAGGGCTGGAAAAAGGCGAACTGTCGTCCTGAATGGCCCAGCGGCAATCAAGGAGGCTCTTTTGAAGAAAGGAGTTGAATTTGCTGACAGGCCAAAATGCCTCTCAGGTAAAAAATGACTTAATTTTTACTTCTTCGTGAAATATTTCGGTTTGAAATGTTGGACACCTTACCCTGTTCTCTCGCAATTGTGGATTAAACAATAGCAGTGGATCAAAGAATAATACAACTTGAATTTTAAATGTTATTCTTGGGAAACATTGATACATTCAATTGATTTAAATATTTTTTACTGCTTTCCACCAGTGATGCTCACCCACGATTTTGGAAGGAGCTGAGAATTTTCTGAAGGCTACATCCAAGCCGATAGCTACCATCAGTTAGCAAGAGGTGTCATAAAAACCTTTCGGGTACAAAAATCCCCTTATAGGAGCAGGAGGCAGGCACCCCCAAATTTCAGCAAAATCCAAAATTCCAACAGACATTAAAAATTGGCATGGTTTTTCAGAAAACTCCCAAACTTGCACAAAATCTTAAAAGGACATGCCCGAGAAAAAAGGGGAAAAAAGCATTATAGTCGCGGTAGGATGCCATGGAATCAACAAGATTACAAAAATCTCTTCACATTCGGGCAGCACAAAACGCTAATATTCGTGAGCTCTACTTCACGGTCTTCTTCAGCCCACCATGTCCAAGACGGCCGAATATCCGAATTATTTAAAAAACATCCTCTGCAATAATAATAATCATAGTGCGTGTAATATATTTACAAAAGATCAAAGACAAACAATTCGTGGCACTTTTGAGAAGCCTATCGAATAAACGGAACAATCATTCCTCACCCTCTTCTAAAATATTGTGCAACATTTGCCCGAAATGGCCGATTATTGGAATACTTTCATAAATTTTCCTGAAAAACTAAATTAAAACGCTTTTTACAGTAAATTTTACATGGGAAATAGAAATGATAACCAAGATTTGCGAGACATTCAGGCAGCTTGTGAGAAAAGGTTTTCCCTAGCCCCACTTCATACTGCAGTCTTGCAAGTGGCCAAGTGTTCGGATGAAGGTTAAAAAATATGAAGGGATGTTTTCAATTGCAAAACAAATCACGGGTACTCGAAAAGACGGAAGGATGTTCAGATGCAGTGAACAATAGTTGTTTTGTAAAACCATAATGATACAGTGTGAGAATGCTGTCCCATAAGTCTGCTCAAAAATTCATTGAAAACCACCCCATAACATTTTTTTCAAACGGTGTTCGAAGTAAAATTACGAGGAGTTCAGGGAGTCACATAGAGAATTACGTCCATTGAGTATATCTAGAGTTTAAGCAAGATGCAATAAAGAACATAAGTATGCTTTTTTATTCCGTTTCATGGGTTTTTCTTTCTTTTCTTTTTTATCATTGCAAACGAAAGCCTAAAATAACGATTCCTTATAGATTTTATTGACAGGCCTGGGAAACGCCATTTCCGGACGTCCAAGGGGTCGTGATTTTTCAATATGTTTCGTACGCCCCGCGTCAACCAATGGCAATGGTGTAGCTCCGCTTAGATAGTCTACCAGAAAAGTTATATTTTTCGGACAAAAAGAAATTTCATAATTTTCTGATCACTTTGCAGTTTGCTAACATAGTTTGAACTGAACATTTTAGGCTTCTAGCAAAGAAAAGTCAGAACAGCCAATGCTTAGATTCTACTTCATAAGCCTGCAAATTACCCTTTTCATCCATCTGAGGAGGACTTTTTTGAATTTCGTTACGCTCCACGCCAACTAATGGTAACTCTCTCTTTAGATAGTTTTCCTGGTGGAAATTTATTTTGAAGAAAACATTTTTTTTTTTGAAAACGGAAACTCAAAATAGTGGCTCCCCAACGTTCTTGTTTCCAGCCTGGAAAAAGCCATTAATCTATCTGAGGGGCTAATTTTTCAAAATTTTCTCAACTCTGCTTAGATAATCTTTCGGGCAGGATTATATTTTGGGGTTGAGAAGTCTTGTGCCCGCCAAGCTGAAATTCTCCCGTGCGCTATGTGCTCCTAGATTGCAGGAAAATGTTTTTCCAGATTCAGCAAGTACTTGTGCTAGTGCTTTCTCGGATGTAAAAGCCTTGATCGTATAATTATGCAGATTATCAAAACATGATGACACTTGTTTCCCTAGACAAACCTCTTGTAAATTTGGTACATCTCCTGGTAAAGTTGTTATTTTGTTAGGAAATAAAAAATTGTAATGGCTGGTTATACGTTTGTTGAAAATTACAGGTTTCCTCTTACGCCTCATTCTTAAGCAAGTGCTTCACCTGTTTACGCATTTGTACCTAAGCACAATTTCGAGAAAAATGACCATAATGTTGGTCGTATCATCGGACTGATTGCAAGGCGGTATATGGTACGAGCGAGGGCATGTCCGAAGTATACATATTAAAAATGCCCTGGTAAATTTTCATTCCACAGTTCACATGACTACCAGTAAACACTCTTATGGTGAGGAGTATTCTCCAAATCACTCGCAGTTACTCTAATGCCTAATCAAAGGGAAAACCGATGCATTTAAATTTTTATTAGAGATCGGTTTTTATTTTTATTCATTTATTTTTCTTGCTAGGTGACATATTTTCCGGAGGTTCACAAGACATATTATTTAGTCAATTTAATGCAACTTGGAAACTTCACAGGAGGCTGGCGTCTTCTGCATTCAGGTACGGATATTAGAAATTAGTTTCTGAAATATCTTGTATTTCTCTAAAACACTTGGCGAGCTTGTCAATTCTTAAAAAATTGTTTGCTTTTGAAATTCAACATATTGTAAAATGTATCCAAAGAATCTTGATGACCGTTTGCATGCTCAATTTAGAGCATCCGACTTGCAGCCGGGAGGTCTAAACTTCGGCTCATGGCGGAACTACAGGCTACCAGAGGTAGATCAACCAGGTGTGGGATGTAACTGGCTTTGTCAAATCATGTTCTCCCTCAAGTGGTCTATGATTTCATTGTTTTCACATAAAGTGAAAAGCAATTAACACACACTTGACTGGCATGTTAAACGCTAACCCCAAATGTTACGTAACTAGTTGCTTATTTTGGTGTATCTGGAACTGCCAATTTATCAGTTAGATGTTAAAACTATGGTAAGTGTATTATGTAGTGTGCTTCATTTCCTCCCTGGGCAATGTAATGTAACCACGTACAGAATAACTTGTTTAACAAAGTAAGAAGGAAAGTTTCATTGTGAATTCTCCTCACAATTAACATCACAAACTTACAATTAGGTCATGCAACTTTGCAATGTCATATAATGACAAAAACTATTCGTTGTTATGTGAAAGGATCTATGATCATTACCATAACTGTTTGAATAGCCTATTACCATTGTAGCACGTTGATTGTAGCAAGTACTCAAAGAGTACCAAAGTAAGCCAAAGTAATAGTTTTAACTGGCATAAACAATTGTTTAAAATGTCGTATTGAGTAATTACACATCCGGGAACCACTGTTAATATATACCAGAGTTCACTTATGTACATATGTCTCTACGAAATTTTTAAGTCAATGAAAATTTTCAAAGGCATGGTAAAAAACTGCATTACATAATTGTCACATCATTTTGTAAATAACTCATCTTTTCCAAGCCAGCATGCCCAGTTGGGCCCCGAATGAGCCCCTGCTGGGCTACTTGCTGGCCTAGCTGGGACCCATTTGTGTTTGTCAGCTGGGCTTTGATGCGGTCCAACTGATCTTCAGCTGGTAAAGACGAGCCCAGTTTGGCCCCGCTAGGGAACCACTGACGGACACGAATGTGTCCCAGCTAACGCCCAGCAAGTAGCCCATCAGGGGTCCATTTGGGACCCAACTGGGCATGTTGGCTGGGTTTTAGTAAAATTCGGTATTATCAATCATGTCAACAGGAATCTTGCTACGGGAAATGATGAGCGCTTTCAGGGTATCGTTTACTCTGTCTTGCCGGAACTCATCAACAATTTTGAATCAATGGGTACTGAATCTTTCAGACCCAGAAAAGCCATAGCCACTGCCCTTATTAACATCACAGCAACCATCTGTTTTGGGAAACGGTTAGTGTGTTTTGTATGTTCTTTGCGAAATAGCGAGTTAAAACATATTCATGTCAGATTTCCTTACGGGTATGATTGGTATTTTTATACTAACTTGTTACAAACGGATTATTACTGGAGTTGCCACTTGGACAGGAAAAAAATCTACTTTAATTTATTGCCAATCCAGTTTGTTTCAGACATGCTAAAGGAGACAATTCTTCACGGATCCATCATTAGAAGTGGGGCAACACGATACATAAGAAACGAGTAATTTAATTTCATTTACTCAATAGTTGTTATATAATTTAATTTTCATTAAAAGCAACTGTCGATGCTGAAGTGACAGAGGCATTAAGCGAAGTTCGATTTTATCAGGATGCATAAGGCGACATGTGAGCTGCCTATTTTGCTTTGATTGTGGGACCCGTTAAAGGGAAGATGCATTCACCAAAACTTGAAGTAGTGTAGTAGAATAATGAAACGTTTCTAAGTCTACTACTAAATCAGAGTTTGAATGTCATATCCAAGAGTGAAGGTATATTCCACTGATTGGAAAGTCACAACATTCTGTATAAAATTTACTATTCAAGTCTAAAATTTAAAAACTATATTTTACAGAGCATGAAAAATGAATTCAAACAGTCTAACTACCATCTTCATTGGACATTCCTGGGCTGATATATAAAATGTTGAAGCTTATTCATTTAATCAAAAAAGGTGCACTGCGCAATATTTGTAATGTCATTGTTGTACTGCTCAAATTACCGTTTTTGTATGTGTTTCTTTTTCTGAAAATTACTGCATCTTGTACCGATATGCAATAGCACTTTTACTCTTATGGGGTCGGATATTATTTAACCCTCTATTTCAACATGTTATACAAGCAAATATGAGCGTTCAAGGTCATAAAACATTTTCAATCTCAAAGAGAAACAAAGCATTTAATAAATAAATTGCAACAATAAATACTTTAAAAATTGGGATAAGTTATAACAATGGGAGTTGAATGAATAACATTCATTTCGCAACCTCTAAGATATATGCATATTTTAAAATTTTAGACTATAGGTACACTCTAAAGCATCATACCCTGTAACGGTCACACAGATCTATAGATCTACAGATCTATATTAGCACTGTGAAAAATTTCGTCAGCTTGTCTGTTGCTACCTGGATGTACCATTACATTAATTCGCCTCTGTCGCAGGCCATTAGAAGAAATAATCGCTCTGACCTGTTGAATGTACGCACACTCTTAAAAAAATTGGGCAAATTTTGCCCAACTTTTTGACCAACACTGGGCATCTATTCAACAACCTAAACAGTTGGGCAAAACTTTAACCAACCAAATTGGGTAAAGTTTGAACCCAACTGTTGGGCAAGAGATTACCCAACTGTTTGGCAAATTAGCATTTTAAAACATACCCACTTGTTGGGCACTTCTTTTATTAAACTGTTGGGCAAATGCATTAACCAAATGTTGGTTATATGTTAATCATCTTTTCCTTAAACATTGGTGCTTTCTTTAAATGTAAGGTTGTAGGTTATGGCAGGGAGCTGCCACTGCAGCTCCCTGGTTATGGCAACCCATCGGTCCCGGTTAAAAAACCCTGGCTTAATAACCTATTTGGTTTGTCACTGAGTTTCGTATAGGTACGTCCAAAACTTTCATTTTTAAAAGGCACTGTAAAATGATGTGTGTTAATGATGTGATTAAGTATTGTAGTTTCGTCAATGCATAAATGTGAACACAAGGGCTGCATGAGAATTAGCTGGTCCGTAGCTCTCACACACTGATATCATGGTTATGAGACAGGTTTCTTGTTGTGCCGAAAGGTTTCAAATAATAATATATAAACGCTCATTCGGACGTGAAAGAGAATATCCCTGATCCTGACCTCTCATTGGATAGCAGTTTTTCGCCAAATATGAATCATGGAATCTCATACAAATGTGTTCTAGTTCGTAGTACTGTTTAAGGAATTTTATGGAAATAGAGATCGATTTCATGGTCTAAAGTAATGTACGAGTTTAGCTGTTTGGCCAATATAAAAGATGCCAAAGAGAATTTTCAGATTATGGTACCATGGTCTGATTATGAGAAGAATTGTGAAACAAATCGGGTCAAGTGCACTGTTGTTTGGTGACAACACTGCAACCAACAATATACCCAACAAATTGGAAAAAGTTACCCAACAAGTGGGTAAAGGGAAAATATGCTCAACTGTAGAATAAAATCTTATCGTCATTTTGACCAGTCAGTTGGGTATAACAGTATACGCGTGCATGGAAGGGGAAATTTAACCATTATTTGAGCAAAGATTGACCAACACTTAAGCAATTACTTTTACTCAACAAAAACTTTGCCCAGCGTTTAAACATTGCACCAATTAGCCCCAACGTTGGGCAAAGTTTAACCAACACATTTCATAAACTTCTTTAACCAACGGATATTTTACCCAACGTTTTAAGAGTGCATGTAGAATGTGGTCTGTTATTGAAAAAAGTCCTTAACCTGGTTGGTTTTGCAAAAAAATAAAAAAAATGCCAAAAACGCATTTCACACACAAGCTCGTTTTCCATTGAGTAAGCTAAGACTTTGTTAAAATACATAAACGACGGAGATGTCTCCCTGACAGGTACATCTTTATATTGTTACATTCTCTCTCTATCTTAGATACGAAGCTGATGGGCCAGACCTTAAGTTGTGGTTGCGGTATAATGAAGAAGTGTTCGATGCCATTGGGAATGGTGTACTTGCAGATTATATCCCAATCTTGGAGTATTTTCCATCCCCGGGAGTTTCAAGGGCTAAGAGAGTTATGGGCGAGTTCATAGATGCTGTACGAAAGGAGGTGGTAGAACATCGTGCAAGATATGATAAAGGTAAGACTAGCCTCGTGAGGTAGAAAATTGATTAAGGTTCATAAATAGTCCCCTATAATACTTTGCTTTCTCCCAATCGTGAGCAGGACGCTTGCAACGCCGTTTTGAAAATATACTCACCGATATCAGATATATCGAATTAATTAATGATATTTAAAATTTTATTTACGTTTCAAATGTTTTGAAAGTGAAAAAATAAATAAAATTGGTCACCACAATTCGTATACATCCGATTTTCAAAAACGTGGTATCAAATGGCAGAGGAAGATGTGTCACATATCTTGCTCTGACTAACTGACTGACTAACTAACTAACTATGCAGTGTCGCCGAGAAAAGGTAATGGTACGAAATTTTGGCAAAATTACCTAAAGATTCAAAGTGGTGTCAATTTCCATTAAAATGTCTAGGCAAACGGGGAAGTAATGTACTAGTTCATGTAGCAGGTATATTGCAGACGCACTTAATGTCTTTTGGACGAGACAGGCGGGATCATGACCCTTTGTAGGTGAGAATAAAACTGTCAAGAGTGCATTAACTAGGTAATGGCCACGGGTTAGGTTAAGTTTATCCTTAATGGACGTATTCTCTGGTGATAAATTACCAAAGACCTTCACTACTCAATTAAATTTGATTTTATATGTTGGATTTGAGTTGATCAGATTTGGAATTGAAATTTTTTTCTTTGTTATTATATTTTAATTCTAGGTAACTTCCAATTGTTCCCGGCCCTTTGTATCACTTCCGTTTTCTCCTCATGTTATTCATTCCATTTAATTTTATTGTATTTGATGCATTTCTGGCCTATTCTATTTGAATTCGAGTTATTAATTGTCTTTTGAAATCCCCTGATGCATATTTAATTTTCGTAAAATGCACAATTTCTTATTAGTTTGACATTTCTCCCCATGTGTTTAGGTGCTATAGAGAATCGCGCACCTTTATAGGACAACGTTATCAAAATTTTACATTCCTTAGAAATGTTCCTCCTCAACACAAAAAGCTCATAATAAAAGAAATTAAAAGTAGAACAGAAAGGATAGTTTGTCCAACACTTGCCATTTTTTCATTATGTTATAATTCTTTCCTTCATTGAGCGACATGTGTAACATTAAGAGCACAAAAATCCTCCATATATTTATTGCCTTCTCTCTTAAAGCATGCCAGCCGAAAGACCTTATAGAGATGTTGTTCAAAGCTCGTCAAGAGATGGAAGATGAAGGTACTGAAGACATGTCGATGATTACAGAAACACGCATCGTACTAACAGTTGCGAATGTTTTTGATGGTAAGAAACCATTCAATTTTGTAATCGACAATATCGATGAAAGGGGGCATATTTTGAGCAATATAGTCTGTAGCCGAAACAATTTTCTTCACTGATCACAACAAGAACATTGGAAGTTCGTTCTACATTGTTCATCACTTGCAGGATCAGCTACCAAGAACACACGTCTCTCTCATTCTGTTGGGCTTTCCGTTTCGCCCACAGACATATATACATGTACAGGGCATGTAACGTGTACGTCCTATCCGCAAATGGTCGCCACCGACTGGGACCCCAAAAAAAAAGCGCACCAAAAGGCCGACGTGAAGCTACAAATCGTCTGATTTGAACACGACTGTATAATACTTTTCACAAAAGCCAAACTTGAATGGGAAAAAAAAAAATCATATTTCTCCAATAAGTGAAGTGATTTTGACCTTACCTTGCCATATTTCAAAAATATTTCAACAAGAGAAATAAGTCGAAAATTGTGCTATTTAGCTTTTTCTTCAAATTGAATTTGGGATGACTGCTCCTGCCTTTTAAAGAGTTTCTTAAAGTCATAAACGAGCAATAAATGCAAATGGTCCATATTCCAACGGTTCATATTCCATCTTCGTCGGATATTCCTGAGCTGAGATATAAGTTGAGGAATTTTATTTACGCGATTTGCTTGCGCAAAAATTTGTGATGTCATTGTTGTACCACTGGAATTACATTCTTGTTATTTCTTTGTGTTTCTGAACGCTTTTGCTCCATGTGCCAACATTTACAGCTATGGGGGCCTGACCAAACAAATTTTTTCAGTCCATAGTATAACATGCTATAACAGAGTTATCCAGAGGCGCTTGCCGTCATAAAAAAGTTTCAATTCCAAACTGAAAAAAAAAACAGACAAATAAAGCTCATCATCTTTGAAGGTCCTTTTGATGAAAATCAAGGCGAAAAAATCCTCTAAATATGTCCAAAACCTGTCTCAAAGATAATTATCGGATGTTGAGATAATTGCATTGGGTTAAGGATTCAAATTTATAACAAACCCGAGAAGCCAAATCGTCTCGACATATGAGACGTGCAGGACAATCAAGACGTCCTCTATTTAAAGAAAAATTGGCTGCAATACAGTACCAGTTAAAAATGTTAAAGTAATAAACCAACGACAAACCGTCGTATATTTACCGCATCTATGAACCGTAAAGTACCGTTTAGTACTTCATAGTACCGTTTATAAGGCAATGGCCAAAGCTTAGCCTACACAGTCGTGTGTCTTCAATATGACGTTAAACTGCATCCCGGTGGGGTGCGTAGGTCGTGTGTAGCAGGTAGATGCTCCGACTATCGCCTATAAAATGCCCACACAAGACTCATTTCTGTCGTCGTGATCTGAAACCGTCATCGTTCTAAAACCTCTTGATGAAAACAATGCCCATACGCTCCGACTGAAAGCTTAACTCGTAAAGCAAGTAATTATCACTATAGGCCTAAACATCACTATCAAAATCTCAGAGGGACGACATAAAACCCAACACTAAAGTAATGGTTTGGTCGACATTTCGAGATATTGGCTTGGAGATCTTAAAATATTCAACCCACAATAACCACAAATTCCGAACCCGCTAATACATATACTTCGCAAAGTACATGACACACTTGTCAATTTCCCGGCCACCCAATCATAAGCTAAATCAGATCTCGCACATAAAAAATATCTGAATACGTTTTTATTTTTACTTTACTTTTTTGTTTTTTCTCTATTCTTTTACTTTTAGTTGTGATACGAAAAGGTATCTATGTGATAAGGCACTAGTCACATTCTCAAATCCTCAGGCTGGAAGCCACCCAGTCCGCACCTGAAAATATCTCACTCGCTATCCTTGATGTAGTGTTTGTGTAACATCTGGTTAGTAAACCAATACAGAAAAGTGTTGCCATTGAATTGTAATCCCTCCTCAAAATCAATTTGTCTTCCACAATGTGCGTCATTCAATAAAAGGATTCATTCAGCGAGCATGAGTACTGTCTCGAGAAAAGTTTTTGGGAAAATGCAATTTCGCCATATTATACCGCGACTCTTCAATATGAGCTAAAATAGTTTGAGTTTTCTTTAAGGGTTTAAAAATATGATCAGCAATAAACATTATCCCTGGATGAAATTTTATCTTACATATTTTGATCGAACATTTTTTCTTATTTTGATCAGCTGGTATTGACACCACCATTTTGGTCATGTTGTGGTCTATTGGTTTCCTCGTTCAACACCCTGAAATTCAGACCAAAGTAGCTGCTGAAGTGGATAGGGTGGTGGGAAAAGATCGACTTCCATGTCTGAACGACCGGGACAAGCTCCCATACACCACCGCTACTTTATATGAGATCCTGCGGTACAGCTCTGTTATACCAATGTCCATGCCACATGCTACATCAAACGAAGTCCAGATCGGTGAGTTTCCTCCTCGTTGGGTAACTGGAAAATACACATTAGAAAGACTACGTACCCGGCGAATCAGGCATTTGGACGGGGATCCTGGATTATTATCAATTACCAAGTGCAGGTGGAAGTCACCCACGCCTAAGCAAATGTTTCCTTCTGGGTGATGGGAGAACGTAGACTTAAATTCTTGAGATTAATCACGGTTCAAGTTGGTGGTAAACTCAAAAGGTCTCGTCTATCGCATGAAGGTGGATAAATAAAGAAGATACTTCGGTTTCTTGAAAAACTTGTATGAAATGATTTTAATTGATTCATGGTGAATTGTATAAAATGACTTTGTTACATGGTTTAAAAGACAGGTAAATGTATTTGGCTTTTAATTAAAATTAAAAAATTAAATTATTAATATCAAGAACGAATGCCATGGACCCAGTCTATCCACTGGATATAAGCATTTTGGACGGTGTGAAGTATCATGATTACAACATATGTGCACACCTAAAAAACGACAGGACTTCAGTAGGATGAAATTGTTGGACATACCTAATATTTAGTTAACAGCTAAAGTAATGTTCACTTCTTTACTCTATCACGCCATGTAAAAACATTCTTGCAAATTAGAACAGATCTGCCAATAGCTCAGTCCCCAGTTAAGGAACCCCAAAGGTATATACTTTCAAATGTTATCTAAGGGAAATCCATTTATCATTGTGTAAACTGTGCAGGGAGTTGCTAACAACTAAACTCCCTAATCTTTATTAACTTCAATGACTTTAATAAACGAGGCAACTTCAGGCTACAGCATTGCCGAATTGTTTAGATGTAACAACGAGAGTAATTTGTTCAAATGAAAATAGTTTTTTGTAGCACAGTCAAGAAAAAGTCAAAATACGCACTAGATTCTTCTTACAACAATTCGGTGGACACTGAAATCCTAATTTGTTAGTCGTCTTACTTGAACCAATTCCATTCCTCTTGCTACCGATGAAGAAATAATAAAACACGGCTCAGTTTCTAACCAACTTGTTTAATTAAGTCGGGCCGGCCGTTGTTTTTTTTTTTCCACTGTGTTTTGGTACACTGGCTTGTCTTCCCTACTACATTGCTAAATCTGAGCACCAGGAACAATGGCAGTATGTTCCATTTATTGAATATTGACCAGGAGTTGAGCTCCAAACCTTGTGAAATTTATCTCAGCGCAATCTTTCAAATTTTGTAAACACCTTCTTTCTCCTGCTTTTTAACAAAAGAAACACCTCAGTTTTATTGCTGTAAATCACTCGGTCCCCACTCTAACCATTTTGTATAAAAACCAATATCTTTTTTTATAACATTGATCATTTGTAATCACTTTGGAGGAAACCAGTCCTGACGTAGGAAGACGTAACAACTTCTGCCCCGTGTTTAACCTTTCTTTTGTGCCCCCAAACATTTAAAAGGTTGTAGCGTCCAACAGCATGTTCTTCAGGTCAAAATTGAAATTCTGGAGAAGAAATGTTCTTCTAGCCATCCAGAGGACTTCCACTACTGCTGGTTTTGAAGAATTTTCTCTTTAAGAAGCCTAACTGCTCAGGAACTATGGAAGACTTCCGTTTAACATTTTTCGTCGTAAAGTCTTTCCTCATCATTAAATTGCAAGCAAAATCAATTCATAATTGCTTATGATTAATCTTCCTCTTACTGGTGAGTTATATTAAATAATAATTTACGTCAAATGGCCTATCATTCATCTGCAGCCTTTAGGACCACGCATCATCTTTAAATAGATACATGGCGCAATATAAATGCATTACCATAACCACTGTTATTATGTAGTGAGTGTATCTTGAGTCAGAACCTTGCACACTGCATACAAAACGTAGGCCTATATCACGTGCAACATGGAAACTTCTCAATTGACCTACTTACGATAAAACAATTATATTATTTTGCGTTTCTAGGTGGTTACACACTTCCTAAGGGAACATGGGTTTTACCTAACCTCTACTCGATGCACTTCGACGAAAAATTGTGGGACGAACCTCATCAGTTCAAACCAGGTGTGATATTTCAATTATAAGTTTACCACCTATTTTTAACCAGTTTTCTTCATACGAAATTAGATCTTTGAAATCTAACTTACTCAAGGTATCTTACATACTTTAAACGTTATGATAAATGGGCGACTAAGCATGTTTTCCGTTTCTTTAAAGGTAACTGCAGTGAGCCCATAGTTTAGATGTCGAATCTGGCTGGATTGGGTAATTGAATGATCAGATCAGAGATATATACACTGATAATGTTTATGCAAATTCTTATGAGAAAAGAGAAAAAACAAATAGACGAAAAGAAGCCAAACAATTCCCTTTTCTGCTACTTTTCTAATTTAGAGCACTTCCTTGACGAGACCGGTGAAGTGAGAATTCATCCTGAGGGATTTTTGCCATTCTCAACTGGAAGACGCGTGTGTCTTGGAGAATCTGCAGCCAAAGCTGAGCTGTTTCTTCTATTTTCGTGGCTTTTTCAACATTTCAGATTTGCCAAGGCCCCTGGAATGGAAGAAATAGACTACACAGATAGTGTGTCTTTTCTGGTGGGGAATGTAATAATTGAGAGAGATGTCGTGGTGGAAAAACGATTTTAAAGTGAAATATTAATTCTATTATTTTCTTGACAACCCTACCATCCCTTGAATATCCATACAACCTGTCGCACTGAAATATTTTTGCTTGTCTTGTTGTTAGGAAAATGTGAATAATTTGCAGTTGAGTGTCGCGTTAGTTACATTAAAAGCCTTTAAGAATTTTGTGTTTTGTAGATGCAGCTCCACCTACAGGTGTTAACACTGGTCGTAATGTCATCCACTACCTTGGTATCAGCGACTTGAGATTCCACTGGAATCGAAAAGCCTGCCTGTGTGGTGTCAAAGGGCAAAGAGTAATGGCAATTGTCGGAAAACTTTGAAACCACTCTTTTGAAAGCTTCTTTGTTTCAATTATGTCATGTTCTGGCTTGACAGTTTTTAACAAGTATTCTAACAGCAATGTTCTTATTAGAAATATGAGTCCAATTCGCGTTTGTTACAAGTACCCGCAAATTACTTACTCCTGCTTTGAATTTGTAAGCAAACCAACGGCTTTCGACTTTGTAAGCGAACAAACGGCTTTCGACATTTCTAAGTATATACGGGCATAAAAGCAGTGACGACGGAAGCATAAACATTTAGGGGGGACAATCAGTGAACAAGATGGAATGGTTGGACTCGTCAAAGAACCCTATGTGCGCGTAGAGCACATCACGAGCGCGAAGCGCGAAGTCCCACTAGCGTGGGTCCAGGGCCCGCCTCAGGGCCCTGGAAGCTCTGAGATTCTACAAGCTCTCTCGAGCAATCTAAGTCGTTTTGGGAACATTTTACGGTGAATTCAATGAACAAAAATGTGCGAAATATTTGCGTTCACAGATAGCCTATAGGCTATTTCTTGGAAATCAACAGTTGCATTGCTGTTTGTAATTTTGGTTTTGTGAAAAATCATTTTTGAAATCCAAAGGAAAAGAGGCGCAGTTACCTAACTACTCTAAAATCAGTTGCCCCCCTGTACTCGCCCTTGGTTTGGTACTGCACCTGTAAGTTTGTTTTGATTTTGTATTTTAATTGAAGGTCCATTTCTTGAAATTCTTCTACTTTCACCGGGATTCATTTCAACATTCAATCTGGTGTAAATTCATTAATATTTACCTTGGAATCAGTCTGAATCTGCCTACGCAGACCTATCTGATCAGGATGAATCCGAACTTCTGAACAATGTGTACACTACCTCGGTATAATACCGAGGTAGCTTACTCTTCCAAAGTTCCAACCGGACGGTCATGTACGTACGCACACGTCATGCGAACGGAGCTACCATTCGGCGATTTTCCCATAGGCGACACCTTTCGCTCATTTTTGGCGGATTCTGGATTCCAATATGTTAAAATAACTATAGGTTTGTGGTTGAGGTTCTTGACAATCACATTTCAAAGTTAGGTGGCAGGTTTCTGTAAGTTTCGACTGTTTGTGACCTTTTATTGCAATAGTATAGTGTATAGAATCTAGATCGTTGTTTGTTTTGAGGTTGCCAGATTCGTGTAGTGATTTGTAGCCAAATACTAGGTCACAGGTATAGAGCATGGTCGCAGGGGACCGTGACAAGAATCAGCCAAACAATGGCAGAACATAAGCTAAGTCGGTTTTATTTCTTCTCTGATATTGGGGGAGGGGGGTCCCCTCGCTTAGAATTTTAGGGGGGACCCCCCGCTTCCCCCGCCAGTGCATAAAAGCTATATTTCTTACACAAGATAACTGTTACTTTGCTGTCTTTTCAGTCTTTTCGAAACAATAGACTACAACAAGCATATTGTTAGCAAGAAAGCCGGACAATTACTATAACATTACTCCGACGAAGAAGTTAAGTTATCGCTGGGCGCTCCGTCACCCTTCTGTTAACTTTATAAATCCTTCCTATAACTGGGTAAAATTTTTTAGTTTATTGAAGCCTTGTGAAACAGACGTATTAAAGAAATTTCTCTTTCTAAAGCAATATGTTTAGGTCAATTAATGTTTGAAGTGTCCAATCATAAGTTGTATGGCATTTACTCTTAAATCAAAAGAATGAACTTGGTCACTCTCTTATGGAGTGAAAAATGTGAATTACACTCCTTTAGAATGTTGATTTCTTCCAAGAAGAGTGAAATTCACAACTTGAAGAGGTAAAAATCACTCTTTTACGAGTGGCTGCAATGATCCCTCTTTTTTAAAGAGAGATCACTCTAGACGGCACTCCATCAAAAGTGAAACTTCACTCGTTTGGAAGAAATTTCCATTTTTTTTTTTGGGAGTGAATTCCAATCTTCTTGGAGTAACTTGTCACTCTAATGAAGTCAGTTCCCTATTTTCACTCTATAAAAGAGTGATTAAGTTTACTCTTGTCGCTTGTGTATCATGTAATAATTGGTGCTTAACTAAGTAATAGTCCGTTATCACAGAAATGACACGTATGTTTCATTAAAAGACTAAATTTATGGCAAATTTCTCATCACAGTATATCGGGTATTGAATATTCTTCCCATGGTCGTCCATACAGGGAACAGGGACACTTTCTAACACATTAAGGTTACAAAGTAATTATTGATTAAAGTCACCATGCCTTTCATCATTCCTGTGAGTAATGATGCTACTGATTCCAAGTAAGGCAGTAAAGCATTTTTTTTTTTCATTTGATCTTTAACTTCAATGAATCTGCTTCCGCTGCAGCTGGCTTTTTGGGCCGTTCACTATAGTTTTTAGAATGATTTTCTTAATTAGGACCGTTTAACTTGCTTGTATCTTTTTTAGAATGCTTTTTATTCAGGTATTTTACATTGAGCGTTTCTAGTTTTGCTTCATTCGAGCTGAAGAAGGCTGAATTAAATAGCCGCAAGCTTCTCGATTCAAGGTGTGCTATGTCATCTATGTGTGTGCAGTTGAAATTCTAGTTTTTCATACTTTGTTTACATTAGTTTCCAGCTAGAATTCTGTGAATCCTTCGGGATCCTGTTCACTTCGCCGGAACATCGTTGTGATCCAAGCTTTCCATTTTTCAATATATATATATATATATATATATATATATATATATATATATATTTATATATATATTTATATATATATATATATATATATATATATATATATATATATATATATATATATATATATATATATATATATATATATATGTATATATATATATGTATATATATGTATATATATATATATCACCTTAGTAGTAATAATAATTAATGTTAACCAGGCAATGGTAAGGTGCTCAACCCTGTGAAGGGAGCTGTAATATTGAAAAGGTTGCAATAAGTTCTTGCAACATAGCTTTACAGAACTGTTTCGTAAGCGAAACAGTTCTGTAAAGCTCTTACGAAACAGTTCTGAGTTCAGAGCTAAATAACCGTAATGGTAAAAAAATAATAATAATGTCAACCAGGCAATGGTAACGTACTCAACCCTGTGAAGGGAGCTGTAATATTCAAAAGGTTACAATAAGTCTTGCAACATAGCTTTACAGAACTGTTTCGTAAGCGAAACAGTTCTGTAAAGCTCTTACGAAACAGTTCTGTAAAGCTATGTTGTAAGAACTTTTTGCAACCTTTTCAATATTACAGCTCCCTTCACAGGGTTGAGCACTTTACCATTGCCTGGTTGACCTTATTAATTATTATTTTTTTACTATTACGGTTACTTAGCTCCAGTTTTCTGTTGAGCACTTTGTAAACCATAATGGACAATAGGTTCGACCGAGTCAATTTCGGATATTCTACAAAGAACATACCTATACCGTCAAACAAGAGCTTTTTGAAAAGATTCATCTCTAAAACTGAATCATTTCTAAGGAATGTAAGATGGAGAACTCATTTCTTTCTCAACCCCCAAACCGGAGTAAACAAAAAAGAACATTATGGCTTCCGATCGACAAAGGCTCCGCCCCAGATACCCGAACTAAAAGAGTTCGAGGACGGCATGATGAGCCTTGTACAGAATATTAAGTTTAACAACAATCGCAAGCCCTTCCAAGCACATTTAAAAACCGACACGACCAAAATCAAAGCGGACAGTAAAGTATACGTTGCGGCTGACAAAACCAACAACTTTTACAAATTAGAACCTGAACAGTATAACAAGCTGGTACAACTAAACGAAAACAAAGCATACAAAAAAGTCGACATCACAAGCGAAAAACAAGCATGTAAAAAACAAGCATGTATTACACTAAAAGACCACAAACCGAACTTAAACAACAAACCCACATACAGACTTATCAACCCATCAAAATCAGAACAAGGGAAGATTAGCAAACAAATACTACAACGGATAAATTCAGAAATCAAACTATGTACAGGTTACAACCAATGGAAGAACACAAGTGAAGTCATGGACTGGTTTAGTGAAATACACGACAAACACCAACAATCGTTCATTGCTTTTGACATTTGTGAGTTTTAGACTTTGCATCAAACTACACAGAAATACCAGCATTCGAAAGGCATAATATCTTCCACACAAAGAAAACTATGCTGTTCAACGTTGAAACACCATGGTGCAAGCGTACCCAATCTTTATTCGATGTCACCATGGGTAGTTTCGACGGTGCTGAAACTTGTGAACTAATAGGATTGTACCTCCTGTCACAACTTCAGCACATTAACGTGAATGTCGGCCTATACAGAGACGACGGTTTGGCTATTTACAAAGCAACTCCAAGGCAAACAGAAAAATTAAAGAAAGAAATATGCAACATATTCTCAAAAAAACAAGCTTAAAATAGAAATTGAAGCAAACAGAAAAATAGTGAACTTCTTAGACCTTACCCTTGATCTTAGCACAAGCACATACAAGCCATACATGAAACCCAACAACACCCCTCTCTATGTGCACAAACAGAGCAACCACTCTCCACGTATCATAAAGAACATCCCAGAAAGCATCAACAGGAGACTATCCAACATTTCTTCCGACGAGAACACATTCAACACATCATCGCCCGTATACCAAGAAGCATTACAAAGAAGTGGCTATGGGTACAACCTTAAGTACGAGACCCAATCCCCTAGCACCAGTCATTCCAAGGGAGCCCCGAAACGGACACGAAATAGGAAGTTTGTAGGTGGGAAGTCCGAACTAAATGGTTGGCTAAATTTTTCTCAACTCTAAAAGCAGTGATGGGGGGTTCCGGGAAAACATCAGGGGTTGAGGGGTCTTGTCGGAGCAACTCTACATTTTTGTGGATAGCGTGTAAAAGAGGGGTGATAAGAAATAACTAAAGGAATACGTAGATTGGTACCAGATTTGCTTTTTTTCTCCAAGGCTTCCTCTCTGCTGGTTCATTGAATACTGCGTAGGGCATTAGAGAGGATTTTGGCAGGGTACTGGCGTTTTTCAAAAAAGGACAAAATTTCTTTCAGAGGCAGTAGAGAAGTTACAATCCTCCGAACAAATTCGTCTTGCTCGCAAGAGCTGGGAATAAGGGATAGATTTAACAAGATTTGGGGTGGTTGGAAGGGTACAAAAGGTAGTTATGCGAGTCGGTTGGCTTAAAGTGTAGGTTAGAGGTAATTGTACGGTTGTTGATGGACAGTTTAAGGTCGAGAAAAACAACAGATGAGTCCGAGATACAATGGGTAAATTTCAAAAAGGGGCAAAAGGAATTAACAAAGTCGATAAAAGTTTCTAAATCACGACGGGATCCAGTGGCAGCTCCTACAATATCATCAATATACCTTTTGTAAAGTATAGGTCGTGGCCCGGTATACTGAGAAAAAAGTTGTTCTTCAAAGTGACCCATGGTCAAACAGGCAACATAGGGGACCCATTTTGGTTCCCATGGCCACTCCTTTAACTTGACGGAAAAAACGCCCATTAAAGTGAAAACAATTTTGCGTGAGAACAAGTTCCATTAAACGTAGGAAGGTGTCAGCCGGTATAAGAGGATCACGCCGTTTGTCTAGGTAGTAACGGATAGCTGTTAAGGCAGCATTATGAGGAATGGACGTGTAGAGGCTGGACACATCCATGGTGAATAAAAGACGTTCTCCGCAATTTTCAGGAAACTCAAAGTCACGAATAAGTCCCAAGAAATGTGGCGTGTCTTGAACAAACGACGGCAAAGCTGAAACCAAAGGCGAGAGCACAGAATCCACATATTCAGAAGTAAGTACGGCGGGCAGCTGTGTGAAGAGACGATAGGTGACGATAGGTTATATTGCACAAGACTAAAATAAAAAACAGGTCGAAGAATAATTGTTCTTTTTAAACGACAAGCGTAACCCCCCAAAAATCTAGAGGAATCTTTTTGTCACGTGGTTTTTGTAAAAAGCGCCTTGACCATGAAATATGTTTCACCATGACGCTTCTACAAAGAAGACAAAAAATTCTCATCTGTTTATCTTTCAAAATGGTTATACATATCCCCCAAACAAAGTTTCAATTAATACCATATATTAAATATAGTAGACACTAACTTTAACGATCCTTAAACGTTCCTCGCAACTATTTTCGTTCTCTCGTAAAGCATGTGAGCCCAAGGACCTGATAGAGATGTTGTTCCGAGCCCGTGAAGAGATGGAAGCCGAAGGAAGTGAGGACATGTCTATGATTACAGAAACGCGCATCGCACTAACAGTTGCAAATGTGTTTGATGGTATGAGATTATTTCGCATACATGATGATGATGGTGACGGCGACGGTGACGATGATGATCGTCACCATTATCATTATCAAGTTCCAGTTTCCAAGCTACTGGTTCAATTCGAGCCGGTTAAGGCCCTCTCCAGTAGTGACTCACTAGTTGGTTTTCCCTACACCATGGCCTATGCGGAGCTTCACTCACAACGGCAGTAGGTTCCATTTTAGAGTGTTTGGTATGTTTTGACCTGCGAATCGAACCCGAGCCTTCCGCGTGAGAGACGGATGCTCTTCGTTAGACCAAACACGATGTTTTGATGTTATAAATACGACGAAAGCAAATATCAATTTAGGGAACAGATCATGTAACAAAGACGGATACCAGTATCATGCCACATCGCCTTTGTTCTTGTGTTCAATTTTTATGAAAAGTCACGACATGTGAAATAGATATGTTATTGACATTTACTCATAGGGTACTGGCGCTGCTGTACCACAATACAAGCGTGTAAGAATAGTGGCTGAATTATCAACCATAGGCAGTATGTAACATAAAAAGTACGACTTTTCATTTGATATTGTACAATGTTATAGATACGTTAACAGTTTAACCAAAATATTTATCCGTTGCTTTTTTAATATATATTTTAGAGTTTTTAATTGTTTCATGGACATTAGGTGAGAGGAGACGACACAAGTATTTCTCTATGTGCATCAAACGTGAAGTAATAGGTGAAAATGGCTGACCATATAGTAGGGGTTCCACGAAAGCAAAGTTTCCTGTAGGTCCCAAGTATTCTACGCTCCTAATCCTGCGGATTAAATAAGCTTACGTAATGTAACTGTTTGAAAATTTATTTTGAATCAGCTGGCATTGACACCTCCATTTTGACTCTGCTATGGTCGGCTGGAATCCTCGTTCAATATCCTGAAATCCAGGCCAAAGTAGCTGCTGAAGTAGACAAAGTTGTTGGGAGAGATCGAATGCCATGTCTGAACGATCGGGACAACCTCCCATACACCACTGCTACACTATATGAGATAATGCGGTACAGCTCCATTGTACCGCTGTGTGTTCCACATGCTACATCCACAGAAGTCCAGATCGGTGAGTTTAAATTGTAAATCAGAGGCGGCGGAAGCAGGGGGCTGCCTCCAATATTTTTATGAGATTTTTTTTTTTTTTTGGGGGGGGGGGATGACCCACGAATAACTGAATGTCGCAAAATAAAATAAATTTTGAGTTGCTTTTATTACGTTTTGACTTTTCTTTGGCTCGATTTTTACTTTTCAGAGTGCAAAAGTGGCAAAGCTTCCGATAGCCTGCGTAGCGCCTCTGTGGCTGCTGCCCCCTTTAGGTTGCCTGCAATGGTTAGAAATTCGGTTTAATGAGCCCAAAAATTGATCAACTTAATATTCATGAGCACTCACCACAATTAGTCTATTCCTGAGGTAGGGGGTGGTCAACGACTAAACCTTGGCAATGCTACGTTGAACACAGAGACGTTTAAACCAAAAAAAAAAAAAAAAAACATAGGCTTATTACGTCCGTTCAAAGCTTTTAATTTAAATGAAAGTCTTGATCAAAAACAGCCTCTTTCAAACAATAACAACTTTCATCAAACTCGGATTTAAAAACAATAATCTTTTGTTGAAAAGTATTGAACTATCTTTTACCGTGGCTGTGGGATCGGTTGTTCTTAATAACCGTTGTGCTGTGTGTGTATGCTTGCACGGTACCACACAATACCAGTGTGGAATAACATCGACCACAGTGACTCCGTGTACTGTTGTACAATGGTGCAAGTGTTTGCCTGTTAAATAAACATTAACATCCTTGCTTCAACCAATCAACGTAGAGTTATGTAAATGAAGTTCCCGTAAGTTTTCTACGCAGTTGAACAGATTTGGTGCCCAACGCCGGCGGACGTTAATCTTCCGTAGCGAACTGGACGAAAATATTCGTCCGCCCCACGGGCTTAGCTTCCGAAGGCTTCGCCCCTGGAGCCCCACATTAACAATAACCTTTCGCCCTTCAAGCAGTTAAAACAAAACTTTTGGCAAGCTAGGTTTCTCTTTGAAATAATCTTTCTTCTACTCAAATCGGGGCCTTTTAAACGTACTGAGCGAGGGGCATGTCCCCGGTCCCCTTATTGGCCCCATTAACACACATTTCCCCGGTTATATTGTCCTATTAGGGTCATTTATAAAATCTATACGAATGTACTCTTTTTGCTTCCATTAGTTCCACCAAAAAGCTTAAAATGCCATAGCTTCCAGGGGCCCTGTTGCAGACCCCTGAACCCTATGGATATTGCCCCGGGATTTTAAATAGAACTCCCTATTTATGAAACACCCCAAAACACTCTGGATCTCTTAAAAATACCCTGTCTCAAATAATCAATCACATGTTCAATTTTGAGAAGCTTCAACATTTTGGCTTTGTCCCTAACATTACTGTAATTTGAGATAAACGTATTACGAAGGTCTGGTAGGGAATATTGCTGACTGTAGCTACAAACAAAAATGTGTAGCTCCAGACAAAAATAAGTAAGAAAGTTCCAGTTGATTCAAAACGATTCATTCGTTCATTCGAGTCTCCATTAAATACAATATTAAGTTGATCAATAAGCCGGTGAAAAACATTATTATCTGTTTACACAAAGATGACTTATGCTGCACGAGTTCCAAAACACGAGTGACCAAGGTTGCAAATCGAGGTGTGCACCTCGTGGGGCTGTGGAACTGACGGAAGTTCCCTTATTGGTCAAAAGTTTTGCCGCATCAAATTAAATACATTTTAATGAAAATTTAATCTAAATGACCAATGGGAAGGCTGTAGAGGGTGAAATTGGCCACACCTTGAAAATACGGGATACAGCATACATGTGGAACTTAGGCGAGGGAGTTTGTCAGTTCACCGGTAACTTGTGACGGGAAACAGGAAGGGCTCTGGGAATCTAGGACAAAAGGAAGGAAGAGTTGATCGTAATAAATGAGGTGGCTTTAATGTTAAAGATGATGGAGGATGCACCATACTACAGAACAGTTAATTATGTTTCTCCTTAGTAAATGCCATAGTAGTTCATGATTCCATTCTCAACCCTTAACTCACCGCACTCCTGAATGAAATTCATAATTTAGAATCCTTGATTTGAATATTATTTTCGACCATTTTGAAAATCTTAAATTACTAAAACCGCTGAGCTTTCGGCGGCTTTGCCCCCTGGACCCCCACCAGGGCTTTGCCCTCGGACCACACCAGGGGCCATGGAGCGGGTCCCTGGACTCCACATCGATGGGGTTTTGCGCTTTGTACAGGACCGGACGCTTAACCGCGCCACTATTTTGTCGGCTTTGAAAACTTCTACCCCCGCCCAATTAAAAACATCTTCCGCCACTTATGTTGATATACTTAAGGAGCAAGATTATGTTGATGAATCTACCATGGAGGGGGAATAAATAAGACGAGAACCCCGTTTGAAAAAATGAAATTGAAAAACTCGCTTGAAATTACCTTTAACACAGGGTTAATTTACAAAATCCATTGTCAGTGATAGAGTTGAAGGCGAGGAACACTTTTGACGATGGATTTACATTTCCTACCTGAAGACATAATGCATATATGAAGCTATAGAAAATGCCAGAGCATCTGTTTGTAATCTTTCTTTACGGAAATATTTATTTTTCTTTTATAGGTGGCTACACACTTCCAAAGGGAACATGGGTTTTTGTCAACCTTCATTCGATGCACTTTGACGAAAAATTGTGGGATGAACCACATCTTTTCAAACCAGGTGTGTTATTTAGTTTACTAGCAAAAAGGCTATTTTGTTCAAACTAGGGGTGTCGATGTGATTTGGAAAATGGGTTTGGTGTTACATATCGCCTCAAAATTATCTCTAACCGTAGTGAGGACTCTTGAGAAGGGACGTCCTAATTGCGAGAAAATGGGAGTAAATCTTTGTCATTCACTTTGGGACAAATTGATTGAACATTTGTAAAATTACCCTGAACCTAAAAGAAATAATTTCAATTGGCATACGTTCTTCCTCTCTAGCTTTATGTATGCTTATTGAGATTCCTAACTTTATCTCGATCATATGCTTTCTGCGAGATAAGGGTTTCCTACTAAATTTTATATGGGACAATTATTGGCACCATACGAGGCAGTATGAGTTGCAGCATTCATTTTGCACCTATCATACGGGTTCTGGAAAACATGCCCAGTGTTTAGCGCATGAAGCAGTTCCCACATACCAACTGAGTAAATGTCAAATAGCGAGGGCAATGATCTGGTGTTTTCCCTTTTTGGTTAGCTACCACAATAAATACAACGGGCGCCACCAAGGTGGGGGGGGGGGGTGCGAACACCTCCCCCCCTCTCATGGGATTTGTTTTTACAGAAACGCTTCCCAGGGAAAAAATCCTGTTGAGACCTGTTGAACAGGTATCAACAGGTACCTGTTGAACAGGTAATTGGAACAGGCACAACAGTTATGAACAGGTGTTAACAGGTATGAACAGGTCTCAACAGGTGTGAACAGGTCTTAACAGGTATGAACAGGTCTCAACAGGGAGTGAACAGGTCTAAACAGGGAGTGAACAGGTATGAACAGGTGCAACTGGTCTTCAACAGGTATAGCCCTAACTGGTCTTCAACAGGTGCAACTGGTCTTCAACAGGTACAAATGGTCTCTAACAGGTACAACTGGTCTTCAACAGGTGCAAAATGTTTTAACAGGAAATACTATATAGTGATGAATTTTTGCAACAGGGAGGTTGGGGGTTCAATTCTGGCAAGGTCAGAGCAAGATTTGTGAATGGTTTGTTGTGTAAAACAGAGAGATCTAATTTACCTGTACAAGTACAACAAAAATTTGCACAAGACAAAATTTATTTGGCTATGATATACATACTGCATGTTCAGTCAAACCCTAGTAGCATTCCATTGTAGCAAAGTGATGATAGATAGCACACATCATGTAGATAATAAGCCAGTTAAATGCTAAAAATTGAAAAGTTCATTAATCCACAGGTTTGATAAATATCACTGATCCATATGAAACAGAAGAAATTAAATATAGCAATACTGTATTTCATTTGAGACTTTAAAATACACAATCGGGGTTCTAGCTAGACCATTCAAACTGGTTGCTGCACCCAGTTTGAATTTACTTTTTTTAAGTCAGCACACACTTTGAAATTTCACCACCCAGCTTGAATTTCATCATATGCGTACTCTAAACATACTGTAGGCTACACTGCACAGTATCAGACACATAAACATTTAATTGATTGAATGATTGTGCTGATATTGGAAATAACCAAAAAATCAGGCAACTGACCACAGACAAATGTCATTTAGATCTTGAGATACTGTATGGCCAACATCATGTGAGAATGATGCAATGTTGATTAACTCCCATGATCTAGTCTGATATTTTTTCCTGGCTAGAATCCTGCATATTCCAAGTGTTGACCGCATAATGCTTTTCTATAACAGCTACATGGAAAGGTTACGAGATTAGCAGGCTTGCTAGCCAGGTTGTGTGACACTTGTGGCTAAGGAAGAAAAAGCCCAAAAACATTGATTCGATTTTGGTTGAACTGAAGAGTGACAATGGAATTTTTCCAATTTACATCAAAGTTTGATCAAAGTAAAAACTGTAGTTTCACTACTGTACTACAAACATGTATCAAGCAGTCATTTCACAATTTCCAGTACAAAACAAGTGTTTTTCATGGTTAAAAGAATTGAAAGAAAAAGTCATATGAATCAGTCCTTTCACATATTTGCTAAATTAAAAAAAACAAAGATTTGTCCATGATAAAACATTTTCTTAAGTTTTGTCCAAGGCAAAAAATATGGAGGGCCTTCAACCGTAAGGGGCTAAAGGATAGTCTTCAGCTATTACAAGTTCCATGAACAATTACATCAAAGTGTGAAATGTTGCATTGCATTCTTCTGTCATCAAATGGGTCCACAAAAGATATGAAATGATCACATTTACCGAATGTTTCAAATTTCTCAATTAGCCATCCTCCTACAGTATTGGCCAGGTACTCATCTCAGTGTATCATACAGTACCAATGACGAACTTTCAAGTATAAGCAGGAGTGTTCAAATTTTCAGACACTGTAAAAGAAATGTAGAGCTATGAAACCAGTACATCTGTCTTTTTGCAAATAGTCCTACGTGTATATAGCCATACGTAGCTAACATACTGAAATGCACTAGTGAGTTGTAATTCATTTGGACGGTTTTCTGCTAGTAACAGCTTCACATTAGTTACATTATCCATTTTCTCTAAAGTACAGCAGAGTACAGTACAGTACTGTAGGTCTCCAATCTATAAACTCATTCACTCCACAGGAAACATTTGAAAGGTACTGTAGAACTTGCTAACATCTGTCCTGGATATGATTCAAGAACTCGATGACCAACACAGCTCAAAAAGTAAAAAGATATTAATGGCAGGCTCAGAAGATATTCCCAGGCAAACCATTTTTTACTGGAAGTACGAATACATATTTTGATCAGTTCGAAGAACACAGTGCATTGCTAAATAACATTTTAATGTTTCACAGATAAGGCGTATTAACTCCGCCAGTTAAGGCTCTTTTAATGCCAATTGTACCGTGATTCCAATCCACTACAGGCTGATTTCGCTAAATGACAGAACTTCTGAACATAGCTGTAAACAGGTTAGCTACTGAAGATACAACGGCAAATACTGTAGCTCCCTCATCTGTGTAGTGTTTCACCAAACTCACGCTGTTAATGGAATAAAAAATAAATAAATTTTAAACACAATGCAAATCAATGCAGATCGAAGAAAAATAGTGATTACACTTTCATAGTAAATATGAACAGTATTGGAGAGTCCCCTTCCCCCACAACACCAACCCACCAGGACCTTTAAGTACAGATCGAATAAGCTTTTTTCAGTACAACTGGCAGTGTTTGTTTGTGACTTTAAATACAGTACCTAACTTTGAGTCAAATTTTTTAAGATGCCATGGGGATACTTAGGATAAAACTGTGATACTACTTAAGTACAAGCATTACAATATGCATAGGCCTACAGTAACCATAGGTCTTAATTAAGCTCATGATCTAGACTTTAAGCAACTGACAATACTGAAATGGACAGAGGTTATGCAGTGAGAAATTTAGTATTGAGTATTAAGAATCATGAGTAACATTGTTCAGCATTGATTTAATCCAAGTCTTCATAAAAAAATAATTACTTCGACCTACAGTTATCTCCCATCCCCTAACCTTAAAGGGAAATTTTGCAGTTGAAATGTCAAATGTTCCAACATAACATTCATAGAAAATAGCTGAAGGCAGAGTCAAACTGTTCATTGTCAAACATACTGTACACCCCAGCAATAGCTTCATCTCAAAACATTATGAATGAGAAGGGTGCTGAAAGTTGCCAATCTGAAATTTTGAAAGTTTAGGTACCCTAAACAAATTTTTCTAGAGCAAAAAATGTCAAGCTTAGGGAAACTTATCTTGAACAGAAGACCACCATACTGCATTAATTTAATCATTTATCCACCAGGGGCCAGTGCCAATAAAATTGGTTTAAAAAGGATGAAATTTTCTGTTAAGCAAATGCAATATTTCCCTTTAACCCAACCCTCAATTTAACCATGATTAAGGCAAGGTACAGTAGCCTGTAGAACAGCCCTTGGACAGGGCTGTGCATTATGTTCAATTTGTTCAAAGGCCTTTTACTGTATGGCAAATTCCACACCATTGTGTTGCCTAACGGAACGAGCCCACAGTAATTACATAAGCCATCATGTGACGGAACATAGATGGTTAGTTCAAAGTTCAAATATGTTCTAAATTTGAACACCACATTTAAATCATTCTTTTCTTCAATTAATTAAAATATCATTAAGAATTAATTCTGGCTTCAAATTGTGTGGTAAAACTGACAATTTTGCATCGATCAGTGAATAAATAAGCATGTAAATGAGGTGTTCGAATGTAGAACCTGTTTAAATTTTGAACCAATCACTGTACATACATACATGGTACACTACAGCACCATTCAAGGTTATGGCTGGGCCTATAGGCTTAAGTTATGCTTATGGTATGAAAACACCTTTATATCCACTTGAATTCTCAGCTTTCATTGCCCAAATTTGACTGATTTTCCCATGCAGCATATGGAGGAAATTATACTTGAAACTTGGATGTGTGCACTATATTTACAGTTTAGGCATAGGCTGTATACTGTAACTGTAATGTAAGTGTAATGTATACTGCAATAGTAACGTTACAACACAAGTGCAGTAACGTCAGACCTAACGTTAGGCCTAGCCTAGGCTAATGTTTATGGTTAAGCCAAACAGAACAGTGACAATTAAATACTATTTGCCCAGCCACATTGACCCTCAAATTGCACTGCATTTTGGTGTAAAACTGGACCAACAAATGGATCATAAAACATAAATGACTTACTCTGCTCCAGAGTATTTTTTGTAAAGAAATCTTCCTCTGCTGCCTTCACTTTCATTGCACCTTTTTGAATTTGTGAATGTGACGCATGCTCAGACAACTCAGCTCTGGCTCTGTACTGTACAGTGTATGCATGCAGTAGTAGTAGTAATAGTACATGCAGTATGTGCACAATATACACAGGCTGCTGTTATCTAGCAACCTTACTCAACACTGTGTGTGCAGAGAACAGCTGCAAAGGGGCCATGAAGGTAATCCTTTGTTCCAGCAAACTATTGCTTTGTTATGTGCATTGCTTCACAAGAGATAAGAAGCTTGTATACTTAGAGAGCAGCAAAGGTATTTAGACTGTTTTGCTACTATGTGGTATGAGAAGAAGAGAAGATAAAATAAAAATGAAGCACTTGGGTAAATGAATTTTAGAAGGAGACCAGGATGCCTTAATTATTATAAGCACAAGAAAAAAATTTGGAGGCAAGTTCTATTGGGAGTTTAGTATTTGTCTATATACCGGGGAATCTGTGTCAAAAACAAAATGTTGGAGGCATGCATGCAGCTAGGAGTCCTGGGTATAACAGGAGTAGGGGTGGGGGGGGGGGTGGTGGCAATGACAGGAGAGAAGGGGATATACTTCTCTGTGCAACAATAAATATCTTTGGAACTTGTGTGAGCTACTAGTATTCGGGGAGGGGATTGTAATTGTACCCAACTGTTTCCGACCCCATATGGTACATGCACGTTTATCTGGCAAGTGGTCGAAGACAATTTTGTTTGGAAATAACCTGTTCAAATAGCACCGTCGCTGCTGGAACCTGTTACAGAAGATTCACATGACCAATTGAATTACCTGTTTATTCCCTGTTGACATTAACAGGTACCTGTTGTATCCCTGTTCATACCAGTTGGATACCTGTTAGTACCTGTTAGTACCTGTTAATACCTGTTAATTACCTGTTCATACCTGTTCATACCTGTTAGAATTTCAACAGGTTTCAACAGGAATTTTCTCCTGGGTTAAAGGATGTACCAAAAATCGAAAAAGGATCACTTCTGCCATTGCAAAGTACAAATTTCTCTGAAGATGTTGAATACCCAATCTTGCTGAAATTAAAGATCGAGACCCTAAATTACTATTTCATCCCTAACTTTTTGTAAAGTGCCGTCCACTAGCAAGTCCTTTTGGCTATATGTAGCTACACCTTTCCGTAGTATGATAATAATAAATGTAATAGTACTTTACATGAAATACCTTTAAATGATATTTTTTAATGGAACAATCATTTTTATGGAAACCATATTAGGAGGATACGTTTATCTCTTGAATTCTGTTAATTTGGTGGGGAAACTGCTTCATGTCAGTATAGGCTCAGTATACCTACTGTAAATATTAAAACGAAAGTGCAACTGCGGGATATTTCAAATTGACTTAAAATCTCATTGAAAAATGTTGTTGCAAGGATGATAATATTGTTGTAGTAGTCAAAGTGGGATGTTCTGTCTAGATTTCGACTCCTAGCCCACTGAAGGCATTTCATATGCTTATTTGTGTTAAACGAATAGTCCACAGTCAACTCTAATTTTGAAATGTTAAAGAGGAACATATTCTAGGCATTCTGGTGAAATTTGCATTCATTTCCCATGTTTGGTTCTCGAGATATTAGCAATTAAAGTGAGCACATTTTCCAGAGAAAGTGAACTTGAAGTAAACAGGTGTAATGTCATGGATTCACATTTTGTTTGTTTTTCCCTATTTTTCACCCTGTTTGTTTGACCTATCTCTTTTGCCTCAAAGGCATACAAAGGTTTTAAAATCCCATTGCTCAGGATGCATCTATGGTATCAATATATTAAGTTAAGTTTCCTAAAATTAGTGGTACATTATGAACAAAAACAAAACAAAATTTGTTCAATTGCCAATATATCGAGAACAAAACATGAGAAAGGAATGAAATTTCACCTGAATGCTTACAATATGTCCGTGTCTAACATATCAAAAATAAATTTGGCTTTGGACTATTCTTTTAAATGTCCACCTTTGACTCAACGTTGACCTATATCAGTAATTAGGGGAGTTGATGAGGGGGCGAACGCTGCGTTGTTTAGTACAAATGACCTACTCGACATGAGTGGTCCTTGAGGCAATAGAAAGAAGAAATTAATCCAAAGAGACAATATCTATGAAAAGAGCCCTCTATTTTGCATAAATTATGCTAATTAGCTCCACTGAACCTGTATTATCGGCTTCTTATCGTTTGTGCACCGAAAAAAAATGTGTATTGAGTCGAAGTTGTCCATAGTTATTGCTTTAAACCCAGTTTGGAATACGACAGAATGCAGCCATTTTGGTGTAAGAATTTTCGCATAAATTATGCTAATTAGCCCCATTGGGTTTGTTTTTAGACTTACTCCTAACTGTTATGTGTAGGGAAAATTTGCAATTAGTGTGCAAATTGTGGAAATTGGCCATATCTAGGGCACTGAACTTATTGCTGGGACAATACTTGCAATATGCCGATATTTTGATGGTTTTCTGATTTGCAAAAACTATGCTAATTAGTGAGCCATGAATCTTTTACCTAAAACCTTTTTTTGCACAGGGAAAATATATAATTAGTGTGCAATTAATTCAAATTGGCAATATTGTCAGCACAACCCACTCTTTGGGGACAAAATTAACAACAAACTGTCATTTAGTTGTTTTTCAATTTGGATAAAATATACTTGCCACATAGGGCCATTATTACTTTACTCCAACCTACTTTGTACAGGGAACGGATAATTAGTGTTTAAATATTTGAACTTGACAATTTTTGTGGCACTGAACTTATTTTTGAAAAAAATTACAACTAGCTGCCATTTTGTTGTTTTCTAATGTGCATAAATTACTGTAGTTTGTCTCAGTAGATCGTCATCACCTCACTTCTATTTTATAGGACAAATGAGCAATTATTATGGAATTCACCATATGTCGTGCACTGAACTCGTTGTTGCGACAATCCAGTGTTTACAATATGTTGCGCCTCTGTTGTTCCTCACAATTTGCCAGTGTAGATGCGTAGATTGGCCTTGGTATATTTTCTTACTTCTTTCTTTGTGTTGCACAGGCAAAGTGGGTAATAAGTTGAACTTGGCCGTATTAAGGATACTTAACGATTTTGGGGACATTTTTTTTTTTCAATTGACTGCAATTTCATTGTTTTCACAAGAGGGTGGAGTGGTATGGACACTAGGGTGATAGGGCTGAAGTGAAACAAGAAACTTCCCCAGTACAATTGAGAAAGCCAAAGAAACACCTATCAGAAAGAAAAAATGTTACCTATCCTATCTATTTTTGACCGTGCGTTATCTTTGGTCAATAGTTACAATAAATGTTTCTGTAAAGCAATATCTTTATTTTCAAGATTCCGAGAAAATGCCATTCAAACTTTTATCTGAACAGATATGCAAAGTTTCTCAAACCAAATGCAACATGGCTACCAATTTGTGGAATGGGCACACAGCAGTTCATCCCAACGAAATCATAATAACTCACATGATTGAAAATATGCAAGTTTAAGGCAAGAAAAAAAATAGCAAAGTGCCCAATTCCCTTCAATTTGTGCATGTACAGGTTACACGAAATCCTTTTTCAAAATCTCGTATTTGAATCATATATAAAGAATTTGTTAAATGGCTCAGAGATGTGAAAATGTTGCCAATAAGAATTTCTTGAGTGCAAAATAGCTATATTAAACTTCATCAGGAATTAATCGCATTTGGCTAACTATTATGATGAATGATTCGTCGAGACTCCAAATTGGCAAAGTAACGGACGAGAGGAAGTCGAGTCCGTTAGGTTGTTAATTTGGAGTCGAGACGGTTTATGAGACAGTAAAAGTCAGACAGATGTGGTTTGTTCCTATTCAACCATCGAAAATATGTGAAAAACGTCATTTTTATCACTTCTTTTACGATAATTGACCGTGGGAAGTGAAATAACAGGCAAGTGTTCAACAAAGTTAACTTCTTTTAACCTATGCATACGTTTCAAACTGCTGAGTGATGGGTCAATCATTATTCTAAATTTCAACTAACTTCTTCTGTTTTTCCTCGTTTTTTTTTTTTTTTTTTGTTTGTTTGTTTGTTTGTTTTTTTTTTTTTTTGCTCGGTGTTTTTCATTTTTTATCTTTCCATTACTTTTTAATGGAATAAGTGAAACTATTTTGTATGTCTTGAAGGAGAAAGGCCGAAAGTAAAAAGCAAAATACATTGGTAAAGTCCGATTGTGCACCAATTCTTCTACTGTTTTGCGCTTAAGAGTCTGATATCACAAGTAGATTAATAGACGCTGTTCATTGCAGATCTGAATGATCTTTTTTAAATTTCTTTGCATCGCAGAGTTCAATTTGCTCAAAATTTTCCAATGATCTGTTATTTGAAGTTCGCTATTTTTTACCTCCTTTATCTTGAAAACATTCCACAAGCTTCAAGGAATTTGTCCTGGAATCCTTAGTCTCTGGATGCCACCACTCCAGTTGGTTCCCTAAACCAAGGCAGTCGGTCCCACGTTTTTCCCCTAAGTTTAAAAGGGAAACGTTGTGGTGGCATTATCATTTTAAGATTTAAAGCTTTCTCTTTGATCCCCACACATGCGTTCAAAATTTGCTCAGTGTTAACCTTTGTGAAATAATAATTTTGGCATTACCAAACTAGCAATATTGAAAATAATTTTACCGCATTTGGAAGCATTTGAAATGTCTGACTCCTGAGAGCTTCCGGGGGTTCACCCCTGGACCCCCACCCAGGCTCCGCCCCTGAACCCCACCATGGTCTCTTAAACGGGCTCCTGGGCACCTCGCCGAAATGCTCGGGCAACAATAACTACGCGGAAATAACTTTCTTGTTTGGGTAAAGTACAACCCCCTTTCAAAATGTCTTGTGGCGTCCATGAATGCCCACATGCAGTACGCACTACCCCCTATCTGGAAACTGGCAGGACAAAATTTGGTGGTTAGTCACTTCAAACAACATATTTTGAAGGGTATTCAAAAATGGAGCTAATATTTTGACAGAGTATTAGCTCCATGATTTAACTGATAATCCGGCCAATCATTTTTCCAGACTTCCCAAAGTTTCTTCGGTTTGTATCTTTCCTTCGCCATTGGAGTACCCGCGAGAGTGACAACGTTAGACATGATTTTACTTTCACTGAAAATATTAACATATAAATGTTGTTAAAACAAAACCAACTAGCCTACTGTTTGAACGGTGTGTTCACTAAGAATCTCCCCAAGCAGCAACTGTGACGTCACGCTATGAAACAAGAATGTACTTCATAAAAGACTAAGCAAACCTTTTTTTTACTTTAATGTGTTTCCTCTATATTTTTTTACATTCAGAACGGATCCAGACATATAACGGGGGGGCTGAACTAAGTGAAAACAAGTAATGGGGGCGTCAGTCGTGATTCTCTGCCTGAAATATCTAATTTTGCACAGAAGACTAATCGGACCGTCACCATCTGTTAGCGCGAAGCTTACAGAAAATGTTGAAAATCACGGCGACCCCTCAAATAGCAGCCTGAAATGGCAGTTTCACATTTGTAACTAGAATGTAAGCAATCAGCAATTTGAAATTACGGTTGCAATAAAATTTATTGGAAAATGTCAAATGGTCAGAAAATAACTAGATAAAATGTAACTCTACAATTGCATAAAATGGTAATTTGAAGAAGTTAATCTTTGAAAAATGGGATTGTGTGGGCATTCTACAAACCACTTGACTACCTCGCGACACAAGATTATGAAGAGTTGAACATGTATAATTCAAGCACCTTCATTGACCGACGAAATTCCCATCTCAACCCCAAGGAAGGACAGCAATGCATCGCACCACGGCTACCTATTGTGTTTACAAGTTTCTCCGACCTTTACAAGGATACGATGTGTCTGAGCATCCTGATTATCACAAAGGCTGACATGCCCGACGTTTACCTGAGTGGGAAATTGCATAAGAATAATTGGCTCTTACAAGACCGAACTAATTTTCGCGAATTTTTTCGCGCAAAGTAAAAACCTGTTTATAGATAACAGAGGCCGCCGAGCCAATTTTGAAGTGCGGAGGCTAACCATCGAACGGGCCCAATATGTCCAATAAAATAAATGCAGTTTTAGCCCCCTAGCCCCGTCTCCGCGATACCTGGATAAATATATGCATCATACACGAACAAGGGGGAAAATTGTTTTCTAACCAACAGACAAACAGTGTATATAAACTGCTTCTGCTCACTTGATCTCTACAAACCGTACGCATCATATTAAAACATACCGATGCGCGACGAAATCAAAATCAACGGATAGCCCAGTTCGCCGTTGTCAACATCAAAAACAGAGGCTCCAATTCTTACGTTGCCCACCATAATTAACACTAAGAACATAGGTCCTACTTCATATTGAACGTTCGCACACCTCCTCTATACCATAATGAACAACCGTTGGGAAACTCAGACAAGACTAACGTTCTTGCCGGCCACAGCTACTACACTGCACGAGTGATCTGACATGCGAATGTGTGAACATAAGGTACGTTCGATTTAGCGGCAAGAGCCGTTTGTCCGTTCGGAAAAGTAACCTTAAGGTCATTAAAACGACCAGCCCTCCGAGGTAGTCTAGTTGAGCCGTGGGACGTATTTAACGCCACATGTCGTTCAGACTAGAAAATGGCTAGATATTTTACACAAAATTTATATACCTCCATCAGAAGTTAGGACAATGTGAAGCTGAAACTCCAATAATTTCCGAGATACGACAACCATATTACTGTGCTGTAAGCCAATCACTTTGTGAATACTACTGGATGTTACGAATAAATAAAAAAGAATCCAGACAAATACGGACGAAGTTTTACGGTGAACTGATTTCATTAACTCAGAGAGAATCGTTTCTCCAATCGAACTGGTTTTCTTCACTTGGTAAAGTAAAGGATGGACTTCGTTAAACAGTGCCACATGCTCAATATGACGTGATTCGTATCTACATAATGACTAACAAACTTCTAAATCACAATACATGTTTCTTATATCGATCCTTTCTGTCTGTTTCCAATTTTCACCAGGAAGGGAGTTACATAAAAGTGTCTGGCTGGTTTTCAGACATTGTTGTCTGCAAACTGTGTGATGTGAAACCCTGATTGGACTGAGTCATGTTCATATGTTTAACAAATGACCAATGAGAACAGTTAGCGACCTTTATTTCTGCATTTGAACCAGACGCAGGCAGTGGCGTCACAAGGGGAGGGGGTCAGGGAGGGGCAGCTGCACCTCCTACGTTTCCAAGGGGGTGCAAAAGATGGGTTTGCGTGGAAAGAAATTTTGTGGCCAAAATAGGAGATGTCAGATATATGAGAGAGAGTGGAGGAAAAAATAACCGATCTCCAAAAAACACTTTATTTTAATCAACCTCTCTACGCCTCTTCGACAAATTGGGCGCAGAATGACATCAAACACGGGCAATTGTTCAGCATGGGGGCGCAAGTTGTGTCTTCTACACCCACCTGTTGTTACGCCACTGGACGCAGAGGATGTCGCCTGATGGACTTCATCAAAAGCATAAGTGTCAAACAATCCGTTAGGACTTTGATTGTGTCGAGTGTCAACGCCTACGTTATCGAACTGAGCTGCCAGCATCTGTCCTACTTGAATTCTCAAAGTAAACAACCTAAAGTGGTGTGTCCAAGGAAGGTATTTTAAATGCATAGCGATAAACTCTCCTATTCGATAATACTCCATTTTGTGAGTGCAACCACGGGCCCTGATATCTGTTTCTCGTGTACATTAAAACGGGGGACATGGAATTGGCATTTTGGTGACAAGTAGTTGACAGGTTGGCATACACTGCTTCCTAGAAGTCATATAAAGAAATAAATTCCAGTCCAGAATGGTGAAAATACCGGTTTTAGGATATACGTTTTCCTTCTATGCAAACTTTCAAAACACTGTCTCTCAACATTTGCAAAGGCAATACTTTTGATGTTTTAGTTAACGGCTTCCTTCAAACTTGTAAATATATTGAACCATGCACAAACTTAAATGATCTAACGAAACTGGGGATATCTAACAACATGTATGGGCAGTGTTCTCTTATGAACAGCCCCAAAGTTTCACGTGTTAATAGAGACATGAAAGTTTGCTCGGGAGACAGACAAAGTTTTGTCGTGCTCCTAAGGCAGAGAGAATGGAAAAAGTTGTACCAAGATTGATATACTATAAGCATTATATTCCAAGGTATTATTAATTATTACGTAAACCTAGAAACAAAAGAAATTTGGTGTTTGAAATGTCAGGTTTAAATGACACCCTTTTTGTCCTGAAATGCTTTGGGGTCAATTTTCCTTCATAATTCAATCTTTTAGGGACATTTTGAATACTCTTGTAATTGATTAACCCAGAATGATGATATTGATGGAACTTAAACATAAACATTAAGACAAACCTCCCAAGTAACCCGCATTTCGCGGGTTTGACCACGTTCGGTCACCCAAACCCCCTGACATGCCCAGCCTCCTGATAAACCCGTAAATCAAATCTCAGAAGTATTCTTAGGGAACCACACATATTAGCAAATAATGCAGCTTTCCGATAACAAAAAATTCAGCATTGCTCGCGCTGCTATAGTAAACAAGTCTTAGGCCAAACTATAGGCCTACGTACGGACGTATGTTGTTGTCGCATCATCGCTATTGCACTGTTAAAAAATTCTCTGTAAATTTACATAATTTTTATGGCAAATTTTTTTCCAACCAAATAATGTTTTTTTTACAGCCAGACTGTAATCATGAAAAAACATTAAGTGTTTGTTTTTTCTTTACAGTTTTTGCATGTAAATTAGTTTACAAATGTCTACTGTAAAATCGAATTACAGAATTGTTCTGTTTTTTTTACCTCAATTTTATGTGAATTTACAGCCTACTCTTTTCCTTCTCGGCGTTTTAATATTTATTATAATATCGCTTTTTTTCCTTTCATATGTTATTACGTAACATACACTTCACCATTACGTAGATCAGGTATTTGCTTATCAACGTAATGTGTCGTTACGAAGTTGTTTTCAATCAAAACACAATGAGGATGCTTTGTTGTCATATTGTTGTCAAGTAGACTACTATCTCTAGGAAATTTGTAATTGGAAGTCACATTTTTTGTACAATATAATAATTGTTTTTAAAATAAATATGACAAAGAATGCAAATACATTGGTTGCAAACATTTCTTGACAACGTAAACAATAAGTTTATCACTTCCTGATTAAAAAACGCCAAAAAAGATATTATTCAAAGCAACAGCAATCCTTTTGTTAGGAAAATGCCTACAAAATAAGCTCAACCCATTTATGCAAAATGGATATACGTCGTAAAGTGGTAAATTTACAGACTCTTTCAAGTAAATTTGTGAAACGTTTTTAATTCGATCAAGTGCATGAGCGCCTGTGGCGATGAGTTGACATCAGTATACCAATTGTCAGTGCTCTGAAATTAGGGACTTACAATTTCTTTTTACTTAGAAATGTGTGACAAAACACCAGTTGTATGATATTTATAACTAAGAACGTAATAACTAAGTATGCTTTTATAATAAATGTAAGTTAATTTTCAAAAAGGGCCATAAATTTGCCAAAAATGTTTTCTTTTTTAACTGGAACTTCGCAGAACGATGCATGTTATATATTGAAAATTTTCTGGTTATTTCTTATTTGTTTGTTTGGGCTTATTTTTGTTTCTTTTTCAGCTTAAAAACAAGATGAATGTTTGTTAAATGACAGTATATTTATTTGAAATCAGAAAAATACAAAATACTGTTAAAATTTCTGTAAATTTACAGAAAAAGTTTTACAAAGCAGTAAAATTTGGTTAAAAAGGCAGACAGAAATGGTTTTTCAAATAAACAGAAAATACATGTTAAACGACCTTTTTTATTGTAGCAATACAAAGTGTATGTAAAGATACAGAAAATCTCTATTAAAAGTAAAATACAAAAAGTTTAAGTTAAAAAAAGTCTGTAAATTTACAGAAATTTTTAAGAGTGTGGCTAACCTTCGCAGCAGGTACAGTATGGAATATATTCCTGTCACTGTGTTTAATACAGTAATAACCCCGCAAAACACCGGATGCAATAGCGAAAACGGAGGCTCACCTCGCGGATTAGAGGTGGGGCTCGTCTCAGAGTTACCCATCAAACGAACGCACTTGACTGTCTTGACAATTCTTGAAGTGGTTAGAACTCCATGCGAGATGTTCGAAAACATATATTGGAAACCACTTGCAGCATGGTACGACCGTCGGTGACATACCGAGTTGAAGTTTGCAAATTGAATATTGTGATTAAGAGAGGTGTTAGTAATTGCGCTGTTGTAGCTGTAAATTGTTTGGCAAATCTCCCAACACAATATTTTTCTAGGTAAACGCAAAAAACCAGGGGCCGTATGCACAAAACATCTTAAGTGATTTTTTCTTAAAGTATTTCCTTAAAAATTTCCTTAAGTGATCATCTAATCTAAGTGGAATGCACAAAGCATCTTAAGATTAGAATTTTCCCAAATATTTCCTTAACTTTAAGGTACCTCATAGAATCTCTTAGGTGGAAAAGTTACCCGTAAGTGACTGTATAACACAGAGGGATTCATTTGTAGCGTAAACATGGTCAAAGCTGCGCAGCAACAATATTTCTCCATGTCTCACATCGCTCTTTACCGTGAAGTGGAAGAGGTGGAAAAGGTCCGCAGACCAAGAATATTTCGGGACCGTGAAAACCGTTTGGGTTTTACCAAGATCATGAGATTTACCAGCAAAAGACTGTTCAGTAATGTGAGACTTTGATGTCATAGGTTTTTTTTCAAGTTCCCTTTCCGTTGAATATGTGACAAATTTACCTGCTCATATCTTGAGAACCACTCATAAGATTTCAATGCAAATTTTAGCAGAATTCTTAGACCAAGTACCCCTCTAACATATAAACACTTGATTTGACCCTAATCCCTTCTTTAAGGATTATTTAGAGTGAAATCTGTTAGGTATATGCAATATTTATGACAAAAGGCGTAGGGTATCCCCGAAAACCTTCTGATACTATAAAATCTCATGCATGATATTTCCACAGTTAGCAGAGGCACTGAATATGTGTAGGCCTATACGTGCGTTCAGCAGTGTAATAAATAAGTAAAATTAATCGTAACGGTAACTAAGCAAACTGTGAATGACCTGCTAAAAATTTCACCACAACACTGAAAAGATCTAAGTTTATAGCATGTAAGTCGCCTTAGTCATAAAACATATATATGCTGAGCTGATTTTCTAAGTGCAGAATTATCGCTAACAGGGGATATATATGCACATGTATCGGTCGGTAGAGATCAAACCTTTAATTGAAATGCAATTCTGTCACCAAAATATTATTTTCATTGACGGGTCTGGGGAACGGCTGACCTGCCTCTTTGTCTGTCAGTAGTGTATGAACAATGCTCGACTTAAGTGATTGATTTCTCAGCCCTTCAAATGAAAACTGGTATGCTTATTATAGCAATTGTGGTCTGCAAATGTGAAAAAGGGGCATCGACATTTCACTGCCCGGTTTTCCTTAGTTCCCTTTTGTAATCGATGATGTCCTTTTTGGTACCTGAGAGGTGGTCGTTTTTTTAAATGTTTTCAATGTCTCTCTTAATATCAGGATTGTGCTGGTTTACAGCATTCATCACTTTGGCCCATGCATCTGCTTTAGTTTGTGGTGTAATCTCTTACGGAGAATCGTCTGCTTCAAAAATTCCTCAACAAGCACCTTTCTCCTCACAACTTCATTCAGACCCTTTTTTAGCTTCCATATATAGAGCCCGTACATCACTCTACACAGTGTACACTACACATCCATGTGCTTCCTCACTTCCAAGAAAAGGATTCCTTAAACGAGTGCCTCCCCGGGAAATTCCCCAGTATAAGCTGTTGTAACAGTGAATTCTGTTGGTCAATGCACACGCTAAATGAAGCTTAAGACGCAAGAGAAATCCTACAGAGCTGAGTATTGTCCAATTGTTTGCGAAAATTCTTAGCTAAGGAAACTCTTAAGGTGCGTTGTACATACAACTTAAGGAATTTCCTAAGCTGAGATTTCTTTTAAGAAGTTAATGATGATTTTCCACTTAAGATATGGATTTTTTGGGAGAAGGGGCCCAGTACTGTACCGATTTTTTGGCGGTAACCTAGCGAAATTGTGCTGACTGATTTGCAAAAAATGCGCCACCATTTTGCGTGTAGACACTTCTAAAATTTTTCCGACCCCTCCCCCCCTTAAACCCCTTCCCTCATGCCGGCGATCCACCGACGGACAGATCAGTTAAAACCGCACTTAGCCCCTCGGAACTTTGGAGCAATGTTAAGTTGACAATAGTTTTCGGACTAAAATAATGACACCCATTAAATTCTCATATTCATTGGTATCCAAATGAACGGAATCACCCAAGTACTGTATCGAGAGTGTTTCAGACTTAATTTACTCACCCTGAAGCAATAAACTGGGGTTGCGTCTGGATGATGAGTCTTACAAAGTTGCGGGGGAGCCTCAATTCCGCTTAAAGTAAAATTTTTAATGATAGTGAAACTTTTCAATATTTTATTTCTAGACTTAGAAGAATATTCACGTTAAAAACCCTACATTAAAAAACAAGAACACGGACAGGAGATTTGAATGTATATTTTTTGGAATATTTTGAGTTCATTATGTATGCAAAAAGGCAAGTTAGTTAAAAATTGAGTACACTTTTTCTCCCCCCCCCCCCAAAAAAAACGTACCCCGTTTTCATAGGTTTTTGTTGTTCTTGTGCATGGCATTGTTCAAGACGTTTTTCTCTTTCATTTGACACAATTTTGTTTTTAAATTGGCTGTAAAATGGCTGAACTATGGCACTTTTTTAACTTTGTTTACATTTGAATTTTTTGTTTACATTTGAAGCACGCTAGAGTGTCATGTGTTTACTTGGGGATAAGCGACATTTGACCTTGGGTTGAACTTCTCTCTCTGTCTGTGAGCCGCTATGACTCAGCTGGTTTTGAAAAAGTAGCTTTTAGGTGCCATAAGTGGAATTGGATTTGGAGTTATATGGGCGTTGAAATTGATAGGAAATGTGGTGTTTTGGGGGGCTGAACCAGGCGTTTTGGGCGCAAAAGTGGCAATTTTCGAAATCACGAAGGCCTATTACTTCAAAAATTTACAGCAACTCCTACCCTTGCTTTATAAGAATGCTTTAGAGAAACGGTTATTCTTTGAAGTTTATTCGGA